>JAPDOI010000067.1:1200000-1800000 GCA_029168955.1 Aplectana chamaeleonis | reverse complement strand
CGCGTTGATCACCGAATTCGGCTTCACTCGATGGACGATCGAGCAGTTGCCACCCTCAATTGGTCTGATGCTTGGTTCGATCATCGTCGGTCAACATACCTCGACGGAACTCTTCCAATTCAAGCGACCACAAACCGTGACGTGAGTAAAAGGCAGCATACATGCTTGAAAATTTTGTTGAAATAGCGAACCAAATTGACTCGTACGACCTGTGAAGTCTGTCATGAATGCTTTTGCGACGGCCCTGCAATACGAATGCTGACCGCTTGGGCGGACAATCTCATTCGAACAGACTTTATAAGAACGCGTACTGCGTTGGAAGCGTAAAAACGAGCCAAAATGACCGATTTTGTGCGATCAAAGGGGCGCATTTTGGCGAAAATGGGCGGATTCTCAACGCTTTTTTGGCTCGAATGCAGTCACTAACACTTGAGAGACCGCGCGCTCCACGGCTAATATGCGCAGCCGGTCGCGCACTCCACGGCCAATCAATTCAATTCGTTTTTAAAACCGGGGATTTTCTTTATTAATGAATCCGCAGAGAAGAACTTTAAAGTGCCTCATGTCTGCCCACCAATAATTTGAGCTCTTTTAAGTACGGGTTCCCCAGCTATAGTGAGAAGGAATCTTTTTTTTTTGAAGAAACGACAAAAAATAATCGAGTTCATGGCGTGGGTGAGCAGTGTGAGCACGCTGTCACAGGAGCAAAACAGCTGTAGGTGCGCGGTGCGGACACGCGGTCTCCTAGGTGTAAGAGGCAGTATACACACTCAAAGATACTCGGCCAAATTCCAGTCCGCACTTGCGAAGACTATTTCATTATGCGACACGTACTAATCGTGCTGGAACTATTTGGGCCCCGGCACGATTCACCCTTCTCTCAGCACGATTATCAAGTGTCGCATGATGCAACAGCCATAGTCCGCAACTGCGGACCGGAATTAGGCTCAGATAATGTAATATAGATTTTAAGACATGCAAGTAGTAAGGAAAACTAACGAAAAAAAACGACGAAAACTGGTTGCAAATAGGAAAATAACGGGTTGTTTCTGTAATGGAGTAAAAGTGGACGAGTTACGCAAGCACGTCCGCTCGGTCGAAATAGCTATAAAGAGCTAGCTATGAAGTTGTTGTAGTAGCTAAGCTAATAGACTTTTACGGCGTGTATCAGAAAGCATACATCGTTGAAATCTGTAAAAACTAGTCAAAGTGGAAGCCAATGTGGCAACCTGGACGACTTTGCCGTAAAGGTGGAGTTTGCAAAGTTCATGGGCGTAGTCTACCTAATTTTTTGACTCGATTTTGCTGGAATTTGGTACTTTTGACTCGTTTTCGACGCTTTCAACGGCGTAAGCGTCTAACTGGAGCCATACGGCTCCAGTAACATAGTTATCTCAAAAACTTTTTTGAGCGTGTCTGCTGCCTTCAAGACTCTTTTTGACGCCTACAACGGCGTGAGAGTTGCATCAAGGGTCGTATAAGTTCATAAGCGTTGCTATATAAACTGCCGCTCCATCGAGAATGGTGAAAAGTAGGAAAGTCAGTCTTTGTCCATTTCAGAAGTTTCCCTCAACCGGATGAAATGGCGCAAATTGCTCGGATACGCTGGCCAAGAGATGTTCGACGAGATAATGTGCGAGCAATGCTAGACAGCACTAGACCTGTGCTAATTGCCACTCAACACCTGTAAGTTGTTAGAAAAAAGTGTTCGATTGGAGAGAAATAATGTGTTGCATGAACCTTCAGCTTCAAAGGTAACAATTCAGCTCAAAGGTATAGTGGAACAGTGGATCTGGTCTTTGAGGTTTCCTTGTTCTGGTGAAGCAGGTTGATCCTGCAGGTCACCTGCCCAGTGGGATTGCCCAATTTCTCCGAATAGGCGAGATGTGGTAGGACACGAAAGGCAAAATCTCGAAGGGGAAGCTGAGGGCTCCATTTTATACAAGTTTTCGAACTCTAGACAGACACAGGACTCGCGAGGAGTTCTAATAGGATTCGTCGGGTTTTTCAATCCCGACTTCAGTTCTGATTTGCTGAAGTGCAACGGCTTCGAGTGATGAGAGAAAAAAAGCCCGGGAAAAGGCTTCTTAACAAAACTTCCGCATGTGAAGCATTGACTTTTATTCTTAGGTCAAAACTTTCTCTATTTTTTGGGGATTTCGAACGACTCTAACTACCATTGTTACCAAAGGTAAAGTCTTTCAAAGAGAAGCAGAGAAACTGAGAAACCGAAGCTGTTCGTCATTTCGGTCTTACTTGTCGGAGACACAGAGACTGAGGGCCGCACATATAACGTCGGCATGGATCCTAATGAGACTGTGCGTTCACTATTGAAGGTTGGCGCGAACCCTGCGCCATATGCTATAACATAGGTGCACCGAGTTTGCGTCAACCTCCAAAGGGGAACGCAAAGTCTAATTCGGATCCACGCCCATGTTAGGCACTCAGCTCTGCCGTCATAGTTGGGCGCTAGGCCGTAGTCCCACCCGGTCGACACGTATGTGGAGCACTCAAACGTGGACCAAAGTTTGCCCTCCGATGGGTCGTCCGTAGTCCCATCTTGTCCCACCTCGATCGAAGTTGGATCAATGATACCCTTAAAGGCACAGGAAACCCAGAAATTTATTTTTTAGGTTTCATCCTTATCTTGGAGAGGGTCGCACTCTGATCACAATGGTATTTTTGAAATCATCCAAGACCCCCTACGAACGGAGACATGGCTCCCTGAAAATGCCTGTATTTGTAGGGCGAAAATTTGGTGGACGAGTTGTCTCAGGCCTGTATTTCTCTTGATTCGCAGTCGCGGCACGAGAGCAAAACAGGATGAGGAGATAGATCGGAAAGGAAGTGGAGAACGACGGCTCGGTTGAAAACCATAAATCCATCTAGCCGCTATTGAGATCGAAAATCAGGAAGGGGCCGGGCCCGTGGTGGTGGCTGGAGGGGGTCGGGCCCGTGGTGGTCGCATATATTTTGCATATTTGGTGGAATTGAGATCTCGCATTTGGCACGTGGAAGTATACAGGAAGGGTCTTCTACACAATTACACAAAAATCACGGAATTCATATCTGAGGGTGTACTGTGCCTTTAAGACCATTGCGGCAACCCGTCGAGCGCGGCCTAGGCTGGCTCATGGATGATCCGGGCAGTACTACGGACGACCTAGGAGGAACTATCAAGGTTACGCAGACCGTTGCTCCGTGCCTCGACAGAGCTACGTCCCTTCCCCTTGGTGAACGAATTTTCCGCAAAATTTCAAACATTGCGAAGTGTATTAGAGGTTTTCAATATACCAAGGAGAATTCAATAGAAAAAACCCAGCTTTTTTCCTGGCTCGAATTTTTACGTATCCCCCCCCTCCGAATTTCCAATTTTTCGGAAACTCTTGTCTCTCCGTTGGCCCGATAGTGACCGCTTGACCCTGGGGACCACGGACTCCTTAAAAGGGACTATCGTCCAGCTATGACGGGGGCCTCAGACGACATTGACTCAGCGAACCGTTTCTCGTGGGCGATATGCTTTTTGCGCAGTATTCCTAGAAAAGGTCCATATTTTACTCATCTCATAGAGCATTTCATCTATTTCTCTCGATTCCGCAATACACCACAAAACATAGCTCCGAAAAGGTGTATGATAGGATAAAGAGGGATTACCAGTGCATGATCCAAACAGTGGATCATGTGATTGCATACAATTTTCAGGAAGAGATTTTGGTAAAGGTCTGCAAAAGTTATTCTCAGAGCATTCTTACTTGTTTTTAGTGATGCTGGGACAGACGGTGAAATACGTGAGGCTCAGGAGCAATTCCTTACTGCAACATGGACGCGTTACCTTGCCCAAGCATTCGGCCGGGCGTTTTTCACCTTTCGGTCAGTTTTGGTTGACCAGTTTGACCACGCTATTCTAACTGATGACGTTCAGCACCGTACTGCCGAATCCTGCCGAACCTCTACATGTGCCAGAGCTTTGTCTATCAGCTAGGATATATCCGTCGAATCTCAACTACGATCTCACTTTGACCGAGGTGCCATATTTTTCAATGGTGGAGGAGCAGCAAAAGGCAGTGTTCAATATAAAAACTGTCTTCGAATCTTCACCGGAAATCGAATGTACTGGAATCCATTGCATCAATAATGACGAAAGAACGGTTTAAAACAAGCTGCAAATAGCCCTATACAGCCTCCAAATTTGTATGTGCTATGTCCCACCCGCCCATACTTGTTAGCCGTTGAGCGAGTGGGCGTGGCGGGCATAGCACAGCCACGTCTGAGGGGCGTATAGGGCCATCTGTGGATCGTTTTAGCCGTTTTTTCGTTATTAGTGTTGCAATCAGGGATGTGCGACAATTGCCGTTTGTCGTTTGCCGGCCATTTTTGGGAGATTTTTGCCGTTTGTCGTTTGCCGAAATTTTCGTTATTTTTCCGGCAAAACTCGGCAAAATATTGGAAGGAAACGTCGCCTATGCTCGCGGCTATGTACTAGGGGTAATCCGATTATCCGTTGTTCGCTCAACCGTTATCCGGGGTTTCGGTTATCTGGGGTGGTAGTAAATCTGTTCGAAAACGCGACTCGCGGTAAGTTCGCGGTGAACTGCAGCTAAACGCGAGCTTTTATTTAAAGGTTTTCAGGAAAGAGACCGGAAATTGCTAAAACTGCGCACTTGCATGCCACGTTATGAGACACTAGATACGCATAGTGTGAAAAAAATTCCCTCCTCCCCCCCAAAAAAAAAAGGTTCATTCTGTCTTCTCTGGAAATACGTTGATTAAGAAGAAAATTCTGAAGATTTTTTAAAACTTTTCAGCTCGCAGTAAGTTTGCGCAAAACTTCAACTTAAAGGCAGTGTTCACGATAATCTTCAATTTCGAGACCATTCGCTATATTGATTAAGTGGCCCCCGGGTAGAACTAAAATGACGTAGAAATTGTGAAAAACGCACCAGAAGTACACGAAATCTTTAAGTATCACCCCGCCTCTTAAGTATCATAGGAACTGTTTGTTGTGACAATGAAATCTTTTGTGGACCCGTCCTTTGCAATTCTCTGCTGTTTGTTGTTCCGTTCTTTGATTAGAGCCCTATATAATCCTGCTTTGCATAAAATACCCTTCTATTTTCGATTGATCCAATTTTCCACCGGTGGCAACCGCCATGAACATGTTCATCCAACCGGACAACTAGTCCATGCTATAGAATAATGTCACTGATATACGACGTTTTAATGCGCTTCTCGCCGTTTCTTCGTAAATTTGGTAACACTTGGAGGCCAACTCATTGTTTTATGTGAAAACTCGGGGACGAAAATCATCGTGAACACTGCCTTTAGCGCGAGCTGACAGAGAAATTGGAACTAGTCTGTGAATGAGGATAAAGATGCATAGTTATCTAAAAAGTCCTCTGGAGAATTTTTTCTAAGGCCATCCATCTTTTTCTTCAGTAATAATCTAATTAAATTTTCTCTTTCAGCTCGCGTTATGTTGCAGCGGCACTACCGCGGAGCCGCTGCGGCACTACCGCGGAGTCGCAGCGGCACTATCGCGGGGCCGCCACGACGTTGCCGCTGCGACTCCGCGATAGTGCTGCTTCGGTGGCTGCGGGAGTCGAAGCCGCAGCGGCGATTTCTTTTATTTCCATGAGGTCCCCCTATGTCTTGTTTTTGCTCATCTGATGTCTTGAAATGAAACTACTCCCTTGAATTAAAATTATTAGAATGTCGACATAAGTTTCGGAATAAAAAAAGGAAATAAAAGTAGAGCGGCACATGAGAATAACTTTCGGGCCAATCTAAGGGATGAGATTTTTTTGCCGTTTGCCGGCCGTTTTTGGGATTTTCTTGCCTATTGCCGTTTGCCGAAATCTCGCAATCGTTTGCCGCACATCCCTGGTTGCAATGGACCCCGCTACATTCGATTTCTGGTGAAACCTTGAACAACGTTTTTATCGTGAACACCGCCTTTAATTTTTGATGATCTACATAATTCACAAAACTTCTAGCCTCTGAGACAGTTGCGGGAGTGGGGCGAGTTCTACAACGGTGTAGCCGCGGGCCTGTCTATAGTTGGAACCGATGTGGCTCGAGTGGATCATGAGTGGCTAACGCTGTGTCATACGAATGACAAGGTAGGGACATCAAATTGCCAGAATGCTTCACAGTAGTGGCTGGTTACCTAGGATGTCGACAAGTCGATGGAAGCCTTTTCGCACTTTTTTTGTTTTTTTTTCTACATAGCATAACCGAAGATGATGGGATTGACTCTCATCGTGAAAGCCTTCTAGATTTCGCCTCCGACCACCGCAGGATTGCTCTACGCATTCGGCCTGAACGGACATCTTCCAAATTTCAATACGTTCCACGTGCATGAAGTATTGGCGTCGCTGGATAAGTTCCCCTCGATTGCCCTGCTTCTTGGAATGGCGATGTCAAAAATCGGGACGGCTGATCGGCAGGTTAGTCGTTTTTCAAGGGTTTTCGACTTTTTGCTCTACGGAATGCGAAGTTATGAAAGCTTTAGGTGGTTGTAAAACTCGGCTAATTCTATTTAACACATTTTTTTTACAAATTTTTATGCTTTTTTTGTCTTGCTGAGTGAGAATGCCTAAGGATGGCCGTGTAGTTTTCAGTGTATATATGTTTACACACATATGATTCGACATAAGCAGAGACTGATATAAGACAAAGGGATGCTGAATTGATTTAAAAGGCAGGGTTCATGATTAAAAAAACCCCAAAAGTTTACACCTGATATTGAAAGGTCTGAGGCCTATTGCAACAACCGTGTCGAAAAGAAAAACGGCTCGAAACGAGAAACCCGGAACTTGAGTATGGCATGCCAGCCCCGCCCACTTACTCTACAGTAACAGAGAAAGAGGGCGGGGTGGGCATACCACATTCAAGTTTTTGGGTCATATAGGGCCATTTATTGCTAGTTTTGAGCCGTTGTTTTTTCTGAAAATTGTTGTTGCAATGAGCCCCAAATCTTTTGATTTCAGGAGAAAACTTGAAGACTGTCTTTGTCGGAAACACTGTCCTTGAAGGTGTTCATGATGAATATCACATTCGAGTTCGACTCAAAAACGGGGTAGTTATGCCGTGAGTTAACGAATATAGAAGAAACAGCCAAGAAAAGCGCTCAGAATACGCTTAATTAACGGTTCCTAACATACGAACAGGTTCATGGCGCGGACGAGTTTACGCGCCCCCTTAGCTTCCGCAAGCGCGCGCTAATGGCGAAATGTGCGAGAATCGGTGAGGCTGGACGTGGCGGAGTTGCTTGGCAATTCACCATCGAAAACGTTTGCGGCGCCACAGGCTCGTCAGAACGGGGGGCGGGGCGGGCTTAGCAGGCGTACTGGGCTCACGAAATCTTCACTTCGCGGCCGCTTTTGTCGACTTCTGGCCCGCTTTCGCTGCTTTTTTCGACCCTATCACCTCCACCATCTGCGAGCGTAGTGTTCACACTGAAAACTCGAAAACGAGATTCATCGTGAACACCTCCTTTGAAGGCAGTGTTCACGATGATTTCCGTCTCCAAGTTCCCCACTGAAAACAAATCGTTGCCTACCACGTTCAACTGAAATAACCGAAGAAGGAAGAATATGTTATGCAAGAAACAGCATTAGTTAGGGTTCAAAGGAAAGAAGCAGTAACAGAGTTCAGAATTTCAAAGGACCGCCACACAAAAAATGATATCGTCCCAGTAAACAGATTCGCTGAGTGTACGGAGGTGGAGTAAGAGTACAGCATATTGTGTGCTTCTGGTGCGTTTTTGTCAATTTCTTCATCATTTCAGTCTTACCTGTGGATCAAGTAATCGTTCAAAGAAATAATTTGGAAACTGAAGATTATCGTGAATTTTGCCTATAACTGAGGTCCAAAAAGGATTACCCTGTTCGTTGGGTAAATTTCCAGTTTGTGTTGCATAGGTCCCCTAGTGAACTTTAAAACCGGCGAGATTTATTTTTCGCGAAGTTTTTCCGTTACCCGTGCAAATAGCTAGTGCAAGGAAATGATCTGTCCCCTGTTCTAAGGGTTCGGTCTGATCGCTGTTGGTGTTTTTGTTATATTACAGACAGGTAGAGATGTATGTACCATTAATCTGGTTGTAACATGGCTGTAGACGTCAATATGGCAATACCGGGATTATGGTGCTGAATAATTCCCCATGAATGGTTGCCCTTATTCTGCACAGAGTTCTGCAGAATATAGTCACGTGCTGACGATGTCCGCAGACGATGAAGCAGGTTTTTGATCGACAGTGAGAGTTGTGAGTGACAGACCAGATTGAGCAGAGTCCTGAAAATTTATTTTTTAAATTCTATTCTATATAACGCGCTCGTTCGGAATTCCCGTTCCACGTAACATATGAAATACTAAAAAATTAGTGTTTTTGCGAGACAAACGCTGTAAGTTTTGGGTGAGGCTTCAGGAAGGCTGGAGTCGCAGTCAACTTGTTGAAAATTTCCCTCAAAGTTGTGTTCTGCATCCCAAATAATATTTACAGAGAAGTTTTGAGGCGAATCGTTGTGGCGTTCTGATGTTTTTCAAAAGCCCAATTTCGCCCCGAGCACCAAACCTGTCGAGGTTTTTTCTCAAAAATCGACAAAGGGACCCCAGATTCGAATCAAGGAACCACAATAACCCCCCCCCCAAATCCGAAACATTTTTTTCTGACCTTTCTGAACATTTTTTTTTGCCCAGAAAGAGATGGAAAGATCGATGCAGAGGAAATAGAAGTTGATAAAATTCGTTTCGCCTCTACCCGCAGACGAACTTTACCAAACAATTCTGCCAAGGCTCCTCAGTGAGGAACAGATTTATCGATGAGAAAGAGCAATGGGACGAGGAGATTGAGCGAGAACTATTGGTAAAGAGCCACATGGGATATTACGTGAAATTTAAGACATGAAAAAGGGTGGAAAAGGCAAAAAGAGTCCAAGAGGGGGGGGGAAGAAACAATGAGTCCAAAACAAATGTGATCGATAAGGTCAAACCATGCCGGTAGTCAAACAAATGGTGGTATGGGAGAAGGAATCGGAATCAAGATTAGAGTGTAGCTATCTCTAACTCTCATAAAATAGCAGCAAGAACTTTCTTAATCGTATTGTGATTATCTGGCAGAAGAAATTCATATGAAACTTTTTTGTTGCGATAGATACATTTGATCCCACCTATTGTTGAGGCCTTGATGATAACAGAAACTGCTGAATCTGACTGCGGGAACGAGGAAATCAAAGTCGTCCGTTTCATTGTATAAACTAGTCGAAATTCCGTTACTATCTATTTTTATATTGATATCTAATTAGATGGTGTGAAAATTGTCCTTATTGGTTCTTTTAATCTCTAAGAAATTATTTGAAAATTTGAACTCCATTACTGATAAAACCAAGTCTGCTAGGATGGGGCTTAAATTACCGCCTTGTGGAACCCCTTGTTTCTGTTTAAAAACGACGCTACCGAATAAACATTAGCTATTATTGAGAAGGTAGTCAATGTAGTAAATTAAGTCATGCTTAGTATAATATCTGTAACTACCGTTTTTCGATTGGTTGTCCGTGTAGAAAGTCTTAAAACCATTACTTGCGATAAACTTTTTATTAGCATTTTTAAAGCATATGTGTTGACCAAATAACTCATACAGCCAATAATAGTAGTATGAGGTAGGTTGGTGAACATATCAGTGAAATCTGCCGAATAAAGCTTCGCATCGTTATTTTTAAATAAGTTCAGTTGCTCAGCAATATTTATGTCTGCAATTGACCAGTATGTTGTTATTGTTTTGTTTCGAGATTTAACTATATTAGCGTAATTGACAAAATGCTTCTTCAGTGTTGTGAATACCACACATAATTCCTGAGCGAGAGGTTTCAAACTGCTATTATGTGCTACTTTCATACATGTAAATTTGATGGGATTTTTATGTAGCTTTGGTATGGCATAAATCAATGGAAGTGTACAATCGACTAGGAATTTCAACTTGTTCTTAAGGTTGAAAAACCTATGCTTAAGAATTATTGAAACATCATTTGCATTTGGAACGGCTTCATAAACTTGATTGTTATTTCCATGTACTATTGTATTGTTGACTTCATCAAAAGTAATTCCCATTTCTTTCATTAGGAACATAAGGTAATATTTCTTACAAATTAGTCCATAGTTATTACTAGCCTTATCCAATGGACAAAATATCAAAGTCTTTTGCAACCTTTTGACAACTTCATATGGAAACTTCCTAGTATTTTCCTCAAGTAACTCTCCATGAAAAAGTGGTTTTATTTTTGCCCTGTATTCCGTGTTTAAAAAAGACATAATACGGTTTATTTTCTCGCCATTTAGCTTGAATTTATTGATCAAGTAATTGACAACCTCTAGTGTGGTTTGATTAAAAATACTTTTGATATCTTGTCTATTAGATTTGTCGTTGAATCTAAACTTAGTGCCTTTGTAAAGGATGCTACGGAAAACAACATCGTCAATTATATCCAAATTTCCTGTAATTATATGCACATTGCTAGAGCAAATATAATTATGATATTTATCACTATTTGTTTCACAAACACACGACAAACTCAAAATGTCTTTAATTTCAGTGGTAGTCAGAGTTCTCAGAAATGTATTATAATTGTAAATTTTAGCAGAAATAGGATTGCTGTAGGTAAATATTGGTCTAAAAAAAATTTTCGTTTCTATCTACGACCCCAATTATGTTTTTGATGGTGAGAGAATTGAATATTTTATTGAAATTTACTTTGTCAAATATTTTGTTAGCAAAATGAATTTTGATAAGATGACCTTCCAATTTACGTATTTTTGGTTTGCTCATATTGCTGTTATAATGCAAGCTGGTTAGCAAACAGAAGACAAGGAATCTATATTTTTGTTGAGTATTTCTCAGAAATCCTGCTGAAAGTGATAACTTCAGAAGGCTTTGAATATTTTTCTTATCCACGGACTTGAGTAATCTATAATATTCCCTAGGTTTATCGAAATCGTTCTCATGATTAGTGAGATAATTGAGAATTTCCTTATATTTTTCTCTATTTCTGGACTTTTTGTTTCTATTTTTACCTCTGTTTTTTCTTTCTTTGGTGATTCTCAGTGAAAAGAAGGGATGGCTATTTTTGTATGAAAGCGGATTTGTGACATCAGTGACATTACCATAGCCCTTAAAGGCAGCATACACGCTCAAAAATGGTATCGATTTTATGGAATGAATCGGAGGTCTGAAGCTGTTAATATTCAGAGATAACAAAAAAACCGGAAAAAAATCGACTGAAATGAAGATATAACAGTTCGTTCTATATTGACCCAGAAGTGGACGAGTTTTACCGCATTGGCTGAAATAGCGGAGCTAGCGATAAATTTGTTGGGATAACGGCGCTAATGTACTCGTACGGCCCTTTCTGGAACGCTTACGACCTTAGAATCGTAAAAAATGAGCCAAAATGACCGTAATCGAGCCTTGAACATTTGTATTGAGGGGCGGAGCCCGTATCGGTGGGCGGAGAAAGGATGATTTTGTGACTCAATACGGCTCAAATACGGTCATTTTAACTCGTTTTCAACTCTTCCAATTTCGTGAGGGCTCTTCTAGGGCCCGTTAGACCCTACTAATGTAGTTATCTCAACAACTTTTGCGAGCGTGTATGCTGCCTTTAATATTATCATTAAGACCAGACGGGTGAGCAGTCATCAACAGTTTGATCCAGAATAATTCCTTTTCGAGCAGAACGCTTTGATCTTCATTTGAGGCTAGAGCATCTAGAATATAGACAGAAAATCCTGAGCGACATTGTTGAAAATGATGGTACAAGAGCGTAGGTTTTTTGAAATTTGAAAAGTCCTTAGTAATTCTACTGACCCTAATGAGAAAACCTCTCCGTGACCCGGATCGAAGGTCTGTGCAGCTACAAACCTGCATAGATTTAGAAACACCTACAAAGTACACCTAGTTAGTCAAAATTTGTTGAATACGGCTGGGTCGCCCAATAGTGCTTCCCTTGTTAGCATAAAACTTTTTAACACCGCAAGGTGACATGTCATTTGTACGGAATGGGATCGCTGAGGTGTAGTAAGAATCTTGTTGTCCACAATTTAGCGCATCATCTGCGGCACAAGATGAGTCGCAATTATGATGTGCTAATTATAACTGACAGCGGAAGTGTTTAGAGCGTTAAACGCATCTGCAAAAACGAATCACTTTGTTAGTTAAGTATCTCGTGGGCCTCCATAGTAAAACTGCATACTATCCCGTCCCGAGCGACTGGTACTAGAAGACATGAGCGTTTTTTAAGCTTCGCGAAAAGATGAGAGTACATAAGGTATTTTTAGGTGTTCCAAAAATCCTCAAATTTGTCTAAAAACTTGTACACGGGGTTTGTGAATGTCCGCTATGGGGTCCGCTTGTCGAAATTCTGAGCTTTACTGTAGGTTACGGTAGGTATAATGCCATTTAGGGGGCCAAGACCACCATAGTATTTTGAAAATCGACAAACGGACGTCAAATTCGTATTCACCACCGAGATTAGCCCTCCCAGATAAATTTTGAGCCAATTCTGAGACTGACCAAACTGGCGTATATTCACCGTAATCTGTTGAACATCGATATGCGGACCTTAGCTTCGTGATCAGCACGCCATATAACCCATCTGGTGGAATTTCATGTTAAATTTGGAACATTTTTCTTAAACGCTGTCAGAAGTTGCTGATTGATATAAGTAAACGCCCGACAAACATTCATTACAAGCGGAAAACACCTGTTACTCTGTTCAAGGTTGGAAAATGTGCTTCCACTCAGAATCTGTTCAGAGGGGTTGTTGTGGGCGTTGAGCCCGATTATGAGGTTCATTTCCAGAT
The DNA here is from genome assembly GCA_029168955.1 of Aplectana chamaeleonis. Taxonomy (NCBI): domain Eukaryota; kingdom Metazoa; phylum Nematoda; class Chromadorea; order Rhabditida; family Cosmocercidae; genus Aplectana; species Aplectana chamaeleonis. The sequence goes on along the minus strand of JAPDOI010000067.1, from coordinate 1,787,148 downwards.
TTTCCGTGGATTAGTGCTCGTATGGGAAGGTACAAAAGGCTCAGAAAACGACCATTTCGAGCTTGTAACTTCTTGGAAGCAGCCGCTCGGGACCGGCTAGCATGCAGTTTAACTATGGATGCCCAAGAGATACAAAAATTTTACAATTGGTTTCGCAGATACTAAAACGCTCTAGATACTTCCCTTGTGAGTGATAGGTGTACCTAGTTACACTGGGTTCCAGTTCGCGGACACTGTCGGATTTGTAGACGATGGAACCAACGTTTAGAGTGGTGGTCGTAATTGGTCCAGACCGCGAAAGGGGCGGGGAGGAGCGATGGGTGGTGATTGGATGATACATCGGCTGCTGGCAATCACAGCTGCTTCTAAAGTGAGGCATGGCGCTGTGATCAGTTAGTGTGAGGTGCGCCCCCTCCCTCGAGCTCGAAGATTTGTAGGATCCCCAGGTGGGTCTCCAGGGTAACCTCCAGATGTGGAAAACTTTGCGGAATTTGATGATTCGGTTAATCTGTTCCTACTTAATATAACATTTCGTATTTCTGGAAATCTCATTATTTTGAGCGGCGGCCGGCCAAAAACCTGCGGCCCCCTCCTACCCTTACCATCGCCCAGAGCTGCGACAACCTCTATGGTCATACCAGCATGAGCCTTACCCAGGCAGAATTAAGACGAACAACTGCGACCCCCATTACCTCACTTACACTAAGAATCAGGCTACTAAATCATGTAAAAGGATACTGATTAGTACCTATACATATTATGCGTTCTCGGTTCTCGAGTGGGAACATTTATTCAACAATTGATCCCATAACTTCAAACAATTTTCATAACAATAACCTAATAGAATAACGATTCATGTGTAAATAATTCAAACCCGAGTCTTCGAAAGCATGTCGAGCATAGATACATGGTATGTGAATTCAAATCCTTCTCACGTTAATATAGGAAACTACTGTGTAGGTAAAACAATACATACAACCAGTTAATATAGATGAGTATATTAGATAGAAACTATGGATACAAGTATGAGTAATAACCGTACGATGAAATAACTCGTGTCCCATATAACAAACAGGGCAATGTTGCAAACATATCACATACAAACACACACAATTTGTTTCGCCCGTGAACTATAACCCTCGCAGTGCTGACTTCTGCGGCGGAGTATAAACGCTTTTTCCTCCTTCAACGAACGCGAGTCAGCTTTGAGCGTTTCACCTTCTCATAGCTGTCCTTGTTACTAGATCGTCTCTCTGAAAAAAAATTTGGTTATCCCGGGTAGAACATCTACAGCTCAGTTTACCAAAACACCTGTCATAAAAGATAGTTTAAGCAGCTCACTGGATGGTGTGTTCAGCCAGGGATGCTTCAACAGCTGGCGAGCCGTAGGTCTTCGATCCTCATTGATTTCAAGGATGTCCTTGATTATTGCTAAATAGAAGTGATAAAAAAGGAATAATCAATGAATACAAAAATAATATTTTGAAATAGACAAAAACGCTCAAAGACTCACCCATAGTTGACTTGTCGAAGCTTCTCAGAAGTTTGGGTATCTGACCGTCTGACCACAGCATGAAACCACTGTCGCTGCTAAAGGGAGCAAACTATGAACTTTTTCAACGACAATAGCCCGAAATTTCGTCCCAGATTCAGCACAATTATCGATTTACCTAAAGTCAGTTTTCATGATAAAAGTCGGATGTACAGGGTCCATTGCAACAATGAGGGCAAAAGAGCCGCTAAAAACGAGCTATACATAGCCCTATACGGCCCCAAACTTGGTTGTGATATGCCCGCCCCGCCCACTTCCTCAGCGGCCAGCAAAGAAGTGGGCGGGTAAGGCATATCGCATGCAAGTGTAAGGGCCGTATAGGACTATCTATGGCTCGTTTTTTTGGGTTTTTAGTCCTTACAGTGGCAATGGAACCCGGTACATTCAATTTCCGGCGGAAACTCCAAGACCGTTTTTATCGTGAACACTGCCTTTGCTTAGTACTAGCAACAAAAAAGCTTCGGGCGGTGGTCGTAATGTTTTCCAACCGCAACGGAGGCGGGGTAACCTCCATGTTCCGTTCAATCACGCGCTTCGCTCATCTTTCCTGTGATTGTCTTCCGGTTGGAAAACTACGACCATCACCCAGATGCACCACACCTTTATAAAACCTACAAGCGGATTCCACAGGCACCTCACCCATTCCTAGTTCTGGAGCTACGCAGTTGATGGATCCTCCCGTAAATTTTCATGGAAAACCAACCTGTCCGCTTTGTCCCATACTAGATCACCAGTGAGCATCACGATGAGTACACAACCGGCTGCCCAGACATCGTTCTTAGGCCCACTAAAGCAATCGACTAAATGAGATGATCGGTTTATTGATTCAAAATATCCTTACCTATAGTCGTTTTTCAACACCTGCGGTGACAAATATTCAAACGAGCCACAAATACGCGACAGTCGACGATCAGGATCCTCATCCGACTCACGATAGCAGTCAGCTAGGCCGAAATCTGCTATTTTGAGCGTACCTTGAACACATTAACTAGTAACTTTAATTTAGCGAATTCGAAAATTCGGCCTTACCGAGTTTATCTATCAGGAGATTCTCAGGCTTAATGTCACGATGAGCCACATAAAGGTCATGGAGGAACATTAGACCTTCTAACAACTGGCGGAAATAATGACACGCGGCTGTCCTCCCAACACCATTCTTGTTCACTGAAAAGAACATTTATTAAGAAAATTATTCACTCTCTCTGGAATTATTTTTTGGGAATTAACTCACTAGCAAGTTCAAAAAGGTCACATCCTTCCACATATTCCAAGTAAATATGTTTCTCGTTAGTACACGGATCGTCACGAGCACCATAACAATGCACGATATGGGTGTCCTCAGACTTTGTCAGGGTTTCTTGAAGCCTAACCTAAAGAAAAACAAGTGATTTCAAACGAGATCAAGTCTTGCATGAGAATAGTGTTAAAAAGTGTCTAGACTCGCTCTCGAGAGGGCTTTAGACCCTCGCGGACTCCAGTCCTTATGACACGCCAATTAACGAGTGGATCAGCGGCGCGCATTCTAACAAGGGAACTGTTTAGGGTGATGAACGCATCTGCGAAAACTATTAGTATCGTTAGTATCTCTTGGGCCTCAATAGTAAAACTTCGCACTATCCCGCCGCGAGCTGCAGGCTCCAAGAAGTTATAAGCGTTTTTCAAACTTCACAAAAAGGTAAGAGTACCCACCTACACCCATCAAGCATTTTTTTTTGGTTGTTTCAAAAGATTCTGTCGGATTTTGCTCAGAACGGGTTTAATTAGGATGCTGAAAACGAATTTGGGGTCCATTTTCAGAAATTCTTTGGTTTGCTGTAGGCTACGATAGGTAGCGTCATTTATGGGGCAAATTCTACCTTAGCATTTCGGAAATCGACAAATGCACATTAAATGCGTGTTCATCACCCCTAATAAACACCGCATGGAAATTTTGAGTAAATTCTGGGACTTTGACCGAACTATCGTACACCCACCGTAATATTTCGTGAGCTGTCGAAATTCAATAAACGGACTTCAGATTCGTGTTCAGCACTGCAAATAACCCATGGAAAAACAATTTGAGCCATTTCTATTGTAGCGTTCCGGAAATCGTCAAAAGTCGAGTTCTGCCCCAAGTTTTCCCCCGATTGGAGTCTTTGAATAAATTTAGTCGAAAACTTCGGAAACACGACAGATAAACCTCAAATTTGCAATAAGCACACCAAATAACCCCCATGAGGGGTAGTTTCGAGTCAAATCTGGAGAGAAAATCTAAACGCTTCTAGAACTCGCGAATCGCTAGCAGAAACGGTCAACAAACAATTTGTACAAGTCCCATACGCCATCATTCTGTACAGGGTTCAAAAAATGTGCTTGCAGTCAAACTTTGTCCAGGGGGGCTATTTTGGGCGCTAAACACGATTATGAGGTCTGTTTCCCGATTTTTGAAAGATTACTGCTCGTTTTGGAAGGTACAAGAAGTACAGAAAAGCCACCGTTTTAAGCTTGTAACTTCCTGGAACCTGCAGCTCGGGTGGCATACTGCGCAGATTTTACTATGGAGGCCTAAGAGATACTATCAATACAAATGGTTTTTGGAGACGCGTTAACCGCAGTAAATACTACCCTTGTAAGCGAGAGGAACATTGTGGAGAGGGCGCTCTGAATTCAAAAAACACCTATTTTCGATGCGAAACTTTCATAGGGGTTTCCAATTTCGCCCGAAAAGAAGGAAGTGATTTTCGCTCATGAATAATGTGTCTAAATCCTGCGATAAGGTTACTTATCGCATCGTTAGAAAGTTTTTCCCAGCAGTACGCGAACAAAGCCTTCTCTTCTTTCCCTGGAACATCGACGCACTCGAATTGACCTGACCTTGAATGCAAATGACGTGTTGAATAGGCGAACGAGAACATCTGAACGAGATGTGCAAACTCGATTCGCTGACCTTATTCTCAGCCTATGCAACCCAGTAGCATGACGCCCCCCCTCCCTTTAACCAACACGGTCAATCATAGAAATGCTATGGATAGCAGCAATCTATTAGATTGCAGAATATCCGCCGAAAAAAATAGTCTCCTCACCTCGTAATCCACCTCCTCGCGTTGCTTTGCATTTAATCTCGACAGACGTACACGCTTCATGGCAATATTGCGAGTGGCAACGATGTTCCGACCGAGTGGATTAGTGATAAGGCTTACCTCGCCAAAACTACCTGCAACAGCAAAATTAATGTAATTTTAACAAATTTTGTAAACTAAAGGCAGTGTTCACGAAACCACTATTCAATTTTTAACAGATTCTCGCCTCACGCTTGGAAAAAGGGGAAGAAACCCCTGGGGAGGTTAATGCACAATGAATCAGTCACAATTTCCCCTGGAGCTGGCTACTTTTATCCATCCACTTTGGGCCCCCGTCACAGTCGACCGAAGGCCAGACTGAGCTGTCTTCTCCCTAGCGATCCTGCACCGTCCTCCGTCGCCCCTAGTGTGTCGGCTTCATGCTAATCGACTATGCAGGCGTACTCGACTACGCAGTGCGGTCGGCTTAGCCCGGCTACAACGTGACAGTGTTCCACCTCAGCAGCGTTGAGAAGGATTGCGACCCGGCGCAACGGGGGGCCATAAAGTTTTTTTCGAAACTCTGGAAGAAATGTGAGATTGGTGGGGGCTCGTGAAATTTACGGAGAAAACAGGGATTTTATTCCAAACCACTTAATAAGCTAAAATGAGGAAAGCATTCTTCTAAAAAACCTAAAGCGATTTTTGATATCGGGGATCGTTAAAATTTGATTTTTTTTTCAAAATTTTGGTCAACAGGGGGGAGGGTCGTAGCTCCGCCCAAAATTGGCGCAACGGCCTGCTCAACACTGCACCTCAATAAGCAATGCGTTGCATATGTATCGACCGGAACGGCCACAAATGGACCAGGGCGGACCAGGCCTGCCATAACAGGGGAACTTCTCGGCCTGAGTGAGCAATGTATTACACGCGTGTCGACCGGGACGACACAGGCGTGCAAACTCCGGCCTACGAGTTGATTCTTTACACCCGACTCTCTGAAGCAGATGGTTGTCCATCCGACTGGCTTTAGCCGTTAACCGACTATGACGGGACCTTACAGCTTCCCCGTCTTGAACTCCTCGGCGTGAATTTCTCACCAAAAATGTGAAGAGCTATAGAAATGCTCACGAGCGTGAAATTTGTGATGCAGTCCTTTGCAAACTGCAAAAAAAAGCCATAGAATGATGGAAGCTGAAAAAAACGAGCATTCTAATCTCCTGAAAGAAAAAACAAATCTGGGAAAGTCAATTTGAAAAAAATGCACTTGCGCGCTGCAGCTGGGTTTTTATATAAAATAGTCAGTATTTCTCATTGCTGAGAATAAGTTGTGCTCTCAAAAGTGCATAGGGCATGTAATCTCCCCGTGAAACTTCTACAATAGCGAGCATAATCGCGATTCCTGCACGTACGGCTCTTCGAACAATTTCCTCTGGCTAGCAGACAGCGATAAATTTTCCCGACGGAGAACGAGCAGATATGTAATCTATGCTCGTTCTCTTAAAAAAACCCGAAGAAAGGCTGAATGTAAGCCATTTTGCAGCTTTTATAGCAGTACCAAAATGCGTTCGCAAAAATTTTGTTGGGTTGAGGATGAAGTTCCCGCTTTTTTTGTGTTTGCTTTTTCTCGCTATATTCTCAGTTTTTGTCGTTTTTCATGGAAGTCAATCACTTTCGAATTTTGCATTTAAATGCCTTTCTGTGGTCCAGGTCTAGATATTTTGAACTGGTTATTTTCGCTTTCTCAGAAAAACACCAAATAGTTCATGATTTATTGAACGTTTCATCTCTCTTAGGACTTCATGAAGGCATTAAAACAGATTTGCGGAAATTTTTCAATTGGGTGAATTTTGTATTTTTTTTTGCAAAAATTGCAATGTTCGCCAATTCTCTTCTATGCAAAGACTTCAGAGCACGAAGCTCCGTGGGTAAAGAGTTCTCCAATCAAATATATTAATTTTGCATTTTGTCGACTGCTTTTGTAGATATTGATTTTTGTTGATTTTTTTCCGAATTTCGGAAAAAAAGTCGATAAATCAAAAAAGAAATATCGTTGGCTGTCTATTATCTCATAGTATTCTTATATAATGTTTGGGCGTTGACGCCTTTGCATAGATAAGAAATTACAGATGTTGCAAATTTTAGAAAATGCAAATTTCACCTCATTGAGGGATTTCCAAAAATCTGATTTGAGTTTTCAGGGGGATCACACATTCAATCTATAGACTGGTGCTCTCATGAGAAGCAAAAACTTTCATTTTAAATTATTCAGCCCTGGACCACAAAGTGTACTTAAATGTGAAATTTGGATGTGATCGAGTTCCATGAAGAGCGGAAAGAGCAATACATAGAGGAAAAACAATACGGAAAAAATCGAAACAAAAAAAAAGCGGGAGCATATTTATTCAATCTTCATTATCCAACGATTTGGAGGCCCCCGATTTCGGGGTTGCGCATTATGGGCAATTTCTGATCTAATGATTTTTTGTCAACTATCAACCTTTTCCCAATAGTGTAAGAATTGACTTTTCGAGAAAAAGTCGACAATTTACTGAATAAAAATTGTAAGATAAGGTCCATATTACATCGTCCATATTACTAAGCTCTGATGAATGGTGCCCTAATGTCATTGGACAATGAAGATATTACAGAAACTGCCGTTTTCGAAATTTTTCAGATAAGGGGCAGAATTCGCCCGATTGTTGAAAAAGTCAGCAAACCCGTTTTGATGCAATAAGTCTTCACTAGATTCAAATGTCCCTTAGACTGAAAAAAACCTCGGCGGATAGAAAGAATAAAAGGAGAGATAGGTTACGGGTTTCAGGTCTCCAAAGCTTCCTCTACATTTTGATGAAGTGAGATTCAAAGCAGATCGAACTTTCGAGGACTTTATGCTATTAGATAGAGGGCTGCTTGGCCTTCTCAACATTGTACTGGTTACAGACGAACTAAGGGGAACTTATCCATTTTCATTTGAAGCGATAACATCCGGTGTAAGACTTTTCAGGCCAAGCCAATGAAGGCGGATAAGGTCGACTAAAAATTGCTGTGGGTTTCAAAAAGGCGGGGCACTGGGTAAACCATCTCGATCAGATTTGAGAATCTCGTGTGGCATTTGAAAATAAACCCCTTCAAAAGCATTAGGAGACGCAACCTGAAAAGCGAGAAAAATCGTTAACGATTTAGAAAAGGGGTCCAAATGCGGAAGTGTCCAGAAGCCATTCTGGCGCAAAATTTAAATTATCAACGCTGCAATTTTTTGTAAAATTAGATAGATTAGAACTGTATTCGAAAAAATCTCAAAATTAGCCTAAAACAGAAATAATTGGAATTTTATATAAAATCAATAAATTTCGTTAGAACTTTTATTGATCTCACGACCCGCCCGCGAAGCCGCAACAATTCCTTGGGTGCAGGAAGGGATGCTTAGTTTTCAAGCTTGTGAGGAGGGGGCCGCACCCCTTAGGGGTCGTTTATACTCTCGCTGCCGAGCGGCGCGGCACAGTGCATTTCCGTAATATTGATCACGCGGCGCGGCACGATCGATATTGTAGGATTGCACTTCGCCGCGCCGCTCGGCGGCAGAAGTATAAACGACGCCTTACGGGTCAATCACAGCGGCACGCCTTACCCTGATTTAGGTCTTCCTCGACCGAAACCGGCAATTTGCAATCAACTCAGCATTTTCTTGTTGCCCGTAACTATGTTCGGAAACAATTCAGCTGTAATAGTTTTCTTTGTTATAAGCTACTGCAGGGCAGAGACTCAAATTTCTGTCGTGAACGCTGCCTCAAAATAATCAAAGGCTAAAAAAGAAGAAGAAAACCCACCTGATCCTAGATGCTTAATCACTTTGTACTTTATTGGTTGTGGCTCAGTCGGGGAGGATGAGCTGCATCGGCTCAGCTCATCGTCGTCATCACTGCTTGCACACGAGTGTAGGCTGTCGCTTCTGGGCTTCTCCACGGAAAGTCCCATAAACGAGCCATTGTAGCCGGAATCAGTGGACATAGGAGAGTATTCGTTAGATGTGAACGAGTCTGTGCGACAATCATAGGTAGTCGCATGGTTGCCTTCTTCCTCCTCATTCTCGCAGTCAAACATTGTAGCTATACCAGGGAGAGCCATGATCTGCAAAATAGGACATTCAGAAAAATGCAACTGTATTTGCATCCAAAAACTGCGGCATTGGTTCACAGAATCTACATCATCAGACAGGGTCCAGTCGGAAATTGAAGTGCTAAACACAAATATGATGTTCGTTTTCAGTTTAACGAACACTTTAACAATGTGCTCGAAAAACAAAAACTTTTTTCAGGACCAGAAATACTAGGATTTCTTTATTTAAGGGGTAGTGATTGAAATTTTTACAAAATTTTGGTCACCAAGGGGGGAATCGTAGCTCCGGCGCAACGGCCTGTTGAACCCTGCCGTCAGAGCACTAACATCGGCATGGATCCTGAAGAGACTTTGCGTTCCCCATTGGAGGTTGGCGCAAACTCGGTGCACCTATGTTATAGCATATGGCACCTAGTTTGCGCCAACCTTCAACAGTGAACGCGAAGTCTCTTCAGGATCCATGCCGACGTTATGTAAGACGCACGATCACCCGATGGTGCACTAGGTTTTAGGAGACAGTGTTGTATTTCTTCACGAAATGCAGTTGTCCTTCAGGTATTAATGAAGTTAACAAAATGATAGATGCCCCAAATTATGAGCAAATTTCGCTAATTTTGTATTGGGTGGGGAATAAGTTCCTGCGTTTTTTCTTTAATCGGAAATTTCTCGTTGAACTTAGCAGATTTCCGCGACATGTTATCAACCATTCGAAAGAAAATTATTTGCTCTACAATCTTCGGATCGATAAAACGAAAAAAAACTCACTTTACTGACCCAAAAATCAAATCAATGAAAATGATAATTATTATGGATAATGCATGTATCAATTTTTGTTTTGTCAATTATCAGCAATTTTTTCTCCGAAACTTGAAAAAATAAGAACCGAATCAAAAAAAGCCTGATAATTGATAAGTTCATATCATTCGGTGTAACTCTGTACATAAAACTTGACTATGAACGCTAAACAATGATGATATATGATAGAAGTTATCCAAAACCAAAATTATGCCCTGCTGACAGCTGACAGAATTCCTTGAAGCCATTTTGGTATTATAATCCAGTCTTTCCAATCTTCAAATGTTCTGTGTACTCAACTGCCCTGACGGGTAGAAAAATGATAACGAGCGACATTACAAGATTTCTGGTAACAAAAACATCCTGAAACATTCCGAGGTGTTTGCAACGGTTGATACTATCAGATAGAGGAAAGATTGGGCTTTCAAATGATCTAGATTTCAAATGATCTGTATACTAACCACGCTTGATCGAAAGATGACAGACAGGACAAATCGGACAAGGAGAAACTCACTGAATCACAAACGGTGCAGGGCTCACTTATAGCCCAATGTTTCACGACTGTAGCCTTATTTCAGAGAACCATGTTGCCGTTGGAAAATATGACCTTATTCCAAAGCTCGTCGATGTTTGGCTGGGGTGAACGTGTTTACTTCCTCTCCTTATCATCACATTGTTTTCGAGAAAAAAAAACTTCTATCAAGAACAATGGGGTGAAAATTCTAGGGTACACTATGGAATGGCTGTCCTGTGAGAATGGCTACCATCGTCCTTAACAAAGGATCAGCCTCGTTTTTATCAATTCAACTTCTAGAAAAATGTTACTGATGGTTGGAGTGGGGTGCAAATGCATCTTTTTTTTCAGCTGCTGACAGCAAATATTTTTGTAAAATAGATATTATCAGATGTAACAGCTTAAAGGTCAGTCATCACAGGTGACATTGTCTGTTTTTCCACACAATGCCAACCGGACTTTGGACCGAATCAAGTGCTATTCCAACATTCATTCGGAAATTCGAATTTTGGCGTATTCGAATATTCGATTCATTTGGAACTTCAAGTTTGAATTTTCTCCAGATCGTTTCACTCGAGATTTCGAAATATTTCTTCTCTTTTGTTTTTTCCTCAATTCACCTGATTAATCATTTGGAAATATAATAGCCACTCAATTTCAAAAACAAAAAATTCGATTTTCGAATGTTTTGCCCATTTTCAGGTGACGATATTCGAATATGCTATCACGAAAAAAATCCTATTGTTCTCGATATAATCAAAAACCATTCCTCGGTAATCGAAATTGATTACACAATGTTCATTAGCATCGCATAGAGAACTTTTTTTCCGAATGTAATCATTCATTTGAAAAAAATCATTATTTTGGAATTTTATGCGATTTATTCTGGAAGCGTTGTTTTGAAAAAAAAACATGTAATTTTCAAAAGGCCTTTATTCTAGGATTCTATCTATTTGTGGTTTGTGGTTTGAGAAGAGTTTGAAGAGTGGCAATTCGAGAAAATGCGTTCAGTGTATAGGTTCTGAAAATTTTGTATTCGAATTATTTTTTATTGAAGACTGAAGTCGAATGTCGATGTTTACTCAAAGGTAGGGTTCGCGATAAAAACGGTTGCATCCTCATGGGAAGGTAGATCTGGCCATCAGAAAAGTAAGAATAAAATCAAAGTTGAAAAACAAACGCTAGGGGACAAGTGATTGCTTGATGTTCGCCCGCCCGAAATCATCGTGATTTCCATGAATGCCTGTTTTGTCATCTTTTATTTTGCTTTTAAAGTAATTTCTGAGCATTTCTGGAGACTTCTGACTACTTTAAGAGCAAAATAAAAAGCGGATAAACAAACATTCATGAAAATCTCGTTAATCAGAAGCGTGCGGCTAATTAGCCCTTCTACCTTGCTTTTGTGCGTTTTTCCGCAAATTTTACCTTTTTTTGTTTTGTGATCACAAAATCTACATCCTATGAAAAGAGCTCAAAATCGTTCTTATCGCGAACCTCGCCCTTAACACAAGGTCTCCATAGAGGATGCCAAGAGAAATCAATTACAAGCGAGCAAAAAAAAACATTTCCACTCGAGTATTCAATTCTAAAATTGCGATGTACCTGTCTTTTTTGCTGCTAGCAAAAACAGTTTGTTCTTAGGGAACTTGCACGCTCCATGTAACCCTAGGAAAAAAAGGAAAAGAAATTAAGTTGAATTGCGGAAGAGGTAGTCGTCAAGAAGTCAGCATTCATTTGAAAAAAAATTTACCTCTTCAAGTTTTTGGAAAACAACATAGGTAAATAAAAATTATGAAAAAAAGCTAGCTGTACGAAAGTGTGAAAAGTTCTGAAATTATGCACTTACAAGCATATTTCTGAAAAGGAAACCACTTTTAGCCATACAAACCATTACAAATGAAATTTACTTTTCTAGTACCAATTCAGGACGTAGAGTCCGAAAACTTCCTTCGCAGCTGCCTACAATCTCCAGCTCGGAAAAATTATAGGCGTTTTTCATAACATAGCGGCAGGGTTAGGGTTTTTCATCAGACAGTTTTGGTACGTATTGGAAAAAAATTTTGATTCCATTCAAAACTTGTACGTATGAGTAATCTAGAGTCCTGAACACGAACCTAGGTTTCGCTTGTCAAAAATCTGAGGTTTACTGTGGGTTACGGCAGGTACTATGCCATTTAGGGGGTAAACCCTGTCTTGATAATTCGAAAATCCACAAATGGGCACCAAATCCGTGATCAGCACCCCCCCAAGTTTTGACCAAAATCTGAGACCTTGACTAAACTACCGTATCCCCACCGTAATCTACCGTAAGCTGTCAGAAATCGATGAACTGATCTTAGGTTCGTGTTCAGCACTCCAAGCAGGGTTGAGCAGGACTGCGACTCGGCACAGGGGGGTCGTAAAATAATTGGAAATTTTTTTGAAAAAAAAAATCGGGGGGGGGGCTCGTACAATTTGACCGAATTTCCCCACAAACTTGAGCTTTTTCTAACTTTTTCAATCTAAAAAAGTTTAGGAACTTTTCATCTCGGAAGGGGGGGGTATCATAAAAATTTTGGAAATTTCAAAAAATTGGTCAACAGGAAGGGGGTCGTAGCTCCGCCGAAAACTGACGCAACGGCCTGCTCAACCCTGACTCCAAGTAACCCCACAGAGAAACAATTTGAGCCATATCTGGGTGCAAAACTAGTTGGGGAGGGGCACCCAAGATTTACTCATAGAAATGAAATGATTCATCCATAAAAATGAAAATTTCTTTCGTTGTCAGCTATGTGATAACGTTATCACTCGTAATTTCCTGAAAATTTCATGAAATTTGATTGATTCCTGAAAGCAGAATCATTCATTTCTCACTTGAATTTTGAGTGCTTCCCCCCCCCTCTAGTTTTGCACCCATATCTGTCGTAGCGTACCGGAAGTCGTCAAATGTCGCCTTTTGCCCTCAAATTTCCCCCCTATGGAAAGCTTTGAACAAATGAAGTGGAAAACTTTCGGAAATTGACAGATGAAGCTCAGATTCGCAATCAGCACCGCAAATAACCCCCATAGGTCAAATCTGAAATATTTTTCTTGAATGCTTTCGGAACCACTCAATTGATATGTATAAGGTATGTAGTGATAGAAAACGCTCAACCAAGAATCCGTACAAGTCCAAAACGCTTTCACTCTATGCTAAGTCCGAAGAATATTCTTCCACCCAAACTCCGTACCTGGGGTTATTGTAGGTGTTGAACACGAATTTAAAGTCCGTTCCCGAATTTTCGAAAGATTTCTGCGCGTTTCGGAAGGTGCAATGGGTTCGAAAATCATGGGAAAACGCCTATAACTTTTTTCAGAGTGATTCTAGGCAGCTGCGAAGGACATATTCGGACTGTACGTCCAAAATTGGTTCTAGAAAGCTACATTTCATTTTGCTTGGTTAGTAGGGCTAATAGTAGTTTTTTTTTTGAAATATCGCAAAATGGTTTAGTCAGATTAACTGGGTTTGATATGGTCTTCGCTCATTCTTCTAGTGAAAGTACGTATTTTTAGCTAGAATTTCTAAATGTATAGATGAGCAAGAGTGACGAATTTTAAGGATATTGAGAGTGACATGAAAGTAATGCACACTACTGCGTGCAGAGTATATATGGCGGCCTGTATAAATAGTTCTAGAATCTCGTGGCAGCGCCGGCGACAGGGCGGAGCCGACCTCAGACCCTCACGCTGGAAGCGCCACCCTTAGGGTTTATATGACCTTATTAGATCGGCCTCCGCTGTGAGTCTACATGTGTGACTCTGATTCCTCACCTCTGATCAATAACAATTGCCAATAGGATATATTCACACCACCAGCAGTACTACCACCGTTGAGGGAGTGGAGACTGCGACGACGAGATCGGGCAGATGAAGAGGCCGGAATGAGAGAATGCTCCTCTCATCCCATCAATCCGAAAGCATATCACGGATTCTGAGTCTACAGCTGCGAGGTTTTTAGTGCGGAGAAGGCAATCAGAGAAATTGTTGCCGAGAATTAAATATGACAGAATAAATACGCCGCGATTAATATAGTGATTATTCGCAAGCGCTTCACGTACTGGTCACGAGGGGGAACGAACGAGGCAGTCGAAAGTCGAGAAAGTCCCTGGATTCTCGAAACTTCATATTTCATGGACTAACTGTGATAAGGAATGATTTTAGATGCAAAAAATCGCCCTCTTTTTAACCGAATAACACTTAAGAACATAATTTAGACTCCAAAATTAGATTCCTCGAATAGTGGTATCCCAGAAACACGAATTTTCACTTTTTTCGCATTTTACTCGGCGGATGTTCGAGTATTCCGTTGTACAACTCTATACCGAAATCATTACAAATTTCTGACTTTTTCGAATTTGAGAAAACTGAAGAATCAATTTTGATATTTTCGTCGGCTTAACAAACATAGGTTTTGTTCCAGTTCTTGGATATCGCATAGATATTATTCTCGAAAACTTCCAATTTTTCTCATTTTCCAAATAATTAGAATCCGAATGTAAAATTTCAGTAAACCCTTAAATCCCATTTTTTTCAATATTCTAGAGACAGATCAATCTGAACTTATCACCTAATATTCAATTATGACTTTTTCATTCAATGAAGTATCCCAAATGAGTTCTTAGATATCAAGAAGATGCGTTTTTTGATCAAATCCGAATTTTCACATTTTTCAGAAAAGGATATCAATTTAATTTTTTGTTTTTTTTTTTCAAATGAGATTTTGAAAAAAAAATCCCGTCGAATATTCGAATCTATTAAAATTTTTTCTTCTTCGAATTATGAAAAACCGAATGATCGGGTCCACCTTCTCTACAGTCGGAAAAACTAAAGAAACCTTGAAAGTTTGCTATGCAAATGTTCGGTATGCCGTCAAACATTCGAATGGTTGGTTTTCTCGTATAAAAAAACCGAATGTCTGATTCTGATCCTTTTGCATAGTCAGCGACCGATTTTGTTCGAGTTCTTGGATGTCGCATAGATACTATTCTCGAAAACGTTCGATTTTTCTGATTTTCCAAACCAAATAATTGAAATCCGAATGTAAAATTCAAAAAAAAACTTAAGTCCCAATTTTTAAAAACATTTCTAGAGACAGATTAATCTGAATTTAACACCTGATGTTCAATTATGAATTATTTTTATTCGATGAATTTTCTAAATGAGTTCTTAGATATCAAGAAGATGCCTTTCTCGATCCAAATCGAATTTTCACATTTTTCAGAGCGGAACATCACGGAGATTCAAAATTCAGCTTTTTGAAATACTTGGGTTCCAAAAAAAAACCCTAGTTTTCACTCCGCGAATCTTCGTTATACCGTCGATTATTCGATTTTTTTCTTTTTCGAATTTTAAAAACCGAATGTTTAAGTACACCTTCTCTATAGTCTCATATCGAAATTGTTCGAGTCTAGTTTTTAGATATCGAATAGGTGCATGTTTTTATCTAGTTAGAATTTCCACAATTTTAGGATAAGAATATCAATAAGATTCCGAATTTGGCCTTTTTGGAATATTTGAATTCCAAAATCTTGAATTTTTACTCAGCAAATATTCAGTGTACCGTCAAACATTCGAACTAACTCAAATCTTTTATTTTCTCGCATTAAAAAAACTAAATGTCTGATTCTAATCCTTTTGTATAGTCAAGGACCGATTTTATTCGAGTTCTTAATTATCGAATATTATTATTTATTTATTTATTTATTTACGTTGTTTAAGACAATCGTAGAAAAGAAAAGAGAAATAAAGAAGAATATCTCGCATGATCATCACAAACAGCGACATGAAAACAACACGAGGACGAACAACCAGCAAGATTGCTCAATGCTCAAGGATTTTTGGAGCTATTAGGCACTTGTAAGATTCTAAAGATGGTGCTGCTGGTAATCTCTTGCTTAATGCCAAAAACGACCCTGCCCTGATCGAGAAACAAGTGGCTCTGTATTGCGTTTTAGCCTTCCGGAAAGAAATCTTATATCGACCTCCTCTAGTGACAGACCTGGCAATACTAAAGAAGTGCTGGACCTCAACATCACATATTCCATTGAGAAGCTTATACACCATCATAGCATCAAACAATTTACGTCTTGATTCGAGAGTTGGTAGTCTGAGGAGAGAATATGTAGATACATTTTCCGAAAAGCCCGAATTATCACAATTTTTTAAGAACACTTCAGTACTGTTTGGATTTGATTTTTGCCCTTTATCACTTGATACTATTGGGTTGGCAACTGAGTAATTGCGGATTTTTTTTAAATAAAAGACAATTTTTCATGGAACGAAATAACTTTATTTTGTCATGTATTGCCCATTTCGAGCAATGACCTTTTGCCATCTTTCAGGCATCATCATAATTCCACGTTCACGGAACTTCTGGTTTTTATCAGCAAAAAAACTGAAACAGGTACGATTTGACATCATTATCATTATTGAAATTTTTACCATTCTATTCGTCGCTTGGTTTTTGTTCATCCCATGTTTTGCCACCATATAGTCCCGACCTTGCACCATCTGATTACTTTTTATTTCGATCTTTGCAAAACTCTTTGAATGGTAAAAATTTGAATAATGATAATGATGTCAAGTCACGCCTGGTCTAGTTTTTTGCTAATAAAAACCAGAAGTTTCATGAACGTGGAATTATGATGCTGCCTGAAAGATGGCAAAAGGTTGATTCGGTCCGAAGTCCGGGTGGTACGTAGTGTTAGAAGAGCGTGGAAAAACAGACAATGTAACCTGTGATGACTTATTTTCAAGCTGTTACATCTGATATCAACAAAAATATTTGCTGTTAGCAGCTAAAAAACGATATATTCCGCCACAAATAAAAAAAAACTCCCGGATAGAATATAGACTTTATTGTGACTTGTTATGACATTCTCCTCGGTGCCCGAAATGGGCAATACATTACAGAATAAAGTTATTTCGTTCTATGAAAAATCGTCTTTGAATTTCTAAAACAAATCCGCAATTACTTAGTTGCCAACCCAATAGATTACCATATCAAGGAAGATTCAATTCTCGACTTTGTGAAAAGGATTTCTTCATGTGTGCTCCTGTTCAGGTGTCATTAAAGACAATTAGAAATGTGGCTAATTCAAAAATTTTCTTATACTATTTGGAATTAGCACTACACTCCTTACCCTACTGAAGAGCCACGGAGAGTGTCAGTTTAGCCTCCATCAAAAACAACAACCCAAATGTTCCGATTTCGGCACAGGACCTCTACGCTTCCGCCAATTTTTTTTCTAAAAACACAAAAGTCACCCTCATCGTGCCGGGGGCCGAAAATTGCTCGGCAGTGGACATCTAGTTTATTCAAAATATTTACACAAAAATTGTCAGAAATTTGAAAAAAAGGGATGCGAAAGATGATCGTTGATGAGCGAAATAGACGAGACACGATGAGCAATAATGCATGTGTGATCTTTGTGACATCGGCTATCCTTTAAGCTAGAGCTGAAGAAGGGGACAGGCTAGAGCTGAAGAAGGGATAATTGAGGATAATCGAAGTGTGCAGGGTGGAGTTTGGTGCCAGTGATGAATATCAGCCGCCTGACTTCGTCGCTGAAGTTCTGTGGTTGTTTTCATGTTTTTCTAAGGGGGAGGATGGCTGGCCACCACGAGGATGTTCTGACTTTGCACGTTATTAGTGCCCATTATGTATGTTGTTATTGCCCGAATACTGACTACAGATTATTCCCAATCTAGAGGCTTCCTGTCGGAAAACGTGCACTATCCCATTCGAAATTTTCACATCACGGGATGAGTAATCGCGGAGAGGAGAAGAATGTCAATTTAAATCAATTCGATAAACTGCCTTAACTGTTTTCCAAACGGTAGCCATTTCTTCCCCAAACAGTTTTACTGAGATTTTCTGAGCTATCCATTGCACATTATTCAAATTTTCGAGATAACCTAGCCGAAAAACCCCTTGATCGGATTACAAACTGATGCCCTATGTCCTGAAACCGATTGTAACCTCACGTGCCAGAAATGCCAAATTGCTGTGACTGAAACGAGATTTGGCTTCAGGAGACTCTAACTCGCTACAAAGAACCGTTTCGAGGAATTTAAGTGCAAAGTGAAGTTCCCCGGACTGATTTGGGGTCAATAACATCACTTCCAATAACAACATCGATGACTAAAACTTCTTAGAAATTTCAGAAGTAGACATTACATAGAGCTCAGAGATTAGAAATTGAATGCGGCATCTACCATTAGGATGGCCTGCCCTGCTCCAGCTACATACACAGTAAGAAGGCAAATGTATGAGCTGAATCAAATGTTCGAAAAAAATCCAATTTTGAATATATCCGGAAAACGATTGTTCGGAAAGTCAAGGAAAAAATACCGAGGAGCAATGAATCATGACAAGAGCATTCGACGCTGATTCTCAAATGATTAAGATTTTTTTAAGGTTTCGAATTCCGAATGAAATTTTCTAGATTCACGCTTTTCTTTCGAAAATTTTCGAATAAATGGGCTTTTCCGATGTGTACTATCTTCTTAGAATGCTGAAAAATGTTTTTTTTTAATTCAGCCTTTTTTTGAATTTTCCAAATACGCAAAATTCAAATGCAAGCAACTATTATAAAATTATCAGGCAACTAAGAAGGTGAGGAAAGGGGACGGATTGGAAAGAAAGGAAAAATAGGTGAGGAAGGAGTGCTGGACAAGGGAAAATGAAACGCTGCTGCATGTAGATGTTTTCCCATAACGGCGCCACCCCACACGCACGACACGAGCAACCTCGGACGCGGCTACCCGCCTTCTAGAGAAAGACGACACTACATACATTCGGATTTTCAGATGTCAACTGTTGTTTTGGGCGTATATAAAAATCGCAAGTATTTTCTCCGAAGAGGTGAAGCTTTCGGGATGATTCAAAATATTGATTGGACCGATTGGACCACATAAAGTAAAAAAAATCAAATCAAGTCCCCAAATGAATTGAATATTCAAATTCCAGAAAATTCGATTTTTACAACTAGAGTTCGATTCCTAACCTTGTGCAAGGTTTGCATACAGCGCCCCAAATGCCTTCTTCATTTAAATGTTGTTTCTGCGAAGAAATCTAAGAAATGGGGGACTATAGCGAAAAGCCTCACAAAACCTTCAATTTTGAAGACGATCGCTGTTGCTTCGCGCAGAACCATGATAATCGTGCCGGGACCAGGTGATCTCAGCACAATTATCAGTGTGATGCATGCTGCAATAGCGACTGTCCGCAACTGCGGAGCGGATTCACGCCTTGATGAAGATAGTATTCAGCATTGTTTTTCATCAACAACTGGATTCCTCCTCCCACGATCGAGCGGCTGCTGTACAGCAGGATAGCGAGGGGGGCGTGAAAAATTTGAAAATGAAATTTGAAATTGTTTTCTTCTCATGGAAGAGAGTGCTGATTTTTTTGCAGAAAAATTTGAAAAATCGGTTCCTAAGGTTCGTTTGTAAGGTGAGGACGGCCAGGTACAGGAAATCGGGAAATTTCGCAAAGAAAATCTTTTTCTTTTCGAATTTCAGTCTTGAAGATGTCGAAAAACATCATTTAGAGGGGAACTTCGGAAATTTCAATAGTTTTCCAGAAATTTGGTCAACAAGGGAGGGGAACGTAGCTTCGTCCAATTTCGGGACAACGGTCTGCCTGATCCTGCTTCCCTCGAATGAACAACTCTTCTATTTTGTGGGCGTCCCGAAATACTAAAAAAAATTGCATTTAGAAAAATATTTTGAAAAAAAATCAAAGAAAGGGAATAAAAAGAGGGCCGAAAAAAGCCTCATCAGAGGTCTTTCAAAGAAAAGGAGAAAGGGATTCAAGCCTCTTGCTTCAATTAATCGTCTACATGCCGGAAGTTGGAACCAGGATGGTGAAATATGGGCAACAACATTTTGTGGGCGGGCTGATCTAACCGATTTTGACGCACTTCCTTCCCGTTTTCCTACTTCTTGCTTCAATACTTTATTCCGGTGTAACCATCATCAAAAGATCAGAAAACTTCGAAACAAAACCGGTAAAGTTCGGTTATCCCACAATTTCACACTATTCTCAATTTGATCATGGATTCTGAGTTCTTTTTTCTGTGAACTCAGAATTCGATCATTCTCAGAGCCCACATTTCAAAAATCATACAGATTCGACTAAGATGACCGAAAATGCAGAGAAAATTATTCAACTGAGCAGAAAACTTGCACAGAGGGTGGCACTTCGTGCCGCCCACTAATTGCCATTTTCAAGGTGGAGATGAACTTTGCATGTGGTAACAAATGAAGACGCAATGATTATAGCTGTGAAATGCAAATTATCGAATTCATGGCAAATGCCGAGGTTCTTGGTACGTTAGCATTGATACTGCAGCGCCAGCAAACGTCAATGCGCCATATATTTTTTGTTCCAAAGTCGAAAGCAATGCATCTATCATCGCAGAACGCATGAACTCATGAATCAACAATGAGCTGCTAATAATTCATCAGCACGTTTGCTGACGTCTGAAACTACATGAAGCGAAAATGTCAAGATAAAGGCGGATGGTAAATCAAGGACAGAAATGGAAAACAATAACAAACTAAGAATAGCGAGATTCAAACAGAAAACCATAAAACACAAGCCATTTGATGTCAGCTAAGGTCATAGGAACTTCTTAAAAGAATAAAATATGACTTCCGGTCAAAGGAAACAATATGTGGAAATTCTTGAAACCACAGGCGGGAAAATTCGAAATGAGCGACAGCGATGAATATCTCATATTAATACTATTCACGTAATGTTACACAATAGGCAGTCGTCGTGTAGAATAGAGTGGACTTAACCGTATATGAGAGTGCAAATTGCTCGCCCTTTTTGAATACGGGTGGCGACAGGGACACAGTCGAAACGCTACTAGAAACAAGAAACGACCATCACTTCTATTTTTGAAACCTCACCATTGTCAACTATAGCATCTAGCTTTTCTCGGTTTAATTGTACAGCGAAAATCCTAACACAAGAACGCTAAATATGATATGCTACACCTATATGCTATTGCTACACCCAGGGTCAAATCCACCCTGTGACAAAGTGGGAGCAGAGGGCACCACGGGCTAATTCTCAGCAGGAGGAGTGGAGACACAGGGCGGTTACACCATAGTACACTGCCTTGAGGACATGTGTTTCTGGCCCGGTTTGACCCTCAGGAATCGTATTAAAGAACTTACCCCATGTACTTTATAGAAATAAGGAGCGCGGCCCAGTAACCTCGGTTCAGTCGGGAACGCGGCCCCCTCAGGTGAGTCGGGAGCTCGGCCCACTCTCCCCCCAGATCGGTGGGTGGTACAGATAATTTTCTTTTATAGCAGCCGGAAGCCCGCTCCGCTTCACAACGGGTCCATTGGGAGTGCTCCCCTCTCCTCTACTCCAGGTCGGTTAGGAGCGCGGTTCACCCCTTCAGGTCGGCCGGGACTGCGATCCCCTCCTCCCCCTGCTCCAAGCCAATCGGGAGCGCGATCCCCTCTCTAAATCGGTTGGTACAAGTGTAACCTTTCCTTCAAAGCAATTAGGAACCCCGGACCTGTCCCCGGACAAGGGCGCTCTCTTTATTCCATGCCGGTCAGAGATGTGGAACCATCTCCTCCAGGTCTAGACTCGTTCGGTGTTACCCGCCCCTCTCCTTCATGACAGACGGGACCACTCCGCCGCCTCTAGTAGTCTGGAATTTCGGCCCCTTATTTTCTACGGCGGTAGAAAGTGCGGTCCCTTTTTCTCCAGTTCGGTCTGTACCGCGGTCTCATCTCCTTTATTGAAATTAGGAGCTCGGCCCCTTCCTCGGGTCCACCTAGGAAGCTTCCCACTTCCTTCAGGACGAACTACACTGCCACTCTCCCCCTTTCAAGACAATGGGAACGCAGCACCTTCACCTAGCCTAGTTGAGAGTGCGGCCCACTCATGTAAACCGCGAGTGTGAACCTTCTCCCCACCAAAGCGACAACAGAAATATGAAAAGCAGAAAGCATAGGAAAAAACGTGAATAGCAAACTCACCGAACTATGTGGCAGCCTCTTGGCATTCGCTGTCGCGACCCTCCGCTACCAGACGGGTCAGCTGAGATCCTGGGAAGTGAATTTTAATACATACGCTTCATTTATGTAAAGGTTAGTTACAGGATCGTCTGGAGGCAGTAAGGTGTGTTCTTGTAAATCCCTCACAATACCCTACTACCCTCTGTTCCCTATCCCACAATTCGCGGGGGGGGGGGGTGGTTTGCATTAGGGTACTCGACCGGATCAGAAGATACGCAGCTCGGCCGCGCGGCCTAACGCAAACCAGCCCCTTCCCCCCGCGCGATGTGGAGTTGGAAACAGAGGGTTAACGCGCCCACGGGGATTGTGATTGGAATTGCAGACTGCTCGGTACCAATCACCATCCCTGGGAGATCTTTGCTTAGGCGTCGCTTATACTTCCGCAGCCGAGCGGCGCGGCGAAGCGCAATCCTGAAATGCGATCGTGCCGGGCAGCGTGATCAGTATTACAGATATGCAGTGCCGCGCCGCTCAGCGGCGGAAGTGTAAACGACGCCTCGACTTCTGTCGACAAGGTTCCAATTCCGCTATGGTTTTTTTTGGCTTGTGGATCTAGCACACGAAAAAAGGAGCCGCCAACGAATCGGCCGCAGAGACGCGACCGCGCGTCGGAAACCCGCGGCTCATCCTTTTTTTATGTCCTAGGCCCACAAGCCGTGATAATCAGGTACCAAGACGGACGCCCACCCTGTCTTCATTCATATTAGAGACTTTCCGGGACAAAAATTATCTACGCGTGTCGTTAGGTAGGAGTAAAGGCACCGGTACGTTTGATTGATGATAACCCGCAAAAGAAAAGATTGCTTACCGATCGTGCCTTCAAACATCCCCACTGATAGGCTGGGGCAGCCGAGATACTGCTTGGGTAGCAGACCTCCCCCCTCAGAGTCGAGTGGTGATGAGGGGCGCCGGTTTCGAAGACTAAGATCACTATTAGGTAACACCCTCAGTCTGACGCGCGGCGTCAAGTCTCTGATCCTTTCAACTCGGAAAACCATTACATATATCAAAGAGATCCAATGCAGTCCCTAATATTCGAAAGAATGAACAGAACGACGGGATAAACCGCAAAAAACCCTTTTTACCCAAAAAAAGTCCTTTACGAGGTACCTCTAGAAATCTTGTTATTATTGATCCCCTCCATACTTTCATTTAAGGTCGAATTCTTATCACCCCCCCAACCCTCGGCTGTGTCCCATATTAAAAGAAACTATTAAAGGAGTACTACTGTGTATATGGTCACCACAGTGCCGGTACGGGCACCACATATTACGAGATGCGTAGGCTAGATAAAGGGCAAAACTACCACTTCATGAGAAATTTCTCTGATCAGTTAGAGATATTTATTGTAACAAGAACATATGAAGCAAAGACGCGGAACTAGCACCCATAATATGAAGACCACAAGAAACCCGTCAAGAAGATGAGTTAATATTTCTGCTGTAACGGCAAGATTTCTTTCATACAAAAATTATCTAGCGCTTAGGTTCACAGAGGAGGAAAAACCATTCGCAGAGTTGCACCGCAGCGAGTTCTGTTGCTAAGCGAAAAAGCAGCTCCTGCGGCGTTGCAGGTGAAACAGCCTAGCGTCTTCTGATCGCCACGGAAGAACTGGCGACGGTGAAGCTCTACGAGGGCCTTTAAAGAACCAATGAGATGAGTCACAGACCGACCTTATAACATTTCAACAGAGCATGAGTAACAAGGCACAAAGGTATGTTGTAATACTGGAGAAAAAGAAAGGTGGAATGCATTGAGAAGGCATAGACCGTTGGAATACAAATCAACACTCTTCCTAAACGAATCAAAGTGAATATAGATTCCCGTGCTGGAAAATATTCTATAATATGAACAACTTTTTCTCGCTATGCTACCCGTGGGTGTCATAATGAGTAATTGCAAGTGCTCAAGCTGTATTAAAACAAACAGTAAACAGTGGTAACAACAGAGAACAATTCACATGAAACATTCCCAACCCCGCTCCTTTGAAATGTGAGCACCCGCAGAATAATCAGAAAAAACACTACATGTGAGGCGTCATAACGCTAACCAAGAGTGGTCAAGAATATCGCTGCATGACGGTCGAGTGCGTTCGTTCACGTCAAGGACATACTCTAGTATATCTGAAAGAAGCAGGGCTTTGCTCTGGCACAAATCATTATCGCATAATTTATAGCTACCCATTTGCAGCACAGCAATGAAAGTCAACATACAGCATATGGGAAAATAAGAGCAAGTCTCGAATTTTTGTATTTTTTGAGCAATTATCAGAAATTGAAGGCAGTATTCACGACAAAAAAAAATGTCTTCGAGTTTTCACCGGAACTCGAATGTACCGGGGTCCATTGCAACAATACTGGCGAAAGAACGGCTAAAAACGACTCATATATAGCCCTATACGCCACTCAAGCTTGGTTGTGATATGCCCGCCCCGCCCACTCCCTCAACGGACAACAAGAAAGTGGAGGGGTAGGACATGGTGCATACAAGTTTGAGGACCGTATAAGGGCTATCTATGGCTCAATTTTGGTCGTTATTTCGCCATTATTGTTGCACTCGACCCCGGTACATTCGATGTCCGGTAAAATATCGAAGACCGTTTTAGCGAGAACACTGCCTCTGAAGTGGTTTTATGGGGAATTCACTACTCAGAAGCTTTAAATTCATCAATTACGATACAGTTTTTTGAAAATCGATGTAACTTGTAAATAATTGATAAATGAAAAAATCAATATTACTGGGTCGGCACTTGCACATAATACTTCGTCTCAAAGTTCAGCGGCCCAAACTGGTGGGAATGGACAAAAGATCAATATTCACGTACCGCAGAGCTTTCATGCAAACGCTACCGCTCAGCCCTCACAATGGTAGCGTTTTTGCAGGAAACCTCTGCAAAACGTGATTATTGATTTTTTGTTGCCAACAAGTTTCAGCGGCGCGGACTGGAGTTTCAAAAAATGGTCTGTTCGACGTTGTGAGAAAGATGGTAAGAAACAATTTGGAATTTGGATAATTTTCGTAATGCACCCGGATAGACAAAAAAAGCGAAAATGCCATGTTTTTTGCGAATTCCGAAAATTTCAACATAATCAGCCCGAAATCCGTCTAGGGGTGGAGAATAGTTCAGGGCGCTGAACACGAATGCAAGGTCCGTTTTCGATTTCACAGAAGATCAGTGTAAGATACGGCACGAAGAGTTTCATTTGTGTACAGTAAACTACCGTAATCGTCCGAAAAACCAGATAGAACGTGTTCGGCGCCCCAAATAACCCCTCTGAACGAAGCTCGGGCTGCCAGGGATGAGCGGAACAAAAATATGAAATTTCGGAAATCGGTTTTCGGGTTGCGGTACAAAAAATTTTTCTCGGGTTTCGGAAATCGGGCGCGAAACGCCTGAAAATGCGCGGAAATGCGGTTTTCGGAACGCGAAACGCGAAATGCCAAAAATGCGCGAAACTGCGGGTTTTGGAACGCGAACCGCGAAACTCCGCTCATCCCTGATGCACAGGGGAATTTATCGAACTTTAAATTGTTTCTTTTCTTCTTCCCACGACATTCAACAGACCATTTTTTGAAACTCCACTCTGCACCTGGATCAGGCCCTAGTTACAGGGTTCGAATCAGAATTTCGGAAATAGGAACGCCAAAAACCACTGTATATCGGAAATTCGTTCAGCGAAATTCTTAACCTTCCCCTGGGGACTGTGCTAACCAAAAAACTTAGGCTTCTCCTTCTTTATTGAATAATTTTCATGTGAATGCAATCAACCCTGGCTTTGAGAAAAGTGAAGATGGAGCTCGAATTCGAATTGAGCGCTCGAATTAACCCCTCACGGATTTAGCGAGGAAAAGTTTAAAAAATCTAATCTTAAGGATATTTCCGAATTCTTTCGCATTTTTGGACTTTTTGTCGGGAATCGGATTACCAAAAACCACGGGAAATCGGAATTCCGCTCATCCCTGATTCGAATGTCCTATCACCTTTGGCAGCTTTGATGGTCTACCTCAAAGCAAATAGGAGCACTAAAGGATGCATCGTGGTGAACATCTCCCTTTCTCTGAACTTCAGCATGTCATTGAAGAACCATTTGGCTGTTATCGAAGAGGAAGAGATCATTAGTAGAAACCAATTAAGGCCTCCGAAGGGTATATCACACTTGGGCAATGGACTGACGCTGAACGTTAGGAAACTGAGAGCAAGGTTGGATGGAGGGATTCTTCAGCTACGTACAATAATAATATTTTCCGACTCACTAGTACCCGCTAGTTTTTCATATTTCACTATGTCAAACTAGATTTTCAATCAACCATAATTAGAGTTGATTTCCCAGGTGTATGCACATTTTGTGATGATTTGTTAAAAGCAACGCCTCTGATTTTCTAGAAAAATAGAACACATTCTTGCCTCAAAAATCTTTCTACTGGACAGCACGTCAAGATGAATTCAAGCATATCTTTCCAATAGCCTACAGAGACGTGCTAATAATGATGAGGTGCTGAGTGAATGAGCAATGAACACGTACCGAGTGTTGCAGGAGTCAGTCGATTAAATGGGCGTGGCAACTTTTTCTCCATCCACGTAGCAAAGTACTGATCGCTTCTGGAAATTGAGACATTGAGAGCACTTTCATCACAGACATACACAAACAAGCTTTCATGAAAACGCTGACTAATGGCAACTAGAATTTCCGGCTGGAAATGTGATAGTTATCAGTTTGCAGCCCTAGACATTAATATCAGCTCATAACTCATACCTCCTTGCTCGTTTCCATGATCGACGCCCAGCAAGCATGAATAGCAAAATGATGCCAGAAGCCCAGACATCGTTCTTAGTACCCCTGAAAATTGGCTGAGTCAGTCTGTAGAAATAGGACAGGCTAGCGCCACTGAATCACCCAATCGCCTATATGCATATAGATTGCGGGAATAGGGTATATCACACGTGGGGGTGATTTTACTCTATACGCTAGAGGGATGAAAGAAGGCCTAAAATCAGAATATCTCGAAAACCGACTAGCTTTTTAGACACTAGAGAAAGTCAAATCGAATAATTATATTTAAATTTGAATATCCGGGTATTCGAGTGCCTATCCCGAATTCATTCGAGAATGTTAACTTCGGGTTTTTCAAGTGTTCCATTCATTCAGCGATTTAATTCTTTTCAAGACTTCAATTTGAATAATACTTAAATTAGATAAATACATAAATACCTAGTGTGCATTTCCTTCCAAGCAACCTATTTTTCTGCGCTGAGCTGGAGCGTGAGAAATGTATTAAATCATTTTATAAAGAGTGTATGATGAAATAATCGAATATTAAATCAGTTTTTTTTTCTTAAAAAAATCTATTCCCTCATCTAAAAATCTCTAGTTTCCGAAAACTCAATTCAATTGGGAAATTCAAAATAATCGTTTTTTTTTTAACCATTCCATTCATTCTCGACTAATAATAATAATAATAATAATAATAATAATAATCATATAAATTTGAATTTCCGGGTAATTTTCGAGTCTCTATTCCGAATTCATCCGGGACTGAAAACTTCGGTTTATATTTTCGATTGTTCCATTCATTCAGAGAATTATTTCTTTCACTAATTTTTCAAAATTTCAATTTAAATAATAATTCAATTAATAAAATTTATTAATACCTAGAGCGCACCTCCTTTCGAGCGACCTATCTTTGGCGCATAACTGGAGTTGGAGATGTAAATGAAAGATTATAAAACAAATGAACTTTAAATTCTTTTTTTTCAAAAGTTCAATTCACTCATTGAGAGAAAAAAATCGGTATTCGAATACTCCATTCATTGGGAAATTCAGATTATCCGGTTATTTTGGCCATTCCATTCATTCTAGAACTTGAAATACTCGATTCCTTGAATTTCAGCAGCAGGAAAGTTTATTCGATAGTAATACTCAAAAATTCGATTACTTACTCGAATATTCAAACAAATGTTCTGATTATCCACCCACTCGATTATATTGAAGGACAGGTTTTCCGATTTTTCATTCATTGATAAAAATTGAGAGGCCCCGCTCGAACTTCATATTTCACTCGAGAATTTTGATAATCCTACACTACGTTCCCAGAGAGATTTGTACAATTTCAGTAGTGTCATTGGAATCACCATGAGATCGTCTGCAGGGCAAGCATAAAAACAGAAAAAGGTCTGCGAGGTTGGACTGTGCCTTCAAGTATAAGGATTTATGACAGTAGGGTAGGTTTTGGCTCGTGACTTGGGACGTATTAATCCTGACCCATAGGGAAGTTTCGGTGCAGCCTTTGTCATCACATTCCGTGACAGTGCACGCGTTTAGGGCAGATTTATCGCCTAGATGGTTGTCAGGCGTATTTTTAGTCGCTGCCTTTCATCTCCCGTCTCTAATTAGGGGGTAGACAACTCGTTCCTGTAGACCACTTATAGTCGTCGCGGACCGAATAGTTGTCATCCCGTGTTATACGTGGTAGCCGAAGTTGTTGGTTGAAGATTCGATACAAAGACAAGCCCTCGGCTTGAACTCTTCAGGTGTGCACGCGGGAGGGTATGAATGGGATGAGGGAGAGGGTGACCGAGACATGGACGAAAATCATTTTGGCTCTAGCTGGCGCTGATTTCAGAAAAGTCAAGCAAAATCTCACAGCAGTAAAATTCATAGTATTTCATTTTTCAAATATCCGGTCAATTCAAGGTGACAACATTCAATTACCTGAAGACAACAGAAAATTTCAAGGTATCAATACTTTACACGTTGCACTCGTCCTTCACGACTTTCAGTAGGACGTTTTTCAAAAAGTCGCGGGTCTTGCAACTTTCTCTATTGAGTGCGATGCAACACAATAGATCAAGCAGAGCACCACTAGCTGATCTGGAATACGGTAGCGATTGCACCCATCCCGAGAATCCCATGGGTATCACGTCTAAATGTCCAAAAACATGCTAACAACTTATTCGCCTGAACTTCGCGACAGCGGAAATAGGCAAGCTTCTGCAGTTGAAAGTGCCTGCACGTTCTTTGAGTACAGAATGATATTATGGAATTATCCACATTGTCAGTGAGGCTTAATTATCGTGCTGCTTACAGCTATATTTTCTTTTTTGAAACTCTGCTCTGTAATTCGATGTCGATTTCTCCAAAGTCACGTTACATTAGCCTCGAAGCGTTCGGATGAGAACGCAAAAAAGAGTCCTATTTTCAATAATGCGATAGAAACGCAATTATCTTAGGAGTGGCTAAGGGCGACGAAGCTAAATCTATGCACAGAGAAACATATCTGAGAGTAATGCTATGTTTGACGGCAACGTTTTTCACAAGACTGCAATGTCGGCCTCGGGCTAGTAAAATCCGCCAAGCAATTCTAAGGCTCTCGGTCTTACAAGGGAACACTATAAGTCATAGTAATCATTCCAAATGAAATGTACTTTTCTACAACAAATTTCGGACGAAAAGTCCGAATATGCCCATAGCAGCTGCCTAGACCCACTCTGGAAGAAGTGAATAGCGTTTCTAAAGCTTCGCGGAAAGGTAACGATGTATCCCCCATGGAAATTCAGGGAGTTTTTTTTTTAAATTTTTTTTTCGAATTTTGCTAAAAACATTTATCTGGGGGTGCTAAACAAGAATCTGGGTTTCGCTTGTCGGTATCCTAAGGTTTACTGTAGGTTACGGTAGGTAACATGCCATTCAAGAGGCAAAACCTACCTTAATTATTCGAGAATCGACAAATGGACATCGAATTCGTATTCAGCACCCCAAATAACACCCAAAGAGAAATTTTGAGACAAATATGAGACTTTGAGCAAACTACCGTATACCCACCATAATCTACCGTAAGCGGCCAAAAATCGATAAACTGACATCAGATCCGTGTTGAGCACTCCAAATAACCCTCAGGAGAACGATTTGAGCCACATCTGTCGCCACATTCCGGAAATCGTCAAAAGTCGATTTTGCCGTCAATTTTCTCTGGCGATGGGAAGCTTCGAACAAATTTAGTCGAAAACTTTGGAAAAACGACAAATGAACCTCAGAATCGTGATCAGCACCCCAAATAACCCCTCAGTGCGAATTTTAAATCAAAATTTGGAATATTTTTCTAATACGCTAAAAGAGCCCTCTAATTGGTATAAGTAAACACGCAACCGAAAATCTGTACAAGTCCAAAACGCTGCTAATCTGCGCAAAGTTTGGAAAATGTTCCTTCAACTAAACTTTGCTATGTGGGGTACTTTTGGGCGCTGAACACGATTGTGGGGTCCGTTTCAGGATTTTCGTAAAAATAATGCGCTTTTGGAGGGTACAATAGGTACGAAAATCAGAGAAAAAACGCCAATAACTTCCTTCAGAGTGGGTTTAGGCAGCTGCGTTGGGCATATTCGGACTTTTCGTCCGAGAATGGTTACAGAAAAGTACATTTCATTTGGAATGGTTACTATGACTTATAGTGGTTCCCTTGTTAGACGAGGATACTGAAGGTGTCATACTCACCGCGACCAGCAACAGCGCGTGGGGCATATCGATTTTCGGTCGATACCGGTGGTAAACAATGCGTTGCGTCGCTGGTAGCATGATTCGGTCTAAGGCCTGGATCATACTTCCTGCGACGAGCGACGCAATGTTTACCATCCATATCGACCCAAAATCGATATGCCTAATGTACACTGTCGCTGGTCGTGGGAAGTATGTTCCCGGCCTAATATACTCTGTCCCAAACGAGATGGCTAGAGAAAAGTCCAAAGAAGCAGCGCTCCGTCTGCTTCTCTGACATTTTTGGATTACGGTAAGGTACGCAAATCACGCAGCACGTCTTAACGAAATCCAGAAACAGAATTCAACGACTTTTTTCACCTTTTGGAATACTTAAGCTGCCACGTATAAAGAGTATCTGCATCGAGAGTGGGTGTGACGAACATTTTGAGCGAAAAGAACGCAAAAGAATAATGAAGCATGTGAAAAAAGAAACGAGAACGTGAAAAATTCGTTGAATTCTGTGTTTGGATTACGATAAGACATGGTGCGTGATTTACGTACGCGACGTCTAACAGTAATCCAAAAATGCCAGAGACGCAGAGGGAGCGCTGCTTCTCTGGGCTCTTCGCTTGCCCTCTTCGTTTAGCATACTTCCGCGACCAGCGGCAGCGACAGTGCATATCGATTCTCGGTCGATGTAGATGGTGAACGTTGCGTCGCTCATCGCTGGAAGTATAATCCCAGCTTATAAGCACGGTTTAACGACCATACTTCACTCTATAATAATGTTAAGAGTCAATCCTACAATTTTGACGGGAATGTTGTTAACGCCGTCTGTCCCCATCAAAGACGTTTGGAAACGTAGTAACGATTTCACGTCGCGTAGCTGCGTTGCGCCTTACTGTCCAGTAGAGACAGACGATATGCACAGTTTTGGAGATTACTTCTCAAAAACTTACAAATATTTCTTTTTGAACATTTGTGGTGACATGTAGTCTCGGGTGCCACACATACGATCCAGCGGAATCTCTTCATTAGTCCTGGTCATCTGCAGCTTGGTGGCCATGCCGAAATCGGTTATCTTCAGCAAACCTTCAATGAAAACTCTCAGTTAGCTACAATCAAAACAGTAAGGCTGAATGTAAACCTACCGCTGCTATTGATAATTAGGTTGTCCGGCTTGAGATCTCGATGGGCCACGTTGAGTCGATGCAGAAAATCAACTCCCCTCACAAGCTGACGATAGTAATCTCGAGCTTTTCGCACACCAATTGGTCTTTGATGCTTCGAATCTAAAATAGGGAACTTTTTTTTTGTAGTGAAGGCCAGCTTCCATTCAAAAGTGATCAACTGTGGATAACTGGATGACTTTCTCCTCCAACAGCCGCCAGTCCAATGTCCAATCAGCCTCATAGGATAGGGGGATATGGGTTTTCTCTTAAGCGAAAGTCATAATCTGCCGAACGATCATGCAAGTTGGGAGACTCAGGGGCAGTTTGGGCTGTTTTCATGGAACCAGTTCTTCGCAGAAAAGAATGTGAGGAAGCGAGAAAAAAAACAAGACAACCAGTCGGAAAGTCACGCTTCATGGGAAGAATCTACAACGCTTTGAATCTTTAGGGGCAGATTATAAAATAGGTCGAAAAAAGGTTCTCCACTTGTGGACCGATAGGTTTTTCAGAAAAATAATGCGAACATATTCACGGACCATGAGGTGTCGGGTGGAGAATCGAAGGCGGGGTGGAGCAGGCCGTAAGGATCCTTACACGCCGCGGCCATTCCAAATGAGATAGGCCTTTCTAGAATCAATTTTCAACGTATAATTCTAATTTTCACGGTGAAGCTGCGGAACTTTTCTCTGAAGGGATGCTTTTTAGTGCTTCACTCGAATACGGATGCTGGCGTGTAATCCATGAGCCTTCGTCGCCTCCTGAGATACTCCTATGTGCCTTCTACCCCAGGAATCATTCCATAGTCATCTGGTGTAGAATGATCAACTCTGGTGTAAAGATCACCTCGGTGTATCTCAGGAGGCGACGAAGACTCATGGATTACACAATATCATGAGTCTACGAGTGAAGCGATAAAAACGCATATCACACCGTTCAGAGAAACGTTTCGCAGCTGCAATGTGAAAATGCGAATCCTACGTCGAAAATTTATTCTAGGAAGACTTATTTCATTTGAATTAGTCATGCGCGTAACGATCCTTCGTCTGTGAAAGTTAGGCCGGGATTTTACCTGCAGCGACGAGCACTGCAGACGTCGCTGGTCGCGCCTAGTATGATCTCGTCCTGAGACCGATCTTGAGCCGGTGACGGCTGCGATATAGATGTTGTGCGGCCCGGCTTCGCCCCCCCCCCGATCCACCCGGCATTACCAATGCATGCGGGGAACCAAGAGGAATCATGGTACATATTGTACTTGTGTATAACCAGTAGCAGTCCTATACCCCCCCCCGAACTTGAATGTGGTAAACCGCCCCGCACATTCCCTCAACGGCCATTGAGGAAGTGGGCGCGGCGGACACAGAATGAAGTGGGGTTGCGAAATTTCGCAACAGGGGGTGAAGTGGAAACGTAAAAATTTCGGTCCAAAAATCAAAATTTGATGAAGATATCCCAAAAATTCTCGATATTTTTGATCACCAAAGGAAAGGACCGTAGCATCGCTCATGTTTTAGACGCTTGAGCCCGACTACTGAACGAATTTTCGGCGTCTGAGAGTTTTAGTAATCAAATACAAACTGCCAGGAAATCGCGCATCTGATCGGGATCGCAACAAATGTTGGATTTTTGAAAAAAAAAATGATAGTGAGTGGGAGTCGCTCTTATTTCGGAAAATTACGCAACCAGGATCAAGCGGGGCGTTGCGTAATTTTTCGAAGTAGGAGCGACCCCCCACCATCAATTGCTCTCCCAAAATCCAAAATTTTGCAACCCCCCAAGGCGCGATTTCTGGGCAGTTAATTATTGATTACTAAAACTGTCAGACGCCGGAAATTTGTTCAGTCGTCGGCCTCAAACGTGAAAACCCGAGCAATTCTAAGATCCATCCCTTTGGTTACCAAAAATATCGAGAATTTCTGAGGTATCTTCACCGAAATCTCATTTTTGGAACAAAATTTTGTGATCACCCACACCCCCGTAGCGAAATTTCGCAACCCCGCTTGACCCTAAGCCAAGTCTTGAAGCAGTATAGGGCCACTCGTAGCTCGCTTCTAGAATTTTTTCTCGACATTGTTTCAGTGGACCGTAGAACTTTCGATTTCCACTGAAAACTGCACCACCGATTTTATCGTGAACACACGACGAAAATACTAGATTCCCGCATAAGGATCTCCAGAGAAGACCCTACACTCACCAATGATAGTCCGCAGGTCATCTCCATTGACGTACTCGAGGAAGATTTGTAGCTGATTGAGCTCGATTTCGTAATTCGAACCAAAACACTGAACGATGTTTGGATGTCGCTGTGGGCTCAGGGCATTCTGCAGGGCCACCTAAAATGGAAACCACTAAGACACTTTTTTCGTGTTTTCCGAAAATCTGCAACGGATAATATCCTCAGCATTAAGTGATACACAAAAACATCATCTTTACATGCTACTACGGATCCTAATCAGAACAGAAATACCAAAGAGTACCTCTGTATTCGGGAAAAGTACACAGGTTGCTCAACTAGTAAGATCTCGTTCGTTCCATGGGTGCCGCGAAATAGTCTGCAGCACCGCATGCAGTAATTAATGAAAACAGAAGATGAATCATAATTAACAACTTGCGAGAATAACATTGAGAGACCGAATGTGAAAACTCACTTCATTTCTAAATTTTTGCTTTGAACCTTCCCGTCGATGTTCGAGGTTTATGACTTTGAGTGCAATGACATCATTTGGTATGCACTTGTGATTGAAAGGGTTACGGATCAGATGCACTTCACCATATGCTCCTAAATACAAACTATTTATTTTTTAGCTAACAGAGTTCTGCAGAATGGCGGGATTCAATAAGGCAATCCCAAGGCACAAAGAGCGGGGAGTCGTATAAATCGCCGCTCAAAAATGAAACTCTTGGAGTATTTTCAGTGCAAATGCTCTAGAGGTACTTCTTTGGGTCAAATAATCTTTAAGGAAAGAAAAAGGAAAAAATCAAGTTCCTATACGCTTACACTCCGTGCGATTTCTTAGGAAGCCGCGACGCATGGAACTGGCACGCGCGGAAGAGGGGATAACCAAGTTTGACTAATGAGCAAACAATATCACATTGCATTTGTCGCGTCGTGGCTTCTTACAGAAAATTGATTCAACAATGTGAGCCGGAAACGCCGAAGAGCAAGGCCCTCCGTATAGTCGTACGGGGGTGGGGTGTCGCCTCGCTGCACGGGGACATATAAGGCGGCTACGCCACTTCAAGTTTGCCCCCCATTCTCCAACGCGACTTGCCCACTCAAATCTGTCGAGGCTCTAGGCTGAGTTCGCACTTCCGTCGCAGCGCATCGTGATGAAAATTGGTGATTATTGATCGGTGTAGGGCGCGCATCGACCTCCACTCAAAATTTCACCGCGTTGTGCGGCAGTGCTACTTGCCCCTGATCTGTCGAAACTTTGGGCTGGGCTCGGACTTCCGTCGCAGCGTACCAAAATGAAAACAAATTGGCGAATATTGATCGGTATCGGGTCACGCATCGATCTCTTCTCAAAAAATTCCATTTCGTTGTTCCGCGAACGCGCGACACTGATCGGTTGCTGACATGTTTTAGTTGTCGTCGTCACGCGTGGAGTTAAGCACCATTATGGTCACGATCATAATTCCCGTCGCCGTGATAGAATCGCGCTGATTAGGCTGAGCTCATACTTCCCGCGAAAGCGGCGATGTATCCCAGGCATATCGAATTTCGGTCGATATTGATGATAGGAATCATCACCCCGCCGACCGACGCGGCCAACTGCATTCTTATAAAATGGATCGTGCCCCGCTGCGTGATCAGCATCACAGGAATGCACTGTACCGCTTCGAATGGAGACCGAAGTATTATCGCTCGCTGTGTCCTCGGCTCAGATGGTACTAGTAACGAATCGCAGCGACGGGAAGTATGTACCAGGCTCCACCCTTCACTACGTTTGCTACTCACTTGGAATGCCCGAGCGTACCGTTTGCCATTTTCCTTACCGGAAAACAAGGTATTGCCACAGAATATTCTGGCAAAACTATATTTCCTTCTGGAGTTATGTTCAGTGCAATGTCAGTCTACTACTCCGGGCGTTCTCTGAGCGATAGCGCAGCTGCACACATCATGAAGTGCACAGGATTAGAATCCCTAGAGAGAACCGTTCAAAGAAAAGCGTCGCACCTTATACTTCATTAGTGCGAATTACGGGGAAGTCGAAGTTCTCAGTGCATAATTTGCATTGAGCAAACTGTGGAAACGGAATTACTTATGGAAGCGCTTACCGTTGGCCCCACAGGCCCGCCATAGCGCCTTGCCTGACCTTAACAGCGTTGCCGAGCCCTGAGCATCAACCCGCTTAGAGCTTGGTTAATTCTTTTCGTCGGGCCGCCGATATCATCTAAGACAAAAACGTAGCGCACGGTGAGTTGGTGTAAAACCGGGATCATGCTTTCAGCGACGAGACGCAATGTTTACCATCAATATCGACTAAAAATCGATATGCTTGATGTGCACTGTCGTCGTCGCTGGTCGCGGTAAATATGGCCCCGGTCCGAGGGTGACGCCTCGCGCGCGACGAAAATGGGCCTGTTATTCGTGAGACGGCGTCGCTAGTCGGACGCTGATGTGACGCATACCGTCAGCGAATCGCATTAATACTTTGCGTTCCTTATTGTGCTTTGGCGCAAACTCGGTGCACGTAGGTTATAGCATGTGTGCACCGAGTTTGCGCCACCACACAGTAGGGAACACATAGAATGAGTGCGATCCGTGCCGACTGTACTTATAGTCGACACACTTGCCGTTTAGCCTCGTTATAAAGCAACCATCATGGTGTCGCCGTCACGCGGATGGCACATCATATTCACGCTGTCGTGCATTTTTTAGGCGTCATAAATACTCCCGCCGCAGAATGGCGCGACGCAGTGCTTTCTGTTATATTGATCACGCCGCGCAATCGATGTCAGGGTTCGTTTTTACTTCATCTTTTAACGCTTCACTGTGCCGCGCCACGGCGACAGTATAAAGAACACTTTATGGGATTGCACTTCGCTGCGCCCTCGGCGGCGGAAGTATAAACGACACCTTAGACCAAAATCATATTTCCCAATGTAGCGATTGAAATCGCCCAGTGACGTGATGATGGTAATACCGTCGCTTCCCTGCGCTGTATGCAAGCGATAGAGATAATATTTGCCGCTAAACGGCGAGCGCGACGTCACGTCAGACGTAGTGAGTATTACGCGCGACAGTCTTTATCAGTCATATCGAATTTAAATCGATTTATAGGACAAGCACTGTGGTGCGTCGTCGCGGAAAGTCTACACGACCACGGCGTCGCGCATAACAGGACTTCTTCGTTACACTTGCGCTTACTCATCGCGTGCGATGTTCTCGGGGGGGGGGAGGCTAGGTGAAGAATGATCCCGGTCACATCTACATCTACCAAAACAGCTTGTAAAACCTGGACAGACAGGAGAAAGCACCCATATATACCACTTCCAGGAATTGTAGTCGCTGCTACGATTCCTGATAGTGGTCTATAGGGGTGCTTGCCCCTGTCCGTCCGGGTCTTTAAAGCTGTTTTTGAAGATAAGGGTGTGGGAGCGGGATCAGGCATGCAATCTAGCACAAATCGCGGCGGGACCCGCATAGGAGCAACGGCATCGGTAGTCGTAGGAACAGTTATCGCGCGTCTGTCGCAGCGATGTGTCGCGGAGGGCTGACGTACTGCAAATAAGCTGACGTCAGGGTCGCTGTCGCTGTGCAGAGCGACGCCACCGTGTGTCGCAAAAGTATGTGATACCCCTGAATGACAAAAAAGTAGGTCTTACCTGTGCCGAGTAGAGCCAGAGAATGATATTCGTGTCGAACGGTGGTCGGAAGTGGTGAAGCAGGGGAATGCGGTGCGTATTCGGACGACGAATCACATTCGGAGTCGTCGAGACTTCGTGGGGGATCCGGCTTGTAGAGAGTATGACAGGATCGGCCAGTGATGAATTCGCAAGGTAATGAGGGGTCATCAGGTGAACTGGTCCAATAGAAGCGTTGTTCCATCTGAGATGAAGATTTTACTTCACTTCAGAAATGAGGCTGCGTAATGAACGCGCGTGCTATACAGTGGTTCTCACAGGTTCACCTATACGGGTTCGCCGACGAGAGATGATTTGAATGAACTGGTTAAAGTCTAACAAAGAGCGAATCAAGAATTATGGCCAGAAACTGAACGTTTACTTGAGGGAAAGATTACAACATCACAAGAAAACCACTACATTCACTGAAAACTGATCCAAGCACAAACTATACTTTCGAAAAATTGTCTGTCGAACGTTGTGGGTGAGACGAAAAAAACAATTCAAAGTCGATTGAAACTGCACTTGATGCACCTAAAGGCTATGAAACCGCGAAATCCTCAT
Organism: Aplectana chamaeleonis; assembly: GCA_029168955.1. Taxonomy (NCBI): domain Eukaryota; kingdom Metazoa; phylum Nematoda; class Chromadorea; order Rhabditida; family Cosmocercidae; genus Aplectana; species Aplectana chamaeleonis. The sequence continues at coordinate 1,749,004 of JAPDOI010000067.1, read as the reverse complement.
GGTTTCCACGCGTGCTGAAAAAACGAGATTTTTTCATTGGGTTTTAGAAGAGATTTGAACATTTTTAACCCAAACTTCGTTCAGGACGGTTATTTTGAGGCGCTGAACACGAATATAAGAACTGTTTTGGATTTTCGGAAGTTACGGTAGTTTAATGTAGATAAATGCTACACTTCGTACCTCCCAGACAAATTTCGGGCTGAAAATGCTTCAATTTCTGAGATCCAAGAAACATTTTTGCCGTTTCTGATCGACCCAGGCACATTGAGGAAATTTACCAAACTTCAAATTGGCTCTTTTCATCTCTCCCCCCCCCCCTCCACAACATTTAACAGACCATTTTTCAAAACTCCAGTTTGTGATGGGATCAATCACTAGTCAAGCTCAGGGGGAAATTTACATCCACCAGGTAGCAGGAATACGCGCAAGGCTAACAGAACTGTGAAATGCGGGTCTGCGAACGCGGAAATTCGCTCACCCTTGACTGGATCGGCGCGCAGTGAGCTGCAGCTTTGTATGATCACAGCGACAGACACGATATATTTAAAAACAGTATCATGCAAGACGACCCAATGATAAAAAATGCCAGATCGCAAGGCGGTTTATAGAAAATTTGATCAGAAAAAGTCAAGTGCTTCCACGTAAACTCGTTTTGATGATTTTTAGCGCATCTGGAAATAGTCGGCCTGAGTTATACAATGCGCTGAATAACCCATTTGATGTCTTTTTTTCAGAGGGAGGGGGTGTGGGAAACGTAATTTTTTCAAAATTTTTGATCAACAGGGATGGATAGTAGCTCCACTGAAAATTTGTGTAACGGCCTGCTCAACCCTGTTTTCAACCAAACTGGACCTTCCCGTGTCCAGAATATGTTGGTTCGTTTAAAAATAGCGAAACCTAGCCAGAAAAAGCCCTTTACGGGGGTAAAAATGTCAAATTTGTTTTACATAGTGACCAATCAGGTATGAAAAGTATTCTTTCTAGCATAAGAATGCCATTTATGGTTTCAAAAAAAAGCCTAACTGAATTTTAAAGGTTCAATTCGGTTCCTGAAAGTTCTAACTTCGCGCGAGAAAGGTCCAGTGAGATATGAAAAGTGCTAATTTTAGTTGCAAAATGTCGCAATTTGTTCCAGAAATTTTCCGTTTGGCTTGGAAATGGAATTTCTACTGTCGAAAAAACTATTTTCTGTCGAAAAAAAAAATCCATTTGACGCAAGAAAATCAGAATTGTTTTGAGAAGTGTCCAATGGAGCTGTAAAAAATTAGGGTAAGGTCTAGAAAAATCTTTTTTTTTTCTACAAAGCTCCATGCAAGTCTGGAAAATGCTCAGTCCCATTTCAAAAATGCAAAACTTGGTTTTAGAAAAGTTCAGTGAGGCACAGGGTTGGGCAGGGTTACGACTTAGCGCAACGAGGGGTCGCAAAATAATTGGATTTTTAAAAAAAAAAAAGGAAAATCAGTTCGGGTTCGTACAATTTGACCAAATTTTGCTACAAAGTTGAACTTTTTTCAACTTTTTCGCTCTCTAAATGATTAAGGAATTGTTTTATCTTAAAAGGGGGGAGGGGTCCTAAAAGAAGGATTGCAGAATTTTTTCCAAAAACTTTGGTCAACGGGGAAGGGATCGTACCTCCGCCAAAAATCGGCGCAACGGCCTACTCAACCCTGGTGAGACATAAATAGTGTTCGATTTCACTCAAGAATATCACTTGTTTCAAAAATGTTAAATTAGACTTGAAAAGCTCCCATTCGGCTCAATTCCATTTGAGAGGAGTAAGATGAGATATAAAAGTACCTAATTAAGCCGAAATCTTTCTCATTTTGATCCAAAAAATGTGAAATTAGGCTTGAAAATCTCGTTCTTGGTTACAAAAGCATACTTTTCCTATTTAATTGTTGACTTTTCTGGACAAATTCGACTTTTATGGAACCAGGAAAGGGATTTTCAAGCTTGACTGGACATTAAAAAATCAAATTGAATTAAACATTTAAAAAATAAAACGTAATTCAATATAGTGGATGTAAATTGAGCATATTCCAAACCCAAATGTACTTCACTCGAGTGAAATCTGAATTTTCAAGACCAAACTGGACCCTTGGAATTAAAAAAAAAAAGCCAAATTAGCTTCTAGAAATGCAAAATTCGGCCTGAAATGTGTTCGAATTGGATTGGAAACGTTCCGGATTTTAATCCTAAAGTGTTAAATTTCAACTGCAAATGATATATTAATTCACCAGACTTTTTTTAATGAGAGACGACATTTGAAGGAACCGAAATAGTGTCACTATGTTCTTTTTTTTTTCGAAGTTTCATTAGTCTGTCACAGTGTTTTCGGAAGAAAAAAGGGGGAGACAGAGACACTGAAAGCAGCTCTGCATCCCTAACCTCATAAATAAACAAGGATAATGAGTGGGTATGGAAAAAAAGAAGAAATAGAGAGGAAATATAGGAGAGAAAGATAAGGGTGAAATAAGAGGCGAGGAATGCCTTCCGTGGGCGCTAATGGACAGAATTCGATCGATAGAGGGGCTCAAGTGCATTCTGGTCGGGGGTGTCGTTGCCGGAATGTAAACAGCGGCTCCCCTTTTGAACTTTGAGGGATGTTATTCGATGGAAAAGCAGGTAAATGAACTTAGGAGACATTCATGTAATTTAAATGTAGGGATTCGCCTTCAAAAAAAGGTTGATCATAATAATGTTTGGAAGAAAAGGGCAGAGAACCGCACAGCTGATAATCAGACGACACACTGATTGTCGTGGCGGGACCCGCCAGTTGCACTATCGGTGCACTTTCACAACGAGGATGAAGAAATGGAGGGAGGAATGCACTCGATGTGGCCGAACCGAATGAAGTGGATTGGAATAGCTGACCAAAAATGATTACACGAAGCGATATTCCAGGGCTTCTGCTGTGGTAACTCGTCCGAACTTCACAATTTAGAGGCACTTTTCATAAGGTTAGCTGCGGATACGTGAGAGGGGGTCCTTCTAAACGAAGTAAGGAAAGAGGAATGGCGAGGAACCAGTAGGAAGCGGGTGAAACTGGGTGAGCAGTATACATTGGATCCGAATCAAAAAAATTCGGATACTCGGATTTCGGGTAACTCAGAAATCAAAGGTCGCGGATATCCGACTCAATCGGATAGTCGGATCTCGGATCAATCCGAAAATTACGTTTTTTCGGTGATTCGGATTTCGGATCATTCGCAATTTGACGTTTTTTCGGTGAATCGGATTTTGAATCATGAAAAATTCGATTCATTCGGATGGATATCCGAATATGAGTGAGTCGGATCCAATGTATAGTGAGCAGGCCGTTGCGCCAATTTTCGGCGGAGCTACGACACCGCTGTCAACCGGAATTTTTGAAAAATTTCCCAAAAATTTTTGACTCCCCTGGAATGAAAAAATTATTTAGCTCTTTCTTGGGTGGCAAGTTTGAAAAAGAGATCAAGTTTATGTTAATAAAAGGCAGTGTTAATTATTTTTTAAGGATCAAATTCGGTCGCGGCTGACCTATGAACGTGAACACTGGAGAATTCATAGCTTCAGAAATTAAGCGTTGACGGGCAACTCATCCCCGTATCCAATTAAGATCAATGCTAGTCTGCACCCTACATCAAGATTCCTGAACTGTTAAAGGGTGTAGAAGCTTCCTCAGACATTTCCACCAACGCATGAATATCGCCCACCCAAAGGGTCAAAGCCCCCTGCCAAAAATCGGGGAGCGTTTGACACCGACGGGGATGAGTTGCCCATCAACCGAAATTAAGAGAAAAAATTCAAAAAATGGATGATCATGAGTGAAAATGAGGATGGGAATGGGTGAAATGTATAGCATTGTGATAGATTCATAAGAAGAGATTATGAAAGATGCTCCTAATCCAAGAAAGGTTCATACCCTGCCCCCAGAAAAGTGAATAGTTATTTTCAAAATTTTAACTTTCCCTCCAGAAAAGGTTCAAGATTAGGCGTCAGCTGCGAGCAGGTGCGACGCAAACGCGCATTAGGGTGCGTTTTGGCGCGTTAAGGACTTCCTTGAGGAAGTCAAGGGGTTTTGAAGAATGGCCAATACGCCTCGCACAAGAGAATTTAGACTTGAGAATGAAAAAAAAACACTCAAACATCGTTTTGAAAAAAAACCGTTGCGCCAATTTCCATAGGTCTCAGTCAAAGTTGGCTGATCGGCCTAGCCAGCACGGCCGATAATCATGAAAGGCATTAATGAGGTGGGGTGGAGAAAACACCCTATGTAGTTAGCTGAACCGACCGATTTCCACATGATATAAGGTAAGAAATGAATTATATCCATGATATCGTTCCACATAATTCATACATATTGACTTCGCCAGCCACAGTTGGCCACACCGGGTGTTTTTGCAATCTCCATCGCCCATGTTTTTCATACGTATCGACCGGGCTCGCCACGGCGTTTTTTTCAATCGTCTCTGACGGGGGCTATAAAGGCGCATTTCGACGCAACGGTGGGCGCAACGGGAATTGGGTTCAGAAAGGAACAAGTAACTCTGTGAAGGTAGAGAGTTATGCGGGCAGTAAGAGATCAAAGAGGATTTCATGTAGATTCGAAATCTTTTTTTTTTTCAGAATCTGACAATTTTCAACTTTTTTTCTCATTTTTCTCCTGCGCAGAAAATTGCGAGATGGGAGTTTTAATACCCATTTAACTTTGTCTACAAACGTTTTAGCGTTGTAAGACGCGGAATTAGAGTCAATAGTATGCTTACTAATAAGAACATTGTTCAAAACACATTCCTTACCAAGTGGTTTAAAGGAAAATCACATTTTTCTCCGAAAATTTTGCGAGTCCCTCCCTGGTGCTTTCCACCTAGTGAAAGAAAGACCTGGTGATTTTTGAGTTTTATACCAGAATTCAGTGTAAATCTTAAGTACTGAACATATGATCCATCACTGATCGAGAGATCGCCGCGTCGAACACAAGTGGCACGCACGCAAGCGAGGAGGTAATGATCCCATCACTACCTCCTCGCTTGCGTGCGTCCCACATGTGTTCGACGCGGCGCTCTCTCGACCAGTGATCGACGATAATTGAGTGCTTCTGTCTATCGTCCATGCCATTTAATTAGGGAGCCGGACTCAGTACTGTGCTTCTCTGATTCCGGTCCGCAATTGCGTCTCGACACGCTTCGCGGCCGCACGCTCCCGAGTCGAAAGAGTTTCCAGCGCCGCAGCAGTCGATCTGTTGACCCTAGGTGGGTTCTGGAGACTGGAAAAGAAAAATTGAAGAAAACCGCATCACACCGAGTCGGCTTTGGCGCTGGAAACTCGCCCGACTCGAGCGCGCGCGGCCGCAAAGCGTGTCGAGAAGCAATTGTGGACCTGAATTTGGTCCAGATGAGCACAGTAGTTGAGTGTGAAATCTTTCGATCGATAGCCATCTTCCCTTAGTTTTCCCGTGCGCGAATTTTCCCGCCAAGCAGCGTCGCGGCTTCCTTATTGGATTACATAGACCATACCTTCAATCAAATCACCAAAGCTGCCAAAGTCAACGGGATATTTAAAGGCATCGTCCACGATGAAAACCGAATTTGGGTTTATGCGTTCATTCGGACTAGTGGGCCATGACAATGTCACTCAGAAAGTTTGGAGTTACAAAACCGTCTCTGACTGGAGATTCGCTTACCTCAAAATGGCTTCCTGGGTTTGGGGGGCCGGCCTTGGGGTCGATCCGTTGTTACAAGGAACAAAACTCTTGGGTTGCCGACGGCGGGCGTGCCTTGACGCGTCGTAGGGCGCAATACACACGCCAGTCGATTTCGAATTCGGCATCGATCGAAAGCAGCCGGCAGCACTGGACGCAGCAGGTGGGTAGCCCATTTTAATTTCGCTGAAGTCGTAGTTGAGCGGCATCCTCGATGAATTGCTTCCAACGCTGCGCCAAGGAACGAAGCGTAAGACTGTTCCTTGCATTCTCTGCGCAACTATCACAAGTTGATGCCGGCGCGAAATTCAAATTTGCTATGAACTTTCTAAAAATGGGTTTTTCTCAAAAAGTTGACGTTTTTGAGGGGGCGTTTTGCTACCGTTAGTCACTATAGGGATAGTACAACACGAAAACATCAAAAACCCAAATATGGTTTTCATCGTGTACGATGCCTTTAAACCTACTGAGGCCTAGATAATAGCCGTTGCGTAAATTCCTGATGGAGCGTGAGTATTGATTTCTTTGTGATTTGGCATGTTCAGTCATTTCTGCCGTACAGAACGCGTTTCAGCAGCGAAACATTGCTGTCATTCAACATTGACAAGCCCCTACTCAACAGTATTTATTTTGCCATTTAATGGTAAATTTTTGATATTTGCTCAAAACACCGTCGCTGAGAGCAATAACCGATACTATCATCTAGTCCAGGAATGGTCCAAATGCCCAGTTGACTCTGATAGCTTTAGTGTGTTGTTGGAAACAAAGTAGATAACCTTCGTCTTCAGCCAGGAAAGGATGAGTGGTTATCGATCTTATGATATCACGTGATTTAAACACGCTCAGTCGGCATTTTTAATTTGTGTCATTTTTAGGCCTGAAATTCGGAAAGCCCCAAGTTTTGTTGACAGCCCAAAGTTATGTTAGGTAGAAGAAGATTTGGGCTTTTGAATGGTCTAGCTTACTTGGCCAAAAATCTGCGTTGAAAATTTAGACGGATTTTGAAAGAGAGAGTGGCCGGAAATTTCTGCACAACCGAATTTCTCTCCTAAGAGTGTATCCTCCTTGTCAGTTTTGCTGGAAGCCGCGGCGCAGCTACATACATTGCACGCGTCGAAGCAAATGATAAGCGAATATCGATCTACATCTATGTAATGATATCGCGTCGTTTAGTTGCTATTTATTTTCTGTGTGCTCACCTGCAGAGTAGGATCATGCCGCGATGACTGCTGCAGTTTTCTGAACAGTTTTTGTTTTGCTTCTTTGTGGATCTCGTGAGAGAACTCATTCTGCGAAACTGGTCCGGAGAGCCTACTACAGTCGTGGGCGGCTCAGACCGACAGGTTCTTCACACCAAACTCAGCAGTTCTTAAACAAAGTTTGACATCATGGAACCGCGCGGAGCAACCGAATTCGAAATTTTCCTACTTAAACGGGCGTCTTTCAACCCAAATGGAAGAAATTTACCACAAAAATTGACACTTGAAACTATGGGAGCATTTCTCTTGATTAAAAGGAGGATCTTCTCTGAAGAATATAATCTCACAGCAGCCACATAAGTTTAGTTCGAAAGCAAAAGCGATCTGAAACGTATCCACTCTCGCATTGCAACAACAAATGTAGTACAGAATCAAGAAACGTATAGTGCACACCACGTCGACTAAGTAAACAGCAGACAAAGAACAGATTAAATGATGTTTTCTGTGTTCGCAGGCACGTGCCCATAATGGGGGCTACACGTAGTCAGTCGGCTTGAACCAACTGAAAGTACGCACCACAAACTGCACCAGCGTAATATACAGCGCACAGCGCCAGAGTAAAGTACAAACTTTTTCACTAGTAGCTCTTAGAAGCGTGTGTGTGTGATACTTGTCTTCCACCGTCACTCCGCGCTGCACCTATTATAGTCCATTTGAGGCCAAAACCCACAGTGAGAGCTTGGAGCAAACACATCACAAGGCTCGGAGTTTCTCTGAGAGTTTATGCCGCGAAATAGCCCACCATGCTCCGCAGCGGCTCCTGGTGGGCTATTTCCCTGCTATATCGCGGCCATTTCTCGGCTTCGCACGGAACGGACAAGAAGTAGCCAAGAAATAGCCGAGATAAGGGCTATGCAGAGTTGCGCCTCCGCGAGTCTCGCTGCGGCAGGGCAATGATGGAGAGTGGGGGACGCCACACAGCGGGCGAGGTCGGCGACGTGCCGCGCGAGAGCGGCGACGCGGGTACCTCGCAGAGTGTTTTCGTCGCCGCGACAGCAGCGGTTCCAGCAGCGACGCCGCCAGGGGGCGGCGGCGAGGAATGGTCTGGACCATTTCCACGGCCGGCGAGGAGTGCCGCCATCGATCCGTTCAATGATTTTTTTTTCATAGTTTAGTCATCCATGCGTTTTTTCTATTTTCACTCACATTTGAGGTATTGATCGCACCCTCCCGTAAACGCTTGAGCACTTTTTTCATTCATTCGTGGTTTTTCATATGATCTATTCTGAGTCACTCCAATTGATTTCATCACAGTTTCTTTTTTGTAAGGTAATACCGATTCTCACAACAATTTCGAGAAATCCCCATTAACGTAGCCACAAGATTTTATGTTTTCCGCTTCTGAGAGCAGTTCCTTCAAATTTTTCTCTCGAAATGAAATACAACAATGAACACATGAAAGCAAGCGAGGAAAGTGATGAAGAAATTTTGAAATTGGAAAAATTCAAACTTTTGCGTGGAATAAATGAGGTTGTACGTCATGTATGAAAATGAAAAGCGACGGAGGCAACGCTGCCACTCTGCGAGGCATCGAAGTGCGCCGCCGCGTCATGTCTTCGCCACGCCCCAATCCTCTCGCTCGGCGGCGTGCCGCCGGGCGGCGCAACTCTGCATAGCCCTATAGACCCGAGAAATGACTAGAAATGAACGAAAGTAACCGAGACGCAACCGTCGCCGGCTCGCCGAGCCACCATCTGGGGCCGCCAGCGGTTGTGCGGGGCCTCCAGAGGCCGAACGAGGTTCATGTACCTCAATTTGGGTAATTGAGCCGACGGAGGTGCTGATAACTGAATCATGGCTCTGGAATGCGCCGTATATCTGCCAGGAGAGCATTACTTCTCGGCTATTTCGTGGCTATTTCGCGGCGAGCAGGCATTTCGCGGCTATTTCTCGGCCAAAACTCAGAGTTTGCCTGGATTAGTCGCGTAAAAATTCTACTCTTTCGATGGCAATTTCTCCCCAAATGCCAGCATTGTGGCGCAGCTTCTTGGAGGAATTCCACAGTGCTTCCATTCTCGTCCGTTACGCGCTCGAAATGAGCTGTAACGTCGCGGACGCGCAGCCTTCCCGCTTTGCACCTCTGAAGTGGCAGGATGGCCATATCACTGCCTTATGAGGTTTCTTTTCGGCTTTGAATCATATTGAACTATTAGGTCTAGAAGTTAATTTCCGCGTTTTTTTACGCTTTTTACACTATTGAAAACTGGACATACTTAAACAAAATTTTTATTCAAAATAATTTCCGTCATTAATAACAACCATTTCCCAGAGTTTGGGTAACTTATGGATTCCATCATAATAAAATTTTTCTGGTTTGGCCTCCACCCATTCATCGAGCCATTTTTTGACATCTTGACGATCTTGAAAGCGCTGCTCCGCTAGACCATGCGCCATTGACCGGAAAAGGTGATAATCCGACGGGGCGATGTCTGGAGAGTACGGCAGGTGCGGTAAGACTTCCCATTTGAACTCTTTTAGCGTATCCTTTACCGTTCGAGCAACATGAGGTCGAGCGTTATCATGAAGCAATATGACTTTTTCGTGTCGACTCGCCCATTCTGGTCTCTTTGCTTCGATTTCATGCCGCAATTGCGCTAGTTGATGTTGATAGCGATTCGCAGTAACTGTTTCGCCAGGTTGAAGAAGTTCATAGTACAGTACACCGCGTTGATCCCACCATATGCACAGTAAGACCTTCTTCCCGTGGATGTTTGGTTTTGCGGTCGAAGTTGTTGTTTCACCAGGACTAACCCACGATTTTCTTCGCTTCGGATTGTCGTAGTACACCCACTTTTCTACGCGAGTTATGCAGCGGTGCAAAAACGACTTTCTCTGGAATCCGTTCAACAAGTTTTGTGAAGCTGTTTTCCTCTGGTGTTTGTTGCGTTGTGGGAGCTCATAGCTGTTCTCATAGCCTTTTGAATCTTCCCCATTGCCTTCAATCGAATAGAAATTGCTTTTTGGGTGACGCCGAGAGATGCCGCGAGCTGTTCTTGCGTTTGAGCCGAATCTTGATCCAACAAAGCCTGAAGTTCTTCGTCTTCGAACTTTTTTGGCTGTCCTGGTCGATCTTTGTCCTTAACGTCAAAATCACCCGATTTGAAACGCTGAAACCATTCTTGGCAGGTTCTTATGGATGGAGCAGCATCCCCGTAAGCTTGGGCAAGCATTTGGTGCGCGTCAGTGGCTTTCTTCTTGAGATGAAAAAGGAAAAGGAGAGCTTCCCGCAAATGGCGTTTTTCCGGCACAAAAGTTGACATATTCTGAAACTAAAATAATACTTTTTTTATAAGGTACGTGAAGCAAGTTATATATCAATAGAAAGCTGATAATACAGTGAGCATTATAACATAAAATTCGTTATATAAAAATAATTTTATTTTTTACAAAATATCAATAACAACAAAAACGCGGAAATTAACTTCTAGACCTAATAGTTAGTTTTCCGATGCGGCATGAAAGGCGACGAGGGGGGGGGATTACAGAGTGTTTTGACGCAGCGGCGGTCCTGCGTCACTGCCAGCGATCGACGACCGACGCCGCGACGATTTCGCTCGGAAGCGTTTTGTCGACGCGTCAAGACTGACGCTCGGCGACGACTCGCCGGTCGATGAACTCTGCACACGCCTTAATAGGTCTATTTCACACTTCTCGCGACGTGTGTCAGCGACAGTGTACATGCTATAAAACGGCGAAATTCACTTGGTTCCTACACGTTTTGGTGCGGAGCGGAGGTTAGATACAGTGAGAGAGCGGAGGGCAGACGGAGGCCCAGGCGTCGCGCGCCTCGAATGATGTGAATTACGACGTTTTATAGAGGGTATATCCAACATATCGACTTTGGATCGATATAGAGGGTGAGCCTTCTTTCGCGCCGCTGGTCGTTGCCCATAAGGTCGATCGGTATTGTTTATAAACACTGTGTCGCTTCGCCCGTCGCCGGAAGTATGAATCCGGCTTCTGTGGGATAGCACTTTATGCGTCGCTTGGATTTATAAATGACCTCAAATTTTAACCCATCGAATCACAACGCGCAACGTTTCAAAACCCTTGTTAAATGCCGTGTTAGTACTAAACCGGGCATTGTTATGCGACTCACTGCTACAGGGTATGAATCGCTTCATAATTTCCGCCGCCGCGATGCTGGGCTGTTACTATCTGAGTCGAAAACGTCGTGTAATGGGTTATTTACACTTCCGCCGCCGGGCTGCACAGCGAAGTGCAATTCCATGAAATTGATCGTGTCGCGTGATCATTATAATAGAATTACGCTTTGCCCTGCCGCTCGCGGCGGAAGTATGAACGATTCGTAAGTGCAGGTGTAGCGCGACATACACGAGACAGCTGCTACGCGCGACTGCATCGCTTCTCGGTCTTTATTGTAGCCGTGGCTCTCGTTTAGAGTTTCTATGTAGCGTTGTATCGTCGTTATTCCTCGCACAGCGTAGCAGCAACGAAATCTTCTCATGGGGATTGCGCGGCCATACATTTCTTTTCGGCGCGACCCAATCGCAGCGACGAAAAGTATGAACGCGGTCTGTGTTCTCTACATTTGAAAGATTTCAGTCTCGGGCAACGTGCACACGCCGTTTTTTTTTCTCGAGAAACTAGCGACGATAGACTGCAGCCTTTGCTATTTTTCCGATTTTATCCTGCCTGATCTACGATGCATAAGTGACGCCCGGTCGTCCATGTTAGCTACGAGTGCACCATAGGTTTTTTAAGCAAAAATTAACAGGACCTCGGCACTTTCAAGAGGAAGAAATACTGCCATTGTAGCGTTTTAGCGGAAGTTTCTTATGGTGATGAAGCTGATGGGCCCTTGTACTCGTGCGCTGACGGGATTTGGATAGATCTTGCCCAGCAGCCGCTGTGAAGCCTGGTGCGTTGAGGAGAGAATAAGCTTGAATTGAATTTATTAGGCATGGGAAATGTTCATACTCGTGCATATAGATGTATAGATGTAGATGTGATGCTATCCGTGAATTGGATTGCAGATATGAGGGAAGAAAGATTTCCGAAAAAAAATCGAATCCGAGGAACATGGAAAGTACATATAAGACGTTCCTATTCGCTATTGCACGGAAGCGGAAGTGACTAGATACATATAGTGCTCACCGCCGCAGCTCAATAAGCGGCAAAGAGCAGAATGCTCAATAATGAATTCTGTGTACGCAGGCAGGTTTCCGCGATGGAGTCCGTTGTTGTTCTTTCGATATTTTCTAAAGGGGATCTGAATGAAAGTTCAACTATAGCAGTGGAAGGTGGAAATGCACATTTTAATAAATTGTGTATAGAGGGAACAGCTATATAAATGATTGACTTGCTTCAAAGTTCTTCATACAATGCTGTCAAACTCAGTCTAGAAGTAAACACTCTGCTGTGAAGCATAATATACGGTCGGCACGGAACGCACTGATACTTTCCGTTCCTTATCGTGCGTTGGCGCAAACTTGGTGCGGATATGTTTCATTTTGGGCGCACCGAGTTTGCGCGGGCACACAAGAACGCAAAGTATCAGTGCGAAACGTGCCCGAATGTATTTTCGAAATGCAAAACCATAGGAAACCTTTTTGTCCCGACCAGGTATCAGCGGAGCAGAAACTTAAAAATTCGGAAATAGGTTTTGCTTTTTGGTTTTTGAAATCGGGTGCGAAACGCCTGAAAATGCGGTTTCCGGAACGCGAATCGCTGAAATTTTCTGAAATTATCGGTTACTCTGAGCGTTTTGGCCGAGAAATAGCCCACCAGGCTCTGCAGCGGCTCCTGGTAGGCTATTTTTTGGAGACGATTATAAATTGGCACCGGCACAAAATTCTCACGGTAAACAAAATTGATGATACCCAATTGATAAGGGGTAGGGTATTAAAAAAATTGAGAGCGGTGTGTTTTCATTCACACACCGTCATTCTCCGGAGGTGAGCGGCTGAAGCTGAACACACTAGGGATTAGGGAAACAGCCTCACCGGTGATAAAGAAAACACGATATTGGGGCCTACTTATGAAAAACTCTGGCAAGAAAACCTAGTTCACTTCCGTGAGAATTTTGTGCCGGTGGCAAATTATAATCCTGTATTTTTGGTTAATTCTCGGCTGTTCACAAATTGGACAAGAAAAAGCCGAGAATTAGCCGAGAAATGACCGAGAAGAACTGAAAAGTAATCAAAAATAACCAAGATGGGGCCGGCACACAGACACGCAAAGCGGCCGTCGCCGGCTCGTTGAGCCGCCATCCGAGGTCATCTGAGGCTAGGCGAGGTCCAAGTACCTCAAACTTGGGCAATTGAACGGACAGACGTTGTTGAAATCCGAATCATGCCTCTGGAATGCGTCGTATTCTTCATGGAGAGCATTATTTCTCGTAGCGGCGAGCATTATTTGGCGGCTATTTCTCAGCTGTTACGCGGAAAGCAGGCATTTTGCGGCTGTTTTTCGGCTAAAACTGTCAGATCAGCTGCGTCTGCCTCAATATTTATTTATTTTATTTATTTCATAGACGTTGACAATATAGTCTTAAAAGTTGTAACACATTGAAATAAAAGAGTACTCATTTATATCTCCTGCTGGGAGGAGACTATCCGCCCCTTTTCTCGCCGTAGGCCTATCACGTCAGCCTTCGCTGCTCCTGTGATAGGTCAGCGGCGGGAAAGTGGGCGGGTTACCCCATCCCAGCAAGAGACCTTAATAAGAACCAAAAAACGCAACGGAATCAGGTCCTGATAGCAATTTCAGAAACTTCAAGGGAAAAATGAAAAATTTTAACGACTCATTTCAGTAAAAATAGGATACATTTCAAAGTTATGATTTCTGAACAACTCTTTGGCAACTGATGGAAGTCCTAAACGCTCCTGGTGTCATAGCTGAAATATCTTCCTTTTCTACAAAAATAGACCTGATATTTTCGCGTTCCGCAGCACTGCTTGCTGTTTTCGGAAATCGGAAGGCCAAAAACATGCGAAGCTGCGGGCTTCGGAACGCGAAACCATGGATTACGCTCATCTCTGGTCGAGACTGACCCTCAGCTCAGCTCGTGTCGCAGTCGCTTTTTTTGTTGAACTCTGCAAAATATTTGGAAAACAGAGAACCTAAGCAGATTTCGTTCCTAAAGGTGGGGATTGCCACGGGAAAAGTTAAAGTTTATTTTTTCCAGAGGTAACACCTTGACGTTTTTCAAGGAAGGCATTAGTATAACTACTTAGTATTATGTACTCCTACCAATATTTATTTTTGTTTAGGTGCACAAAATGCTGACCACGCATTTGCCTTTCCTGATGGGACCGACGATGCTGAATCTGAAGATCGATCCGCTGATTCAGACGAGCGCTGTGACAGGCCTTGGCCTATTGTTCGCACAGACGGGTCACACAACCGTCATTAACAAGCTGCTTAACGAGGTTTGCTATTCAAGAAATGCATGCATGCGGGCCAGCTTTGTGGCGACGTTCGCACGGAACAAATCGAGAGCGACAGAGAATTGATGTGGTGATAAGGAGGTGAGGTGACGTGTGAGAAGGAGAAGTCTACGGATTCTAACAGCAGCCTTCAGGCAGAACAGGAACTAATATTTTCGGCTTTATGCGAAAATGTTCTATAAAACATCGACAAGGTACAAGAAAGAAAAAATGTGGAGTGTGACTTGAAAAGGGAATGAAAATATAGTCATAGTCGTGGATTCAAAGACGATCAAGATGAGAGAAAAAAGAAGAATAACTGGATTCGCACCCGGACAGGAAAAGTGTTTGAATTCAAAGGTCGTTGCATGGTGGCAGGAACGGCGAGAGCGGTTCTCCAGGCTCAAGGTCGCTGGTGTGCCCTTTTTGTGGCCAGAACATGTAAATGGCGGAATTCATGATTGGATGGAAGTGATCGTGGAGAATCAAGGTGTTGCGAAGTATTGAGAACGTTTCTAATGTGTATTTTATGGGGCCAGAGTTTGAGGAATGCGCCGAACTTCTGGGAAATAGTAACATTTACAGTTGACATACGGTACTTATACCGTACATATATTTGGTTGTCAGCTCATGACCTCTGCAGACGGATTAATCATGCATTAGAGTAGGGTAAATCTGTTTAAGTGTTCACCTTATCTTCCAACAATTCGTGAAAAGCAGTTTATCAGGAGTAATGGGGGGGGGTGAGAATGGTGTTCTTCATTGAGAATTTGAAGCAGAATATGTCTGTAAAGAACTCTGATGTAGTGGTTAGCTTCCGATAAATAATTCTTTTGCTTATCACCTTCACATATATTTCACACTTCAACCGGCCAACATTTCCTCACAAAAAATTGAAAGCTGTTTTTGTTCTGAAAGGTGGCTCGAAAATTTGTTTGAAATAGGGTGAGATGAGCAGGAGAGCTTCACCTTTGGTTCGTAAACATTTATCTAATAATTATGTCAATTCTGCGGAGAAGTAATGGCGAGTGGCTATAGGACGAGCACGTTGTCCTTTAGGCGAGCGTTTTCGAGAATCAGCATCGAAAACAAGGAGCAGTTATGCATACTAGAACAAGTAGTACCAAACTGAAGCCCGTTATGAAGCCTGGGAAATATCAGTTCGTTCCCGAGAAGAAAGCTACCGGTTATATGATGGAGGACAGATTTCAAATTAAAATCTTCGAACTTGAGGTCTCAAAATAAGAGGAGGTTGAGTTTTCTAGAAACTTTCATTCGCCTCGTTCTCACCTGAGAAAAAAACAAAAAGAAAGTCAGGGAGGGGATAAACTGTAAGGCATAGGCAGCTTTTTCATAAACAGTAAGGCATAGGCAGCCTCGTAAACGTAATTTAGATAACTAAGGAATTAGAATGGTATGGCACCGAACACAACGCCCACGCATTTTGAAGCGTCAAGAACGACCCACAATGACGCTGCACGAATGGGAAGTTAGCCTCGCCCCTGTATTTGCGTCCTCCTCCGAAACAGGGGTGCTGAGCCATTCGTACCATCGTCGATGTATGTGGTTTACGTGTTGTACCTATTCCACCACCCATGAACGTCGCTGATGGTGGGAATGGCCCAGCGCCCCTGTTTTGGAAGAGTACGGAAATACAGGGGCGGGCAGGTACAGGGTCGGGGCTAACTTCCCATTCGTGTAGCGTCATTGTGGGTCGTTTTTGACGCTTAAAAATGCGTGGGCGTTGTGTTCGGTGCCATACCATTCTAATTCCGTAGTTATCTCAATTATGTTCACGAGCGTCTATGCTGTTTTTAAACACTGTGGGACAGCTTATCACTAATAACATCAGACAAAACATAGAAATCGATCTGTTTTAGAGCGATTGCAACCCCGTACGACTAACAATAAGTCATGCGATTGGAATCGTACCAAATTAGCTCGATTTGTATGTTTTGCGTGGTGTTATCAGTGATACGCTGTCTGACCGTAAACGGGGGTATATGGTAGCTCGATCAAAGTCCCAGATTTCACTCTAAATTTCTCTGTGGGTATTATTTTGGACGCTGAACACGAACTTGAGCTCCGTTTTTCAAATGCCTAAATTTGAAGGTAAGGAAAGCCAGTTAAATGTCATTATCCCTTTAGTAAACGACAATAACCCTAAGTCTGGCGACAAACAGACCCTAGATTCGCGTTCAGCGCCCTAAATAATCCCCTGTTGAAAGTTGGAGCCGAATTCATAGATTTTTTTTTCTGAACACCTCAAAAGTTCCTTACCTTTTCGCGAAGCAAAGAAAATGCCCTGTATGGAATCGCAGAAGGCTTTTAGGGAATCACAGTTTTCTCACAGGAAATCGAGAACTTTTTTATCGGAAACGTTGGCCTAGAAAGTCATTTGGGATAGGGGGAGGGTAGAGAACATCATCTTTGGTTCGTGAAATTCTTTTCCGTGAATACGCTTAGTCAAAGGACATGACGGGCGGTTTGGTACGTCGGGCACGTTGCCCTCTAGGCGAGCGTATTTGAGAATCAGTATCGAAAACAAGCAGACGATATGCATAGAACAAGTACTGAATTGGAACCCACGCTGAAGCCTACGAAATATCGGAGGGAGTCCGTACCTGAAGCAAAAGCTACCGATAGTGTGATGAAAGACAGTTTAATTATTCTATTACTCGAAGTAAATGTATTGAAGTAAGATGGGGATCAGATTCCAAAAAATCTTTCAATCCGCCTGTTCTTACTTGAAAGGAAACCGTGAAAGAGTGTTTTTTTTTGAAAAAATTGTATTCCGTGAATTCAAAGTTGGTGCTGAAAGTCTTATTTGTGATATAAATAGGTCGTTCTTGAAATGACGAGAACTCTAATACGGAGCTACAATTACTTGGGGCCATCGCGTGCGTGTGCACGCGTACGCTGCTACCTTTGTATCACCCCCCCCTCCCACATACTCTCGCTGTCTCTTCCCTCGCTCCGCACCCTCACACAAAGGATTGTAGTGAATTCCGGTTCAAGATAGAGAGTATATTCCTAGAACCATTTTAGAACGTTGAATTTGAAAATACGCTCTATAGCTAAGAAAAGACAAAAATTGTCTAATGTGTGTGTCGGTCCCTCATTCTCTCGCGAATTGCGAAAATGGCTATATATTCGGTAATCGGATGCTCTTCTGTGGGGTATATTCGGCATCTACGCTTAAGATTTTAGTTTTGATGCCCTGCGAGGTCATCCTGGAGTTTTTCATCGGATTTAATGTGGGCTGATTTCATTTTCGCTCGTGACCACCCAGGCGTAAGCTTCACTAATGGCTAAATTGGGGAGAGAATGTCTCTAGGATATCTTTATAAAGCACAGTAATTTGGTTATTTATATGCGTGATGTCTAGCCAAACGCTTATCATTGAGTATAGTCTGTTGTTTGATTGTTGAGGTTTGAATAACTTGTTACATTCTATTCAGACAACCACATGCACTTGTGGAAAAACATCACTCTCGGATGAAAGGTCTTTGTATCATGCGTCAGGAAAGGAATATGGTTTGAAAACAGGGGAGGGAACACGATTTTATGATTGAAGCCTTTTTCATGGACTCATTTCTTATGCTAAATGAATGTTGTGATCAATAGAGAGATCGCGCTTGAGGTGTGGAATTCCTCACGCTATTTCGCCGGTTCAATCGTGAACATCGGAAGAACCATGTGGCAGCTCTGATTCTTACGCTCTTAACAAGTTTCCTGTCGCAGTGCAAGATTCCATCTCAGTAGAAGACCATCAAAACTGTGTTGCTGTAGGGTCCCCGTGTTCAATTAAGTCTACTGAATGGAGAGAGCTGCGACGGTTGATCGTCGCGCGCGAGCAAAACCAGGCATGTGCGAAAAACTTCAGAAACGAAAATTTTCTTCCGTTTCGAAAGCAAAAAATCGAAAAAAAGCAAAAAAATAGTGTCCTTCAGAATGCCTCTTTTCTCGCAATCTTATGTTTTTGACTGGGTAGGCAAGGTAACGTTATCAAAATGCTCCAAACGACCGCAGAATCATGCTTTCTTAGAGCGATTCCTTCAGACCAAAATAGGCAACTCCATCATGCGATGGGTGTGTAGCCTCGTTACAAGTAGTCGCAGCGTACTTTCAAATTTGTACCGCTGAGCAATAACAGGAGCTCCTGAGAACCTATACCTTGCTATGGGAACAAGTGGAGTTGTTACTGGTTACAACTGTACTGTGTTGGCGTTCAACGTGTAAGGCATCTTTCATAGTCCTCACCGCAAGCGCGGCACACGCTTGACGCGCGGGAAGCGCGGTGGACTATGAAAGGTCTCACCGCGCGGCACGCGCGTGCCGCCCATCCAGCACCGCCCAAACCGCCATGGCGATTTCACCGCTTCATTCAATACACGCTTCTCAGTTTACGTCCACTCCACCATAGATTATTCTGGGATTACCCTTCGCTACCGTATACGCAAATGCAAGCCAGGAATTTTCGTACATGTCGCAGTTGAGGCCCAATTTCAACCCGCACCACCGTGGCGGTGCCGCCGAAGATTTCATGGTTGCTTTCCGCTCGTACCGTGCCTGCCGCGCGTGCAGCGCTTGCGGTGAGGACTACAATATATGCCCAAATAGGTGATGCAACATAGAAATCATTTTTTTCGGAGCAAAAAAATTCAAGTTTTCTCTATATAATAATCCTTACCCTTTCTAGGCCAATCCTTGTGCATACATCGTGTTGATATTTAACCCGGAATCAGTTTCGTCACCATAATAAAATCCTTCGAATTTGTGTCAGATTTGCGAAAGTTCCCACATTCTCCTGCGTAGAAGTTAGAAAGTTTGAGAAAAACTCATCCTTATGACATAGTGCAAGCTACACATGCAATTAAAAGTTTTCTCTTCTCTGGCCTGTGATTTGCAGTAAAGGCGTTTGTCATTATTGTATATGACTTTAGTATTCAGAGAGTGCGAGTCTTCTCTTTGCATTCGGAGTTTTTCGTTCCGATGAATAATGTTTCTACTCCAGCTAAAGGACATATTCAGAAGAAAAATTCTGACCTTTGATGCATGTAGGGTATACAAAAAAAAACTTGGCAACTCGCAGAAAGAGCTTGAAATTCATGCTACCTGTACTATTATTCGGATGGAAGAAGGGGAAATAAATGTTGCGAAATCAGTGACTGAAAAGTTTTGGTACTTGCTTCCGAATGCGCCGTGCACGTGTTCCCCAGGTTCTCGGTCTCACACTCGATTGATTGTGCCGTGGGTGAAGAGTGTATTGTTCTCATTTTGAAAAATGCTCTCGGGCGATTAGCGGCTCCGAGCCGCCTGACAGTTCGGCTCGTGTTCCCAATCTGCGAGTCGGCTTCTGTTGCTGACCGGTCCACTCCTGTTGCTTTCCGGGCCACTTCTGTTGCTGTCCGGGCTGCTCCGGTTCGCCCGAACAGCAACAGCAGTGGCCCGGAGATTGGGAGAACGAGCCGCATTGTCAGGCGGCTCCGATTACTGTTCGGTGCGGCTCGGTGCCGAGAATCGTTTGAGCTAGAAGCAATTTGATATTATGCGGTATCGTCTTGATGTAGTTTTCTTGATGAAGCTCAACTTTTCAGATTGGCAAGTCTCTGAGAGCCGATGAGGAGCCATCACCTGAACAATCGGCCTACAAGCTGAGCGCTGGCTTCGCGATTGGGCTCATTTGCCTTGGCTTAGGTGAGGAATTCTGCTGAAGTCAGCAATGCAGTTCCATGTGACTCTAAATATCTCCAAAGTGTAGGTCTTTTCGACTGATGAGTAATGTAGTCGTTCTGCTTCAGGTGATGAAGTGGAAGCAGCAAGGCCACCGTTCAAACAACCACTCCCTTCCATTCCAAATCGCCTGTTAGCGTTGATGCTTGGTGGACCTCGGGTAGGTTTTCTGTTCTGTGGAAAGCTGTTTACAATTCAAGATGGACTTCTGTCGGTTGTCCCTGGAGGACGATTTTTATCCACTGTTGTGGGCCTCTGGAGCAGAAGTCCATCCTATCCACGTTGCTATTACATAGTGCTCTTTACGAACTTTATAACCATGGGTGTCTGGAAGCCTCACTCATTACTGAGGACTAATGCTGCCGAGACACGAAAACACTCTCGTAGCAAAGTGCAAACTTTGGATGCGTGTCTGCAACAACAAGGACTGATAGTGAGGCAAAACAGCAAAACAGCACATAAAGTGTGCTTCACGGATCGAAAAGACATGCTCTCGATTGAAAGTTGCTGATTTTAATGAAGCCATTGAAAGCATCTTGAATCATAGATTGCTTCCAACTGAAGCAGTCTAATACATGCAGTCGAGGGCAAAAAATAGATGATAATGAGCGTTTATGCGAAAACTGATTTCCGACGTATCTCGGCCTAATTTTAGCGAAACTCTAATATGTTATAGGGCATCACAAAACATAACTAACGCTCACTTAAAGACAGTGTTCACGATGATCTTCAATGTCGAGATTAATCGCTATGTCGATTTAGTGGCCCCCAGGTAGAACAAGAATGTCGTAGAAATTGAGAGAAGCGCACCAGAACTACACGAAATCCTTTACTCTCACAGGAACTGTTCGTTGTGACAATGACAATTTCTGTCAATCCGTCTTTTGCAGTTTCCTATTCTCTGTTGCTCCGTTCTTTCCTTTAGACCCTAACTAATAAGTATTTGCCTGAAATATACTTCTATTTGTGATTAGCCCCATTTTTTACCGGTGACAACCACTACGAACATGTTCATTCAATCGGACAACTAGTCCAGGCCAGAGAATAATGTCACTGAAATAAGACGTTTTAGTGCGTTTCTCGCCGTTTCTTAGTAATTTTGGTAACATTTGGTTGCCAACGCATTGTTTTGAGTGAAAAACTCGGGAACGAAAATCATCGTGAACACTGCCTTTAAAGGCAGTGTTCACGATAAATCTCGTTCTCGAGGTCTCGGTGTGAAACACTAAGTTGGCAGGTGCTGTAGAGGATAGGGTCGAAGCAAGCAACGAAAACTGGCCAGAAATCAATAAAAACGGCTTCGAAAGCTGTCTCGGTGCGCCTACCTATCCCGGTCCGCCCCCCCCCCCCAATCGGACGAGCTTGCGGCGGCGCCCATGTTTCGATGGCAAATCGCCAAGCAACTCTGCCGCGTTTAGCATGATGAATTCGCGCAGATTTCGCGATTAGCGCGCGCTTGCCGAAATCGGCGGGGCCCATGAATCTCGTCCACGCCCTGAATTTAGAAACCGTTATTTTGACTTATTCTGGACGTTTTTCTTCGCTGTTTCTTCACTATTAGTTACCTCACGACCAAACATCACCATTTTTGTGTCGAACTCGAGTGCGATATTCATCGTGAACACTGCCTTTAAAGGCACAGTACACCCTCAGATAAGAATTTTGAGATTTAATTTCATTGTGTAGAAAACCCCTCCTGTATAACACGTGACAAAGGCCAGATCTCATTTCCTCCAAATAAGCGAGATATGTATAAGCGACTACCACAGGCCCCCCCTAACAGATTTTCGAACTCGATAGCGGCTCGATGGATGGATGAATTCCAACAAGTCGTCGTTCTTCTGTCCACTGCCAGGCTGTCTCCTTGTCCTGGGGCGGCATGCATGAACGCAGCGAACGGTGTCAGGGAGCCGCTCCGCGTGCCATGCGCGCAGCGTCGAGCAACGGGGCGGCCCCGAATTTCGTGACGTGTATTGATGTGCCTGATTTTCGGGGCCGCCCCGGTGCTCGACGCTGCGCGCATGGCACGCGGAGCGGCTCCCTGACACCGTTCGCTGCGTTCATGCATGCCGCCCCTGGCTCGCTCTCGCGCAACTATTGCAAATGAAGAGAAATACAGGCCTTAGAAGAACTCGTTCACCAATTTTCACCCTCAAAATACAGGCATTTTGAAGAGCCATTATTCTGTTCAAAGCGGGTCTTGGACGATTTCAGAGATACCATTGTGATCAGCGTGTTACTCTCACCAAGGTAAGCATGAAAGCTGAAAATTATTTTTTGGGTGTCCTATGCCTTCAAAGGCATGGTCCAACATCTAGACTCTGTTCCATTCCAAGTGAACTCATGTTCTCGGTTATCACATCGCGAAGCGGTGGCTTTTTCTTCTGAACCTCCTTATCACTAGTTATATTTGACCGAGGCCCACCGATCCGCTCCTGGTGATAATCGAAATCAACAGGTCACTAGGGATGTACCAGAGCCTAAATTCTTTTTCGGCTTTCTTGCTTATCTTTGATAGAATTTAGGGCTGATAACAGCGGTGTCTCCAGAATCGCTCAGAACTCCCTACGAACGGAGAGATGGCCTCTCAAACATTGTGAATGTGAACGTTGGAAAATTTGTGGACAAGTTGTCTCGGTCGTGTTTTTCGTCGTCGTTGGCAGCCATCGCACCCGAGCATACCGCACTATAAAGTTGGACCGATAGGAAATGGAAGAAAGTAGATTTTTATCACAATCCATGACGCCTCTAATCCATATTGAGACCGAAACCCCTAATTGGGCGGAGGTTTTGGGTGCCGATTTGGGGGTGGAGCGAATGAGTGCTCGATTTGTCTTGCTTAGTCTGGACAGTTGAGATTTCTCGTTTGGCGGGGATGCTACAGTTAGCGAACGGACCATTATATAAAAATTTATCCTCAGGCTGTGCTTTGGAATATGCCTTTGAGCTTGTATTTTGAATATACAGTTATTTAAATGCATTCTTTAATAGCGATTTTGCTGTAAAAACTCAAATTCAGGTAATTTCATCAGAATATAGCTATAAAAATTCTAAACCAGTAGCATCTTTTCGCCACCACAAGTCCTCAAAACCTGTTTATCGCCATGGAAAGATTTTGTTTTTGCCATATTTTCCGGAAACTAAAATTAAACGGAATGGGACTTTTTTGAGGATTTATTTTTCCAGAGTTATTAGCTTCAGAATCATTTCAAGAGATGCACTGCACAGACACTGGCAAAGTTCAACTAGTGAGAGAATTTCTTCCTTCTTTATTCATGCGGAAGCGAGAAGCTCATTAGGGGCTAAAACTCATGAATTCATTTCGAATTCATTTTCAAAAAAATTGCGACAAGTACAAACATTCCCTCAATGACGTACAATTCTTCAGAAGCCCTTCTGATTGCGAAAACGTGCCGCTGGTTTGGAATATTTATAGCCATGTTATGGGGAAATTGCCTTAGTTCGATTTATTGCCTTCAAGTTGTTATTAAGTTCCGTATGTATATAAGGAAGTACTTTTACGAGATAGGAATGGGCCCGTTTTCAAAATATGTCTAGGAAATCTTCCGAAAATAAAGTTTATTCAGATAAAGCGCTCCGTAGAAAGTCGATGGAGGTGTATTTCCGAAATTTGGTTTTCGTGGTCATAAAGTATTCTCCTCATGGAGTTTGCGTCATTAGTATCTAGATTTTCGTTGCTGATGATCCCATAATTGCAGGACCAGTGTGTGTTTCTTCATCCACAATTTGTGGCCTGTCCTGACGTGCAGGTGGCAGCTCCACCTCCTCCACTAGAAAGTCGATCGAATCATGTCAGGGTAAGAAGACCTTGATTTTCAAATAAGTCAACAGCGTCATCATAGTCCCGAAAGTTGGAAGTGGGTAGGAAAAAAAGAAAAAGAAGTGCCTAACACTCATAAAAAAGAAAAAGAAGAAAGGAAGGAGTTCCTTACACTATGCGGCTGTAGACGCTAGAGTGAATAAGACCTAGTTCATACCTTCCGTCGCCGCGATTCGTCGCTTCTATCAGAAGAGTAGGAGGCCCTGCTCGCATTAAGCAATAAGGGCAAGCGGGACGCGCCGCGCTACGAAAACGGGATCAAGGTCTATGCATAGTTTGGCGGCAAAAGTCGCGCCACTATTATGGGGAATAAAGGGCAGGCAAGAAGCTGCGTAGCCACACTCTATCCTTCATCGTGGCGGTGCGACTTTGGCCGCTCGACCATGCAGAGGCCTAAGGCCCCGGTCATAGGTGGATGAGCCGACGTCTCCAGCCCGGTCGATACGCACAGAATGCATTGGAAATGGGATTCGAAAATCACTTGGTGTATCCCCCGCACCCCTCCCCCCCACACCCACCCGGTCGATACGTATGTTTAAAATGATGGAGTGAGGTTGAGAAAATCACTCGGTGTATCCGACGCGGTCGATATCCATGCAATACGTGGATGACGGCGGATGAGAAAATCACCGGGTGGGCGGGCCTATGATAAAACATTGCGTATCACTAGAAAGCTAACCTTACTGCTACCTCCGTTACTTCACCATACTCTCCTTCACTATTTCTCTGAACAGGTGCAATCCTGCTGGCCACGTAATCATCGTCATATCTAGTTGGATACACCGAGTGATTTTCTCAACCTCACTCCATCATTTTAAACATACGTATCGACCGGGTGGGTGTTGGGGGTGCGGGGGGTGTTGGGGGGAGTCGGTGGGTTGCAGATGCAAATAGCACCAACTCTGACCGGGGCCTGCGTTATTGCTCGCAGCTACAGTTCAATCCGCATTGCCGTGCAGTCCGCAAAGTGCACGCTGCTTGCGAAAGCGTGCCGCGGCGCGGTTGCGAGTATCCTCAGACAAGGATGTGGGATCACCTAGGCGGTTTTCGCCTTTGGTGCTCGGGAGATCCCACCGCCCGGGTGATCCCACATCCCTGTCTGAGGATACTCGCAACCGCGCCGCAGCACGCTTTCGCAAGCAGCGTGCATTTTGCGGACTGAACGGCAATGCGGAGTTGTACTGTACAATAGACGCTGTGGAATGCGATATCGATTGCATTGGGCCATGACGACGACCGACGCGGCGTGGAAGGCGATGAGGGGACCGCACGCCGCGCCAACTCCGCGTAGCTGCTAGCGAGCGCTAAGCGAGGTCGCGGCATTTTTCGTCGTGGCTTCAATCCTTGTCGGTCGAGCAGCGACCACTCGTAGGTCGCTACGCCTCTGTAGATCTCCATAGGCCTAGTGCATACTCCCCGCGCAGCGATAGTGCATATCACATATATTGATTTCCGGTCGATGTATGTGACAGACACTATTTCGCGTCGCCCGTCGCGGGAAGTATGCACTAGGCCATAGCTGCGAAGCGCGACGCGTCGATTGCTGTGCTAATCGATTAAGACAGCCGCGAGAAGGCTCGTGCAAGTTTCTCTGCCTCCATGGTCGCTACCCGCAATGTAGCTGCGCGGAAGCTGCTCTCATTGCAGAATGTCCTCGAAACTGCGCGCAAGCTTCATCATCATTGTGCGCATGTCGTTTCCCATGAACGAACGCGCACGAAAGAAGCCTTCAGAAGTACGCAGTACGCCATCTAATGTGCTTCTCTGGGCCAAATTCCGGTCCGCAATTGCGTCTCGACACGCTTTGCGGCCGCGCTAATTTGAGTCGGAAGAGTTTCCAGCGCAGCAGCCGCCGATCTGTTGACTCTAGGTGGGTTTTAGAAACTGGAAAGTAAACGAAATTGGAGAAAACTGTATAAAAAAGCCACATGTAGTCGGCTTTGGCGCTGGAAACTCGACTGACTCCAGCGAGTGCGGCCGCTTAGCGTGTCGAGACGCAAATGCGGACCGGAATTTAGCCCAGATAAGAACAGTACTTAGTTCAACCATTTCAGGAAGGTCCCAATGTGAACATTCATATGACTGCTCATCCAGCCACTATTGCCTTGGGGCTGATGTACATGCGAACAGGTAATGCAGCGATCGCAAAAGAACTGGAACTGCCGGCCACGATTTCTATGCTCGAGGAGATTCGTCCGGATGTGGTCGGTTTCGGGCGATTATTTTTTTGCCACTTTTTCAGTTATTTAGGCCTTGTCCCTGTTTAGATATTTGTGAGAGTACTGGCTCGCTCATTGGTGCTTTGGGATGAGATAAAGCCAACATCTGAGTGGATTGATGAGCAGGTTGGCCAGTTGGATGGATAGCTTACGCAATTCATCCACGATGAAGAGTGTTAGATGATGGAGTCGTTTCAGATTCCAAATATTATCCACGAATATGCGCTTTCGGTACTGAAATATCCAGCAAAAGTCGAGCAGAGTATCACTGATAAAGAGAAGGCTTATTGGGACGAGGTAGTGGATAAACAGACTATTGCCGAGGTGCGTAACGCCACAACTTTTTAGTTATAATTTTGCAATACATGGTTTCCCGGACTATTGATTCAATTTAAGGTTTACCTCTACGCAATGACGGCAGCTTGTTTTGCAATGGCACTCAAATATAGCGGAACAATTGGGGATTCGCTAGATGCCATTATCAAGATGCTGGTAGAGTATCTACTGCCTTTATTTATCAGACTATTGATTTCGTAGAGCGCGCGTAGGGCAGTGTCAAGAGGCGCCACTGTCACGCACACGGCCGAGTGATCGATCCTCGCCAAAGGCCAACCAAGCCTTCTATCCCTTTGGGTTCGGTAAATTTATACCAGACCTTTCTGGGAGGATAACAACACTGACAAGTCATTGTATAGGCCTAATACACATTCAAAAATCTCTATAATTTTGATTGGATGTCGAATTGTTTCCTCCCTTACAAGGGTTTATATGCGCCAAGAACTTTACCTTATTATCACAAGGTAGCTGAGTTGAATACAAAATTTAGGTGTCAGGCAGGAATCGAACTCTCATGGCATCGCTTTCCGGGCGAGAGCGTTACCATTACACCACCGATACCCCGATCTGCATTCCTCAGCTAATTGATACATGAACTGTGTGGGTACAACAGCAAACACCCGATAACGGGTATGGTCTGATAAGCACAAATTGGCTTTAAATCCAGTTACCTAAGGTTTTTTGAAGACAGACTTCCGATGTTTTTGAATAGCTAGTGCCTTTTTTATATCATGGTATATGATCACAAGATATTATAAGGTAGCTGAATTGAATTCAAAACTTAGGTGTCAGGCAGGTATCAAACCAGCATCGCTTTCTCGGCACTTTGCCAGGTTCAACGGAGCTATGAACATGTTCTAGGATAGGGACGGAATCCCACAAGCAATAGTGGGCTCCACCACAAGGTTTTTTGATGCGCATGAAGCTGATTTTAAAGTTATCAGTGGAGCATCTAAAGGAAATCCCTATTTTCTCCACAATGAAAGGCAGTGTTCACGATAAGAATTGTTTTTCTGCTTCTCCACCTATCTTGAAGACGGTCCCATGCTGATTCCAATGATGTTTTTGGAATCGTACAAGACCTTCTAGGAACGGAGTTATGGTCCCTCAAAAATTGAGCTAGGGAAGCATTGTGGACGAGTTGTCCGAGGCTTGTAACTTCCGTCTTTTGCAGCCGATCTATGCGAGCTGACCTGAGTAAAGAGAGAAGTTGAGAATGAAGGGAAGAACGGGGCTATTGATCAGAAACCATCGCTCATCTCACAATCTCGAGCATTCATTTGTTCACGTCGGTGGGCGTGGAAAGTGCATCTGGGGTGTGACGAGCTGACGGGTGTCCAACTTTGGGGCCGTAGGGGACCGTTCCGAGCTCATATTTCTTAGTTTTTTCAACCTTAGGGTTGCGTTAGGCCTCGCAGCTGCCGATCTCCACCAAAAAAAACAGTCATGGTTTTTATCGTGGACACTGCCTTTAACGAACCACATTGGCGCAATTTCGCGACTTTTCCGTTACTTCGTTAAACGCTATTTTTGCGGAAAAACCGCCGTTACCTGTTAGGCCTCGTTCAGAATTCGATCGCTGTGCGACGCGATGGAATAATAACCATGAGCATCGATGGAGATCGCGTCGCACGTCGATCTGCATTCGAAACATGCCATCGATCGAACTTTTAAAGAGGCCTTAGTGTGCTAACACGTCAACGTTATAACGCACAGCCCTGGTAGGAACCTCTAGCTGTCGAATGCCAACGGTCGGCATCAGGGTAAAACCGCTAAGTGATCTGGGTAATTGTAAAACTTTTTGGTTGGGGGTTAAAAAACAAGTGGAGGGACCCAAACGTATCTCAGCGTTAACAGAACCTAGCGATGAGGCGTTGTTGGCGCGTGAAAATTCCGAAACAAACCCACCCGGAACCCACTTCTGTTCGTGAATCTCAGCCCAGACTGGGTGTTGCGAGACTGCAAATGTCCCCAATGTTTGAAGGGTGTAGCAGCCCTAACGGCACTTCATTAAACTGAAAGCTCAAATAGTGATCTTGTGTCTATTCCAGGAGGATAGAATGCAGTTTTTGATGCACGATTTCAACATAGAAACCATCGAGTGGCCTGCCAGACACATGATTAGAGCGGCAAATAGAAGTGTTGTGAACCTGTGCGCAGACATGATGCTGATGAGTATGGCTATTGTAAGTTGAAGTTTTTGCAGTTAATGATCCGAAAACATAAACTAAGATAGCTTTCAGTTGAACGTCGGACGTGGAAAGGTGAATACGATCAGATATGCTCGATATCGCCGATCGCATGACTATGAGCTCTCGTACTGGTCGCATTATCCCTGGAAGTACCACGAAGAGATGTCAGTGCATAAAGCCCTTGCGATGCTATTCCTTGGAGAGGGGCGGTGAGTTTTTCGTTTCGTTTGCTTTGTTTTTAGGTGCCTTTCCTGAGTTGGGGTAAAGTTGTCAAGACTTTTGGGGTTAGTTTGTCAATAACTCCTTATTTATATTTCAAGGTATGGCTTCAAACGCGACAACCTTTCAATTGCACTCTTGGTAATCTCGCTGTACCCAATCATCGCACATAATGTGGCGGATAACAGGTACACTTACGCTATGAGAGGATAGACACCTTCTGTTTGCGAGCTTCTTGCAGATCATGGAACAGTCGTGTTGGGGGGGGGGGGGGGAACGCGCGTCCGCTGCTGATGAGGGCTGATGATGTTGGGCATCTTTTATTGTCTCCACAGTAAGCGAGCACGCGCGGAATGAGCGGCGGACTATAAAACTTTTCACAGCGCGGCACGCGCGCGAAAAAAATATGAAATCTCCGGCGGTAGCGCCAGCTCGGTGCGAGTTATAGTTGGACATCAACTGATGGGTGAACAGAAATTTCTGTTTGTGTTCGCGTAGAGAGTAGCATAGAATAGTCAGACAATTGTGTATCTTGAAGTGAATTTAAATTGAGAAGCGAGTATCGATTCAAATGGTGAAACGCGGCTGGGGCGGTGCCGCTATGGCGGTGCTGGATGGGCAACACGCGTGTCCCGTGCGGCGAGAGCTTTCATGGTCCACCGCGCTTCCCGCGAGTAACGCGCGTGCTGCGCTAGCGGTGAGGACTATGAAATATGCCTAAGGCGCCGGGCGGACCGACGACAGCTATTGTAGTTTTGGTTGGATCGTGGGCCCACGCGGAGTTCGTCAGTCGAATCGCGGGAAGCACTATAGCAGCGTTTCTATGCGGGGTTTTTCCTAATTCGATGGCGGTCGGATCGCGTGATGGGTGCTGTTCGTCTTGTCATGCACCCGCGGGGGGTGTGTATACAAGTCTGTTGGTACCTGCTCGTTGGTGCCCCTGCTTCTACTGAACCCAGCAGACGTTTGAGTGTACACAGGGAACGTTCGAGCGATATAGCGTGCACAACTATATCGCGAAAGTATCCCGCACATTGCATAAAGGTGTCGCCGTCCGGCACACTAAGGCCTCTGGTCCATAACATCTTAGGATCCGTACCTAGGGAGTGATGGAGTCTTTGGCCACAAGCCACAATTTCGCCACCCTGAACTGTCGATCGCTGTCGAGTGATATCCAAAAAACTGCGCTATCCAGACTTCTGAGCTATTTCCATGCACCGTTTGCTGCTTTGCAGGAAACCCGCCTCAAGGATAGACCCGTCATCAGCGTCGGAGAGTACACCATCTACTGCGGTAACGCTGACGATAGGAGAGTGGGAGGCTGTGCAATAGCTGTAAGGAAGGATTTCAATGGTATGGTCAAGGAGTTTGGCTCAACGTCGTGCCGGAATGCATTCGTACGACTGCGGGATCACAGAGGATTCAATCTGTGGATAGTGAGTGCTCATGCGCCCACTGAAACCGCCGAAGACAATTCGAAGGATGCGTTTTATGAGGAACTCAATACGTTGCTGGCCAGGATACCTTGTCAACATGCTGTTGTCGTGGGGATTGACGCAAATGCGAAGATGGGACTTGATCAGGAATCCGAAGTACTCGGTAAATGGTTCTACCCAGTGGAGCAAACATCGGACAATGGCTACCGCCTTGTCGACTTTTGTGAACGCAGTGGTCTGATTATTGCATCGACATTCAAGAGGAATCATCGCCGCCATCAGCTTACGTGGCAGGGACCAACCCGGCTATCTCCAGAAGAGCAGCGGAAGCGGAAGATGACAACTTTGAAACTACAGCTTGACTATGTCCTGACGAGGAATATTCCAGTATCGGACATTCGAAGATCTAGAGCTGTGTGGGATGTCGCATTCGATTCGGATCACCGTCCTGTTCTGTTGAACTTCACTGCGAGGATTCATAAGAGGAAGCGAGGGGCTCAGCCTCTCCAGAAGATTGACATGACAAGTCTCAGAGATGAAGAGTGCAGAAGGAATTTCCGACAACGCGTTTCTATTCACATCGGAGTACGGACTAAGAAGAAACTTTGCGACGCGGATTCTTTTGTCAAGTGCATCCAGGACGCTTCGAAAGAGGCACTCCCGGTTGTACAGCCTAAGAAGAAGTTCGCCTACGTCTCAGAAGAAACAACATCTACCTACAACAGAGTATGTGCTCTCCGAACTGCAGGAAACTTCGTGGAGGAGAAGCTTCTGAGGAGGAAGTTGCGTCGGCAGCTTCAAAGTGACCGCGAACGAGAGTGGACGTGTAGAGCTAAGGAGTTCGAGAAGGCTTGGGAGGAGAAGAATCCGAAGAAAGCCTACACGTTGCTGCGACAGTATAGCGGGAAGATGAAGAGATGTTCTCCTGTCTTGAACACTACCAATGGAGTTGCAGTTGGTGATGCGACGCTGCCAATATGGAAGGATTACTTCAGTTCACTACTGAATCGCCCAGCGCCATCAGTACCTGAGCTCCCGCATGTTCAGAGAGCACATTACGATGTCAGTGAGGAACCGCCGACTGAGTCTGAAGTTTTGGATTGTGTCCGGAAAAAGAAGAATGGAAAGGCAGGTGGAGATCACAACATCACTGCTGAAATGCTGAAAGCTCTTCCTCCGTCTGGGATTCGCGAAATGACCAACACCATCCGTGCCATATGGATGAGCGAAAGGATACCCGATTCGTGGAGACATGCGATCATCGTACCTCTTCACAAGAAGCTATCCGTCACGGATCCTAAGAACTATAGAGGAATCTCTCTACTTCGTGTCATGTACTAGGTTTTAGAACGTATCATTCTCGAGCGACTTATCAAACATCGTGAAGGAACGACCAGAGATGAGCAAGCCGGTTTTCGACCTGGAAGATCGACCATCGACCAAGTGTTCGTCGTGAGAAGAGTAATTGAATCGTGGCAGCGGTTTTCGAAGCCATTACAGCTTGCTTTTTTGGACTTTGAAGCCGCGTTCGACTCTCCTCATCGTGATCGATTGCTCAATGCTCTGCGAGCAGATGGAGTCCCGGAAAAGTATGTTCGGTTAATCGAGGACATGAACAAAGGAACAACAGCAGCAGTTCGTACACCTGTCGGATTTACGTCAGCTTTCGAGGTGAAAACAGGAGTAAGGCAAGGAGCCGTTGCAGGACCTTTTCTTTTCAACTTCGCCGTTGATGACATCATGCGTAGAGTTGCAGAACAGTTTCCTGCGGATGTGATCCTAACACCATCAGGACGCTCCCTTGTCGACCTGGAGTACGCCGACGACATTGTGTTATTCGCTGAAAACAACGCAAAACTGCAAAGGATTGTGAACCTCGTTTCGAAGTATGCCGCAGCCTATGGACTTCGTCTTCGTCCCGACAAATGCAAGCAGATGTGGGTCTCTCAGAGGCCTTCAACTGGAGTTTGTGTGGACGGACAACGTATCGAACTGGTGGACGATTTCTGTTATTTGGGCTGTTTGCTGAAGAACGATGGTAGTTATGCAGCGGATATTCGACAACGATGTGCGAAAGCTACGTCTGCATTCAATTTTCTAACCAAGTGTTTGTGGTCTACCACCATCGCGAAGGAAGTCAAGTTGCGCGTCTACCTATCCGCTATTCGCCCTATCATGATGTACGGATCGGAGACGTGGGCAGCACCGAAAACGCAGATGGAAAGGTTGGATTGCACGGAGAGGAAGCTTTTTAGGCGTTTGCTTGGATATTTCTGGCCGCGTGTATGCCATAACGAAGACCTTTACAAGGAAATCGACGCAGTACATCAACGCTTGACACGAGGGAGGTGCCAGCATCTCCTAACGCCATCTCAAGCAGCAATGGAAAGTCGATTTCGACTGCTCGGGCATATACTTAGAAGAACGCCGGATCGTCTCGTACAACACGCTTTGAAAATGCTTCCAAATCCTGTCTGGAAACGGCCACCTGGGCGTAGGCGAAAGTTCTGGACGGATGTGGTTAAAGAGGATTTAAAGTCACTCGGCATCGAAAGACAGTTCAGGCGCGATGTTTCGTTTCGCAGGAAATGGAATAGTGACAGTTGGATGGAATGTGTTCAAATTGTGGCTGAAGACCGTGAAAAATGGACACGGCTGACTACTAGGACGGCACACCTCGGTGAAGATGCGGAATGACCGCGTCAGGCGAAAGCCAGCCGATTAAGTCAAGTAAGTCATGCACCCGCGATCCGACAAGCGTTCTGCAGTCAACTCAATACCTTGTGTGAACACTTTAAAATTGATCAAAATTGGTTTTGCTCTCCACCGATTGAAGCTGAGGCACCTGTCATGGTCGGCCGAAGGCTGGACTAAGCCGTCCTTTCCATGCCTAGCGATCCTGCGCCCTCCTGGGCCGTCCTAGGGTGTCGACCTCGTGCCACTCAATTGTACAGGCGTACTCTAGCGCACTGCGGCCGGCTCAGTCCGGTCACAACGCGGGAATTTCCCAATTAAGTAAGCAACGCATCGCATACGTATTAACCAGGACGGCCACAGCTGGATCAGATTCGACCAGGCGGGCTCCGGCCATTTCGGGGGATTTTTTGACCTGAGTGAGCAATGTATTACATGCGTATCGACCGGAACGGCCACGGATGGCACAGGCGTGCTCAGATAGGCCACTACGAGTGGATTTTTACACTCATTTTGCGTGATGTAAATACTTGTCGACGGGCTGGCCACAACCGATCAGCCTGCTGTGACTTGGGGCTAAGAAAGTTTCTGTCTTCTAAAGCGTTAGAAAACTTCTAGGACCACCTAATACAGATAATCAGTTGCCGACAATATATTCCGTATGTATTCATATAAATTGTGTGAACTCTTTGAACCTTAAAGACTGTGTAAAAGTAAGAGAATCACGAGAAAGGGTGCAAAATGTGAGTATGCTTTGATCCGCAGACGACGTCTTCAACTCCGTTCAGGCTATATCACCAACCGTTACGATTTTTGTGGACTCATGCAGTAGAACCGCGTTTACTCGTGCCAATGTGTCGCAAGAAGAACGAACCGATTGAGTGCAATATCACAATCCGTTTTGTGGTTGGTTATTTGAACTTTCCATTTTTTTTCTAATTTTACTACTGGTGTCGCACACAGTATTTGGCACCCAAAATCTTGTGTATTTGTAGGATCCTTCGGTTTCTGCTTGCTTCTGTACAGCACCAATGATGTTGCCGCCCATTGAAGATTTGTCATCAATAACCCTAGAAGGAGCTGGTGTCGAACAAGTGCATTTTGATTTGACGAAGGAAGATCGAAAGCGCGATCTCATCGAGATTCTCACTACGGGACATGGTCGTGTGCCAATTACAGTGACTGAGAAGTGGGCAATGGATTACATAATGTGTGGTATTTTCGAATCTATCCTAGCCTTTCTAAGCTCCTGCTAGCCCCTTCTAGGGGCTAGCAGGAGCTTAGAAAGGCTAGGATAGATTCGAAATTTTCCTTAAGGATGAAAATTTTAAAATTGCAGCTGCCTTGACGACAACGAACTGGCACAACAAGAGGATTGGACGCTGACACAGGTTTTTGATCACCGAGTGGAAAGACCTTCTTGTAGAGCCATCAGGCTAGCGAAGGAGTTGCAAAGAATGAAAATGGTATACAGATAGGCATTCATATTACTCAATCTCACCTGAAAAGATGGCTCATAACTTCAACTCTTGTACTCGGAGGTGAAATTTTCGGTCTGCCAGCTACTAGCCAGTAATTCTCCCGCCAGTTGCCAGGGATTCGACCGCACCGATTCGCTCTCCAGTAGCCAGTGATCCGATAGTAGTCAGCAATCCGAAAATAAGTAGTCAGCGATTCGCCCGCTAGTAGTCTGCGGTCCAGCCAGGCGCTAGTAATCAGCTATCCACCCGGGAGCCAGCCATACTATCGTTGCTAGTCAGCGATCCGCTCGCTACCAGCCGGCGGTGCAACCATTTGTAGTCAGCGATCCTTCCCTTAGTAGTCAGCGATCCGCCCACCAGTATCTCAGCTACTCAGGGTGATGGCCCGCGAACCTTCGAGCCAAAAGTTACGGCCCGCGCCCCACATTTTGAGAGTGCCGGCCAGCGGCGAACCATGCTCCATGCGACTCACGCGCACCGCGAATATTGGCTCGCCACGGCTGCTCACAAAACACGCCACGCCGCCTTCAGTTCGGCTGGTTGGAGTGACAATTGATGTTGATCAGGAATGATGGCATCGAAACGTGCTTATCACGTGCACAGCCGGTATAATAGGCACCTCATCTGACTCGTGTCCTCATTCGGCATTCTAATGCCGGCCCTAGAAAGTGACTTCGAGTCACTCTCCGGAGGTGAGCATATTTTTGACCGCTGGGGGATAGGAGATATCTCTCCGCTGAGGGGGGGGGGCGGGTTTTGGCGCGATCCGCTGGTTGATGGTTCCTCACCGCAGACCGCTGCGAAGATTACGTTCTTGTGGCGGACCGAAGCGGGGCGCTTCTCCGCCGTGGAATCGGGTCCACATGCTTGAGGTAAATAATAATTCAAATAATCGTGACAATAATGTGGCAGCCGTGGATCGCGGGTCAATTACAGATGGCAAAATCGATACAGATGGCAAACATTGCGTCGCATCGCTCGTCGCTGGAAGTATGATTTCTCCCTGAGCACCTGAGATTCAGCGATCCTCCTGCTAGTAGTCAGCCTTCAAATCAACGGTATAACCGTTAGTTGTTAGCGATCCTACCTTTAGTTTTAGGCGGTTCGTCCACCAGTAGCCAACGTTCCGAAGGTAAGCAGTAGGCGATTCGTCTGCCAGTAGCCAACGATCCGCCCGCTAATGGTCAGCGGTCTTTCCGTTTCAAACGTTTGTAGCCAGCTATTCTACCTTTAGTAGTAGGTAATTTGCTCACCAGTAGGCAGCGATACGACAGCAAGTAGTCGGCGATCCGCCTGCTTGTAGCTAGCTATCTCACGTTCAGTAGTTAGCAATTTGTCCGCCACTACTCAGCGATCCGCTCGCCAGTAGCCAGCCGTCTTACCGTTAGTAGTGAGCGGTCTGGCCGCCAGTTGCCAACAATCTAACGGTTAGTTGTTGGCGATCCGTCCACCAGTAGCCAGCGTTCCTACTTTTAGCTTTCAGCGAGTGTCCCGCCAGCATCCGACAGTATTGGAGATCCGTTCTCCTGTAGCCAACGGCCTATCCGTTTATAGTTTGCGTTCCTACCGTTAGTACTCAGCGATCCACTCGCCGAGACTATGATATGCAGCGATCCGCTCGCAGAAATTGTTGGAGTAGGAAGTTGCTTCTTCTGATATCCAGATAGCTGTGGATGAAAAAAACACGACTTTTTGGGTAGCTCTGTCGAATCAGTTTGATTTCTTCTTGCCAGTTAGGGGTCGCCGCTTGAAGCTGATTCTGGGATCGAATGTAAAAATCAAAATGGTAGGGATGAACTTGTCTCATTATTCTGTGCTTTAAAGGCAGTGTTCACGATGATTTTCGTCTCCGAGTTTTTTCGCATAAAACAAAGCGTCGGCCTGCAAGTGTCACCAAAATTATGAAGAAACGGCGAGAAACGCATTAAAACGTCGTATTTTAGTGACATTATTCTACAACATGGGCTAGTTGTCCGGTTGGGTGAACATGTTCATAGTGGTTGTCACCGGTGGAAAATTGGGTCAATCGAAAATAAAAGAATATTTTATGCAAAGCAGGATTAGTTAGGGCCCTGAGGAAAGAACGGAGCAATAGAGAGTAGAGAATCGCAGAGGTCGGGTCCACAAAAGATTTCGGTGTCACAACAAACACTTCCCGTGATACTTAATAGGCGGTGTGATACTTAAGGATTTCGTGTACTTCTGGTGCGTTTTCTACGTCAGTTCAGTTACTGTGCTTATCTGGGCCAAATTCCGGTCCGCAATTGCGTCTCAACACGCTTTGCGGCCGCACGCGCTCGAGTCAGTCGGGTTTCCAGCGCCAAAGCCGACTCGATGTGGCTTCTTTATACAGTTTTCTCCAATTTTCCTTAGTTTCCGGTTTCCGAAACCCACCTAGAGTCAGCAGATCGTCCGCTGCGGCGCTGGAAGCTCTTCTGACTTGGGAGCGTGCGGCCGCAAAGCGTGTCGAGACGCAATTGCGGACCGGAATCGGGCCCAGATAAAGACAGTATACCAGGGGACCCCTAATCAATATAGCGAACAATCTCAAAATTGTAGATTATCGTGAACACTGCCTTTAAAGTATCCTGATTGTTTTACAGTTTCATGCCAATTCTGTATTTCAGCCAAACCATCCCAGCGGACCTGGTGATTTGCGGTGGCGGTCGATTGACAGTGCACCTGCTATTCGCCAGTATCTTAAAACTCTTCGCATGGTAGGGCAGTGTTTCCTTATGTGAGTAATTGTGATGCCGAGGGTAAGCAGTTGAAATATCTCTTCAGGAAGTCAACAGTTCACCAACATGCCTCGTATCATTTATGGTAAACGATGTGAAACTGGCGTATTGTGTGGCCCAGCATTCCGGCAATGTCTCTCTGGCGAGTCGTTTGGAGATTGAGGCACAACGGCTGGAGCGTAGATTGGAGGCGTGATACTATTACTGAAGGCTCACTTGAAATCGGGTGCTATAGAAGGGACGCGGGTTGCTCGACTGGGGTTATGATTACCATTTATTGGTGGAAGTTATTGATTACCCACGTTTTCATATACATTTTGTTGGCATTAAGCATTATTTGGTCTTGAAATTGGAACAATATTCTTGCCTTACCCGGTGTCCGTCACTCATAGGCTCCCAGAAGTTCTATCTATGATTGTCACGCTGCTTGCTTGTGTTTTTGTAACATCCTATTGATGGGCAATCTCGTTGCCTTATTTTTCGTTGAAACGTTGTTGATGTTGGCGTCGTTGGTTGTGTTTACATTGAAAGAGCGATTTTCAATAAAGTTTTCACCATTCTGAGGTAAAGACTCTTTTCATTGCAAAAAAAAGGATGGGCCTGCTGTATTTTTCAAAAAATAGTGAAGTATTAGTTTTCAATTTTTCAGTTTTTTAAAGTTTTAGTTTTCAAATATTTCGAAGTTTTTCGAATTTTCTTGACGGCTCAGGGTTTGATCCCAAGTTTCCTAAATGTTGTACTCAGACCATCAGTGACGTGGAAACCTGAAACAAAAAAAACCTGAAACAAGCAAGATGATCATAATTTGACAAAGAGTTCGGTTCAAGTCGGATAACCGGCATGGATCTGGAAGAGACTTTGCGTTCACTGTTGCAGGTTGGCGCAAACTAAGTGTCCTATGCTATAACACAGGTGCACCGAGCTTGCGCCAACCTCCAATGAGGAACGCTAAGTCTCTCCAGGATCCACGCCGATGTTACATGGTTATGGAAAATATCTGACAAAGATATCTCCTGCTCTGGTTCAGTGTTCCTATCTCCTGTTCGCTGTGCGGCGAAATCGAGATTGGCTGGTTTAAGACGGATCACGTAGGTTGAAAACTGTTCCTCTTTCAGTGTTCTAAAAGAATTGTTCCTATGACAACAGCGAAACGAATAGGATTCTTGCGAAACACGTGCCCATCACCTCGGAACACTTGGCGAACCACATTTTAAAAACTCGAAAAAGTCTGGTGGAAATCAGGTTTCAACAACTGTTGGCGTGGTTAGTTTGTATCTTGTGAAGTTGTCATTAAATCAGAAAAGCATTGTTGTCGACAGCAGGCCTACGGACGCCTTGCTATCAGCTGCCTGTTCACTAATGAAACTGGCGGAGCGAAACACCTGTCAGATGCTCTGAAATTTATGCAGTTTACCTCTCACGTGTTTGGCTATACATCGTTTTAGATCCTAACGAGCGGCCAAATATGTATATCCTATTAGAGTGCGTTCCATATCCAGTGAGATAAAGTGGCCGGGGTACTGTCGAAATTTTGGGAAAAATTTAGCGTGCAAGTCAACCTGGTGAGGTATTCAATTTTCTGTAGAACAACAGGCCTATGAGACTTCATGACACCAATGGCGCCCTGTTCACAACTAACCTTGGTTTTCGACAACAGGCCTATGGGACGTCGTGCTACCACTGGCTACCTATTCATAAGTAGGAAGGGCGAGAACACTGGGGAACAGGTATCTGTTACTCTTAAGAGCGGTGCTGTTCAGTCACTGCCGTTTTCATCAAACGGCGATTCACATCCTGTTGGACCACCACTCTCAGGCGATTTTCGGCCCCGAGCCGCACCGAACAGGAGTCGAAGCCGCCTGACAGTTAGGCTCGTTCTCCCAATCTCCGGCCCACTGTTGTTGCTGTTCGGGCGAACCGGAGCAGCCCGGACAGCAACATCACTGGCCCGGAAAGCAACAGCAGTGGCCCGTACAGCAACAGAAGCCGACTCGCAGATTGGGAACACGAGCCAAACTGTCAAGCGGCTCGGAGCCGATAATCGCCTGAGCTTGTCCCTGCAGAGCCACACAAAGGCAATGAGTTTGCAGAGTCATCGTGAATTTCCAACGCCTGGTTCATAATTCTCACAAACACGACCACAAACAACAGATTTCTGAGCATACTGAAACAGTTTCGACTTGAGTGACAATCAACTCAAAGGCAGTTTTCGCGATAAATCTCGTTTTTTGAGTTTTCAGTGTGAAACATTGCGCTTGCAGATGCTGGAGGAGATAGGATGGAAGAAAGCAGCAAAAACGGGCCAGAAATCGATAAAAATGGGCGCGAAGAGAAGATTTCGTAAGCCCAGTTTGCCTGCTTAGCCCGCTCCGACCCCCGTTCCGACGAGCTTGTAGCGCCGCGGACGTTTTCGTTGGCAAATTGTCAAGCAACTCAGCCTGATGGATTCGCGCACATTTCGCAATTAGCGCGCGCTTGCAGAAACTAGCAGGGCGCGTTGGCTCGTCCGAGCCCTGAACCTGTACGTGCGTAAGAACCGCTATTTTAGCCTGAAACGGATTTGGCGTCCACCATCTTGATCCAGCAGTACCAGTGCATTGAGTTAACGAGAGAGGTGCTTCGCGATGATTGGCTTCCGATCCAGAATACACAAGTCAACATTGCGAGTCGAACTCATAAAGTCAAATGGTACCGAAAGGGCACCTCTAAGAATGTCATGCTCCATGCTAACTCTGCTCATCCCAAAGCTGCCAAAAACGCAGTTCTCCGGAATTTCTACAGAATTGCGACTGGTATGTGCACTGGAAATGAAGAACGTGAGGAGTCATACAGGATGGATGGTCTGCGGGATCGCCGTTCAGAGTGGTTACACTGCAGTCCAGCACGGATCGGGCCCGCGTAGACGTCGCACAATGTCTTTCAAAGATAAAATGGCCCTTTAGATTCCGTTCATATCTGATGCAGTCAGTTTTGCCATACGTCACACCACTGCTAGCGTAGGTCTTCTCGATGAGATCGTATCATTTGATATTCCAAGAAACAACATCAAGAGTCAATTGGTACGGAATAGGCTGTACGACTGCACCTGCATTACGGAAAACTGCATAGTCTGCCCCAACGGAAAGGAAGGAGACTGTGCGCAGAGTGGAGGGATCTACCAGATCCAGTGCACAACCTGTGGAGACACCTATATTGGAGAAATGGGAAGAGTACTAAGTGTAAGGCTCAAACAACATCTGGCAAGTAAGAGAAAGAAAGCTGTCCTGAACTCACTTGGTAAACACCGAGTCGAAACACACCAAGGCACAGGCTTCTACATCACTTGCAAAGTTCTGGCTCACGAGAACGAGATCGGTCCTAGAAATGCTTTGGAGGCCTTCTTCATACGCGCCCGCGACCCAAAGCTGAATAACAGAAACGAAAGTATTGCCATAGCCAACGAATTGCTACCACTTATACCACTTTGCGGTCTGTGAGAATCCAGCGAATTCATTCCGTCGGGGTTACTCACTTGCTAGTGGTCTCTCTTGCTTGGCGTCGATTGGGGGTGAGTTCTGGTGGCACTGTTTCGGGTTCGTTCCGTTCTTGACGCTGTCTCATTCCTTTGCCGTTCTCGGGTAGATTTGCAACTTGCGGAGTGAGGAGTGAGAAGGCATTTGATCGACTAGGTCGCAAATAAATGCTTTGAAGCATTTTAGGCCTTGATAACGGCGATTTGACCGAAACGTCGGCCGAATAAACAGGGTACGGAAGATATAAGTTAAAGGCAGTGTTGAATTTCGGGTGAAAATGGTCATTAGGTTTTTTGAGGGGAATCAAATGTACCGGGGTCCATTGGAGCAATAATGGTCTAAGACAAATAAAAACGAGCTGTAGATAGCCCCATACGGCGCTCAAGTTTGGCTGTGCTATGGCCGCCCCGCTCACTTCCTCAACGGTCAGCAAGGAAGTGGGCGGGTAAAGCATAGCACATACAGGTTTGAGGGCTCAATAGGGAAAGCTAAGACTCGTTTCTAGCCTTTCTTTCTCTATTTTTGTTGAATTAGGCCCCGGCACATTCGATTGCTGGTGGAAGCTCCAAGACCTTTTCTATCGGGAACAGAGTCTTAAAGGCAGTGTTCACGATGAAAAATGTGTTACAGTTTCCACTAAGAAGATGGTAATGGAGGGGCACACTGTAACGTTTACGTCAAAAGAACGCATGAAAACGAGCCAGGAAGAGCCCCAAAAGAGCCCGGAGTTGTCAATTGGAGCGCAAGGCAAACACCAAAAGCGCAATGCCCGCCCACCGGTGTGAACAAATGAAAACTCGAGATCGTGATATAGGCGATGGTTTCCGATCGATAGCTCGTTCTTCCCTTCATTCTTAACTTCTCTCTTTGCTCAGGTCACCTCGCATACTTCGGCTGCAAATTTCGGAAATTACAAGCCTCGGACAACTCGTTCACCTTGCTTCAGTAGATCAATCTTTGAGGGGCCATAACTCCGTTCACAGAAGGTCTTGTACGATTCCAGAGACATCATTGGAATCAGCATGGAACCTTTTTCAAGATAGGTGGTAAACAGAGAAACGAATTCTGTATTGAACTCACGAGCTAGCTTCCGGAATCTGGATAAATTCGAGAGAGCTTTTTCGGGACTTCACAAATCAAAGCATACCTTCCTACTACATATATTCGATTACGCGTAGAGATTGATTCTCATAAACTCAGTTTTCCGGCTGACCAAAGAAAACTATTGTCAGCGAGGCGGAATACCTCTACCAGGGTTGCTTTGAGGTATCACTTGCTCGTTATCCGTAATGGAGGTGTTACACAGGCCGCAGCACTACGGGAAATGTCTGAAAGACTACGGAACGATTTTTGCCCTCTTCTGGTGGCAAGTCTCGTTTCTGACAGATTTCACCCCTACTCTGGCAGAATTTTTCCTAAAATTCGTCGATTTTCGTCTTGTCTAATGCTATAACTATTGCCGTTGAAGGAATTTCAGCCGTAGAGCAGGGATGACATCCTCGTCACTTTCCGCAGCAAGGGTCAACCAGGCTGTGGCTCTCACAACAAAAATTACGCTTCCTCAGTGAAAGCACACGAGGTGGTTGTCCAAATACCACATATGCCAGCCAGTACGAAAAATCGTCCTCATCCTGCGCTCCACATATCGCGCGGTTTTGAGAATCGGGCGCAACGTACAGTCGGCATGGATCCTGGTAATACTTTGCGTTCCCTTTAAAATGTTAGCGTTAGTGCCATATGTTATAATATAACATAGGTGCACCGAGTCCGCGTTATTCAAGGATCGCGATGAAGACTCTAGGCCGGGGTCATACTTCCCTCGACCGACGACAGTGACTGAGTATATCATGCATATCGATCTTCGACTAATACTGATAGTAAGGATTGTGTCGCGTCGCTAGTCGCCGGAAGTATGACCCCGGCCTTGAACGCGAAGCCGCGAACTGTTGGCAACTGTAAAGGGAGACGCGTGCGCCGTTCACTAATCGGCCATAAATTATGACGAGACACTGAATGGGGTTACGAAGCGCGTGTGCGTCGACGTACGTCTTCGCGTGTGTGTGCGTACGACTGTGTGTGCATGAGATTGTATGCACACATGAGCGACTCCGTTTTTACTTGCATAAGCGTGTGATATCGCACGTGTGTCTGGGCGTGTGCGTGCGCGTTTGTATCCTCTGGTT
This sequence comes from Aplectana chamaeleonis, assembly GCA_029168955.1. Lineage (NCBI taxonomy): Eukaryota > Metazoa > Nematoda > Chromadorea > Rhabditida > Cosmocercidae > Aplectana > Aplectana chamaeleonis. The sequence continues at coordinate 1,706,084 of JAPDOI010000067.1, read as the reverse complement.
AGGAGCTAAACTTACTTTGATCCTTTGCGTGCATGTGCGGAGCGAGAGTAGAGACAGCGAGAAAGCGTGCGGGGAAGGAGACGCAGCATACGCGTGCAGACGCTCGCGACTAACGGAAAAAATCTCACTTCGAAACGGGATATACGCGTTTGTATAGCCACGTCCTCGTGTGTGCGCGCGGTATGCACACACTCGTACTGTTGAGCGAATAGCAGTCGGATCGCACGGTTTGTGTCATTCGACCCGCGATGCGCCCTCGGTCCGACCGGTGTTACTGTCTGAACAACACGAGAGGTTATGAAATCGCTCGTTAGAGTTAGCTCGTTAAAGTTAGCTTTTTATTCATTGCTACGATTATCGACAATTAATGGAGCTTGAGTTGACACTATTTAGTAAAACATTGATTGTTTAGTATCGTTGCCACATTCCGTTGGGCCGATAACCTCCATATCCATACCCCATCTGTCCTCCTGCGGCGGGATAGTTCTGTGGTTGCTCCCAACCATACATCGAGCCACCCGCCTGGCCTCCATATGCACCGCCATATTGAGGCTGCATTACTGGGACTTGACCGGGGGCATTTCCAGCCGGCTCAGCACTGTCTTCAGCGGAACCTCTCTCTCTGGAGCCTTCCCGAGATCCTTTCTCCTTAGAACCTCTTTCCTTGGAGCCGCTCTCCCTGGAACCTCGTCTTCCTATCCATTCTCTTGATCTCTCCTTTGAATCGTCCGATCCAGAAGGTTCTGCGTATTGTTTTTTCCGCCTCTTCCTCTGCTCTCTAGTTTTCGTCCTCTCACGTGCTTGCTTTTCAAGTTCCAATCCAGCTTGACGAACACGCTCCTCCCATGTCTTTGCCAGCCATTTCTGAAAATTGTACTTGTTTCAACGTCTTTCTCTGAGTCCTAAAAGTTCATAAGCCTTTTTCTTACCTTTCGATTCTTCTTGTGCTTCCTGTATGCAATACAGATAAGAATGGTTATGATCAATAATACGACCACACACGCACAAGTAATTGCTAGCATGAAGCTGATACTGAAAATTTCTAATTCTGTACTCAAGAGTTATTATAACGCGTATACTTGGCATCACATTGAGGACAGATTAAAATAGTAGCTGTTAAAGCTCGATCGTGGAGGTCATAAGCCCTTTACTTGCAATGTTTCGGGTCTTAGGCCCTTCGTTAGGCGCTACAAATATTTACAATAGCATACATTATATCACGAACACATAGGAAAATTATGATAAGGAATGAGTGGGGACCGGGTCCTAAACTGTGCGCGGTGAGTCTGCCCCAGGGATGGGACTTGGGTAAACCAACTCGCAGCTAACGAACACAACGAATGAGAACTGTTTGACCAGATGTCACTAGATCAACTATCATCTCCTTAATCACTATGTGATGTCAACAATCGTGATGCCACCAGAGAGGAGATGGAGGAGGCATAACGATTGTTGACATCACATAGTGATTAAGGAGATGATAGTTGATCTAGTGACAACTTCACTAAACTAAACAAAGGCACACCACATATTTGGCGGCTACTTCGAGGTTATTTCGCGGCTATCATTATTTGGCGGCTACTTCGCGGTTATTTCTCGACGGGCATTACTTGGCGGCGGATTCGAAGCCAGCAATGTTTAGCGGCTGATTCTCGGCAATTTTGCATCAATCAGCCATTTCACGGCTTCTTCGCGGCTATTGCGCGGCAAGCTGGCATTTCTCGGTGATTTCGTGGCTATTTCTCGGCCGAAAATGTCAGAATAGAGCCGAGCATTCCGCTAACATGTTCTATTATGTGTGTCGGTGTGGGTCGCTTTTCAGTCCTCTTCCAACACATGTATCTCATTTCTATGCTCTTACAAAACTGTGTTCTCCAGGAAAGGTTAGTACAGAAATCATTTTTATTTCCACATTTGTATTTCCATAATTTTTTATAGCTTAGCGAGTGGACGGGACACGTTAAAGGCAGTGTTCACGATAGAAATCCCTTTTCTGTTATTTCACCTATCTTTAGAACGGTCCCATTCTGATTCCAATGATGTCTCTGGAATCGTACAAGACCCCCTGGAAACGGAGTTATGGCCCCTCAAAATTCAGCTTGGGAAGCATTGTGGACGAGTTCTCCGAGGCTTGTAACTCCCGTTTTTTGCAGTCGATGCGTGCGAGCTGACCTAGTAAAGAGAGAGTGAAGGGAAAAACGGGATTTTTGATCGGAAACCATTGCTCATCTAACCACGAATTAAGGGGAACTGTTATAGGACAAAAGGCGGAGTGGCCCAATGGGTTGGCTGGCCCACGAGTTTTCACCCACTTACCGGCCGTTTTTCGTCGCACTTCCGCTCTTAATCTTCTTAGAGGGACCCAAAGCTTACGTTTTAGCCAAAAAAAACGTGCAACTTTTTTTTCGTGAACACTGCCTTTAACTTGCGGCGAACCGTGCTTGACTCACCACACTGACGGTCAGTCTGGTTTCGATTGCGGTTGCTGCAGTCTCGTACATTCATGAGACTGCCTCAGGCAAGGAACCTTTAAGTCTTCAGTGTATGATCAAAAACTCACACTTTGCTCTTCGATTTTGTCTCAGTGTACGTTTCAGAAATATTCCCCAACAACTGCGGCTGAAAACATAGCTATTCAAAAGAGTGAATAAAAGTTTAGATACATCATTCAGCATAACTGTTTTTTCATGCTATCGTACAGTTCTGTTTAGAGAGGTTAAGTCAATCGTATTGTCTCTAGTGTTTTAATGAAGACGGGTTCATACAGCCCAACGCTACACATTGTTTAGGCGTGTTTCGTAGTCCTCATCACAAGTCATAGCTTCGTCGGGTGGAGCCACCAGGTACTCCACCAACCTTCACCTCTGGGCAGGTAGCGGGGGGAACCTTCACCATTGGGAAAACCGGAAACGACCGGGGAAACGCCCACAAAAATGAAAGTGTCCCGACATTCATGCAAGTCATCTTCATGATTGGATGGGTGTCATTGCCGACTTTTCGTGCATAACTTTGTTGTGCTTAGAGACAGACCTTGTTTTTGGAATCCTCATGAAATTCTGCATCGAATAGCGTTCTCAGGTCTAAAAAATACGTTCTCACTCTTCCAGCCGACGATTGATAAATGGCTTTTTTTCGTGTCTGAAGTTATTGTTTTTTCGTTCATAACTTTTTTACGCTGAGAGACGGATTGTCGAAGGTTGTTTTCGGAATTCCGATGGAATTCTGCGTCGAATAATGTTTTCAGGTTGAACAAATATTTTCTCGATCCTTCAGCCTAATTCATTTTCGAAACACCAGTTTTTTGCCAATAGCTCCTTAACCATTAAAGATAGGTTCAGTTCAGAATTGTTTTCGAAATCTACGTAAAATTCTGCGTCGAATGGTTTATCGAGTTCCTAACTTTGCTCGCTGCGTAAGCCAGCCAGGTCGGTGAAGCCGAGCTCGATAGTAATCTCCATAGGGTGCTTCCGCCTCTATGGTGTAAATTGGAGACGCAGAGTCTCACTGGAGCCAACAAAGGGGTTCGGCTTCACCGGCCTAGCTGGCTTATGGAGCAAGTAAAGTTAGGAAACCAATAAGTCATTCGACGCAGAACTCTACGTAGAATTCAAAAACAACTATTACCAAACCGTATCTTAAACGGTGAAAGAGTTATAGGCGAAAAACTGGTGTTCCGTAAAATGAATCAGTCTGAATGATCGAGAAAACATTTTTCTAATCTGAAAACGCTATTCGATGCAGAGTTTCATGAGGATTCCAAAAACAGTTATTACCAAGAGGTTGTTCTCGAGGGGAAATAGTTATAAGGGGAACAACTGGCACTTCGCTAGAAGAACTTGGTTCGGAGTTCTGAAGCGCGGTAGATCCTCAAAATACTTTTTGTCGAAGAATTTAACGAAAATTTGAAAAAAAACACTTCCGCTTAATATATTTCTCCAAACATGGAAATGTTACCGGCAAGCCTGTAATTTCTTACTAGAGGTCAGGCTCCCTCATGAGGTAGGTCCAAGGCACAAAAAAGACGAGAACACCGAAAAATTGAGGTGGTAAAATGTTGTTCATTCTTTGAATTGGGGTGTGAAGGCAACCTTCACCTTTTCACCCGTCAACCAACCAACAACCTTCACCTCTCGGACCGTTGTCTCCACCCCAACGAAGCTATGCCCCAAGCACGGCAGACGCGTGAGGCCTACAGCACACTTCTCGCGACGCGCGACCACGACAGTGCATATCAGCAATATCAGTTTTCGGTCAATATAGATGACAAACACTGTGTCGCGTCGCTTGTGGCGAAAACTATGCACTAGGCCGAGCGTGCGGGACGAGCGGTGGACTATGAAACCTATCATTGCGAGGTACGCCACGGTGAAATCTCCGACGGCACCGCTATGGCGGTGTGGAGTTAAGCTGGGCATCTACTGTGCCATGCATAAAATTTCTACTCTTGCATTTGAACACACGGTATACTTTTCCCAGATGAAATTTGTTTCGAATATCCGACTATTCGATTATAGTCGGATATTACACTTTTTCGAATATTCTACTTTTCGCCTGTACTCAGATATCGCATTTCTCGGATATTCGATTTTTCGACTGTAGTCAGATATCACATTTTTCGATTAATCGACTTTTCGACTGTAGTCAGATTTCGCATTTTTCGAATACTCGACCTCTCGACTGTAGTCGGATACCACACTTTCTTGAATATTCGACTTTTCGAATAAAAAGTCGACCTTTTCATCCGACTGAAACAGTCGGATAGTCATCCGATTATTTGATTCGGAACAAGTATAACACATGGTAGCATAGAATAATCCTAGAATTATCCATGATCAAACGGACCTAAAAGCAGTGTTCAGAATAAAAAACGGTTATCGAGTTTTTACCGAAAATCGAATGCGTTGCAACAATAATTGCGAAGGAACGGCTAAAAACAAGTCATAAAGAGTCCGCAGAGTTGCACCGCCCGACGATTGGTGGCCGAGCGTCAGCCTTGACGCCGCGACAAAATGTTTCCGAACATCATTGTCGCCACGTCGGTTGCTGCCCGCTGGCAGTGGCAGAGTCGTCGCTGCGTCGAAACACTCTGCAGTGCCCGCTTTCGGTGTAATCGATATTGCATCACCCAGCACTGTTGGTCGGTGCAGAGGCGCGACTTCATCTCTGCAGACCCCTATAGATGTCGAGTTCTACTATACGGCCCACACACTTGCATGCGCTATGCCCTACCGGCCCATTTCGTTGTTGGCCGTTGAGAGAGTGGGCGGGGTGGGCATAGCACAACAAACTTTAAAGAATGTGAAGGGCTAGCCATGGCTCGTTGTTAGCCGTTTTTTCGTATTATTGTTGCATTGTGCCACGGCACATTCGATTTCCGGTTGGAATTCCAAGTACTTTTTATCGTGAGCACTGTCTTTGAACTCAGGGTTGAGTATTGATCCAAAGAATAAACAGTTTGGGCGGTGTCGCCATGCAAGTGCTGGATGGGCGTGCCGCGTGTGCCGCGCAGTGGAAAGTTCTATAGACCGCAAGCGGTGAAGACTATGAAAGATACCTTATCATTATATCGATAAGGAAATGATATGCATGATACGCACTGCATAATGTGCGGCCGCGCGTCGCTGGGGGTATGAACTCGGACTGAAATGCCAATCTTTGGTATATCAACAATCATTCATGGGCACGACGCTGGCAGTCGTCCCCATGACTTTCGTACTTACCTTGTGTTGTTCCACTTAATTGTTGTTTCTTCGAAAACGCTTACCGGCAACGTCGACGTCATTGTGGTAGAAGTTAGGGCAGAAATAGTGGGAGTAGTTGTAGATCTTGTCGTTGTTGTTGTTGTCGTTTTCGGTATTACTATCTTCGCTGCTGTCCCTATAGTGGGCTCGGTGGTAGTTGTAGTTTTCTCCTGTGTCATAGTGGTAGGTTTAGAGGTGGTTGTGGTTTGTTTTGTTGTGGTCTTAGTGGTCGTTGTTGTTGTGGTGGTTGTAGTAGTTGTCGTTGTCGTTATCCCCTTCCTAGAAAAGTTTTTGGATAAATCGATTCAAAAAGATTAGATTAGATATTTATTAGGAGAGGAGCCATTACATCTCTGAGAGCCATCTTGACAGATGCCTCTCACCGTTATACCCTGTCCCAAACGAGGTGGCAAGCCTAGAGTCCAAAGGAGCAGCGTGCCGACCTCTGCGTCTCTGACATCATCAGTGACCTGAAGCACCTGGATCGATGTTAAAGTTGTCTGAGACACTATAGAGACTGCAACCAAACAAAGAAGGGAAATAATGATTTCAGACAAGTTAAAACAGCTCGGTTGTATCGAGTTTACGGTGAAATCGCCGGGTTAGACGACTCTGTGCGCTCCGGCCTGTTATCCATATCCTGAAAAACGTTCCCTGCCACGTGAAGAACAAAATATGTATCGAGAGTGAATATCACGAGCATTTCGAGAGAAAAGAACGCAAAAGAGCGATGGAGTATGTAAGAAAATGAAGTGAGAAAGTTAAAAAACGTGCTAAAATACGAAAATGTCAGAGACGCAGAGGGCGGCGCGCTGCTTCTTTGGGCTCTACGCTTGCCATCTCGTTTGGGACAGGGTATACATTTCGCACATCTGGGGTAGGAGAACCGAACTAGGGACCTCCCCGAACACAGAGTGAAGTTTTGGAAAACGGCCTTTTGCGAGTTTTTTTAAAATTTCACTCAATCGACACAGGTAGATTAAAAACGGCCAAAACATTGGGTTACGGTGGGTAAAATGCCGTGCAGTACACACTAACCTAACATAACCCTCCAAACAACTGGAGATGGACCCCAGGTTCGCGAAAAATTCTACTCGATCTTTGAACTCCCAAAAATGCTATTGAGCTTACAGCCCTACGTTATTGGGCTCCGAACGTCGGAAAAAAATTTAGGACCTGAACTTCGCTGTCGGGGGTTTTTTGAAGTGCTGAACACGAATCTGAGGTCCGCTCATCGATTTTCGACAGACTGGTAAATACGGTGGGTATACGATAGTTTAGTCAAAGTCTCAGATTCGCTTCAAACTCCTAGGTGGGGGTTATTCGGGGTGCTGAATTCGAATTTATAGTTCATTTGCCGATTTTCAAATCATTGAGGTGGGATCAGTCCCCAAATGGCATGGCACCAATCGTAACCTACAGAAAACCTCAGAATTTCGACAAACGAATCCTAGACTCGTTTTCAGCAACTTAGATTGCCCCTACGTACAGGTTTCGAGCAAAATCCACATATCTTTCTCAAAACGCCCCGAAAAAATCCCTGAGTGGGAATTTCAAGAGCACAAGGGTGACCTAAACAATGGCCCTAAAATCATCTGGAAAGGAGTCACTTCTCAGATGATTTCAAGACTGCTGCTTATGTCACGCTTGTGCTATATCCTCCAAATCCAGCGTCCTGGTTTCTTTACTTTTTTTATCGTTTTTGATCTACCCGTGGGGATTGAGTGAAATTTTATAATCCTAATTTGATTTTTTTAATCTTCTCTACAACCTCCAACAGACCATTTGTCAAAACTCTATTTTGTGTTCGGGGTGGTCCCTAGTAAGAACCATTAATATTTTCGCAATCTACAGCAAACCTGGTAATACTTAAAAGCAGCTTCCAGCTTTGCGTTCAATACCTATGCATATTTCTCGGAAGTTTTGAGAGAAAGTCTAGAATAATTTTTTGAAACATCCGTGAAAATAATTGCCGAACGGGCCTCCTAGCCTATTTACAAAGTCTGTTCAACCACTAGAACAAGTTTTAGAGGTGCCCTCGACAGAATACGATTTCAGATTTGGAGAGAGCGAGCCAGAATCAACCAGAAAATTTTCATAATCTTTCTTTCGCTATGCGATGCTCCCTAGTGATAATGCCTTATAATAAAATGCTCTCAACTTACGCGATTCTTAGTAGCTCCGCTACACGCTTCTCATCAGGTGCTTCTAGGATACTGATGCTGATTACAAATATTACGCTGATGACGAAATAAGCCACTGACACACCTACCCTCTCTCACCCTCTTTGGAAAGCCTGCGAGTAAATTTTTTATATGCCTCTCGTCTCCACTGTCGCCAAGAGAAGAAAAATACGTCTGAAAAAGGTATTGGCTTGATTAGTCGGTTTTTACGCTCCAGTGGTTTCAATTAATGCTCAATTTCCGCATTGTTAAGCAAAGTGTCGGTTAGCTTCAATGTCTTCAATTTCTCCACAGCTCTGTGGTTGTGGTTCTTTTTGGATTTAATCCCTGCTCAGCGGAGCGTGGAGTTCTTTTACAAAACGCCAGAATTTCGGAAAAGTCCAAGTATTCCCTGCTCGCTTTATTCAAGGTTAGTCAATTACGGTAGGCTAAATTTTTCTGGTGATGTACAGGTTGGTCCACATGAAATGTGACGGGCTTTAAAAATCGATTTTTGATTAACGTTTTTGTCACCTTCGTGCTTTCTCATAATGTTATTCGTTAACTCCACATTTTATCGCTATGCTGAGGCCATCACAATCCGCTGTCACCAGATCACGGTAGTATAGATTAGAGATCGTTCAGCCGTAGTCGCTCTGCACAACTGAGGGTCGCCGGCATCCGACATCTTGGAGACTCTCAAACTGCATCGGGAGCAACTTTGACGCGTAATAAACGTTTAGAGGAGATAGTTGAAATAGAGAACCGTCCAAGAGGGAGACCAGAACAAACTGCGAGGACTCCTGCCCTTGGAAAGGCCATGAAAGACAAGCTTCGACGAAATCCTGAACGAAGCATCAGAAAATTGGCTATAGAGCACACAGTAAGCCGTTCTAACATGCAACGACTGATCAGGGATGATCTTGAATTGTATCCTTACAAATTCGCCAGAGGACAATGTCTTACGGAATAAATGAAAGCCGTCAGGCTGAAAAAATGCAAGAAGGTGAAGATCCTTGCGCGCAGTGGCAAGCTCGGCAAGGTTGTCTCCACGGACGAGTAAATAGTTACCGTTAAAGGACTCCGGAACGAGCAGAAGCAACGAGAACTGCTGTCATAAGGATCTCCAAGAGTCTTCAGGATCGGAAAGTTTTATTTTTCAGTCCGTGATGATGTGGGGAGAACAGATTTAGGAGGATGCCGTGCTTTCTTAGGTAGAAGAAAACGCTGAGGACATCGAATGGACCTTCCAACAAGATTGGGCGCCGGCTCTTGTTGCAAAGAAGACTTTGGAATGATGCGAAGCCAATCCTACGACATTCTGGTTGAAGGATGTCTGGCCGTCCAACTCGCCTGACCTCACGCCTTGGAATTTCGCTATCTTGTCGAATATGGAGCAAAAAACCTGCTCTTTCAAACACAACTCTTTAGACTCGCTGAAGCGAGCCCTGGTGAGGGCAGGAGATGAGATTTCTCCGAAAATGGTCGCGCGCATCCTTAAAAGTTTCCGGAGTAGACTGAATGCTTGTATTGAACCAGAAGGGGATCATTCCAAATATGATCCGCAAAATCTTATCTATTAGTTTGATGCAAAAGTTTCCGGGTTTCTCACGACTTTGAATAAAAAGCATTTATTTCAAAAACAAAAAAGGCTAACCCAACAAAATGATTACCACCACATTCAAGAACCTTTCGCCACCGATTGTGCAGATCATGAAATCCCGAACCGTACCTAGAACTCTGGCTGTTTCGAGTCGAAGTATTCCTCTAAGGTCATTTTGACTTCGTCATCGTTAGTGAACTGTTTTCCATGCAGGAACAGCTGCATCGAGCGGAACGGATGGTAGTCGGAAGAGGCAAGATCTAGGCTATATGGAGGGTGAGAAAGAACTTTTCAGCCCAGAACCAGCAGTTTCTGTCGGATTATCGGAGATACGTGTGGCCGAACATTGTCGTGAAATAACCCGACAGAAACTGCTGGACCTGGGCTGGGGATTTCTCCCTCACCCTCCATCTCTGAGAAAATTTGCATCGCTATGGCATCTTAATAACCCGTTATTTCAATGTCACACGTGGGTTATGTCGATGCCACATTTGGCTTATTCCGATGGTTCCCACCACGGTCTCCGTGTGTGGGACCACCCCCCCCCCCTTAGCCGTGGGGACCATCCCCTCAGCTGCCAAAAATTATTCTTGGGCTTCTAAGTGATCCTTCGAAGGTGACTTGAAGTCACCTTCAGGATCGGCCTCGAAATGCCGAGTGAGCATTCGGTGAGATGGAGCGCCTTTTATACCCTTCGTTTTGTTTACTCTGAAATACTGATACCAGAAAAAAAAACTCAATTCTCAACAAGTTCAAGATTGCAGTTCTATAGCGATGCCACAGCGATGCCATAGCGATTTTATTTCGCGTACCGCATGATTTGCTATGCCATAGCATAGCGATGCTATTCCGCGGAATAGCTGCATTTCGATGCCATAGAGATGCAATAGCCATGCAAAAATTCTAAGAGATATAAACCAGATGTTACCCCTTCTGACTACCATCTGTTCCGCTCGATGCAGCACTTCCTGGATGGAAAATAGTTTACTAACGATGACAAGGTCAAAATAGCCTTAGAAGGATACTTCGACTCGAAAAAACCAGGGTTCTACACGTCGGGATTTCATGACCTGCCCAATCGGTGGCAAAAGATCCTTGATTGTGATGGAAATTATTTTGTTGAAAAGAAATTGTTTGTTTTTGAAATAAATGTTCTTTACTCAAAGTCGTGAAAAGTCCGGAAACTTTTGCATCAACATAGTAGAATGTTTGTATGTACTGAATAGAAGTCAATAACCCGTATTTGAATTGTTTTGTGCAAAATTTTGAGCAGTTTTACGCGTCACACTTCATGTGGACCACCCTATATCCATGCCCAGGTGATGGTGACTCCTAATTGCCGAAATCTTCAGGTGCACGCTGACGCGCTCCAGTTTTAACGCACTAAGTACTGTAGAACATGGCTTTCCGTGCCCATCCACGGCGCACGACGGGATAGGGACCCACCAAATATCGACGGAGGAGATGTCTTGTCTTTTGCGGCTCTTATTCCACTCAGGACCTCTTCGCTTGCACTGAGTAGCGTGGTGTTGAAGTGCGAAAACTGGACAACTCTCTGTGTATACTGTGCTTATCTGGGTCAAATTCCGGTCCGCAATTGCGTCTCGGCACGCTTTGCGGCCGAACGCTCCCGAGTCAGTCGGGTTTCCAGCGCCAAAGCCGACTCGATATGGCTTTTTTAAATAGTTTTCTTCAATTTTGTTTACTTTCCAGCTTCTAAAACCCACCTAGAGTCAACAGATCGGCGGCTGCGGCGCTGGAAACTCTTCCGACTCGAAAGCGCGCGGCCGCAAAGCGTGTCGAGACTTAATTGCGGACCGGAATTTGACCCAGAAAACCACAGTAGAGCGCCCCTATCCCTCGCGCGACGGCCTTGTCGCTTCGCGAGGGGCAAGCCGCAGTACATTCATTACTACAAGAGGCCTATTAACGCAAGTGCAATCCGCTTCATCCATGGTTGTTATTGAAAGGTTGATAGCAGTAAGCAATAAAATCATCTGGATCAGTGAGACGCGTTATGGGTATTGAGAACTTTCTTCGTCTTGCACACAGCTTACTATTCTGAAAAAAATCTGACCTGCCATGCATCACTGCGTGAGTTGCAGACGTCCCCTTCACAGTAGCACTCTGCACGATACCTGCCACCTCCGGTGATATCTCAAAACACTTAATGGAACATGAAGATAAGTGATTATTCTTGATGATATTTTGTGTTCTAAAAATCCTGCTAAATGCGCGTCTATTCGGGTCAACTCGTTTCCGTAGGCTCATTCAGTGGACCATAGGTAGTGGGCACTACTAGGGCTATGATTGCGAAAAAGGTTCAACAATCTGTGTAGGATACCTGCTAAATGCCAGCTCAAAGCGAGCTTGATAACTTGAGCCAGCAGAGGATATAGGCTGGTAAACAGAAAAGGTGTTGTAGCTCAGGGCCGTTAGCAATCCCCCAATCTGGTGACTTTGAAGAGGCAGCCAACCTGAGGTCGGTGACGCCTAGATGCCTTCTATGGTTAGCACCTTGGAGCGAGATTTTTTCTGAAGAGTGGCGTTGGATGCGAAACTCTCGCCTATTGAAGTATCTGAACCAACGCAGCACCGGTGTACGCCACGGGTACCCCAAACAGCGCCGTAGGGTGTGAGCAGAGTGGCATCGCGGCGCGACGTCATGATTGGCTGCCGTATTGATAGATCGCCGCAATGTATTAATACGACGAGAAGTGAGGCGGCGCAGCGCGTCTCGCCGCGTGAAAATCGCGTCACTATTATGTATAATCGAGATGCGACGAACTGACGCGGAGAAGTCGCAGAATTACGCTAAACACTGCCTGGAGTAGCTCTGAGATAGCACAAGGTCGATAGTAATGAGTGATTTCTTGTGGAAAAGAAACATTTATAATCTTTTGTATCATAACACCGTACTCGAAAGAGTCTTCTAAGAATTTTTTTTTCTATAGAGAAATTATTTTAAGAGCAAAAAAAGAACTCACAACCCAGCATACTCTAAACAATTTGCAGGACCTCGGAAGAAAATTTAGCGATCAATCAGAGGAACCAAGCTGAGAATGTATATGAAATATCAGCAAAAAAGCATGTGATGTTAAAGAGGATCGCACGCGGCCGCCGCGCCGCCTCCTCTCCCCGGGCGGTGCGGCAGCACCCAGGCGGCGGCCGCGTGCGGCGCCGTTGGAAGATTTCGAGCAGAAAAACTCTAAACGCCTCACGGCGCCGCGAGGCGGCGCCGCTTGATCGATACGGCTGTATTGCATCTCGCCGCGGCGGAAGTATGAACGACTCTTAAGGGCGGCGCGGCCTGATGGTGGGCTGCCGTATTGATAGTTCGCGGCGATCTATTATTACGGCAGTTCACCATCAGACCGCGCCGCGCCCTGATGACACTCTGCTTAGCCCCTTACATTAGACTAATACGAGTGCGCGAACTCTACATGTGTGAGAGACTCTTTCTGTTTCTATGCATACACTCCCTACACAGTTCTTCGTATCCATTGAAACTTTGATCAAACTATTGTGTCTATCTCTGAGACATAACAATTTTCACCATTGAGTGATGGAATTTTAAAATTTTCCGCGAAAATCTTCAAGGCGAGAGAATGTTGAATTTGAAAAACGATTTTTAGAATCTCTCTCGAATGGCCACTTACCACCGAAACCACGACACGCAATACTTTAAAGTATGATTGTCGAAGTTTCAACCTCATGCTTTTTCTCCACAATGTAAACGAAAGAGTTTGAAGGATTTTCTTAAATTATGAACTAATTTTCTTCCCTAGTCTGCTTGGCACTTCTCAGTCTACATAGAAAGTAGCGAACGTGTTCCTAGAATAAGAAAACGAAGTTTAGACAAAAACGCATTCAGATGAACAATTATACAGAATTAAGTAACTAGTACACGCGGATCACGTAAGCTTTATGTCTTTTCTCGAGAACGAAGCCGTTTCTCAGCCATCTTTCTTAGATGGATTTCTAAACAAATTTGATTCTCCTTGAGGCGAGCGATTATTGAAAAAGTCTGAAAATAATTGAATTTGGCTGCAACAACTTTTAGGAAAATGAAGTTGAGTTTAGAATAGGAGTAAAGCATGTGAAATCTATAAAGCAGACGTATTCATGACAGCTACGTACAATTAGACGTAAATCTCCTGCTAATCTTTGCCAAAAATGGTTGAGCACACTTTCTTCATAAAGTCGTCACCCTTAGACGTGCACGACCCCATTTCCGCGATATCGAGCAATCCCCTCTTCGCTCCGCTAGCTATTTCTCTTTCCTTTACTGCCCTGAGCGAAGTCACCACTCGTCTCTTACATTCAGCCACCTCACAATAGAACGCTCACTGCTGCCAGATGGCTGACTACAACGGTCATCATATTGAGCGCCGCGTATGCACATTGATAGCCGTGATGTGACTGACACAGTCACCACGCAGTGACAGCCGGTAGCTGCCACCTTCCGGGATGTTTGCTACTGGCCCAGGAATAAGAGGAATTTTTCGCTGTGAACTTTTGGGTATCGAATTTCGGTGAACGCAGCGACCGCCTCAATTCCGAAAAGCGGAGCTTCGAAAACAACGGGAATTATGAAATCGGGGAATCAGAAATGGTTCTTCAGCTGAACGTGACAAATAATGTTTTGAAACCTGAAATTCTTCATGAAAAGCCTTCCTGAGAGCCGAGTACTTCGAGATGCTAACTACTCCATGAATAAGAATTGTATTCCGTAGTTAGAGCTAATGAAGACATCGTTCACTACGGATCTCGCTTCCGAGTCTTCCGTATATAATGAAAGCTTCAGTAGCGTATATCACAGCTAAGTTGAAAAAAGCGCGAAAAAAATCACTAGAAACGGCTCTCCGCACCCAAATTTCCTTACTCGATTTTTGCGAGAGGGAAATTCGTTTGCTAAAAATCATTCTGTTTGTTGGTACACTACCGTTCGTATGCTTTGGTCAGAAAGCGAGCAAGGTCGGGTTTTCGCGTCTTTTTCGTATAACTCGCTTCAAAGTCAACTTCAAGAGAAACTACGAAGATCTTCATGACCCTGGCGCTGAGGGTTATTCAACGGCATAGCCACTGTCAGGGTTTCATCGAGAACCATGGAGTTTCCGCAATCGACCTGTTTTCGGCACAAAACGATACGATAGGCACAGAGGAACGCCGACAGAGACGGTGGCACTCCATCCGCCACAGTACCGTAATTACACGTCTGGCTGACTGCAAAACTATCATAATACTTAAGTTGACCCCACAATGGCTAGACCATTCGATAGCCCTCAACGCGTGGAGCATGAATATCGTCCTACTCTGAGAAAATTTATCAGCAGCAGACCAAACCCAGCTTGAAGGCTCTTTTTGTGCATTCAAGGCAGGGTTTATCCAAAGTCCCAGCACCAGCCATGGCTAATCAAGCTCACAATCACCACCGCGACTTGATATGATGGGTGTGTCTGCGGAAAGGATAGCTGCGGACCACACAGCAGGCCGCGAGCCTGTCGCTTGCTCCGATCAATCACCGGGCGCGCACGACGCAGCGCAGTCTGCTGAGGTGCCGGCAGCTATCCCTTTTCTGGTTATCCGAACTATAGCAATGTCAGCGTGACGGTGCCTAAACACTGCCGCGACGGTTTTCATCGCGGCTGCGTACAGACACCGTCACGGCGACATTCTCGGACAGAAAATAGGCTTGACCGCGCGCAAGTTTTCGCCCTTAGTACCGACCGCGCGCAAGAACCGTTTCGACCGCTCGCAAAAAACCGAATAGGGCTGACCGCGCGCAAAGAACGCGGTCAGTACGATCTTGAAAAGTTGCGAGCGTTCCGACCGCTCTTGTCCTTTTCATGGCTCCCACCTCTTACCGTTCGGACCGCGCGCAACTTTGCAAAGCGGGCAGAGACCGCGCAACTTTAGGACCAACCGCGCGCAGACGTGAGGGAGATTGCATGGTATGTAGCGGCGAGGACACATTCAATTTCACGCCTGAATCTCGATTATTTCTGCTGCAGTTTCCGTGTCATCTCGCTTTTTTTATGTCTTTCTTTATTTTTCTTTCTTTCCACTGTGTGGTTCTGGGTTCCCCTTATGTCTCCTGTATGTACACCCCTTTTTATCATAACCTGCGTTGTTTACACTGGTTATTAGCAAGAATAACAATAATACTTATTGAAAACGGGTGTTGACAGTCGGTTGATGAAGACATGTGCAGAATGTTGTGGAAGGTGTGTAGGGATTCAGTTGGGTGGGTAGCTTTGAGGGAAACAAGTAGAAGCTCTAAAGGCGTGAAAGGAAAGTGATCGGAAGTGGGCGGGGCTTCGACAGGAGTGCGCACACCGGCAAAAAAGTGCTTTGAAACTCGAAAAAGTGTGGGTAATCAGGCTGGAAATCTGTGATGGCTTCGAGCTCAAGCTTTCAATGTTCCGGAATGTGGGCGGGGCTTCGACAGGAGTGCGCACAGCGGCAAAAAAGTGCTTTGAAACTCGAAAAAAGTGTGGGTAATTAGGCTGGAAGTCTGTGAGGGCTTCGGGGGCAAGTTTTCAATTTTCCGAAATGTGGGCGGGGCTTCGACAGGAGTGCGCACATCGGCGAAAAAGTGCTTTGAAATTCGAAAAAAGTGTGGGTAATTAGGCTGGAAGTCTGTGAGGGCTTCGAGGGCATGTCTTCAATGTCCCGAAATGTGGGCGGGGCTTCTGGGGATTGCGCACAAGGGCAAAAAGTGCCTAGAAGTTTGAAATAAGGTGTGCATTGTCGTTGAATGTGTGCAAGGGCTCCTAAGGAGTGTTTCGAAAAGTGGGAGGAGCTTATCCAGGAGTACGAACAACAGCAAAAGAGTGCTTTGGGATTTGAGAAAAAAATTGGAGCGACGTTGTAGGTGTGCAAAAGCCGATAGAACTGAGATTGCGGAGCCGATGGACTCTTGCAGCCTGTACTAGAACGCTAATCTAATTGTACGCATCAAAAACCAGCCACAGCGACTGTATTCGAAGAATCAATCTGGACGAGTTCGTATTTGGAGGCGGGGTTGTCGAAGCTCGTGGGCAGGGTTAACGAAAATTTTTGACTTGCATTGTTCAAATTTAGTAGTTTAGACTAGTTTTTGACGCTTCCAACAGCGCGAGCGTTCTACTAGGGGCCATACGACTCCAGAGGTTATCCCAACGAAGTTTTTGAGCGTTTCTGCTGCCTTTAGGTTGAGAAGAAGCTTTTGCATCTTAATGTATGTACAAAATGTGCATAGCGTGTACACTTGACCTGGTATTAACAAAACAGCTTTTTCAATAATAAGCTACTCTCATACTTGTTGCTACAGTTTAAACACAGCCAACTGATAAATCTGCTTTTGCAACATAGGCTCACGACGTTTGCGACTTAAATTGGTTCTATTTTTTCAGAAATTTCTGAGAGGTTTCGCATGGGAAGGCTCGAAGCGGCGACGGGGAAAATTAGATGGAACAGATCAGAAGGCTACAAAGCGAGGTATGCGTTTTGTGTTACGGTTTAACAGTTGAATCCAGTGAGATTATTGTTCTAGGAAATGCTGAACCACAGTACGATGATCCCGTTAAGTTTCTGCGCACTACATTTGGAGAGGCCGTCGTAGCAGAGCTAGGTCTGTAACACTTTTTGGGACTAACTTTAGATTCTCCCCGACTAGATTTTTTTTCAGAACTTTGTTGTGACAGTTGTAGGTATTAGGCGGGACTAAAATATTCAGCATCCAAAGTTTATGCCAAACTTTGGTATAAGTTCCGTTTTCATTGTTTTGGATAGAGAAGCAAGCTCATGTTGTTCTGTCTGTTATGCAATGAAGAACATACAGAGGTACAATTATTCCGGTTAGAACTAATCTTAACTGAAGAATTTGTTCCTTCCTCTGAATAAGTGTGATGAAATGCTGTTTAATAGTGCTTATTCGTTCAATTTGGCCGCTAGTACTTGTGCATTAGTCCCTTTTTTTCGAATCGATCAGTAATCTGATTACAGCCGTTCAACGGATCATAATAACATATTAATCAAATTTCCAGAGTTCATAAACCCCTCTTTTTGATCCAAATCAGTATGCAGGTGTTTATTTTAACAATGAGCTCATTGAACTTTTACTAAAATCACTTGATTTACTCTAGAACAAATAAGTTTTTTCTGATTTCATATTCGAGCGTCGTCACCTGCATCCCGTCCAAGGTTCATGTAGTTGATTAGTTCAATTTTTCGTATGGGCCGAATATCTAAAAGAACACTTTTTGTAACTGCCTATTGAGACCATTCTTTTCAGAACTACAATACCGCTGCTATCCAATACCTACATAATTATGTGACTTGTGGGCCGACTATCCCTAAAATCGCTTTGTTTTTGAAGGAAGTTAATTTTGCGATCGTTTATAAAAACGTCGTGCGCTGCGAAGTGCGGCGAAATTTTTAGCAGTATTTGCACGAGTGATGGAAGAGCGATCTGTATGTTTTCTTCATGAATTAGGTGCAGGTGAGAATCTCGAGGTTTGTGTTGGTTGAATTCTTGAAGTCCTTCATTAAACACACTTGAGAACTACATGAAAAGTCGGAGTTTTGTTGCGAGAACCCCGGACTCTTAATTGAAAGTTTTCTAAAATTCAACCCAAACAAACCTTGAGATACTCTCATTAACACCTAATTTATGAAGAAAGCATACAGATCGCTCTTCCATCAATCGTGCGAATAATGCTAAAAATTTCGCCGCACTTCGCAGCGCGCCCTTCCATTACTTCTACGAATACAGCTCAAAGTTTGGCCGCGCGCGACGCTTTTGAAAAACGGTTGAAAAAACTATTTCCTTCAAAAACAAAGCGAATTTAGGGATCTTTGGCCTAAAAGTCGCATAGTTAAGTAGCTTTTTTTATCTGCGAATATGATAGCGTTTTCAGAAATCGAAAAATCATTATTAAAAGAAGTTACGTGCATCAGACTTTTTTTACCAAGTTTTCAGATGCTCCCAGTTTTTACAAAACTTAGTGCGGGTACTGTAGATGCCCACTTAGTTTAACATGGGGAGATATTTGTAAGTTCTACTAGCCTTATAACATGCCCTACTACCATTATCTCGTTTAATGATATCGATTTCGCTTCTTTGCTGTAGGGAATCTCGAATGTGCTGTCGTCTTATTGTTAGCTATATTTTTTAAAGGCAGTGTTCACGATGATCATCATTGTTTGGCTTTCCACAGTAAAATGATAGGGGAGAAGGATCCTAGGCTCCCAGTGTCGAAAGAACGGTAGAAAACGAGCCAGGAGTGGCAAAATAACGGCTGCAAACAGGCGTTTTGGTGCCCCAGACACGCCCCGGGCCCCAGATCGGCCCCTCGAAAGGAACAAATGAAGACTCGGATTATATGAATGACCAAGTGAAGGAAGTGCTGATAAGTGAGCTGATCGCTTTATTGCAGTGATAGGTATCATCCTTCTAGCGGTCAATTCCTCCACGCTCAAAAATCAACGTAAACAAGAGAGGGCCTATTTTTGCTCAAAAACGCGTCTTTCGTGTCCTTTTTAAGCATGCCTTGCTATATAGGGCACCAGACCTTTCGTGAACCGTGGAGATATCGGAAGTGAAATTCATCGTGAACACTGCCTTTAAACGCGGTCTGGGTATCTGTGTTCTTGGAGAACAATGATCAGCTACCACTTGTGTTCTCAGTTTTGATGACTTCACTTTTGTGCGCTGTAAAAGTTTTAATTTTCGGGTTCACAATTTTTGAAAGATGGTTTGAAATAATTGGAAACAGTGTTGTTTATAACATAATCTTCATGTAACAGCGTGAAAGCAGAACAAATGAATGCGGATTGAAGTTTTACAGTAATAACATTCAAAATATGAATCACTTGACTGGATGTGACACAAAAAAGGAATTCGCAGTTCGATTGTATATGTTTTCAGTTACTAAAATTTATTTTCACTTGTTTTTTCGAATATTTGACATTTATAATCACACCAACGTGCACTATTTTCGGATTCTGACATCCAAATTGCCCATACTTCCAATTCGTTTTTGTCTCCAAGTATTTGAAGTCATTTTTTGGAAACTTGTGAACTCGATCATGTAATGTATTTCGTTGCATATTTTTGTGTATAACCGTTAGCCATTATTGTGAACAAACACAATTTGTGTCACAATTATTGTATCATTACTAATTGATTTGGAAATAAATTTGTATATTATCATTTTCGTGTCATGTTGTTATGCAATACGCTAGCATCGAGTCCCCCAATCGTGATATCCAGTACTGGCTATTTCATACTGTAATAGCCAGTAGTGGGCACCATGATTGTAGGATCTCCTGTTGGCGTATTGCGCTGTTCTGAGCCCCTCCCATCGGAAGGGCGCCGTGATATCATACTTGCCCGCGGTCCGAACGCAAAGCGCCGTGATGCAGATTTGCGTTCGGAACGCGCTCCCTTTAGTACTGACCGCGGCTGAATACCGGTCGGAACGCTCGCAATGATGCGGTCGGAACGTCGCCGATCCCGCGGTCGGTCCTATTGTTGCGAGCGGTCAGCCCTATTTTCTGTCCGAGTTGCTACCAAGTCGCGGTGAGCTTGATAAGCAATGGCTGGTGCCGGGATCCTAGATAGACCTTGCTCTGAAGGCACCTATTCGGGACCTCCAGGAATGCGTTCCAAGAAGATTTCCACGGGAGGATAAATGAATCTGATAAGAGCCGACCAATGATAGATTGAGAGACCGCATGAAATGAGCATATCTGTTAGATTATCATTCGTTATATCTTATCAGACCCATTTCCCTCCCATGAAAATCTTCTTTGAACGCACCCCAGAGCGGGGTTGATCTGCTGCTGATGCAAAATTTCTCAGTGTAGTTCTGCTCAAAACAGACTTTAAAGCGAGTTATACAAAACGAAACGAAAAAAAAACGCGAAAACCCGACCTCTCTGGCTTTTCGACCATATCCTACACGCTAGCACCAGGAATAGCAGCATTACTTCCTTTAAGCAGAGAGAGTTCCACACTGAATATTCGAACAGGAAGAAAGATTGGTGGCACGTGGCACTCACATGTGACTCTCCTTTCGATATTGTCTTCTAAGAAACTGCAGTTCGTTAACACCCACTGAAACAAAATAAATTCAAGTTGGAAAGAAGACCTCCGATAAGTAGAGCTTCACGACCGCCCTGGAATTTCGACAGAAGACATGTGAGGACGCGCTTTCAAGCCTTTTGGGCGTCTTTAAGACGTTTGCCGCGGAGTGGCCTGGCAAAATGCATTTCAACCATATCGACCCGCCGCAAGACGTTTAGGTCAGTGGTATACTTTTGCGACACCCGGTCGCGTCGCTCTGCACAGCGACAGCGACCGCCTCCCGCCCTTCTAATCTGTCGCTTTCGCAGTGCGCTGTACAGCGACAGCGACAGTGGCAACGGCAGGCCTCGGCACATTTGTAGTATGTCAGCCCTCCGCGACACGTCGACACGCGACAACTGTTCCTACGACGGCCAGTGCTATTGCTCCGATGCTGGTCCCGCCGCGATTTGTGCTAAATGTCATGACTATCGCTCATGGCAGCGACAATGTATACCATTGACCTCAGGGTTCTGCATTATTTGGCAAATAGCGCCGCCCCGTTGCTGTCGCGCCGCCTGAGGTGTGAAGGCGTCGCGGCTGCCACTCGGCGGCGATGGTGTCAAAAGAAAGGAAATTATTCAGTAAATGGACCCATCAACGATAAGTCGGTGTGGGTAGAGTTAACGCTTAAAGACAGTGCTCACGATAATCTTCGATTTTGAGATTAATTGCTGATTCAATTGTTTGCCCCCCCCTGTAGAACTGAAATGACGAAGAGATCGAGAAAAACGCACCAAAAAAGCACGAAATTCTCACATTTCACCCCGCCTCTCAAGTCTCACTGGAACTGTACGTTGTGACAATTTTTTCTTCTGTGAAACCGTCTTTTGCAATTCTCTACTCTCTGTTGCTCTTCACTTTCTCTCAAAACCAAACTAATCCTATTTTGCCTGAAGTATTCTTCTTTTTTGATTAGCCCTATTTTTTACCGGGGACGACCACCGTGAACATGTTCATCCAATCGGACAAACTAGTCTAGACCAGAGAATAAGGTCACTGGAATACGACGTTTTAGTGCGTTTCTCGCTGTGTTTTCGTAATCTTGGGAACACTTGGTTGCCAACGCATTGTTTCGAGAGAAAAACTCGGGAACGGTAATCAAGTCGCGATCAAAGAAGTTGTTGAGAAAACCATAAAAATTGGTTTGGTTCACAAACGGTCGAAAGGTCATGAAGGTTACGGGCACGAAACGAGCTAAGATTAGAGTTATCGCGCTCCTAAGTTGGGGATCCGTGCACACGTGCTCAGCTCCGCCCAAAAAGATTAGAGTCTCGTGTGTGTATGGTCAAAATTCATTGACATTTAAAGGTAGAAATAATTGCAAATTTAGGTAATAAAAACTGTTGATAAATGTCAACAAGCACTCCAGTCAATGTTCTACCTATATGAGGATAGAAATGTTTGAGTAGGCAAGTTTGAAGGCCATTATTCATTGATTATATTACAACTTCAAGCCAACTGATTTTCTTGATACTAGAGATCATCGATGCCAATGATATGGAGTGGGCTCGTCCGCCATCAAAAGACCGGAAAGTTGACGAGGAAAGCTTGGCCCAAAGTTGGTTGTTTTTCACAACCTTTCGTATAGATCCTGCTACTCCGAATCCAAAAAAGGGTTTGGAGAATTAAAGAAGACGAACATATTAGGTTGTCCGATAAGTTCTTGCCGTTTTTTCAAATTAAAAAATTAGCGATCGAAATGAAATTTTTTGGTACAATGTTTTGTGTTATTCGAAAGAGAATTTTTCGCTCTACAAGAAAGTCTATTTGGTTTTTTTGTTTCGATTAGTTTTTGTTAATTTTTAGAGCATTTAAATGGAGTGTAAAGTCGACAAAAACGAGCATTTTCGACACCATCTACTTTTTGCGTTTAACCGAGGTGCCAAAGCCACGGAAGCTGCTAGAGAGATTTGTGCCGTATACGGAGAGGGTGCCATAGCTGAAAGAACTGCTCGATATTGGTTTGCGAAGAATTTAATTTAGAAATTTAAATTTAAATTGAATTTAAAAAATTAATTTAAAAAAATTTAAAAAAATTAAAAATATATTAAATTAATATTATATTATATTATATTACATTACATTATATTACATTATATTATTATATTATATTACAATTATATTACGAAAAATTTTAAAAAACGGCAAGAACTTATCGGACAACCTGATATTTTATCGCGACCATTGCCTTTAAGTGGCCCGACTTTTTCCAACAACTGTCCCATATTTGCCTCATGTCAATCAGTATTCAGATATTCATTTGAACAATTAAATTTCTGGGTTTTAACAGAAGTTGCTTGAGAAGATGAGATTTTTTTTTGCGGTCGTCCGTTTGAGTACCGTCAGTTGTATTACGTTCAACATTAATGTAGTTGAATAGTTTGTATTTTTGTATTGGCCGAAAATCTGAAGGACCGATTAGCTTGTTTAGAAGGTAAGACGAAAGAACTCAATTCGATAAGACGGAAGAACTCAATTTCCTCAATAACTGAAGTTCAATACACGCGCTAAGTTTTGTAAAAACGGGGAGCATCTGACAAACTTGGCAAAAAAGCGTCCGATGCATCTAACTTTTTTGAATGAAGACTTTTCCAAATTTTGAAAATGCTATCATATTCACAGATCAAATCGCTACCTAATTATGTTACTTGTGGGCCGAAGTTCCCCAAAATCGCTTTGTTTTTGAAGAAAATAGTTTTTGCAATCGGTTTTCAAAAGCGGCGCGGGCGCCGTAGTGCGGCGAAACTTTGAGCAGTAATCGTAATGGAGGAGAAATCTGTGTACTTTCTTCATAAATTAGTTGCAGGTAAGAGCATCTCAAGCTTTGCTTAGGTTGAATTTTCGACTAAACTCCTTCATTTAAGAATCCGGGGCTTCCGCAACAAAACTCCGACTTCTCAGGTAGTTCTCAGGCGTGTTTAATGAAGGATCTCGAAAATCCAACCAACATGAACCGTGATATTCTTTCACCTGCACCTAATTTATGAAGAAAGCATACAGATTGCTCCTCCATTACTTGTACAACTACTGCTCAAAGTTTCGCCGCACCTCGCCGCGCACAACGTTTTTGAAAAACTGTAGCAAAAACTATTTCCTTTGAAAACAAAGCGAATTTAGGGAACTTTGGCCCGTACGTCACATAATTAGGCAGGAATTCGAGCTGTGAATATGATAACGTTTTCAGATTTCGAAAAAGTCTTCACTCAAAAGAGTTATAAGCATCGGACGCTTTTTTGCCAAGTTTGCCAGATGCTCCCCGTTTCTACAAAACTTAGCGCGGATATTGTATTCAAATTCAGAAAAGCGAACAATGTCGAATACCTGAGGACAATTAGTGTTTTAAAAAGCCAAAGGTTGTTTTGAAATTCAGTATGAGTGAAAAGTCAAGTCTAAATCGACTCGGAGTTCGACTTTAGCATGCACAAGCTAGTAGTCGTGCGTGACCGCACCCATTTGACGCGGCCCGTTTACAGAATGAGGTTGCGGAAGTGCAAACGACCCCTTAGAATCCTATTTCGATTACTCTCTTCGATTTAGTTTTTCTCCGGATCTTAGAAAGTTATTCAAGATACTGGTGAGCTGGGCTATTTAGCGGTGTAATGACTGCCTGGGTCTAAAGACAGGGTCCGGCCCGAGTTCTTGGTTTCAAGATCTTCTGCTGCATGGATGAGAAGGCATTCTCTGGGTAAAGCTGCCTTCATACATCCACAGTTGTACAGCACTCCTCGATAGTGTCGCAGTCGTACTGCAATAAAAAGGCGTATTTTTAGCGGCACCGCAATGCTGGAGTCGTTAATCCGCGATAGCCGAGAGTATCGCGATGGTGTCGCAATTCACAATCGTTGTGATGGTACCGCTATCATTGCGGCAATACTACGGAACCTTTGCAGCAAGATTACAGAGCCGCTAAGACAAGCCATGCCACTCATCGATCCACTCAGCCAGGTTGGCCATGCTTTGCATCAGTTCATCTTTCATTACCTCTTTTCCATTTTCTACTCTTCCGTCGAGTAGCGTTCTAGCGCCAATGCAGCACACATGGTGTGATGTATCCTCTGGTTCCAAGCCAGATTTACTCTGTTCCCTCGCGCGCTTGTGCGGAGCGAGGGTAGAGACAGCGAGAAATTGTGGGGAGAAGAAGACGCAGCGTACGCTCGCAGACGCACGCGACGAACGGAACTAAATCACACTCGGAAACAGAGGATACGTTGTCGTGGCTTGCGTACGGCTTATTTTCTTATAGGCCGCGCCTTGCCTCTCCGCGCCTGGTCCCGCCACGGCTACCGTATACCGATAATCGTTAACAACACCGCGTGTCCCGCCTATCGACTGTGTCGGGCTTCCTCACTCTGGGGCGGCATTCATGAAAGCTGCAAAGAAGGGACAGGGGCTCTCTACACAGTGATGGAGGAGTTGTCCCGTTTTTGCAGTTCGAAACGTCACGCTACTCAATGCAAGCGAAGAGGTCCCGAGTGGAATTAGAGCCGCTAAAGGCCGGACAATTCCTTCCTCGATGTGTAGAGAGCCCCTGCCCCTGAAAAGAAGGTCAGGGAGCCGCTCAGCATCTTCCGTGGGAAGCGTCTAGCCAGAGGTGACCCGAAAAAAAACATGCCGTCCGCTTGACGTCGGGACGTAAACTCACTACGTACAGCGAACCCCACGCCTAAAAGCTGATTTTCGATTTGGCCCTTATCTAGAACGGCTTCATTTCGGTGAAACTTTAGAGCCAAACGGGAAAATCATTTGAAAAATAATTAACTATGAAGAAAAAATCAAAAGAGACCAAAGTTAAGAAGCGATTAAACTTCAAAACAAAAACAGTTAAGTGGGTAGTCTACCGTGCGTGGTGAGGCTGCGTCCTTACGCGAAGAGGACGGCATGTTCTTGGGTCACCTCTGGCTCGACGCTTCGCACGGAGGACGCGGAGCGGCTCCTCGACCTCCTTCGCAGCGTTCATGCATGCCGCCCCTGGTGTGCGAAGGCGATGGCGTGCGGCGGTTGCTCTGGACACCTCCTGCCCGATGATTCTTCACTGCACTGGCGACCTGCCTGCAGCTCCAGCTCCTGTCCAAGCGTGAAGGTCGAGCGGATTGCGAGGTCGATTGAAGAAGATCTTCAGCCGCGTTATTTACGACGACTCCTGCCGACCACTACGACGAACATCTCCGGTACGTGACACACATCCGTTATGAATGCATGCCTCGTTATGAACGAGGATCGTTGCTTGTTACACATTCCTCGTACCTAACTGGGCGGGGTCTGTATCCCACGGGAGTAGTGGGGTTTCATCGCGTTTATTGTTTATTTCAGGTTTCGTAAAGAAGTTCCAGCAAAAGAGTGTTTTGTTCTGTACAAATGTGTGGTATTGCGTAAGCATTGTATTCGTTAACTACTGTGTCATAAACGCGTTCATAGCGGGAAGTGTGATTTGGTGAATGATGGTGAATTTGTTGTTCTGTGTCCCAGTAAGGCGTCATACTGTCGTGGGTTGCAATCAGAGGCTGTAGGGCCTATCCCATATGAGACGTAATACTACATAGTCATCCGCGTGGCAGGCTTCAGCTAGGGACGCCGCGTACCCTCTATAAAACGTCGAAATTCACATCATTCGAGGCGCGAGCGGCGCACGCGTCGCCTCGGCCTCCGCCTGCCCTACGCTCTCTCACTGTCTCTAACCTCCTCTCCGCACCAGCACGCGTAGGAACCAAGTGAATTTCGCCGTTTTATAGCCTGCAAGTCCTCTGGTTCAGCTGTGTCGGGCTAGTGGCTACTCACGCTCCGTGACGACCGATGCTGCAGGATTGGTTGAGCAGACCTGGGGTGTAGTGTCGTAGGCGCTGCGGCATATGGTTTTCGTTTTCGAGTTAGTCTGACGCATGGACCAGGCGGCTGGCCGTGCGGGGTTGGCGGCCTCACTGGAGAATGGGATTTAAATTCGCGCGGGGTGGTCTACTTTTGCAGGCCCGTCCATTCATTAAACTAAAATTATTGCGTGAACTGTACATGAATTCGGGCCTGTTCCCCCATCATGCCTACCCTTATACGAGAGTTGTAATCATTGAGAATTTCTACCTAGTTCATCCAAAAGTAAAAAATTGAATTATCTCTGACGACGGAGAGCTAGATGCCTCACACGACAACCGGAGATACCCAGAGCATCTAGTCTAATTTTGTCGCGAGAAATAACGTAAATAACAGAAATTTTGGCCTCAGTTGGTGACATCTTAGCTAAATTACCCACGCAGCCTACGTAAGTTCTCGCTACATCCTAGAGCATAGAATAACGCAGTTTTTGGTGCAGCGAAGTTTTTATGCTGTCACCACAGACTACTTTCCTCCTCATTTTTTGACGTTTCTTTGGTGCCTCTTTTTCGTGTCAGGTTTTGTTAAGGAAGGTGTGTGCAAGCGTCTGATTGCACATTTCTTTCTCTACTGTCACATAAATGGTCTAAGAATCGAGATTCACAGACTAACACGGCATCACTTCTATGGCGAACACTAGACATTTTTAATATGAGATTTTGAGTAGGGCATCTTTGACGAGATTTTGAATTTGATTATTGCCTGCAGCGGAGCGGTGGAACAAGGCGAAATAAAAAAACGTGATAAGGGTGTTCCGACAAAAAACCACTCCACGTTGCTGGTAATCAATCCAATCGAGACCTTTGTGGGAGTGCGCCAGATCTCACTTACTTCAAATGTTCCTCCGTATCCGTGGTCGACGCGAAAGTCTCCTGCATACCTGTTGTCAAACTCCTCGAAATACAAGCAATACTTGTACTTCATCTTTGGCACGCTTTCCGTCTTACCTCTCTGAAGTATTCTCATTCAATCAATTGGCATCAATCGCTCGATTGGTTACTTTCTATGGTATCACTCTTAAAACAGAAATTAAGACGAACTGAGCGAGCGTCGAGCTGAAGAAATGAGGGACTTTGGGTGATTTTTTGGCTACCGCCAAACATTTAACGCTTGAAGTATTTAAAAATCGCCTAAACCGAGGTCGACCGCTGGCATTCAGAAGCACGATGGCCGCGAAACGGTGACCGCGTCGCAGCACTCTCAGGTCCGCGCCGAGCAAGCAGCATCTGGTTTCTGATCCAAAGATGGCATGGAGTGCAATACAATTACGAAGAGACATACGAGTCTGGGTAAGGTGTGCGGAATTGTTGACAAGGTGTGCGGAACTGCAGGGATGGTATGCAAGACTGCCGAAAATAAGACACAGTACTCTATGCAAAGTATTGCTGGAATTTGTTGAAGACCGCCTGAAACATGTGCAAGGCTTGCGCGAAAGTTTTCAGGATGATAATCGCTCCCGGAAAGGCGTGCAAGATCGATGCCATCTGTACAGTACTGCTGGGGTTGGTGTAAAGGAACTCCGAGGAACACATGCAAGTTTATTTGAATTGTTACAACTCAAATTCATAGAACTTCTAGTTGAGGAGTGACACTGAACCGTCGATGTCGAAATCTCACCCACTAAAGGCAGCAGACACGCCCGAAAAAGTTGTTGAGATAACTACGCTATTTCAGTCGTATGGCCTCTAGTAGAACTCTCACGCCGTTAGAAGCGTCAAAACCAGTCAAAACTACTAAATTTGAGCAATCCAAATCGGAAAATTTCGTCAGCCCCATCCCTCGAAATACGTATACGGTTACTTCGGCTGATTTTTGAAGCTTTCAGCGAAGTGAGTGTTCTACAGGGTGTTCGATAATTATGGGAGCGCAGATATCCGGGTGTTTTTCTAACACCGAGTCAGATTTCAACTATGTCGGGCATGTATATGTTTACTCATATGGTTGTGAACACACAACAATAACTAGATTCCAATATTTTCGCCATCTGCTTGAATACAGGCATGAAGTCCGCTTCGGAAGGCATGGTTGCAGTCTCGGAGGTGATCATCATCCACTTCATTCCAGGTTTCTCGAAGTACAGCTTTGAGAAAGTCTAAATTCGTGAATCAAGATCCAATGACCTTCGATTCGAACACTTACCACCTTAAAAAACTAATGAGATCTATTTTCGATGAGTAGAATGGCCAAACTTGGTGCATGGTGGAGTCACGAATTTCACGACGACCCTTGAAAGGGCTTGGCTTTGTGATCTGGTTGCAAGTCTTGTAAAAAGCATCAGGGTCTGCTACCGGAGTGTGAAATTGACCAAGGCTCAGAAATACCTTTCAGAGTTGTTTGCTCGTTAACTTCAGTGTTGATTTTGACATCAGAATTCACGAAAGCTTGAGGAATCTCGCCGTCGCTCGTGATCCCTCCCCGAATCATGACAGAAGTCGGATGGGCTGGTCTCCCACTGATTTTCACTTGCGATGCGATATGGCTGTATCGATTCTTCCGGTAACAACTTTATCGTTGTGGTGATTCAAAATCGGCTCCAGCGGGAAAATTTTCTGATCTGAGGAGAGGATGGCGCGATGCGAGACTCCAATGAAACAGCGCAGAAACCTACCGTATTTATTGACTCTTCTCACTTTGTTGTCTTCAAAAAGCGAATGGGCCTTTTTCATACAATACGAGCCGATTACCAGCTTTTATCCTGACAGTTTTCCAAATACTTCTCGAACTAAAACCCATATCTCTAGCCATCTATCTCATGGATTGTCGCGGACTGCAATCCATTCGGTTCCGAACCCTCTTAAAGGCACAGTATACCCTCAGACATGAATTTTGTGATTTTCAGTTGATTGTGTTGTAGACCCCTCCTGTATAACACTTGCGAAGTGCGAGATCTCAGTTCCTCGAAAGAAGCGAGATATAAGCGACCACCACAGGCCCGACCCTCTCCACTCACCACCACAGGCCCTACCCCCTTCCTGATTTTCGACCTCGATATCGGCTGGACGGATGGATAAATTTCAACCGAGTCCACGTTCTTGAGTCCATTACCGACCCTTCTCGTAATCCTGGCTTGCTCTCGTGCAACGATTGCGAATGAAAGGCAATATAGGCCTAGGAAATTTCGTCCAGCAATTTTTCGCCCTCAAATAACAGCCTTTTTTGAGGTGCCATAACTCCTTTTGTAAGGGGTCTTGAGCGATTTCAAAGATATCACTGTGATCAGCGTGCGACCGTCTCCAGTATAAGCATGAAAACTGAAAAACGATTTTCTAGCTGTACTGTGCCTTTAACATACCTGTAGATGCGAAAATCGTGATTTCTGCCTCTATTCGTATGGTGGGAGAGTGTACCAAGCTGAGCGAAACGTCTAGTTGCCTTCTGAATGATTTTTGTGACCAAGGAGAGTGAATCAGCGTTGCTTCTTGCTATGTGTCCTTCATTGTGCATCTCAGACAAATCATCGCTCGGAGCGGGACCGGAGAGCGACTCGAGCGACGCTGTCTCTCCGCTCTGAGCGAAAGTTAGCCATCTACTCGGGCGACAGCAGCTGCTCTCCGGGCGACAGCTGTTGCGCTCGCAGCGATCTTCGCTCCCGACTGGCACTACGGTCCCTGTCCGGGCGATTCTTGAAATTTTCCTAACAGCTATTTTTCTTCATTTCCGCGTTTTCTGGAGAAGATTAAAGGCATCGTACGCGCTGAAAACCACTCCCTTTTTTAAGTTTGAATCGTTGGTTGGGCCCGCCTGAGAACGTGGGTAGATTTTCTCGGGTCACCGACGCATCATTGGTAAGATATGGGAGATCGAATGCCTCGAATTCCACCAAAAGAGGCCGGCCTTCCGACAGCCATGTGGCCTCAAATGAGAAAAGAAGGTAGCTTATCAACAAATGATACATCAACTTCCACTCATTTTTGCGATATCACTTGTTGAAAACCTTCTTTCGTTTTCATTCTATGCCACATGGCTGTCAGAAGGCCGGCCCCTTTTGGTGGAATTCGAGGCATTCGATCACCCATATCTTCCCAATGATGCGTCGGTGACCCGAGAAACACTACCCACGTTCTCGAGCGGGCCCAACCAATGATTCAAACTCAAAAAACGGTGAGTGGTTTTCAGCGCGTACGATGCCTTTGAGCCTCTTAAAGGCAGTGTTCACGATGAAAATCGTTTTTCTGTTTTCCGCCTATCTTGAAAATGGCCCCATGCTGATTCCAATGGTGTCTCTGAAATCATACAAGACCTTCTGTGAACGCAGGTATGGTCCTTCAAAGATTGAGCTATGGAAACATGGTGGACGAGTTGTCCGAGGCTTGTAACTTCCGTCTTTTGCAGCCGATGTATGCCAGCTGACGTGAGTAAAGAGAGAAGTTGAGAATGAAGGGAAGAATGGGGCCATGATCATAAATCATCGCTCATCTCACGATCTCGAGTATTCATTTGTTCACGTCGGTGGGCGTGTGTTGCGCTTCTGGGATTTACCTTGCGCTCGAAGTGGCAACTTCGGGCTCTTTTGGAGCTTTTCCAGGC
The DNA here is from genome assembly GCA_029168955.1 of Aplectana chamaeleonis. NCBI lineage: Eukaryota > Metazoa > Nematoda > Chromadorea > Rhabditida > Cosmocercidae > Aplectana > Aplectana chamaeleonis. The sequence continues at coordinate 1,675,073 of JAPDOI010000067.1, read as the reverse complement.
TCGTTTTCGTGCGTTCTTTCGACTCGACGTCAACGTTACAGTGTGCCCCTCCACTACCCATTTCTAGTGGAAGCTGAAACTTATTTCCTATCGTGAATACTGCCTTTAAAGGCAGCAAACACGCTCGCAAATACGGTCAAGATATCAGCATAAATAGGCCCGTACGGCCCCTATCATTTCGTCAACGACGTTTGAAGCGCTGAAAACCATCCAGGGTGACAGTATTTGACCATCCCTGTCACGCTTGCCCGTATTTTCACACCCCTTCGAGTGACAGAATGAAAAGTTAAGCGTGAGAAAACATGTGATAATTGGGACTGATAGCACTATCAAATGGGAGTGCGCGAGAGAAACAGCTAGATTTACCTGGATATTACCTGTCTAAACACCCTCGAACTCTCATCCACTTTCGAGAATGGCGCTCTACTCTGGATGGCTTTTGAAAATGGAGGAATTCATCAGTGCACAAACATGTAATATCCAGGTAAATCGAGCTGTTTCTCTCGTGCACTCCCTTTTGATAGTGCTATCACTCTCAATTATCACATGTTTTCTCAAGTTTAATTTTTCATTCTGTTACTCGAAGGGGTGTGAAAATACGGGCGTGCGTGACAGGGATGGTCAAATACTGTCATCCTGGATGGTTTTCAGCGCTTCAAACGTCGTTGACGACATGGTAGGGGCCGTGCGGGCCTATTTATGCTGATATCTCGACCATGTTTACGAGCGTGTATGCTGCCTTTAAGAGGATAAGGTGCTTGTTACAGCCTGTGGGCCAGGAGGTTAATCCTGCTACAGGCCACAACAAGGATACCATCCCAGCATGATCCGCGATGAGGAAGCCTTCCTCACGGCGGGCCATGGGGGATCCCCTCGGCCAACTAAAATTGTCTTTAAGGTCACCTGAGGTTACATCTCAAGAGTGTCCTCGAAAGGCCAATTATCCGTTCACACGAGGCGAGCCGCCTTTTACACCCGCAGGATTGATTGTTCTTTGAGTGATAACGTGGCTCGCACGTTATCACTCAAACAAAAACTAATCCCGCGTCTTTCTATCTCTGGCGATGGCACCGCTGTCGTCCTGGGAACGACCGGGGAGCGGCCGACACTGATATCCCTTCCGGACAGGGACCGCGGTGCCAGTTCGCCCCTCGGCCGCTGTCCGGGCGATGACGTTGTAATTGGGAGGAGCCGGTCCCGCTCCGAGCGATGGTTTGTCTTAGATCGCGATGATACTACTGAGCATCGAATGAGCCTTTATTATGAAGTCCTTGCAATCACTGTCAACAAAGTAGTGAAGGGAAAACGAAGCTAAGATAGAATAGTACACTTAACTTAAAAAAAAAGACAACGAAGTGGATATCGAAAATCCCAGTGAAGTTGAAGTAAGTAGCGCGCCCATAATTTTGGAACACCCTGTAGTCCGGGCTGTAAGAGTCCACCGGCTTCGCTATCTCAAAAGTTTCGTCTTTAGTATTCGCTAATTCATCCGGTTGGGCATAACTCGTCCAATTTTATCCTATAAGAAAAACAGCCGTTATTCCTGTATTTGTATGCGGTTTTCGCCGGTTTTTTCGTTGGTTTCCCATACTACCGGCTTCAGACCTTTGATTTATGTCTTAAAATCGATACCATTTTCGAGCGTGTCTGCTGCCTTCAGAACGCTACAATTCCTTGATTGTGGGTGTTTAGCATCCACGCCAATGTTTGACCCCATCAAAAGGTTTGCTGCGTTTTGTGTCAATGTTTGGGTGCCCCTGCTTCCAAGTACAGTGCGTTTTGTTGTGTACGGTTACCCTATTTTTTCAGAGATTGCGCTCTCTAACGCGCTCCTGCGCTTTTGTCACTACCATCACCGAATACTATGTGTTGTGAAACCTATGTATCAATGCTTTCAGTACTCAATCCGTAGAAGTATCTTCTTCATTACCATTTCCAGCATTTTCCGCCGCTCCTGTCTATACGGTCACCCTAGATGAATAACGACTGTAAATGTTTCTCGGCACTATAAATGTGCCCGGGCTCAAGATCGAATTCTCAACGATTTTGAGCTGAGAAGGCGTTACGTCTCAGCGAGAGGTCGCTCGACGACTTTCATACCTACTTGAACGAAATTGACTTGCTCAGACAAACCATCGCTCGGAGCCGGACCGGGGAGCGACTCGAATGACGCTGCCTCTCAGGTCCGAACGACAATCAGCCTTCTACTCAGCAGCCGCTCTCCGGGCGACTGCAGTCCCTTCCGGAGCGATATTTGGTCGCAATTGGCACTGCGGTCGCTGTTCGGGCGATTTTCGTCAATTTCCCAACGGCTAATTTTATTTATTTCCGCCTTTTTTCTAGAGGGTGAAGCCTCTCAAAGGTAGCGTACGCGCAAAGAACCGTATTCATTTTTTTCACAATGTTGCGCAGGTAGACCTACCAGATTGTGATATATCGCAAGGAGTCCACCCAAAACACTCAAAATACTGAGAAAAACTCGCTCGAAAATCCCGGAGCATTCAGCTTCCTTTTTTCACGTCTGTCCGGTGTGTCTTGTGTAACACACAAACTTCGGAAATTTGAACGGCTGAATTTGTTTAGCCCTCATAACTTCGCAGGTTCTACAATTCCTTTCGCCCTTCTGCTGTCATTAATTCTTTCAAAAGGAGAAGCTTCCAATACACACGTCCGAACTCGGGGATCTCTCGGCTGAAAGAATATAGAAATTCGGATTTCCACGACCTGTCGGAGCCTGCCGTGACTCTTTTGTTCCTCGTGTTACATGATCGACCGGGGAAACGCCTTTTCTGACCACGGAGCAGTTTTCGCAAGTCACAGCCTTTGGGCAGGGAGGTTCATCCTGCCACAAGCCGCAACAAGCATACCATCCCGGCATGGTCAGCAATAAGAAAGCCTTCCTTACCGCGGGCCATAGAAGGTCCCTTCGGCCGCCAAAATTGTTCTCCTGAAGCCCCAGATAGTGTTGATTGAGCCGGCGTATCCAGCCCGGTCGATACACACAGAAAGCTTTGGAATTGGTAGGCAAAAAACACCCGCCGACACCCCATAACCTCCACCCGGTCGATACGTAAGATTAAAATGATGGGGTGAGGTTGAGAAAATCACCAGGTGTGGCCGACGTGGTTGATATCCATGCAATACGTGGATGACGGGGGATGAGAAAATTGCCGGGTAGGCGGGCCGATAATGAAACATTACCTACTCTAGGGAGCTATCCACCCTGCTACCTTCGTTTTTTCTCTTTACTTTCCTTCACTATATCTCTGAGCAGGTGCAATCCTGTTAGCCACGTAATCATCGTCATCACTTCCGGTGGGCTCTAGTTGCATACACCGGGTGATTTTCTTAACCTCACCCCATCATTTTATTCATACGTGTCGACCGGGTGGGTGTTGGTAGGTGTTGTGAGGTGTCGCCGGGTGTCGGTGGGTTATAGATGCAAATAGCACCAACTCTGACAGGTGCCTGAGAGTGACCCGACGCCGCTTCCAAAGAGTGGCCTCGAAAGGCCAACTACCCACCTACACAAGACGAGCCGCCTTTTAAAACCACAGGATTGATCATTGTTCGAGTGATGACGTGACCCGTACCTTATCACTCAAAGAATAACCAATCCCGTGTCTCTATGTCTCTGGCGATGGCACTGCTGTTGCCCTCAAAGCGACCGGACAGCGGTTGAGGCTGGTGTTACAACCGGACGGGGACCGCGGTAGCATTTCGACCCTCGGCCGCTGTCCGGGCGATGACGTCATAAATGAGAGGGTCCGGTCCCGCTCCGAGCCATGGATTGTGTGAGTTTGCAATTATGTTCTTCTTCGGAACGGCTATGGAAACTCTCCAGAAGTGGTGGAAGGCAGATTTGAAGTCAGCCGTTCCAAAATGCATCAAGAGCCGACTAGTTTTGAGCCTATCTGAGCCCTCCTATAGTCGAAGCCACGGCTCCAAGGGCCAGTAAACGTAACTAAGCAATTCCAGAAGAGTGATGAAGAAGAATCTGTGCCCTATTTGTGATCACGGAAGGGTTCCTCATTAATTCGAACAGGGGAAAATGGTGACGGAATTGAGTATGGCGAGGGTTATGATTCAGATAATTAAAGGCAGCGTACGCGCTCATAAAAGTGTATGAGATAATTATGGAATGAATCGTATGGCTCAGAGCACGACGCCTACGCATTTTGAAGCATCAAAACCATCCACGATGCCGCTATACGAGTAAGAAGTTGGCCTGCCCCTGTATCTGCCCGCCCCTTGTATTTGCGTCCTCCGAAACAGGGGTGCTGGGCCATTCCCACCGTCGTCCATGCATGTGGTTTACTCATTGTACTTGCTGTACCACCCACAAACGTCGACGACGGTGAGAATGGCCCAGCATCCCTGCTTCGGAGGAGGACGCAAATACATTGGCGGAGAAATAACAAGCACGTAAGTTAAAGGCACAGTCCAACCTAAAACCGTATTTCTGCTTTTCTGGCTATGTTGAAAACGGTCTCACGCTGAGTCCAATGATGTCTCTGGAATCGTACATGACCCCCTAGGAACGAAGTTATGGCCCTTAAAAATTGTGCTTCGGAAACATGGTGGACGAGTTGTCCAAGGCTCGTAACTTCCGTCATTTGCAACCGATGTATGCGAACCGACCTGAATAAAGAGAGAACCCGAGATTGAAGGGAATTTTTTTTCTTTTTTAATAATTAATAATTTTTCTCATTTCGCCAGTTTTGAGCTCGAAAGATTGAAAAAGGGGCGTGCCAAGGTGGCTTCCGGGTGTGGGCGCCCCAGGGTGGCTTCCTCCTATACCTCGGTTGTTCGGAGGAATCGAGAGCTTGCACTTGGCAGGTGTTATATGGGGTGGGTCTTCTTCACAATTATGTGGAAATCTCAGATTTCGCCCCTGAGCTTGGACTGTGCCTTTAAGTGCGTCAGAACGGGGCTACCGTAATCTCAGGAATGATGTTATACAGCCCCCATTCGGCTCTCGGAAACAAAATTGATGATACCCAATATATAAAGGGTAGAATATAAAAGAAGTGGAGAGCAGTTTGTCTTCATTCACACTGTCCTTCTCCAGGGGTCACCAGTTGAGGATCTGCCTGTGCTACAAAGCAGGAACACAGCACCACCGGTGGACAAGATGTAGCAAAAGTGGAGTCTAATTTTAGAAAAAATTTAGAGCCAACTCGATTGAAACTACTGTAGCCCCGTTCTGGCGCACTTAACTTACGTTCTTGTGAAGAAACACAGGGGTGGGGCCAACTTCTTCGTCGTGTAGCGGCATTGTGGGTCGTTTCTGAGGCTTCAAAATGCGTAGGCGTTGTGTTCTGAGCCATACGATTCTATTTCCGTAGTTATCTCAAACACGTTCACGAGCATGTATGCTGCCTTTGAGAGACAAGTATTTGATAATTATTTTACATTGTGTCAGGTTCATGTAATTAGAAATTGTTTTTTGTTACCCAAGAGCGGGAGTGACAAATAGCGGTCGAAGATCTGCCAGCGATTCCCCAACATGCGGGCGGCGCCCTGGCAATCAGCGGGCTGCGACCGAAGCCGGTGTTTGCTCGCCAGCTGATTGACAGCGGGTCACCAGCCCCATTGTTTGAGTGGTTAGCCCTAGAGACGTTGGCGCTGCGCTGGTCAGAAGCCGAAATCGCAACCAGTGGTAAAAGCTCGGCGGGCGGTCCACCAGCCTTCTCTCAAAGAGCTGGCTATAGTCTGGTCACAAACCGTGATGCCATCGGGAGGTCGTTTGACCACCAGCGGTTCGCCAGCATGCTAGCAACAAACCGGCTAAGAGAGGGCCACGAGCGTGCTCTGTGTCTGCTCGCCAGCTTAACGCTGGAGGGTCGTTGGCCGCATTGTACGATATCATTACCGGCGCGCTATGTAAAAACAGCCTTTTCCCATTGTTGTGAGTATTTTTTGGATAAGGGAGGCAGGAAGGAGGGTACATACAGATGCTGGAGAGATAATAAAATCGTGACAGCTTGCGTCCAGCTACCGTTTCACTGGCGAAAAGCGCTGGGAGAGCTTGCATAGTTCTGAGCCAAATTTACTCTGTCCCCTCGCGCGCTTGTGCGGAACGAGGGTAGAGACAGCAAAAAAGTAAGGGAAGAAGGAGACGCAGCCTACGCGCGCAGACGCATGCGATGAACGGAAATGAACTTCACCCGGAAACAGAGGATACATACTGTGTTATGCGCTCTCATGATAAGCGAGATCTCATCAACCAAGGATCGTTGCACTTTGAATATGGAGTCGCTAGCGCTGACCTCCCGAGAAAACGCTTCCAAATGTCCGACTTCCGGGGTTTTTGAATATTCGTCGCAAAAAGAACGTTTAAAACATTTTAATAGCCGAAACTCACGCCAGCTTGATAACAATAGTAAATTTCATCCTCTGGTTTGTGAATATCTAGTTTCTCGTAGGCGTGAAAACCAATAGAAATTGAAACCAATAGGATAGTGACTTCTAAAAATGAGCACTGAATGCGTTAGAATTCGGATTTGATCCTAAAACACCTAACGTTGAGCGGGGCAGCATCACTGTTGTTTGTCTCGGGTGGAATACTTTCTAGCTCAAGTACGGTAGTCTCAATTCCACCCGTGTTAAAAGACTACTGTAGCTTATTACTCCTGACCACGATGTGCCAGGGTTAAGCCCCTTTCACAGTCTGCCGGACCACGCCGTCCGGCACGTTAGAAGGGAGCCACAGTGCTAGGGAAGCTGCGGTGAACAGCCGTCGATTCGACTCTTCAGTACAAAATGTAAGGCCAAAACAACACGTTCTAACCCGACATAACTTGATCCGACGTCGTTTCAGTGATTTCACCGCACTGAGGCGTTGGTCGGCCGACACCTCAGTGCGGGCCGCACTGACGCCGCAGTCCTATCCTATAACGTGCCGGACGGCGTCGTCCGGCAGACTGTGAAAGGCACTTTAGACTGGTTCAATGTATTGGAGCTCTCCCAGAAAAGTGGGTAATGCTTGTTGTAACTCAACACCTTAAAGGCAGTGGCAATGATGAAAAACGTCATCGAAAAAATCAAAAAAAAACCAGCTCAGATCAAAAACAGCCGAAAAACGCGGTGAGAAACGGGCTAGAAATAGAGTTTTTAGGGCCCAAAGTAGCCATTTCGTGCGCACGTGCACTGCGCCGACCAAAAAGATCGCAGTCTCATGCGAGCAGTCAAAAATCATCTACATTCAGAGAAAGAAAGAAATACGAATTTACCGAATAAAAACAGTTCAGCAATGAAAGAGAGCACTCCAGTCAATGCTTTTGACTAGATGTGTACATAAATTCGAAGGTTCATTGATCGCAATTCAATTCAAAGCCAGCTGATGTTCTTGATATAAGAGGTCATCGATGCCGATGATGTGGAGTGGGCTCGTCCACCATCAAAAGACAAGAAAGTTCAGGCTTCAAATACGGCTCAAAACAGTGGTTTTTTCGCGATTTTTCTTATAGGTCCTACTACTCGAGACCCAGAAAAGGGTTTAGTGAAAAAAACGAGCATATTTGATCGCGACACTGCCTCTAAAGGCAGGGTTCGCGAAATGACGGTTATTGAGTTCTCTCACAAGAAGATAAATCTGGCCATCGCTGAAGTGAGAATAAGTGAAAAGCTACCGGGAAAGCGCACAGCAAAGTTAGAACGGCTAGCTGGTGAGTGTCCGTCCGCTCCCAGTGAGTGAGTTTTATGTAAATGCTTGCTCCGGCGAGTTCTATTTTGCTTCCAATGTATTCTGTAGTTTCTCAAAGTAGTCGCCAAGTATTAACGAGCAGAACGAAAGACTGCAAAGCAAGTTTTTATAGAGGCCTAATTTGACTTTAACTTGTTCCTGAGCGTTTTTCCTCAACATTTTCATTTATTAGGTTGATGCGAAAGTTTCCGGATTTTTCACGACTTTGAATAAAAAAACATTTATTTCAAAAACTTACAAGGCTCACCGAACAAAATAATTTCTATCACATTCAAAGATCCTTCGCCATCGATTGGGCAGATCATGAATTCCCGACGCGTAGAACTCCGGCTGTTTCGAGTCGAAGTAATCTTCTCAGGCTATTTTGACTTCGTCATCGTTGGTGAACTGTTTTCCATCCAGGAAAAGCCGATTGGAGCGGAAGAGCTGGCAGTCGGAAGCGGCAGGATCTCGGCTATACGGAATGTCAGGGAAAACTTCCCAGCCCAGATCCAGCAGTTTCTGTCGGGTTATCGGAGTTACGTGTGGCCGAGCATTGTCGTGAAGAAGGCTAACAGAAACTGCTGGACCTGGGCTGGGAAGTTCTTCCTCGCCCTACATAGAGCCCAGATCTTGTCGCTTCCCACTACCATCTTCCTACTACCATCACAATCAAAAGAACACCCCGACTCGAATCAGCCAGAGCTCTACGCGTCGGGAATTCATGATCTGCCCAATCGGGGGCGAATGATCCTTGAATGTGATGGAAATTATTTTGTTGGGTGAATCTCCATTTCTACCACTGTGTTTTCTCAAGAACAACTGATCGACTTTTATGATAAAACTCCCATTTAAAGACGGTACTCAAAAATGCGTACTGTAAGGCCCCCACAGGATCCAGCAGCCCGTTGGCAAGAGCTTAGAAATACTTACGAGAAATCGGAAGATGGTCAATCCGTTCCCAAAAATTTCTGAAGCTTACGAGAAATCGGAAGATGGTCAATCCGTTCCCAGAAATTTCTGAAGTTTTAACGACCCCCCCCCAAAGACGCTCCTCAAGAACAGCAAAACTGAAACTTACGGATGCGGGAAACTTGAAGAATGCTGGCGAATGACACGTTTTTTGAAGATATTTTTTCTGTACCTTGTATCTTACGCACACGTGATAAACCGTATTGTGAATTCAAGGTTGTAATTATTATATTGGGATTGTCCTTTATTGATGACGTCGTTTTCAAGAGATAATTTTCACGAAGAAACCGTATAAAAAGGAATCGCTTCCACTCGGGCGAAGATTAAGCGAAATTGACCAATGGTGATACAACAATAATGTGAAGCGTCGAGGCTTCGCGCCCTTTCCGCAACAGTGTACGGACTTCGCCCACTTAGTGAGTCAGACGGCAGTTGCGGCGCAGGGCACTCCGACGTTCTGGGAGGAAGAGGAATAATCAGGAGAGCGGGTGAAACATTTGAATTGATGTCGCGTAGTTTTAACGCTTGCGGCGTGGCATTCAGATTAGTGCGCGTTAACTACATCGCCATACAATCTCAATGTATGAATATTTCGAAAGTTTGAGAAGCTGCGAGAAAAAGCTGAGAAAAAGCAGATCTTCACACAGTCCCATTACCTCAAAGTATGGACACTTGGTGGTTCTTAATTCTGTTGCTGAAGAGGTACCACCCGTTGGATAGTGGTGGCAAGAACCTTACGATTTGCCAACGTGGCTTGCCAACGTCCACCACCTTACCTCGTCTAAATAATAATAAACTCTTGTACATTACTTGGATTGGGAAGTGAAACTGCGACAATTCATGGGGATCTCTATTCGGAAGGTAGCCTCATTTTTTTTTTGAAATTGAAGTTTTATTTTTAATGGGGGGTCGTACGTCTTATAGTGTTTTTTCAAGATGAAGAACAGCGAATTGCCGCCTACAAAGGGATCAGAAACAGTTGATTGGACGTGGAACTGGTTTTTCTCAGGTTGTAAACAGTAGCAGTTTCGTTTCTGATCCGCAGAAACTACTTTTCTTCAAATTATACGTTTCTGTTTCTTTTTTTTAAGTAGGTTATATATTTTTTCCTCCCGAAAATTTTACCATCCCCCTCCAACTTTTCTTTTGTCTTCGAAAATATTAGCGACCGCTCCCCACCACTCGTTGGCAAGCTATCCACACCTGCTGGACCCGCGGCCCCGTCATAAGCCATGTTTTGACTGCATGTGGTCGCTGCGGCCATGCGAGGGACAACTGTTCTTTTTTCATCGCGCGTATAGAAAAGGCGCTCCAAATGTGATTGCTTCGTGGCAAACGTCCTACATCGCTGGGTCGCGGCGACGAAATCCTATGTTTCACTGCTTCGCTGCCGGAGGAGCGATTCTCAATGGTCGCTGACCATCGCTCCGTCGCGGCCAAAATGGCAGCGATGGAGCGATTGCCAGCGAATGACACGTTTATTTCTGTGAACATTGCTCCATTAACATGACGATATCAGTGTTTTCGAGTCGGGACATATTATTAGTGGCCTCTGGCCGTTGAATGATGTTATACAGCCCACCCCCATTCGGCTCTCGTAAACAAAATTGATGATAACCAATTGATAAAGTGTAGGGTATGAGAAAAGTGGAGAGCGGTGTCTTCATTCACTCATCGCCCCCCTGCAGGGGTTAGCAGGAGAGGCTCTCCTTGAAATAGAATGTAGGAAAACAGCACCACTTGTGGTCAAAATCTAATAAAATCGGATTCATAGAAATTTTTAGAGCCAAACCGAGTGAACCGATTTTGGGGGGGGGGGCTGGGATGGATAACAGCACCCCTGGCCGTTACTTCGCATCGATTGATTGATTTTCTTTGATCGTCCGTGAGGGTATGCACTATGAGCAAAATCGCGGCCGCTGTTACGACGCTGCAGCAGCGGGTGCAAAATCGGCACTATATTAGACGGGGGGGGGGGAACCGCCCAGTATTCAACTATCAATCGAAGTATATCTATAGAGTTTTCATAAGGCCCCGGTCATAGTTGGTGCTATTTGCATCTGCATCCCCCCCGCACCCCCCAACACCCCCCAACACCACCCCGGTCGATACGTATGTTTAAAATGATGGAGTGAGGTTGAGAAAATCACTCGATGCATCCAACTAGATATGACGATGATTACGTGGCCAACAGGATTGCACCTGTTCAGAGAAATAGTGAAGGCGAGTATGGTGAAGTCACGGAGGTAGCAGTAAGGTTAGCTTTCCAGTGATACGCAATGTTTTATCATCGACCCGCCCACCCGGTGATTTTCTCATCACGTATTGCATGGATATCGATCGCGTCGGATACACCGAGTGATTTTCTCAACCTCACTCCATCATTTTAAACATACGTATCGACCGGGGGGTGCGGGGGTGTTGGGGGTGCGGGGGCGCGGGGGGAGCGGGGGATACCCCGAGTGATTTTCTCAGCTTCACCTCACCATGTTGTTCATACGTATCGACCGGGTGGGTGTTGGGGGTGTTGGGGGTGCGGGGGTGCGGGGGGATACACCGAGTGATTTTTGCATCCCATTTCCAATGCATTCTGTGTGTATCGGCCGGGCTGGAGGCGTCCGCTCATCCAACTATGACCGCGGCCTAAGAACAACGATTGATAGCGGTATCAAGCAGCATCTTTCAACAGAGTTTTTATACATTTCTATGAAAAAATCCTTGGTGCCCCCGTCTAGGATAGTCGCGCGAAACCGCTGAAAGGAAAAACATCGGCGATGCAGTAAAAACATGGCTATATTCGACCGATAAGCTGTAGCCACCCCGGTCGATTCGTATGCAATGTATTGTGCACTCATGTCGAAAAATCCCTCCGATGTGTCCTGAGTGCACCCGCCCGCTGCGTCCTGCCGTGTACGTCCCTGTTGATGCGTATGCAATACATTGATCGAGATCCCCCTGATGTGTTCGTCGTGCGCCGTTCGCAGTGTGCTCGCTTAACCGATTGGCATACAGCCTACCACTGAATAATGTTATCCAGCCCACCCCCCCCAATCGACTCATTGGCCGTGGGACAGATTTTTACATTGGAGCAGGCTTTTCGGGCTAGCCTTCCAATCTTCTCAGAAGGTATCAATATCACAATTTCGCAAGATTTTTCTATGGTACGAGCAAATTTCAAGGATAGAATGGCTCAATTCACATTTATAACTGGTTTCGATACAGTTTGACTGTATAACAGTGAAATGTATCACTGAAGAACTATTATGAAAACTAGCGAGACCTAGCGAAGTTTTCGCTCAAAAAAATTTTCACGTCCGCTAGCTTCCTGAGGCAGATTATTCTGACAAAACGGTGTTGACTGCCTTCCGTATATCCGAAACTTGCTGTCCGTATGGACTCTCCTGAGCAAAACTGGCAGCCGGACATTTATAGCAGGGCGTAGGGTATAAAAAACATGGCATAAAAAAAGCAAAACATAAGAAGCCAGCGGTAGATCGTCGGTTGTTACCGGCATCTTATTTACGACCCCTTCCTTCTGTAATGTACGCAAGCTATTATTCTCGCTCTACCGTCCCTGTCATGTTGAGAAAAAAGCACTCGCATTCTAGATGTGGTTTCCCTTGTTGACCAACAGCATGCCTTTGTTCTCAATAAATGAAATATGTCCGTTGATGTTTACGTTTTTGTGAAGCAGATTTTGATAAGCTCGGACGTTCAACATATATAAAACTGGTTTATCGAAGTTAGTGAATCAAAATGACTGAGCGGTTGTATTGAGTGACGAACAGAGATGATGCTGAAGTGGAGCTGCTGATTGTTTCGTCAGACTGGCGAGGAAGTGTCTCCAGAGTTTCGCGTACTCCTCAAAACGCGTTGCACGCTTCTCAAGATACATGATTTCCTATCTGTTTTTTTCGCTACACAAAGGCTAAGATTTCGCATGAAAAATTGAGAAAATCTCGCTGATTCAATTCTACTTTCTTCATGACGTCCTGCACTTTTCCACTGCGGCCCTGCTAACTCTCTATGACGTCCTGCACATTCCCACCTGGGTCCTAAAAACATTTCACGACGTCCTGCACGCACCTACTGGGGTACTGAACCCATTCTATGACGTCCTGCGCATTCTTACTGGGAACCTGCGCACTTTCTATGATGTCCTGCACGCCTCCATTCGGGTCCTGCACACTCCCACTGGGGTCCTGCACACTTTCTGTGACGTCCTGCACACTCCCATTTGGGTCCTGCACACTTTCTCTGACGTTCTTCGCACTTCTATTTGGGTCCCGCACACTCCCACTGGGGTCCTGCACACCTTCTGTGACGTCCTGCACACTCCCATTTGGGTTCTGCACATTTTCTATGACGTCCTGCACACTTTTTGTGAAGTTCTGCACACTCCCAATGGGGTCCTGCACACTTTCTATGACGTCCTGCACACTCCCACTGGGGTCCTGCACACTTTCTACGACGTCCTGCACACTCCCACTGTAGTCCTGTACACTTTTTGCGACGTTCTGCACATTCCCACTGCACTCCTGCACGTTTTCCATGACGTCCTGCACACTCCCACTGGGGTCCTGCACACTTTCTATGACGTCCTGCACACTCCCACTGGGGTCCTGCACACTTACCATGACGGCCTGCACAGTCCCACTGGGGTCCTGCACACTTCCTATGACGACCTGCACACTCCCGCTGGAGTCCTGCACGCTTTTTATGACGTGCTGCACACTCCCACTGGGGTCCTGCACACTTACCATGACGGCCTGCACAGTCCCACTGGGGTCCTGCACACTTCCTATGACGACCTGCACACTCCCACTGGGGTGCTGCACGCTTTTTATGACGTCCTGCACACTCCCCCAGGGGTCCTGCACACTCCCACTGGGGTTCTGCACACTTCCTATGACGACCTGCACACTCCCACTGGGGTCCTGCACACTTCCTGTGACGACCTGCACACTCCCACTGGGGTCCTGCACGCTTTTTATGACGTCCAGCACACTCCCACTGGGGTCCTGCACACTTACGCCTGCGCAGCCCCACTGTGGTCCTGCACACTGCCACTGCTGTCCTGCAGACTCATCGAACCCGAGATTCTGTACGGCGTCCCGTAAAATATTACCGAAGACCTGTCGCCGTGATTAGAGCGTAGCACTTCTACCGCTGGATGACTCATAGAGGTTTTCATGACCCACGGCGAAAATCGCGCCCCACGGACAAACTCGGTGGCCCCGAGGCGCGCAAGAGGTGATTCAGGCTGATTTTTTGGTAATCGATGAGTGTCCCACCCACGCAAATGTTGGTACCATTTCATCCCTGTTTTGATCGGCCATTCCGAAGATTCACGGGAAAACACAATTACACACACACACATACATACATACATACATACATACATACATACATACATACATACATACATACATACATACATACATACATACATACATACATACATACATACATACATACATACATACATACATACATACATACATACATACATACATACATACATACATACATACATACAAACATCGGGACATAACTGCTTTAAAGGCAGTGTTCACGATAATCTTCGATTTTGAGATTAATCGCTAAATCGATTGTTTGGCCCCCGAGTAGAACTGAAAAGACGAAAAAACCGAGGAAAATGCACCAGAAGGACACGAAGACCTCAAGTATCAGCCCGCCTCTTAAGTATCAATGGAACTGTTCGTTGTGACAATCAAATCTTTTGTGGACCCGTCTTTTGCAGTTCTCCATTCTGTATTGCTCCGTTCTTTCCTTCGGGCCCTAACTAATACTGTTTTGCCCAACATATTCTTCCATTTTCGATTAGTCCCATTTTTTACCGGTGACAACCACCGTGAACATGTTCATCCAATAGGATAACTAGTCCAGGCCATAGAATAATATCACTGAAATAAGACGAATTAGTGCGTTTCTCGCCGTTTCTTCGTGATTATGGTAACACTTGGTTGCCAACGCATTGTTTTGAGTGGAAAACTTGGAAACGAGAATCATCGTGAACACTGCCTTTAAGTATAAGGATATTCTATTTTGTTACGTTTTAGACATCAGTGAAGCATATAATTATGACTATGAATGTACTGTTCTAGAACTATTTTCGGCTTAGAATCCGATTATCGTCTTCGCAGCTGCCTGAAACCACTCTGAAAAAAAGTTATACGCTTTTTTCAAAGCTTACTGGCAAGGTAAGTGTACCCCCTATGAATTTTTTTGGGTGTTTTGGAGAAAAATCTCGGATTCGGCTCAAAACTCGTATATAGGGGTAATCTAGGGCGCTGAACACGAATCTAAAGTCCGTTTGTTAAAATTCTAAAGTTTACTGTGGGTTACGGTAGGTACCATGCCCTTTAGGGAGCAAAACGTTCCTCAATAATTCGAAAATCGACAAATGGACATTGAATTCGTGTTCACCGCCATGAATAACCCTCGCACACAAACTTTTAGTCATATATGAGATTTTAACCAGACTACCGTATACTCACAGTAATCTACCGTAATCTGCAAAAAATCGATAAACGGACTCCAGATTCGTATTAGGAACTCCTAATAACCCCAAGACACACAATTCGAGAAATATCTATCGTAGTACACCGGCAGTCGTCAAAAGTCGCGATTTGCCATCAAATTTCCCCTTCTGGGAAGCTTTGAACGAATCAAGTCGAAAACTTTGGAAAATCGGAAATTATTTCCCTCGTGATCAGCGCCCCAAATGACCCATCTGGGAGGATTTTGAGTCAAATCTGGAAGATTTCTTTAGGTGCTTTCAAAGCCCTCTAATTGGTATAATGACCAAATGTGAGCGATGTGTCTTTTTTAGAATAATGGCACATGAAGCACAAAATTGGACTTTCAATCAACTTCACTACATCAATATTCCGCACCAAAACCAGATCCACATTTTAGTGAAGTTCTTCTATCTACCCTTTAAAATGAATTAATAAATAAAATCAGAAGAAATCTCCATAGCAAAGTCAGTCAAAGTCAGACTATATCGAAACCAGCCATAAATGTGAGTTCAGCCATTCTATCCTTGAAATTTCTGAAAGTTGGGCTCCGCAGAAAAGGTCAAGGATTTGGCATTGCTCCTAAATGTTGTGAAATTGTTTTATTGGATTTGGCTCTCAACTTGATTTTTCCAATGTAGTGAAATTGTCGAACTGATTTGGCTGTGATGATACTATATGCAGATAACATAATCATTAAATCTAGTGAAATTGTTGCAAACGGATTTGGCAGGAGCTCTATCAATTATCACAGTCAAATCACGCGTCAGAAGGGGTTTTCCTTGAAGCGCATATTGAATCGAATGAGAACAGGAATAAACCTAGCAGCAAAAACGTTTCTATACAATGCGAACCGTGAAAGCGTTGAGGACACGAAGACATAGAGTCAGTAGCGAGTAAATTGCGTTAGATTTCGTTTTCATGATTTTTATCTCATCGGTGAGGGAAGGTCTGGTACCTTATTGTTAGTGGGAGCTACACTGAAAGGCAGAATAGCATTCGGAAACCTTAATTCTAGCCCATAAGGCCACGTTTCGTTCAGCATTGTTGACTGAGGATTATTTTTTTTTCTTTTTGTCTTCATTCGCTCGCCAGAAGACCTTCTGACGCGTGATTTGACTGTGATAATTGATAGAGCTCCTGCCAAATCCGTTTGCAACAATTTCACTAGATTTAATGATTATGTTATCTGCATATAGTATCATCACAGCCAAATCAGTTCGACAATTTCACTACATTTGAAAATCAAGTTGAGAGCCAAATCCAATAAAACAATTTCACAACATTTAGGAGCAATGCCAAATCCTTGACATTTTCTGCGGAGCCCAACTTTCAGAAATTTCACAACTTTTTACAAGGGTTTCCCTTCTACAATATCGTCGAGCTCCAGAAGTCGGTTTTTTTTTCGAAAACATAATGGTAGAAATGAAGAAACAACCGCTCCGCTTCTAAGACTGCAAGATAATTGTTGCAACGCGGCTTCCTACAAATAGATGCAAGGCATATACTTTTTGAATTTAAAAGTCGAAAAATGAAGAAATGAGTTTCAAAATGACCCAATTGTACAGGTTCTAGGCACTCTTCTAGACGGGGGGGGGGCACGCACCACTCAAGACAGAAATGAAATGAACGGCCCATTGGTGAGGCTACCAATCGAAGTATTTCCGTAGAGCTCTAATAAAAACAATGATTGATAGCGCAGTATCAGGCCTCTTTTATCAGAGTTTTCCATCATTTCTATGAGTTTTTGCGTAGCTTGGCCCCTCTAGTGAAAGAAAATGTTGAAGGGGCCCATGAAAAACCTTCATTTGTAAAGAAAAGTCAATCGGAACACATTGTAAATACGAATTTGAATTTCGCGCCAAAATCATTTTCGGAGTTTTTCTGCATGTGGAGTTCGTGCCGTAACCAATTTTTCCTGTTATCTTACTGTCGCACCAACATTCTAGGAAAAAGGGCTAGATGACTGGTGAGAATTGGTGGCGGATATTAACCTCACCGTCCAACGTTTTTGACTCGCCAAAGTTTACCAGTGTGGTCTACCGGGCTCAATCATGAAATTGAGCCTGAAAATGGAAATTGATTTCCAGCGCGAACGATAGTTAAGTGCGCCAGAAGAGGACTACCGTAATCTCAGGAATGATGTTATTCGGCTCTCGTAAACAAATTTGATGATACCCAATTGATCAATGATAAAGTATAAAAGAAGTGAAGAGCGGTGTGTCTTGATTCACACACCGTCCTTCTCTAGGGGTCAGCAGTTGAGGATCTGCCTGGACTAAAAAGCAGGGAAACATCACCACCTGTAGGGAAGATGAAGCGAAATCGGAGTCAGAACTTAGAAAATTTTAGAGCCAACTCGAGTGAGATTACGGTAGCCCTGTTCTGGCGGACTTAACTATCGTTCTTGTAGATTCGGAGGCCTGGCTTGCATACGGTGTCCTGAACATTGAACTGAGGTCCTGCACACCCCTACTGAGATCCGGCACACATTCCATGAAGTCCTGCTCATCCTTACAGGGGTCTTGCACACGTTTCGTGATGTCCTGCACACTCCTACTGATGTCCTGCACACATTCCACGAAGTTCTGATCATCCTTACAGGGGTCTTGCACACGTTTCATGATGTCCTGCACACTCCTACTAAGGTCCTGCACACTCCTACTGAGGTCCTGCACACATTCTACGGCGTCCTGCACACCCCTACTGAGATCCAGCACACATTCCATGATGTCCTGCTCATCCTTACAGGGGTCTTGCACACGTTTCATGATGTCCTGCACACTCCTACTGATGTCCTGCACACATTCCACGAAGTTCTGATCATCCTTACAGGGGTCTTGCACACGTTTCATGATGTCCTGAACACTCCTACTAAGGTCCTGCACACATTCCATGATGTCCTGCACACCCCTATTGGGGTCCTGCACACGCTTCATGATGTCCTGCTCACTCCTACTGATGTCCTGCACACATTCCACGAAGTTCTGATCATCCTTACAGGGGTCTTGCACACGTTTCATGATGTCCTGCACACTCCTACTAAGGTCCTGCACACATTCCATGATGTCCTGCACACCCCTATCGGGGTCCTGCACACGTTCCACGATGTCCTGTGTAATTTTACTAAGGTCCTACACACATTACATGACGTCCTGCTGAACCCTACTGGGGTCCTGCACACGCTTCATGATGTCCTGCACACTCCTACTGATGTCCTGCACACATTCCATGAAGTCCTGCTCATCCTTACAGGGGTCTTGCACATGTTTCATGATGTCCTGCACACTCCTACTAAGGTCCTGCACACATTCTACGACGTCCTGCACACCCCTACTGGGGTCCTACACAGGTTCCATGATATCCTGCGCACTCCTACTGAGGTCCTGTACAGGTCCCATGATGTCCTGCACACTCCTACTAAGGTCCTGCACACTCCCACTGAGGTCCTGCACACATTCTACGACGTCCTGCACACCCTTACTGAGGTCCTGCACAGGTCCCAAAATGTCCTGCACACTCCTACTGAGGTCCTGCACACCCCTACTGGGGTCCTGCACAGGTCCCATGATGTCCTGCACACTCCTACTAAGGTCCTGCACACTCCCACTGAGGTCCTGCACACATTCTACGACGTCCTGCACACCCTTACTGGGGTCCTGCACAGGTCCCAAAATGTCCTGCACACTCCTACTGAGGTCCTGCACACCCCTACTGGGGTCCTGCACAGGTCCCATGATGTCCTGCACACTCCTACTAAGGTCCTGCACACTCCTACTGAGGTCCTGCACACATTCTACGACGTCCTGCACACCCCTACTGGGGTCCTGCACAGGTCCCATGATGTCCTGCACACTCCTACTAAGGTCCTGCACACTCCTACTGAGGTCCTGCACACATTCTACGGCGTCCTGCACACCCCTACTGAGATTCAGCACACATTCCATGAAGTCCTGCTCATCCTTACAGGGGTCTTGCACACGTTTCATGATGTCCTGCACACTCCTACTGATGTCCTGCACACATTCCACGAAGTTCTGATCATCCTTACAGGGGTCTTGCACACGTTTCATGATGTCCTGCACACTCCTACTAAGGTCCTGCACACATTCCATGATGTCCTGCACACCCCTATTGGGGTCCTGCACACGTTCTATGATGTCCTGTGTAATTTTACTAAGGTCCTACACACATTCCATGACGTCCTGCTCAACCCTACTGGGGTCCTGCACACGCTTCATGATGTCCTGCACACTCCTACTGATGTCCTGCACACATTCCATGAAGTCCTGCTCATCCTTACAGGGGTCTTGCACATGTTTAATGATGTCCTGCACACTCCTACTAAGGTCCTGCACACATTCTACGACGTCCTGCACACCCCTACTGGGGTCCTGCACAGGTCCCATGATGTCCTGCACACTCCTACTGATGTTCTGCACACATTCTACGATGTCCTGCACACCCCTACTGGGGTCCTACACAGGTTCCATGATGTCCTGCACACTCCTACTGGGGTCCTGCACAGGTCCCATAATGTCCTGCACACTCCTACTAAGGTCCTGCACACTCCTACTGAGGTCCTGCACACATTCTACGACGTCCTGCACACCCCTACTGGGGTCCTGCACACGTTCTATGATATCCTGCGCACTCCTACTGGGGTCCTGTACAGGTCCCATAATGTCATGCACACTCCTACTGAGGTCCTGCACACCCCTACTGGGGTCCTGCACAGGTCCCATGATGTCCTGCACACTCCTACTAAGGTCCTGCACACTCCCACTGAGGTCCTGCACACATTCTACGACGTCCTGCACACCCTTACTGGGGTCCTGCACAGGTCCCAAAATGT
Organism: Aplectana chamaeleonis; assembly: GCA_029168955.1. Lineage (NCBI taxonomy): Eukaryota > Metazoa > Nematoda > Chromadorea > Rhabditida > Cosmocercidae > Aplectana > Aplectana chamaeleonis. The sequence continues at coordinate 1,655,017 of JAPDOI010000067.1, read as the reverse complement.
CCTGCACACTCCTACTGAGGTCCTGCACACCCCTACTGGGGTCCTGCACAGGTCCCATGATGTCCTGCACACTCCTACTAAGGTCCTGCACACTCCTACTGAGGTCCTGCACACATTCTACGACGTCCTGCACACCCCTACTGGGGTCCTGCACAGGTCCCATTATGTCCTGCACACTCCTACTAAGGTCCTGCACACTCCTACTGAGGTCCTGCACACATTCTACGGCGTCCTGCACACCCCTACTGAGGGGTTGCTGTAGTTCCACGACGTCCTGCATACTCCTACTGCGGTCTCGCATAGTCAACCGACACTTCAGCACACCCTGCGACGACTTCTTATCTTTGGTGCGCATGGTACAAACACGCGCCACGCTCTAAAACAACCCTTCCGCATAGCGTCCTGTTCCAAGCCGGACGTTTAGAGTACACCACCCTAGAGAGCAAGGTATTTATATGGAGTCTCTAAGAAAACAATGACTGATAACGAAAAACCTGTCATTTTTATAAACTAATCTTGAGAGGCCGGTTTCCGAGTTTCAAACGCCCGTTAGGGGCCCAGAAAGCATTATGGTGAGTTCTGACAATTATTTTCGTCATTCCCGTGGTCTATTACATCTAGTCACAAATTTTCGAGCGATTTGGTCCACGCCTTCCAAAAAAATGGTTTTCGACGGACGGAGGTGGAGGCGGAGGCGGTGGCGGAGGCGGAGGCGGAGGCGGAGGCGGAGGCGGAGGCGGAGGCGGAGGCGGAGGCGGAGGCGGTGGTGGAGAACGTTTTTGCGTACTTTGAGAGGTCATAACTTCAGAAAGCGGGGACCAGTTGGGATGAAAAGTTGCACACATATGTAATTTCTTGCAGCGCGTCGAATAGTGTACAGCTCATACCTCTGTTGACGGTATGAATAGGTGATCTCATTGTAGGGCATCCGCGCGGGAAGAGATCAAAGCCAAATCCTGGTGAGCGCTTCGCGCTCACCACAATTTGCTCGCACGATACAGAAATCATGCGAAATTGTGATATTGATACTTTCTAAGAAGATTGGAAGGCAAGCGCGAAAAGCCTGGTCCAATGCAAAAATCTGTCCCACGGCCAATGAGTCGATTGGGGGGGGGTGGGCTGGATAACACTATTCCCTACCACTAGGGAAGGGGGAGGACGACGCTGGATCATTAGGGACGGGAGAGAACGGCGCAGTCCGGCCATCGGCCGACTATGACGAGAGCCTAACTGTGTGTTGTGACAACAATACCTTTCTTGGACCTATTCATTGAAGAGTGCGAGTATGGAGCTTTGGAGAACCGTTCCGCTCTTAAACGAAACATACGTATCGATCAAGCGTGTTCGGACAGGTAATCGCAGATACCCTCTATAAAACGTCGTAATTCACATCATTCGAGGCGCGAGCGGCGCGCGCGATGTCTCAGCCTCCGACTGCCCCCACCTCTCTCACTGTCTCTAGCCTCCGCTCCGCACCAGCACGCGTAGGAACCATGTGAATTTCGCCGTTTTATAGCCTGTAAACTATTTTGTCACTTCAACAGGCATGTTTTGACGTTAGGAGCCGTTCGGTTTTCGAAGCTTGTTACCGCTATTCTTCATTGAAATTCTCTACTTTCTGTTACTCAGTTCTTCATCTTGAATCCTAAATACTGTGCTTCTCTGGGCCAAATTCCGGTCCGCAATTGCTTCTCGACACGCTTTGTGGCCGCGCGCTTTTGAGTCGGAAGAGTTTCCAGCGTTGCCGCAGCCGTTTTGTTGACCCTAGGTGGGTTTTGAAAGCTGGAAACTAAACAAAATTGGAGAAAACCGCATAAAAAAGCTACATCGAGTCCACTTTGACGCTGGAAACTCGACTGACTCGAGCGCGTGCGGCCGCAAAGCGTGTCTAGACGCGATTGCGGACCGGAATTCGGCCAAGAGAAGCACAGTAGAACTGTATCGCATAATATATTCATCTATTTTCAATTGACTCCATTTTTTATCGGTCACTCTCACCGAGCCCTTGCTCATCCAGTGACCCCCAACGCATTGTTTTAAGTGAGAGACTCAAGAATGAAAATCATCGTGAACGCCGCTTTCGAGTAACTCACTTTTGTTATTCAGCATATCAGAAACAAGGTGCAGCTTCGTTTCGACCTGCGAACTGCAGTTTTGCGGGATAATGTGCTCTTCACGCTCTTCTGGGAAAATGAATTTGGAATGAAGCCTACCATTGTTCTGTGCATCAGCAAAGTTCCTATATGCTGACAGATTTTTCTATCACACTATTACGACTGAGGAACTCAGAGAAACTCACGGCCCATCCGCGGCGCTTTTGCAGGATCGTCCGCGACCGACGACCGGACGATTCTTTACCGAAGCCGTTAAAGCGCCGGTAAAGCGCCGCGGACCATCGTGCAGGCGCCGCGGATCGTCCTGCAGGCGCCGCGGATCGTCCTGATAGCCGCCGCGGATCGTCCTATGAGCCGCCGCGGACGGTCCCTTTCTGCAAATATGACGTCAAATAGCTTGTCCTGTTCGCAACCACAAAAATATATAAAAAAATATCAATATTTCCGCCGAGTTTTGCGGTGAGGAACCACCTTCCCTGCGGATCGCGGCGAAAACCGACCCCACCCCTAAGCTGTGAGGATTCCTTATCCCCCAGCGACCAAAAACATGCTGGCCTTCGGAGAAGGACTCGAAGTCACCTTCCAGGGGTGCGTTCCAAGAACATTCCCATGGCAAAACACTGGCAAGGAAACGTTGGCACGGCGACGTGGAAGCAATTATCAGTTACAATTCGTGGCCCTGGAAAACAAGTTTGGCCATGGAAAGGCTGCTTGCCCTACCACGGCACCATGGAAACATTCTTGGAACGCACCCCAGGACCGGCATTTGAATGCCGAATGAGGACTCGAGTGAGATGAGGCGCCTTTTATACCGGCTTTGCATGTGATAAACACATTAGGGCTTGATCATTCGATTTACCATGTTTTTTTCATGTCTGCCACTGCAGCCGTGCCTGCGGTAAAGTGAGATGTGAACGAGTGGGATGAGGAGGTGAAAGTCGTTCAACTGCCGTTGCGCCCTGGGACCACCCTCATCGAGAACAACAGCGCCGCGGACCGTCCGGAGAGCTCATCTTCCGCCGCGGACGGGCCGAGCACTTTGCCAATCAGTTGCTATTCATACTCATCCCTCTCCGCCATAGCGGCCCGCTAGTTCCAAGATGTGAGTATGAATAATTTTTCATCCCTCCTACGCCTCCCGCTCCTCGAGTAGAGTATGAATAATTCAGCGGTACAGCGCAGGCGGAGTGGGAGGAGCGGGGCTTTTCACTCGGAGTGTAAGTGAAGAATGAATGATACCGCTCTAAAATTTCCAGAGTAAGCAATCGCTGATAACGCTATCAGATATCTGATATTGGATACATTTTTAATTTTTTATGAATGAATCTTGAAGGCAAGGTCCGGTCAAATTTTGACACTACCGAAATTCGGGTTAGAGAGATTGGGCTGTCCTAGCTGAACACCCTCTGGATTTTTTACAAGCCCTAGGTCCTTACTTCTGGAGAAAACATCTCTGAAGTCAGGGATTACGGTATTTAAAACATGATAATCATAGCCAGAGTGATCGATATTGACACTGCCGTTTTCAAGAATGCGTGGACGATGGATAAAATATGGACGATGGGCACACTTTTCTGACAGTGGTTGACGGAACTGGCTGGAATAACTTCAAGAAGACCGTTTTGTCCAGCTTTCACATGTTCTTCGGGACTAGAATTTTGGCCGGTCACTGCCTTTGAGTGGAGTATGAATCACTCAAGAGGCACCGCTGTGGCGTGGCGGGCGGGGTTAATTTTTATTCATACAGGCTATAAAACTGCGAAATTCACATGGTTCCTACGCGTGCGGGTACGGCGCAGAGATTAGAGACAGTGAGAGGGCGCAGGGCAGACGGAGGCTGAGGCGTCGCGTACGCCGCTCGCGCCTCAAATGATGTAACACGACGTTTTTTAGAGGGTAATTATGGCCCTAGTTATACACCAGCGGAATGAAAGCGTCTCGCGATGACATTGCCGCCGCTTGCTGCGTGAATCTGGGATTCGTCTGCAATGTTGCGTCTTCGGCGTCTTTGACGCAATACTGCGGACAAAAATTTCCAGGCGTTTTTAATGGTATTTTATCGGTTTTTTTCGCTTCTGACACTTTTTATTTGCAGAATAGCATTGCTCGTTATGTCGTTTTGGTTATGTTGTAACAATTTTAAATCCGAAAAATAATCAGCTGGTGGAAATTGGCGAATTTCCAACAGGGCAGGTCCCGTAAGGATGCAGTATACGGTGCCGCGGCGTGTATAACTGCTCTGTGCGGCCTTCCGGCGCGTTTTTCTGCGACTTTTCTCCCTTTTGGCATGCCTGAGCGCAGTTAGGGCGCATATAAGTGATAGTTGTCTTGCTATTTCCGCAGCGTCCCGCCGGTGTATAACTAGGGCCTATCTTTTCACCGGCGCGGGTCGCTCTTGCGGAGAGGAGATAGATGAGTATGGATAGTTCCTCACTCAAAAACTCGTTTGCGAACCCTTAGGTGTTCACCGTGTTTTCAGATCTGTTTTAGAATTTAATCGCAGTACGATGCGATAGCATGATAATCATGAGCTTCTATCATGGTCGCGTCGCACGTCTATACTCATTCCAAGAATGCTACGGCAGCAATCGGCGGTGGAGCTGCAGAAAAAACCTCAGGAGCAGTGTCAACGAAAAGAATTGTCTCCGTGTTTTTAGTGATATACGTATGGGTGTCTACTCTGAGAAAATTTGCATTGACCAAACATGGTAAAGCGAATGACCACGTGTTAATGTGTTTAACATGAGCACAGCCGGTATAATAGGTGCCTCATTTCACTCGAGTCCTCATTCGGCATTCTGATGCCGGCCCTGGAAGGTGACTCAGAGTCCCTCTCCGGAGGCCAGCTTAATTTTGACCGCTGGGGGATAGGGGATCCTAACGGCTGGGGGTGGGGCGGTTTTCGCCGCAATCTGCAGGAAGGGTGGTTCCTCACCGCAGAACTCGGCGAGTGTTACACCCTTTTAGCGGGCCGAGTCGGGGCAGCCGGTTTCAAGCACCGTCGCTGCCGGAATCGGGCACCGTCGCAGCCAGATTCAGGCACCGTCGCGGTAGGGTTGAAGTACCTCCGGACCGGGTTTGGGAGCCGCCGCGTCCTGGTTGAGACACCGTAGCGGGGAGGTTGATGCAGTGGCATAGCTGGTGGAGGGACTCTGGATAGACACTACCCTGCAGGCACCGATTAGGAGCCTTCATGGCAGGGTTGGTCTGCCGCCGCGGCAAATTTTCTCAGAGAAGATTTCCACGAGATGAAAAATGAATCTGATAAGAGCCGGCCAATGATAGTTTGAGAGATCGCTCGAAATGAGCCTGTTGGACTATCTTGAGTGGCCGACCGTAGGCTTCGGTCATAGTTGGTTGATCGACATAGCTAGCCCGGTCGATAATCATGAAAGATATGAATGAGGTTTAATGCAAAAAACCCGGGGTCGTATTCGCCATCAACCCGCCGGGGAGTCGAAGGGTAGATGAGGTGAAATTTCAGAACAAAATGCGCGCTCCACGCCCACCTCTCGCCTACCTTGGTTTCCGTCGCGACCGCCGGAATTTTTCGAATCGCATAGCTGAAGAATGGCCGCTTAGCGATGGAATCTCTATCTTTTCGCAGTGATATCGATACGTAACACAGTTTGCATTTCCATCCTACTTGGTGTAAGATGGGTTGATCTGCTCCTCTGCCGCGCGCGGTATCGTCCCTTCCTCTTCCCTTCGACTTCCCTCAGCGGGTTGTTGGCGAATACGACCCCCGATATGGCTGACCCGACCGATGCTCACATGATATAAGGTAAGATTAGCGAAGGGGTTTAATTACCCAAGTTTGAGGTATATGGTATATGATGAATACCGGTATGGAGCTTCGGGGGTCGGACCTGCTCCGCGCGCGGTCGCGGCGCGGCGCAGTTAATCACTATAATTTCCGCCCCATCGCAACACTCATTAGCGGAACGAATAAGGAATCAATAAGTGCTAATGAGAATACAACTACTCACATTGAAACAATGAAAACAAGGAATTTCAAAGGGCGATTAACATTATTGTTTAAAATCGCATGTTCGTCGAGCTGTACGTGTTGTGTTCATTCACGGGGTAACGCGCCAATATTACGCCATTTTTTATTGTTTCCGCTATTTTGGACTGCGGATGATTCAAGTATTAGTGGCATCTTACGTGCGATTTCTTTGGGTGCAAAGCTAGTTGGTGAAAGCCACTCACGTTCCAGTCATGAAAATGAAACACGATAGATTTAGCCTCCACGCAGGGGATTTCCTCTCCTGAGTGACCGTCCACATGGGGTTCAAACTGATTTCCACCCCCGAAATACCCAATACACGATAGATTTAGCCTCCACGCAGGGGATTTCGTCCCCTGAGCGACAGTGCAGTCGCAGGCTGCACCGTCCTTATAGGGTTCAAACTGATTTCCACCCCCAAAGACCCGATACATAATAGATTTAGCCTCCACGCACGGGATTTCCTCCCCTCAGCGACGGTGCAGCCGCAGGCTGCACCGTCCACATAGGGTTCAAACTGATTTCCACCCACCGAAATACCCGATATAGGATAGATTTAGCCTTCACGCAGGGGATTTCCTCCCTGAGCGACGGTGCAGCCGCAGGCTGCACCGTCCATATAGGGTTCAAATTGATTTCCACCCCCGAAATACCTGATATACGATAGATTTAGCCTCCACGCAGGGGATTTCCTCCCATGAGCGACGGTGCAGCCGCAGGCTGCACCGTCCACATAGGGCTCAAACTGATTTCCACCCCCGAAATACTCGATACACGGTAGATTTAGCCTCCACGCAGGGGATTTCCTCCCCTGAGCGACGGTGCAGCCGCAGGCTGCACCGTCCACATAGGGTTCAAATTGATTTCCACCCCCGAAATACCTGATATACGATAGATTTAGCCTCCACGCAGGGGATTTCCTCCCATGAGCGACGGTGCAGCCGCAGGCTGCACCGTCCACATAGGGCTCAAACTGATTTCCACCCCCGAAATACTCGATACACGGTAGATTTAGCCTCCACGCAGGGGATTTCCTCCCCTGAGCGACGGTGCAGCCGCAGGCTGCACCGTCCACATAGGGTTCAAACTGATTTCCACCCCCGAAATACCCGATATACGACAGATTTAGCCTACACGCAGGGGATTTCCTCCCCTGAGCGACATGGATTTAGCCTCCACGGATCGACGGAAGATCCTGTGATAGAGTGGCTAAGCTGCACAGCAGCACCCCTTGGTGAAGTATGGTCTCACATTGTATGTTCTTCCGGTGTTGGTGTATTCTCGAGGAAAAAAGCGAATTTCAATTAAATTTCAAAAACTTTGTATTCGGAAAAAGTTTACTCCAAAACAAAAAAGTGCACCGGATTATATGAGTATTCTGCAGGGTGGTTGGGAGCAATCATTCGTTTTTCCCCATTTTCTGGTTTACTTAACGGTCTAGTCCGATGTGGCTAGTAGCTTTCATATTGATTGCTCCTGTTGTGTGAAACATTTACGGCTAATACGCTTTCTTTGTTACGTCAAACGTCATGCGGACGCCTTGGAACGCTTGTGCTCATTTTTTATTCACATCCGGTTTTTCTATCATGTTCATGAGATTGCATGTATTAAACAGCTCAACGTTCAGGTTATATTCATGTGTGACTCGTTTTTACTCGTTTGAAAGCATCAAAGTTAGAAAATCTAATAAATAATCAGCGTTCTGGTGGCTATTGACGATTTTTGAGTAAATCGCTCTCAAAATAATACTCTGCTCATTTTCGTATATCAAATAATCTCATATGTTGACATTGCTGACGATTGTTCCACTGCCGAGAGCCTTTGTGTCGAGGGATTGTCGCCGAGCCGTGTTCAGGGCATGTCCGCGACGCGACCGCGCGCGGAGCAGGTCCGACCCCCGAAGCTCCCTACTCGCACTCGTATATGATAAGTGGCATCGTTGGCGTAATCTGCGTTTGTGGTAATCTACGTCTGGTATTGTTGGTGTGATCTACATTGGTTGCGTTATTATATCGTCTGGGGTAAATAACTGGTACGATCTGGACACCGAAGTCTCTTCAAGAACAGGAGTGCACTCTTGTGGCCGAGTGTGAAATTTTTTTATCTTCTGTGCCACCGCACCAGGTCTATTTTTTAAATTGGTTGTGCCCCGATGACGAGCGAAACTCCGGTCTGCCCTCCGACACTTCAGGGCAGCAAGATCCGCAAAAACCTGGTGGAAGATCTGTCGCCAACAATGGACTTTGGCGAAGCCGCAAAGGCGCTGGTGGACGACGATTCGCTGCCGATGCATATTCGGACAATTACCGCTTATATCCTGAATGAAAGGAGTCAGGTTGAATCATTATGTAAGAAAAACTGTGAGTTAGCCGAGATGGTCCGAGATATGGTTAAGGCTAATACCGAGCTAAGCCAGGTGAACGACAGGTTGAATGCTACATTGAGGGAAGCCTTTAGTAGTCAGAATGTTCCGGATAATATCAGTGATGTTCCTTGTGCTAGTGCTGTTCCCGACTCAGTTGTGCAGTCATCCCCTTCTGTAGGGTTAGAGAAGTCGAACGACTTCAGAGAGATTGAACGTAGTCGCTCAGTCGTGATCATAGGAGTTCCAGAGAATCGTAGCAAATGCCCGCGTGATAGAGCTATTAATGACCATTTATGAGTTGTTGATATATTGTATTTCCTGTCTATTGATTGCTTGCCTGCATCGATACATCGCATGGGCCGCGATGACTCTTCTCATAATAGGTTGCTCAAAGTGATCTTCCCTGCATCGAGCATTGCCAGGACAGTACTGAGGCGTGCTCCTCAGCTTAAGCGTTTCCCGTTCACTAATGGCCTGTTCATCAGAGCCTCCCTTCCTGGGGAGGAACGTGAGCGGCGGGATGCTGAGCGGAGAGCTCGTCGCAGTTCTGCCATTGCCAGTGTGAATCATGCTGGGGCGAATGTAAGTCCTCCCGTTAGTGGTACTACCCCTGCTTTGAAGAGTTCTCCGGCTGTCAATATTGGTGTAAACACTCCTGTTAATGTCAGCACTCCTGGTGTTAACGTTAATGCTCCTGTTAGGGTGAATTGTGTCAATATTAGTAACAACCTAGTTTCTTCCCAAGAGCCTAGTACGAGTTCGAATTGTATTCCCGGTCAGCATGTCAGTGATAACGTTGCCGCCGGTCATTCAGTTGTTAATTTAAACTTGTGAATCCTCTTCGGACCGCGGATAGCATTCTCAAATGTCTCTCTTCCAACATACGTTCCCTTCCTAGAAGCATAAACAGTCTCATAGGTTACATTCAACAATTTGATTTTGGCATTATAGCGCTGTCTGAAACGTGGTTGACGCCTCACATCACTGGTGCTTCGTTATTTGGTGGCTTATGCTCTCAATTTGATCTACTTAGATGTGACCGACCGCACAAGAGGGGCGGGGGAGTGGCTCTTTGGTTGAGTAAGTCTCTTTGTCCAAGGTTAGTGTACGAGGAGTCTTGTTCTGAAGGTTATGAACTACTTTGTGCTGACATTATTGTTAGTAATAGGACGCTGAGAATAGTTATTGCTTACAGGGCGCCCTCATGTACTGCTGACTGTTTTGAAACTTTTATTAAAACCTTAGGTGATTTGCTTTCTTGTAGTCAGTCTTGTATCATCACGGGCGGTTTCAATTTACCAGATATATTGCGAGAACAGCTTGTTCCTGCGGCTACCAACCTGAGTAGTAAACAGTTCCTAGATATGTGCGCTTCGCATAATCTCACCCAGAATAACGTAATGGCTACAGGAGGTAGTAATATTTTAGATCTGTTACTGTCCAATGAGGATGGGTTGATTGTAAAAGTGGATACTCTGGCCCCATTGGGCACCAGCGATCATGCTTCTATTGTATTCGAGCTAAGCGTGCTTATCGAGGTATCTGATAGTAAAATTTTTAATAGAATATACAGTAAAGCGAATTTCGCGTGTATCAATGAATACCTGGACAGCGTGGATTGGTATGGCTCACTGAGTACTGTGGATACCGTAGAAGATAAATACGAACTCTTTCTTTCCATCCTTGACCACACCATTGATTTATTTGTACCGATAAGCCTGGTATCTACGAAGAAGGTGTTCCTACCTGAGCTCTTGGAAAATCTTTCTCACAGGAAATCTCAAGCATGGAACATGGCAAACAGCAGTAATAGGGCTGAGGATTGGTTCGAATACAAAAGAGTTGCGGCAATATTTGAAAAATGTTTAAAGAAATATAATAGTAATAAGGAAAGGAAAGTTATCGAGTCTAAAATAAAAACTCATTTTATAGGTTACTTAATTCAAGGCTAGAGAGTAAATCTGGGTTGGATGTCTTGTGAGAGAGGATGGTTCAAGTGCAGTGGAGGACAGCCAAAAAGTTCTACTTCTGGCAAATGTGTTTAAGAGAGCGTTCCTTGAGGATACTGACTTGGATGAGCGTGTTAGTCCTTCTCCTTTTCCTGTTATGCCTGACTCTGGTTCCACCCGGGTGAATTGTCGGAGCTACTAGCAAAATGGCCTAATTCGTTTTCTGACACTCCGGATCACATACCATTATGCTTCATAAAAAAGGTGATTGCTACCATAGTTAGCCCGCTTGCATACATTTTCAACCTAAGTTTTATGCGTGGAGATGTTCCGAGTAGATGGCGTACATCCTTTGTAACTCCTATACCAAAAAAGAAACCGTGTTCTGATCCCAACAATTACCGGCCTATTAGTATCACGTCTATTTTTGCAAGGCTGTTCGAAAAAGTATTGAAGAAAAGGATTATGGCTCATCTTGAGGAGCACTCCATCATCTCGGAGCACCAACATGGTTTCCAAAAGGGTAAATCCACAATTTCGGCGATGCTGCAGTCCCTTGATGATTGGACACGTGCGCTGGACAAGGATATTGGTGTAGATGTTATTAACCTCGATTTTTACAAGGAGTTCTACAGAGTTTCCCATCGTAAATTAATAAACAAACTAGAAATAGTGGGTATCCATCCGCGTATAGTGGCTTGGATTCGTGCTTTTCTCACGGGTAGAACTTCCAGGGTCAGGCTTAATAGTACGTTCTCCTCTCCCTTTGCAGTCCTTAGTGGTGTTCCCCAGGGTGGAGTGCTTTCACCAATTCTCTTTAATATCTATACGTATGAGCTTCCCTCTATAATATCCTTGAACAACGTTGGCTGTTCGGCATTTGCTGATGACTTTAAATTGTATAATCCTCTTTTGACAATGGAAGATTCGGAGTGTTTGCAAAAAGCTCTAAGTGATGTAGCCAGATGGTCGAATGAGTGGAAATTGCCGCTTTCTAGCGAAAAAAAACTAAGGTGATGAAGCTTGGCAAAAGGCGAGTTAGTACCTTCTATACTATTGACGGTATGCAGTTGAGCGAGGTGAGCGAGATTAAGGACCTTGGTTTTCTTGTCGAAGATTATCTTAATTTCGATGATCACTGCCTCCAAGTCGCGTCCATGGCGAACAGAATGATGCGCAGCGTGTTCAGGGCACTTTCAACTACCAATGCAAATGTCCTGACTGAGGTGTATAAAACGTACATACGTCCACTTAAGGAGTATGGTACGGTGGTCTTTAATCCATACAAAAAGGGATCTATTGATGCGCTGGAGAAAGTCCAGAATACTTTTACACGTAGAGTTTTCTTCAGATCATCATGGTATTTGACTAATCGCAACGTATGTCATGTCACCAGGAACGCTAAATTGGGCCTAACCACTTTAGAGCACATGAGAAAAAGATTTGATATTATAATGATGTATAAGATCATTCATGGGAGTGCTGGTATCACGGCTAGCCGGCTGTTCAACCTGAGACCATCAAACACTAGGGGAGCGCCGGTGAAATTGGGCCTCGTTGGGGCCAGACGGAACGTAAGTTAGCACTTTTTTGTCAATAGTGCGGGATCTGAATTCAACAAATTACTTCGGTCAGGTTTGGTAGTTGGAAAGTTTACTGAATTCAAAAAGGCGCTTGAGAGTTATCTGCTATCCCAAGAGCGATGTCTGTAAGATCTCATTCTTCATGGTGCCGGTGTATGCCTAATAGTCAGTTCATCCATTTGCTTTATTATTGTCCGACAATCTTTAGTCTCTTTAATTGCCGTTTAGGTGTTTCTTTTCGTTGTTTGTCTTTGACACGGTTCTACCGTGTAATAAATCAAATCAAATCAAGATATGAATTATATCCATGATATCGTTCGACATATTTCATACATATTGACCGCGTCAGACACACCGGGGTACAGCGGGTGTGTTTTGCAATCTCTATCATCCACGTTCCTCACACGTATCGACCGGGGGTGCGTTCCAAGAAGATTTCCATGGGAGGAAAATGGGTCTGATAAGATATAACGAATGATAATCTAACTGATAGGCACACTTCATGCGGTCTTTCAATCTGTCATTGGTCGGCTCTTATCAGATTCATTTTTCCTCCCGTGGAAATCTTCTTGGAACGCAACCCGGGCTGACCACGGTGATTTTCTCAACCGAACGGGGCCTTATTCATTTGTTTGTTGCTATCAGTGCTGGATTGTTGATGCAGTGTAGTTGAAGACAACGGGCTAATTCAGCCATTCTCAATCTGATTCATTGTTGAATTAATTTCATAGTCAAGGTGATTCCTTATTATAAAATATCGACTGAATTGAGGGTTCGCCACATTTTTTACAGCCTCGTTTCATACCAAAAAGGGGGAAATTGACGACCGTTTCAGAAGTAAAATGCCACATCCCACATAGCACACATTCAGTCTAAGTCCTCCTTCAGTCACGTATACAATGTGCGTGGGACTTCACTCATTTTTAGAAATACTGCTCACCAAAGAATTTATGTTTGTAAAGGTTAATTGACAATGAATAGTCCATGCGCTCGAGTGTCTCCAAATGCAGGAGGACATTCAACAGTTTGATTCGTGCTTCAGCCATTTTTTCAAGCAAAGTGATGATTCGCATCCATACGATTTCTTGGATGGACAGTTTTCGCACGGTTCGCCGGGCACGTAGATAAGGCGGTTGATAACGTCGCCACTGCAAAATTGAGCAGTTTTAACACTTCTACTGAGAAAACACTATGATGAAGCTTACTTCCACACGTAGTGACACGCAACTTTGTAATTATCACCACATTCGTATGCGCTACATCCGACCCGGTACGTCCTAGCCCATGCCATCTATCATCAAGGCTGTTAATAGTCTGATAGACAGCAAAAATATGGGCACATGAGATGAGCTTACTCTCGCGAACTTTGAAATCGGTTTGCCGACATGGCGTGCCTTGAAAGTGACACGCATTCCAGGAGCATCCGACTCGGTGCTGGATGTGTTCCACCACATGTTGAGTGCCTAAAAGTCAGAGCGTAGGTAGTGGGAATATTTGGTTGATCTATATGCGACACTAACTTCAGCCATAGCCTCTTTTTTGGACGACACCAAGCTTTTTGGAACGAATCCAACGTTCAACGTCGGAGCTGGTCCATCGTCGCTCTTACAATTTCTGACCGCACTCCTTGCTTGATACTCCTCCCAACAATTGTACACCTGTGGATCATAACATCCTACATCTCAGGTGAGAGAAAGCTGCACAGAAAAGTTTCAGGAAAACTCTTTGACTTCTTACCAGCTTGTTGATGTTGGAACCTTTCGGATAAAAATCAAAGCTAGGACGTTGAACCTTTCCCTCAGCAAGCAGACTCCTGAAATTGATGACCCTATGCTGACAACATCGTAACTCACAATCCTACTTCACGGATCTTATTCAGTAGAGTGCTTCTGAAAGCCAGCTTGCCGCGAGGCTAGGTGACGCGCCTGTATGTTGCGGATACAGGGTTAACTGCATACCGAAAGCGGCCGGTGCTTGCCCTCAGACGCTGATAGGTCAAGGGTCAAACTTCTTGCTTCTGCTGTGCCAGACAAACTGATAAAGTTAGCCCGACTCTTCTTCTTCTTCTTCTTGTCAGCCATGAACAGAGCATCGCATCAAAGGCGTAGGAAGCTAGCCATTTCACACGGTTTGTACTATAGATCTCGAGCAGATAACATTGTAGGTCTGGCCGGGCATGAAAATAGATGCAATGATTCATGTCCAGCACATTCACCATCAGGGCATCTATCAGGGACTGACTGATCAATCCGATTGGCGTAGGCCTTTAGATATGTGGAGTGACCGCATCGCAGACCAGCGGGGATTGTTCGGGTGCGTCTCGGTAGATCGGCTTCGCTGTCGTCGACTCGTGACGCCGCCATAAATTGAATTGGGCTGAGCATCAGACAGGTACTCTGCCACAAAGCGCGTATGCTCAGCCATCAGGAGTCTTCTGCGGGAGAGCTCGGATGTAGCCCATCGTTGTTGATCGACAGCAGACAGGAAAGCATTGAGCGGCTTGCGTATGTTTCTTGATTGGGGGCCGGGCGACAGAAGATGGTAGTTTGGATGGGTCGGGCTCTTTACAATACTTATGAGAAACTGCTGAGACTGGAGTAAGCAGTGCTGTTTTACAGGGAGTAGGCCGGTTTCTTGATGGAGATGCGGAATAGGCGTCGACTTGTGACATCCAGTAATAAGCCTGAGGGCAGTATTCTGTGCTCTCTGCAACTTGCTCCAAGAGGATTCAGAGAGATGTCGGGTCCAAATAGGAGCGCCATAGTCCAACGTAGTACTTCTTTCGTGCTGCCCCACGAGGTTCCAGCCAAGGCGCGAAGAATGTTGTTGCGCGAGTTGGCAGTGGCAGCTCGTATACGCGTGTTCTCATGGAATCGTAAAGAGGGGTCCAGGAAAACTCCTAATAGTCGAGAATGCTTAGACAGTGGCAGCTCGTGACCATCCCAGACGACTTTGGGATGTAGTCGATGTTCGATCTCAGACGATAGCAGGCCCTGAGCCCACCCCGAATGCACCCGGAGCCGCGTCCATGTTGCGCTCAGGGTGACGAATTTGGCAATTTCCGGGCCACATATATTGTGATGCAGGCCACATACGTTGCGCTCCGGGTCCTACCGACGAAATTGATTCACGCAGCGCCCAGAGCGCAACTGTCGGCTGATGACGTCATAGTGCATCATCCAGCGTAGACGATTACGCCCCGGGCGCTTTCTATAAACCGATATTAGCAGCACAGCTGCAAAAATCGATACATCGACGTATTTCACACGCTTCGCTGATCGACTATCGCACCCATTTTAGCTAATCGATTTTTCAAGGAAGAATCCAGCGGTTTTCACACATTCACCGAATTACCCCAATCTACAGAACTTGCTTGGATTAATGTGACCCTTAATTGTCCTTTTTCAAAGCTAGTGCTGATTATGAAATACCTAAGCTCAAGACACTTTCCCCTGCTTAGAATCTTGATTCCATCACAACTTCCCTCACAACTTCACCCATTAATCTTCTGATTTCCATTGTATGCGATTTCATCCTGGAATCAAGCCGCTAAGCATTGGAAATCGATGCCTAAATTAGAGCGATTATTCTGTTCCCTCGCGAGCTTGAGCGGAGCGAGGGTAGAGACAGCGAGAAAGTGAGGAAAGAAGGATACGCAGCGTACGCGCGCAGACGCACGCGACGAATGGAAATAAATTTCACTCAGAAACAGAGGTTAAGCAGAATATCGTATTTTAGAACACTCAAAATGCGTATTTAATCCAAATAACCCTCCCGAATCAAATTGTTTCCGGTTTAGGACTTTTTGATTTTTCAGAGTGGAGGACTAAATGCAAGAATGCGATCGATTCGTTTTTCTTATTTTTTCGAAATGATTAAATATATTTAAAGAACTCCCTCCAATAATATTCGTAAAATGCGTTCGGAAAGCCATGTTAACGTTCTATTTTTTAATACAGTCTAAATGTTGCACAAGTATGAAGAATATAATGAACTTGAGGAAGGTCGAATATTGAGCGCAAATGGAGTAGAGGAAATCAATTACAAGCCCCACAAGAGAAACTGTGAGAATCCCACTCAAAAATCGCAGGGAGCCCAGATGCTCTTCCTTGTTTCAATCGATTCATCTAATTTCGAAATGCGAGCGTCAGTCAACGCAAGTGGCCCGAGGAGCAACCTGAACGCACTGCACGTTGCAATCACAACCGAAACGCACCGCAAGTTTGAATATCAACTGCTCTGCGTTTCGGTCGCAGTAGGCGGGGAGAGGCGGAGCCGGTTGCGCTCCGGGCCTGCTACTGTCTGAGATAGTAGCTGTTGTACATAGTGTAGCACTTGATTTGGAGGCAGAGACAGTCAGCGACTTTGATTTTAGAAACACTGCCAGGGTCCGTAAGTAGCCATTCATGGCAGCACTGGCTCGATCGATAACTGAGTCCATGCAAACGATTGTGATGTCATCGGCGTACAGGCACAGATGAATACCAGTTGGTGGCTCAGGAATATCAGACAGAAACAGCGAAAACAGGCTCGGGGATAACACCCCGCCTTGCGGGACACCGGCTTTCAAAGTGACCGAAGACGACAGATGTCCGTCGAACTTTACACGAATGGACCGGTTCTTGACAAAGCTATTAATCCATCTTTTAGACCAACTGGGCATATCCGATTGCAGTATGGATTTCGATAGAAGCGGGATACTGACGCTATCAAACGCAGCCGTGAGATCAATAGCAACGGCGAGGCTTCTACCAGCCGGAGTCTTGCGATTAAATCCAGCAATGATATGCTCGGTGATTGATGTCAGGGCAGTGATGGTCGAATGCTCCTTCTCGAAACCATGCTGGTGAGTGTTCGGCTGCAACGCGTTTTGGAGGAGCAGATTGACGACTTTTTCCGCAAGCTTGGCAAGTGGGGAGAGAAAGGAAATGGGGCGGTGGGAGGCAGCCTTATCCGGCGGTTTGCCTGGCTTGACAATGGGGATGACGACAGCTTGTTTCCAGCGGGCCGGAATAACACCAGAACTGAATGACGAATGAAAAAGATCAGAGAGCAGTTCGTAATAGGGATCAGGAATATGTTTGAGATGAACAGCCGAAATCCCGTCGGGTCCCTCAGCCCGCGAATTTTTCGTCGATTTGATGACCTTGTCGATGGCGGAAGGAGAGATGATAGGGACATCCAGTCGACTGAGTTTCCTGATTGCTCGCATTGTTCGTCTGTGTTGCTTATCCCGAGGCGATGACGCAGATGCAAATACTTTGCCGAGCAGACAAGCAGCCTTGTATCCGTGCTCGAATCTTCCAGACGGAAACTCGAGCATGTTGAGATCTCATCTTTTTGCCTGAAAGCCGCTTCAAGGTGGTCCAGGCTTTTTTGGCATCCACGGCAAAATCGATCGACTCGGTGAGCTCTTCTCAGCGTTGCTGCTTGTGTTGATTTAGCAGTGCGGTGATGTTTTCCGACAGCTGTTGTATCGTTGGATCATTGGGGTCCGATCTTCGCTTGTCATCTCTCATAGTGATCAGTTCAAGCACTTCACTGGGCACGTTTGGGTGAAAAGTCTTTACCCGTCCAGTAGGAGTAGCAGCTTTGGAAGCACGTCCTATGGCATCGACAATGAACTTCTCCTTGTCGTAGACTGAGCCGTTCCACGGGTAGCTGGCCACCTGGCTGAGCAACACCTCTTTGAAGAGGTCCCAGTTAGCCTTACGATAATTAGAATAGGACTTACAACGAGAGCCAGAGAACGGAGCAAGCAAACTATTAAGTGACAGATCCAATGACGTAATAATGGGAAGATGATCACTGGCCAGCGCCACATCAGTAGACCAGTTACAGGAAATAGCTAGCGAAGATGATACAAACGTGATATCGGGTGAAGAGGGTCTGCCCACCGCTGGAAGACGAGTGGGAGAATCCTCATTGATGGGAGCAAGATCACAATCATCAACGAAAAGCTCAATGAGTTCACCTCTATTGTCAGGCTCAAGAGGAGAAAACCACGAAGGAGAATGAGCATTAAAACCACCAGCTATTTCAACCGAACTTGATGATAAGGCAGCATGGACATCATGTAAGTAATTTGTGGGGTCAAACGCATTAGGACAGGATGTGGTGGGGGGTATATAGACATTGACAATATCAAGGGGGCCATTCTGTAGTACAATATGAACTCCAAGACATTCAACAACATCATCATCGGGAAGAGCAATAATGTGAGAAGGGATAAATGATTTTACGAAAGTTGAAACACCACCGCCATGGGAAGTACGTGGAATGTTATAGGATAAAAAACCGGGGAGACGGGGGAGGGAGGGAGAAGATGTGCTAAGCTTGGTCTCCTGCAGGAGAATAACATCAGGTTGAGTGCGATCTACATACAGAGTGAGTTCAGCAAATTTGGCACGCAGGCCATTTATGTTGAGTTGATAAATGCTTAGACAATGTTGAGGAACCCTAGGAGGATTTACAGAGCAAGACATACAACAGTAAGCGTGAGTGTAGTCATTATAGCTGGACAATCCCGAACATTTGAGATGCACCCAGCCAAGGCAACCACCACATTGAATGCTCGCATGTTGGGCAGATAGCCCGCAGAGACAGCAGGGATATCGCGGTGTCTTGCTGCACGGTCCCGGATTCCTGTCGACGCCAGCTCGTAGAAGAAGAATACAGAGGAGTGTAGCGGCCAGCCATCTACACTCCCAATACGAAAAAACTCCACATGGAGTGATTGATGTTCGTTTGATGAGCCTCCATACGTCGACTCCACAGCTCCACCACGCGTAGGTTGAACATCTTGGATCCAGCCTTACTCAGACTGGCGAACCTTGGGGCCAGCGTACGTGGCAGGGGAGTGTCGCGTGTCCCGCTCACGGACAAGTGTTAATGCGGCTGCCACCCCCCCCCACGGCTCCACAGCTGATCGATTGACGCAGTTTGCTTGCTGCCGGCCGCTGCCGACCCTGCTCCTTATTAATGGCTGCGAGGGAAGGCTCGCCGTCGTTTCGATTCTCGTCCAAGAGCGTCGCACGTGACGGCCGCCTGCCACGCACGCCGGCCATATGATTCGCCATTCTCATTCGGGAGCACTCTACCTTTTGATACATTCGTTCGCTCGCTCATACGCAGTTGTGCGCGGGTGTATAAGCGCGTGCGAACACTATCCTGCACGCCAGTTCGACGAAAAGCCTTCATTCAAGTAACAGGGAAGTAACGAGAAACGGTCCGGGGTCGCTCTGGAAGCTAAGCCCCATGTTCGCTGTACAGACCGGCTAGCTTTCTGGAGTATGTTCAACACTAGCTTGGAATCCGCAGACTATGCGCGAGTATCTTTGGTGCCTCAAATAGTAGCAACAATTGGCCATATTCTCTTGACCCCACAAATATTTTCCAACACGGCAGCGTTAGGCAGAATAAATACGAGGACGCTGCGACAATCTCAGGAACAAACAAGGCTGCTTAAAACAACAAGGGTTGAAAATATGATCTGTACTTCCAAGCAGCGCGTGCTCTTGCATCGAAAATTTTGTATGAGGATATATTGATGAAGGTCAGGAAGACCAAGTAGGATGTCATTCGACTAACCTAGACGAGAACACACCGATAGGAGAAAAATGTTCCTAGAAATATGCGACTGTAATTGAGTTGGAGGAGTCGTTGTCCTCGTCTATATGCACTATGATCTTTAACGACCCGATTTGGCGACGGGTTGAAACGGTGTGGATCAACACCTGCTTCGAGAGTTTTCGGCGCTTGCGCACCAACATCAAGCCTTGATGGAGATGAGATCGAAGCATTCTATCAAGTACTGAATAGGTTATTCAGAGAAGACCATACCTTTTCCAAGGTCACCGTACATTACGTCGACGCCAAGAGCGGCCCAGAAGAATGTCGCGTCAAGATTCATATGGCAACAGAAATGGTCTCCATGATACCTACAGAGCTTCGCATCCCGAACGCCACGAAAGCTGCCAGAACGGATCCCTTTTTTACTCCGTCAGACATAGTGAGGGACTATAACGAGGACTGACAGGGTTTGTACACGTAGATTTCATAAAGAATGCATTCTACCATGATATTATGCCTGTACAAGCATCTGGTCTCCGCTCAAGCCTCGAAGCTTGAGATTAAATCATTAGTCCGTGGGTAGCAATCTTTGATATAATTGGTGTACTTGAGATTTACAGTGAAGATTTTCTGAATTTTTGGCGCCTTTAGTCATACATACCTCTAAAAAAGCTCGAAAACTAAAAAGCCTGAGGGTCATCAGCTCTTATAGATATTGTGCCACCGTCACGCGTCACCCAACACTGTGAGAAGTTTGCAATAATTTCAAGCAACTATAGCGTACCTCTTTTCGTTGTGGAATTTCAGCGCTAAATTACGTTCTGCATCATTTATTTCGAAAAAGTCACACTGACCATTGCGACCACCTGCGATTGGTTGAAATTTAATTAATTGTTAGATTTATCAAAGTAAGTTCTCAACCGTTGATCCGATCCATCCAATGCCTGTCAGCGATGTGCCAGACTTTGGATGGATGGGGTTACGCCAAGCATACAAGCGAAGTGATGGTGTCCGATTCTTTAAAGGAATCGTCAGTGCAGAGAACCTTTTGCGATTTTTTCTTCTCAATCTGTTGCTCAAATTAGGTGGAGATAGTTGTCGAAGTTTCAAATCTCAGTCTTACGTAATCATAATACATTTTCCTCTTAGAAACTGCGCTGTCGGTGCTGGGAAGTTCATCTAGCACAAGGAATAGAATCGCCACGACGATTTAAGCCATCCAAAAATGATAATTCTTTTTTAAGATGTTCGCATTCAAGTGTGTGTATTGAAGGCGCCTTATTTTCAGTAAGTTTCTGATAAGGAAGTTAATTAACCTTAAGGGTTAAAGGTGCCAAGTCATATCAGATGTTGAAGTTTCCGACGTTTGGGTGTTACACATAACACATCAGAATAGTAATGAGGCTCCGTCCATAGCAGACGACCAGCGGCGAAGCTTCAAGGCGTGGGAGCATCATGCGCCAGCGCACAAACGCTGGCGCATGACGCTCGATGGCTGGCACATTCAAGGTGTCTGAGGACGGCTCGTGGTTGAGAATGGTATCGATAATACTAGTGGCAGCCGCTACGGTCACTATGCCTCCACCGTCAGCGACTGGCCGGCTGCAGTGGTTCCTGTGAAGTCGCTGGGGAGTCAGATCAATAACAAATGCTGAAGATGCAAACCCCCAGCGTCATATTACGGTCACTTGACGCTAGGACGTCTGCGATGGATGGAGCCTAAGGGAGCTGAATGCTTCGAGATTTTTTGAACGTTTTTTTTCGGAATCGCGAGTGTTTCATGTTGTCTATTTGCTATGTACATACAGTCAGGTACGAGGCTTGCTTCCTCAAGAAAAAATATTTAAATTTCATCCGCGGCTGGCGCGGTGGTCCGAATCTCACCGACAGCTGGCGGTATGGTGAGCTGCTCAACTGCGCTAATCTCTCGCCCCGAATCGATTAGCGGGTAGGCGCATGCGACCGCCCTCGCCAGCCGTAGTTTTTTTTTTGAAAAAGCAACCACGGACCTAACTCTCGTAAGTGCCTCTCGAGTAGGAAGCCGCACTAGGCACGAAATCATTCGATCGATAGCCATCCTTTCTCCGTTTTCTTTTTTTTTCGGCCAATTAGAGATTCTCCCCATCCAGAGATTGACGATATGTAATGAACTTGAAAGCCTAGCTCCGAAAAATAGCAGAGAAAACCGGATATTTTTTTTGAGCATGCGCTGCTTGCAAAGGCAACATACACCTTCGGGAAAGTTGTTGAAATAGCGACATTGCTCGGGTCGCATAGCACTACCGCCGTAGGAAGCGTCAAATACAATTGACTATATTTAGGCTATATCAATTTGAAATTTTTTTGCCGTCTCCACCCCCATAGAAACTCTTCCAGGTTGGTCGTTCGAGTACGGCCACTTTCTCTAGTTTTTGAAGCTACAATACCGCTGCTATCCAAGGGAAAAACTGGGCGAAATGGGCAAAGTGGGCAACTAAAGCGTCGTTGACCACAACTCGCCTCAATGTGCTCCGTTTTCAATTTCGAAAACGCCGAAATGTACAGCATGTCGTGATCTAGTCAACCGTGAAAGAATATTTTGCAAAATTTGGTAGGAACATTATTTTTCAAGGCAAAATACATTTCTATTTTGACCATGCTAGAGATCGCGTACGGTTGCTTTTGATCGAATGGACTCGTTATCTTGTGAGAACGTTATCAAAATCATAACCAACACCATCTTGAAAAAAGCGTTTTCATAGGTTCATTCTAATTTTGTGTCCAACAGTTGGATAGATTGTGGCACGGTGAACATTTTGGTCATTTCTAAATTGAAAACGGAGCACATTGAGGCGCGTTGTGGTCGAAAGACGCTTTAGTTGCCCACTTTGCCCAGTTTTTCCTTGGATAGCAGCGGCATTGTACCAACAAAGCAAGAGTTGCGTTACAGGCGTCGTATAGATTTTTTATAGTTGCGCTGGATCGCCAGGATGTCTTACCATATATCCTCTGGTTCCGAGCCAAATTTACTCTGTTCCCTCGCGTGCTTAAGCGAAGCGAGGGTAGAGACAGTGAGAAAGTGTGGGGAGAAGGAGGCGCAGCGAACGCGCCCAGACGCACGCGATATACGGAAATAAATTTCGCTCGGAAGCAGAGGATACAATAACTGTTAGCAGATTGCACGATGACTGACGCACCCAAAAAAAGCTTTTCCTGCGTTCTCAAGCGGGCCAAATCATATTTTTAACACTAAAAACGGGTGTGGCTCTGAGCGCATACGATTCCTCTAAAGAAGGTCAGTTCATTATAGCGCATGCTCTTCGTGGCGAACAGAGCTTGCTAGCGCAAACGTTCCCATGCTATTGGCAGTGCTCTTACACATTAACACTTACGACGTTTGATGTGGTCAAGCGAGGAGTGGGAGGAGGAGAAGCCCTTAAAGAGAAATTTCAAGCATTTTCCCTACAAAAGGCATTTGTCGTACATTTAGCGACTTACCACAGAAGCAATCACAAGCACGAGATTGGCGGTAGTCCACATTGCCGGTGATTGTTGTCAAATTGTGAAGAGATGGGATTATATATGGAATCGTTGAATAGACAAAAACGTCGAGTCTCTTCCGAGAATAATTTCCGCACATTCCAAAATGAGAGGAATACGGGATTTACTTTAACTGACATCAACGGAACGTGCTCGCATATATGCATGCCTCAAACAAAACACTGATCGCATTCAATCTACAGTAGCGATCATAAATCTAATAACATGGCCTTTGCACAGATACTGTTTTTATACGTATTTCAGTCTGAGCTCAGCGAAACTTGATAAAGCTTTAGCATGTCATGGGCATCACAATCCTCGCTTTACACTTACACAGGCTTAGGTTTTCGTAGTGCAGTTTTTTTATCGCGGCAATTTTTCAAATGAAGAATTATCTCAAAACATGGCTATCATTATTCCAAACCCTAAACACACATTCGCCACTGGAAGGTCTTTTGAATCGTTTTATAGCCTTGTAATAATTTAGTCTCTATCAGAATTTTCATGAGGATGATTTCGAAATGAAATTGTGCAATATCGCACCCGATAAATCGTATCTTTCTTCGACGTTATCGAAAAAGAGCTGAATTCATGTAGCAGTTGTATGTCGCCGAAACCTATGAGACACATACTCAGGAATGTTTCCGGGGCGAATAATTTTGAAGAGGCGAGTTTTCAAAAATATGGCCCAATCTGTTTAATTCTGGTCTTCATGAAAATTTTGATAGAGATATTTTTATGAGGTCATTCAACGATTCAGAAGAACCTCTAGAGGCGAATGAGCGCTACAGGTTCTATGAGAGAGTCCTTCGCCCCAATCCCTGCCCAACCCTAACCTAACCCGTCGCGTACTTGCATCCCGCCACCGATTATCAGATGCGTCGGTTTTATTGAGCGGAGTGTATTATGAAATCGTGAGTGTACGTTGTTACCCTACAGTCATCTTTTCAGTAGTTTACGGATCAGCGGCCATTGAAAGGATTGAAACACTCGAGTTTCGGATCCTGTGAAGCTTTTTTTGCTGGTTCTCAGCCATTTTTCAACATTGTTGGTGAACCCAGTCTCAGACCTCTCGACTTCCGGTCAAAACTCGAACACGGATATAATCGCGGACATTGTCTTTAAAGACGGGTTTTCAGCTGTTTACGGATCTGTAGCAGTTGAAGGGAGTGGGCGTGACCTCAGCGGAACACTCAAGTTTAGAATGGTTTAGGGCCCTTTTATGCTCATTCCCAGCTTTTTCAACATTTGTGGTGAAATTGTTCTCTGACCACTCGATGTCTAGTTAAAATTCGAATACTGGTTCGTCGTGGAACTTACTTTTAGGATTATGTGTCTGAGGAGCTTAGTGATGTCCCATAGCATACCGTAGCATACCGAAGTTTCATCAGGTTTCGCTGAGCCCAGGCAGAGATATGTGTGGTTTGTATCTTATCTCCAGGAGGCCCCCTTGTAGCTATTATCTCGCTATCTTGGGAGCGGAGCGGTTTTTACTCTATTTCTACCGTTGTGTTTTCTTAGAAAAGCAGCGTTACGGCTCCCTCCCATCCAGTGGTCGACTATAAAAAAATATTGTCTGCAAAAAGGCCAAACGGATTTATGATCGCTACTGTATGTATTGATTTCATTCCATACTGGCTACGATAGTACCTGATCTAATAGCCCCGCGAAATTCCGTATCACAATTAGCAGGTGATAACGGTGTGTATGGTTTCTTCGTCAAAGTTTGCCTAGTGAGAGGACGACGCGCTATAGTGACATCGGCTACTTGCAGAGCCCGGTTCATTCGTTAGACAACATTGTACAAAGAGGCTTTCTTTCGAGCCATCAGAGTGGCATCAAGCGAGAACGGTGTCCGGAACCTCCTTTAAGATCGCCGGTTGAAAACTTGGATAAGGAAAAAACAGAGTAGGCCCAATCCTGACTACGGGTAGGAAAATATAGGTGAGAACCTTGGGGAGCTTTTTGGGACATCATGCTCAGGCTACTGCATACATTTAACCGATGCGCCAGCTCTGATGAACCAGGATGTTACTGAGACGAATGCTAACCGTCAAAATTAAAGGCAGTGGTTACGATGAAAAACGTTATCGGAAGCACTTCTAAATCAGCTTAGATCGAAAACAGCTGAAAAACC
Organism: Aplectana chamaeleonis; assembly: GCA_029168955.1. Classification (NCBI taxonomy): domain Eukaryota; kingdom Metazoa; phylum Nematoda; class Chromadorea; order Rhabditida; family Cosmocercidae; genus Aplectana; species Aplectana chamaeleonis. Next base: position 1,629,769 of record JAPDOI010000067.1, on the reverse strand, counting down.
ATGGAGGTAGCTCGGTGAAAAACTGACTAGAATCAGAGTTTCTGAGGTGCGAAGATGCCAGTTCGTGCACACATGCACAGCTCCGCCCACACATGCACAGCTCCGCCCCAAGGATCGCAGTCTCATGCCGAGCTGTCAAAAATCATCGAAATTCAGAGAGAAAGCAAATTTACCTAACCAAAACAGTTGAACAATAAAAGCAAGCACTTCAGTCAATGTTTTTGACTAGATGAGTTCATAAATATTCGAGCAGGTCAGTCCAAGGGTTGATGTTCTTTGATTGAAATTCAATTTCAAGCCAGCCAATGTTCTTGACACTAGAGATAATCGTTGCCAATGATATGGAATGGGCTAGTCCACCATCAAAAGACAAGAACGTTCAGGTTTCATATTTGGCCCGAAACCACGGTTTTTTCGCGTTTTTTTTCTTATAGGCCCTACAACTCTAAACCCAGAAAAGGGTTTAGAGAGGAGAAGAAGACAACCATATTTGGTCGCGACCACTGCCTTCAGAAACGATTGGCTGGACAAAACCTATCAAAGCCAGGAAAATACCAGGGCTTGAACATCTGTGTACGTGCTTTCTCAATTGAGGATCGATGGACGTCGAACGAAGACCATTCAGGTGCCTAATTTTTCAAAAAAAATTCTTCAAACAGTTCTGTATGGTTTCCGTATTATATCAAATCTGACGCATGGACTAGGCGGCTAACCGTGCGGTGTCGCCTCACTGCCCAACAGGATTTCGATCGCGCGCGGCGAACTTCCATTCTCCAGACTAAATTTATTATGTGAACTCTACTAATTCGGGATGATAAAAACAACTTAGGCGTTGGATCAGTGCCGAGCAGTCGCGCAAACTAGCAAACGTTCTTGCCGAGCTATAGTAAGAATTTCACCCTCGCATCGAGGAAAGCCATCAATACTTACGTAATGTTTATTTATGCCCTCACGGAGCCAAGATCCGATTTTGATGAGGACGCCTTTCCCATAGGACCCCTGTGCAGGCTGGGCCCGTAGTAACCCCCCCCCCCTCTGCGCTGAGATGATATGACAACCGCGCGCTGAGGTGCTTCGGCGCACCTGTGCAGTCGGCCGACAGTGTGTTGAGCAATCAATGGCATGCAAGAAACGGCCTTTTCAGTGAGATAGGTCAGTGGCGGAATAGGAAGAACTTGGGAAGAATGAACCATTGGGTTGTGGCCTAGTGGTTATCGGTGAAGATTGTGATGAGCACGACTAAGGTTCGGTTCCCACGGAGAGTGAAAGTTTTTGCGAATAAATTGCGTTGCGAGCACTTTACTAAGGAGTGTAGAACTGATCAAACAACGAGCACACTGGCGCAGTGGGATGTTCGGGAGCTAACAAACGGCATGACGCAGGTTCAATCTCCTAAAGGGGAGACGACGAGAAATTTCTGAGAGAATCGATTTCGGGAATGATTTTGGCGTAGTGTGCGTGGATGTGGAACGCCAAATCGCGGACTGCGACGACCGTCATTCGAGCCCCGTAAGTTGCAGAGGGGCAACTTACGACTCTCAAATGACACCCGCGCTGCGTCTTCGCGCAACCCACGCTATTTCTCCTTGCCCCAGCAGCTGCGCGCAAGCGCGGAGGTGATCCTCATCGCACTCCAAGTGCGTCGAACCAGCCGGGTGGCCACCATCTCCGCCCGCAGAGAGACCTGCCATCGCAAACCATGCGACGGTGTGATGAATGCGGCCCTGCCTCGCTGCATAAGTTGATCGCGTGCTGTGAGATCACCTCAGCGTACGAGGGGTTTACTACGTGCCCTGATCGCGACCCCATAGATCGATATTATTATCGAAACAGGCGGTTCAATATTGGTTTGAAGAGAACAGACTGTGAAGGAATGCCTGTTTGCCTGATTTGTGTCTGGGACCTACGGAATCTTTATGAACTGTTAAAACACTTATGCAGATTCTTCTTTCCTCCTCCGTATCGATTGGCGGTTCAGTGGGTTTTTGTGGCCAGGCTCCAGACAGCGGGTGGCAGCGAACCTCAAACTTGGATAATTAAACCGACAGCAATATACCTGCCAAATACGCGAATCCAACGAGGAGAGGGAGAGGGAATTCCTGTGATATCGATGTGAACCAGAATGTAACCACGATAAACCCCCCGCCGAGTGCTTTTTTCATATCCTTCTTCAGAGCAGCTATACTCGATACGATGCGATGACTACCCATTCTACACAACTGTATCTCCGCCCTCAGCAATTTATGGCCTCCCTCCAGTCGCTGTTCCATCTGTTTCATTTCTTGACGCAACTTATTGTTTTCTTCTTTTATCGTCTTCAGGATCCTATGTTCAGCCAACTCCAGCTTGTCGTCTGGCGTTGGCTCGTCGTCTGTAGGATCCTCCATCACTGAATGCGCCACGGCTCGAAACCACCCGTACATATACCACTGATTCTCCAACATTCTGTTGAGACATCCCTCACTCACCTCTATGTAGTCATGATCCATCTCGTCATCCCTTGAAACGTCCTGCCACACTCCATGATCGCCTTCGTTCTGAGGCACAGCTTCAGGGTGGTCTACATCATTTCTTGCAACTTCCTGCTCACCGTCTTCCTGTTGTACAGCTTCTTGATCGTCCCGTTCAGCTACATCTACTTCTTCAAGATACTCATTCTCTTCAGCTTCCTCTGGTCCTCTGGCACTCCGGGTCCCTCGCTTCCATCCGTATTCCTTCTAAATCATCATCTTCATCTCCTCTCGCGACTTCCGCTACTTCTTCCGGTCCGCCAACATTAGAATCACGCTCCGTTTCTTCCGCGCTTTCCCTTACTTCTGGTTCGCCGACTTCAGAATCACGCTCCGTCTCCTCCGATCGCTGACTAAGGATATTATCAACGTCATGGAGACTCTCCATCGTGATTGACCTGAAAACACGATTGCCTATTGGACCCTTACTATCTAATACAGCAATTCATTGTTCTCGCTGAACCTTTTCGTTTCGTTGCTGTTGAAGCGGTTTGACAATGGCCGCGTGAGTCTCGATTGATTATCGATATTTCTGTGATCGAATTACTTGTTAAATCATGACGAACTCGTCTAGACCGATGACTCGCCGGGCCAGAAAGGCAAACAATGCTGTCAGCGAAGAGCTTGAATCAACATCCGCAGGGGAGGCTGGGGTTAGTAATGTGGTACCAGTTGCTGACTTTGCTAATATGTCGGCACAGGAACTCATTAACGCCATCCTTAAACGTAATCAGGATCCCTTGATCGACAAAATGGTACGAGCTCTCATTCAAAAATTTCCTGAACAGGTTTCAGCGGGCATTGAATGGCGCGAAGTATAGTGATTTCCGGCCTTCCCGAGGCTCCAAAAGATCTGTCTCATTCGGAGAAGCGGGACGACCTGGAAGAAAATGTCGACAAGGTTTTGAGTATTTTGGCACTAGACTGCAGGCCGTCAGACGTGTTTCGTATAGGGAAGTTGAGTGAGAAGGATACACGTCCGCGTCTGGTTAAAGTCGTTTTACCCACGCGGTCCTACTGGGCCGCGGCGTTGGCCAACACCCGCCGGCTTCGGGGGTCCGACTTTCCAGACAAGTGCGCAGGAGTATGACTAAAGAAGAACGTCAGCGAGAATTCGAGATGAGGAAGGGGTGCAAGGAACGCAATAGGCAGCTAAACGCTCGAACCTGGGTTGTATACCGCGGCGAAATCCGGCGTGTCGAAGACCTACCTGGGTCGGGAAACGCCGAAGTGGTCATGGAGCGACCCAAGGATTGAGCTGTTTTCTGCTTAATGCTCGAAGCCTTTGTAATAAAATGCATCATCTTCACTACTTTCTTGCAACTCACGATCCTGACTTCATTTTTATAACAGAAACATGGCTCTCTTTGAATGTATCGAATGCTGAAATAATTTCTAAATATCCATATAAAATTTTTCGGTCAGATCGTAAAGGCAGCAGAGGTGGTGGAATTTGTTGTCGTGCGCGAGATTCTATGAAAACTTTATCGATTGCTTCCCCTCCTGGCCTTAGGTCGAATTTGCTCGTTTTGGATGTTTTTGATTCACAGTTCCTGACGACTTTCAAATTGGTCTTACTTTATCGACCTCCTTGCTCAACTTCAACAGAGGACGAAACTCTGCTTGATGCTCTCGTTGATATTTGCCTCTCTGGTTAATCCCTTATAATCCTTGGAGATTTGAATTTGGACCTTGATTGGACACTAAACATTGGTAGAAACTCTATTTCAAGGAAATTTTTGGAATTTTTCGAATGCCTCAACTTATCGCAGAACGTTCACTTACCCACTCGTGGCTCTTCTATTCTGGACGTCATATTGAGCTCGGGGCCTATTTTGAACAGTATTTATATTTTCCCTCCCTTTGCAACATCTGATCATAACCTGGTTTCTTTATTCGGGGCAAACTGTCCGTACCTCCATCAATACCACTTCCAAACTTCAACAAAGCTGATTATCGTTCTTTATCATCTTACCTCTCCTCAATTGATTGGTGGAGAACTTTCCAAGGTTACGCTTCCGTAGACGATGTTTACAGAAGGTTTTTTCGCGTAATTTACTCAGGTTTGGCTCAATTCGTTTGTTTAGAGACGAGGAAGCAAATGAAAATTCAGTACCTTAAACACATACGCAATCTAATCTCTCAAAAAATCGCTTTTTTCACACTGCCTGAGCCTTTATCTCATTATTCCTATAAAAAAGTGTGTTCTGAGTTAGATCGACATTTAAAAAGATTCCTAGCCCACCAGGAAAAACGAGCTCAAAGTATTTTAAATCGAAAAACAATCTTTCAACTTGTGAATTTTAAAATGAAATCTCAGTGTCACAACTTCATAATTGAAGACGAAAACGGTAATGGATGGATGGATAATAAGGGTGAAGCGGAGGCGCTTGCCAAGTAGTTTTTTCTTCTGACACTGAGAGTCAATCAAGCACCACTACTGATGGCTATCAATGCTTGCATTTTCCAGATGATGTACCGGTTAATCCTCACCATGTGCTCAAAATTCTGAAAGCACTGAAAAAATCTAGTTTAGTTCCTTTTGACGGTATCCCCCAGATAGTTTACAAAAATTGTGCATCTGCACTCTGCAGACCTTTGTAGATGATTTTCAATATTTCCTTACTTTTTCAAGAAGTTCCATCACTATGGAAAAAAGCCATAATTACTGCAAATCCTAAAATTTCCGACTCCAGGTCAGTGTCCAACTTCCGTCCAATAAGTATCACTTCGACTCCTGCTAAAGTTTTGGAAAAGATCGTGCGAGAAATAATGGTCTCGTGGTTCACCACTAATAATCTTATTCCACCAGAGCAGCATGGGTTTTTGAGCGGTGCCTCCACAATTACCCAGCTAGCCGACACTATTTATGACTCGAATCTTGCCTTGAATACTGGCCGCTCCGTAGATGTAGAGTTCGCGCAATAATTCTAGTCTGATCAATTGAAGGGGCCGCGACGGTAGATCACCCCGCGCGAATCGAAACCCCATTCTCCAGTGAGGCCGCTAACACCACACAGCCAGCCGCCTGGTCCATGCGTCAGACTAAAATGAAAACGGAAACCATAATATACTTCGATTTTTCTAAAGCTTTCGATAAGGTAAATCATGCGAAACTTTTGCAAAAACTCGGTATACTTGGTATTCAAAAGCCGCTCCTCAACTGGATCCGATCGTAGCTCAGTGAAAGATTTATGTGTGTGAAAGTCGGTGATTCTCACTCAGCCCGATACCCCTGCCCCAGCGGAGTGCCGCAGGGTGGAGTTCTTCCACCTCTTCTGTTTCTTGCCTATACTTTTGATTTGCCGGCGAAACTGAAAACGCATATTGAAGTCAAAGTACAAATTTATGCGGATGACATAAAGGTTTACGGCTTCTATAACGATGATAATCAGTTAGAAGTTCATAGTGCAATATCGACGGCTATTTCAAAATTTATGCAATGGGCTTCGTGTTGGCAGCTGCCTGTTGATCTGTCTAAAACCTGCGTTTTCCATATTGGCAAGCATCAGCAATGAGAATATAAGTTTGGCAAGTCTGTTCTAAACAACTCTGAAGAAGTTCGTGATCTTGGGGTGCTTTTTGACACTAAGCTTGACTTCGAGGCACATGTAAGAAAAATGATTTCCAAGGCGTTTTCGACATTGTTTACTATTTGTAGAAACATAAAAAGCAATGATCCTTCGCTTTTGTTACGTCTCTACAAAGCATATGTTTTGCCGATTCTCGATTATGGTTCTCAAATTTGGAGTCCGAGTACAAAGAAACTACAGGGAAAAATTGAAAAGGTGCAGAAAACATTCTTGAAGATCTTGCTGACGAGATGCTTAGGTAATTCCAACACAGCTCAAACTTTTCGCAGTTATCAGCAGCGCCTTCATCTATTCAAATTACAGAGTCTTCACCATCGCTGAGTTTTTAATGATGTTGTCTTCTGTTTCAAGTTGCTTAAGGGTGATTTGAAACTGAAGGCTAGTGAATACTGGTGCTTCCGACCATCTGGAGGGCGAGTTTCCAGACTGACTCTGCTGTGTCCCAAAGTCAAGAGAATAAATAGGACCAAAATAGTCAACTCGCTATTCTTCAGGGGAGCGAGGTGGCTTGAGAGGCTTCCGAAAAAAGTAATTGAAGCTGGAAATGTATCAGTTTTCAAGAACAGGTTGAAGAAGGTCGATTTGTTTGCGACTTTGAATATTCCAGATGTGTAAGATGGTGTGATTATCGGCAATGCTATACGTGATATGCTGCTTGTAATGCCAGGTGTCTCCGAGCCTAATTAGCGATATAGTGGAAGATCGCCATAATCAAAATCCGAAAGATCTTGCAATCTTGTCTACACTGAATGTTTTTGTTTTCGTTTGGACGCCTCTTGGCATATTACTGGTGTTCCTAGTTCTTTTGCTATACAGGAGGGCATCAGACGCTATTACATGATAGCCAGGTTGTCCCAGCTGCAGCGTTGAGTTCCGTCAATCGCTCTCATTTCATACCTTACACATTAATTTCTTTCCTCCCATTTTGCCCTGTATTTGATGAGCACCGTTTTCAACCGAGTGGTGTACTGATGACGTTTCATGGATAACATGCATTGTATGGTGGATATCAATGAGAACTACAGTAAATGCACCACTATATTACTACAAATTTTGTTGATGAAATTAGCCCAGATACCTGTTAGTGGCGGGTCGATGAATCACCAAGGATCCCACATGGTAGGGCAGCATTTGTACTGTTACTAGTCTGTTCCTAATCCGATGAGCATAATACACTTCATACAAGGCATACAAGGTGTAGAGTTGTTTTTATTCTCACCCAAATCTCTGCTAGCAATGAAGCTTACTTGTCCTGAGATGTCACCTCTAACTTCTCGGTTGAAACCATGCTACAATCAGATCGAGTCTGATTCCCAATAACTAATGCGAGGATCTCCTTCTGATCTGAAGTTTCTGAACTTTTTGCAAGGCGCGACAACCGTGAGATTAACGTAATTCGTCTCGTGTGCTTCTTTTAATAGTTCTATTCAAAACTTCAGTGATGTATCATGAGGCTTGTTGACGTATTTTTCTGTGCGAAGCGAGTTGTGTTTCCGTCCGTGGCCTCTTTTCGAGGCGTGTTTGATTTGTTTTCAAATTATTTTTTTGTTGTTGCTCTTAACGTTTCCATTCTGTTTAACACTTCATTTGTCGTTTTTTATTTTTCTATGACCTGGTTGTACTGTTTATGTTTCAAGATGCTTAATTATGCGCACATTTGCGTGCATAAATAAATAAATAAATGAACAAATAAATAAATAAATAAATAAATATATAAATAATTATTTCTTACGGTGATCTTCTTACTGTCTGCCTCTTTCGTGCTCTCTTCTTTCCCTCCGGATGTGTGACCAGCTACCGACTGAAATGAAAATTATTTGTTTACCACGTAAAACTGCTTGGACCCGTGTTTTCTTCTTTCTGTTGATGTTTGACTTGCTGTATAATTCGTTCTGACAATGAGCCCATCTTCTTGTATGCAGTACACATCGTGTTCTGCTAGGTCTTGTTTTCTTTCTGAAGTGTTTGTAGGTGTTGCCTTTGGCGGGATGGTTTCTTTAGATATATTCCATTCGGTCATTGCCTCCAACCTGCTTTCCAGGTAAGCTCTTTCTTTTACCTCCTCGTCTTTCGGCTTGTTGTTCTTTCGTAGTTGGATTGTGGCAGCAATACCCACGAGCTCCCCCCGACAAGGGCCTTTGGAAGCTCTCGACTTCCCCAGCGGTTCTTCCTTCACCCAATTCTTTCGCGGTGGCTTTTTCTTTTTGTTCTTTCTTCCGGTTATCATGTAGCCGAACTTTGTTGCGACCACGTGGATTCCTGACGGTAACTTGTACTTCGTCTCGTCCATCAAGTCCCATAGTATGTCGCAGCCCACCAATATTCTTGGGCTACCTTCTTCACTCCCATCGTCTGCCTCGGCCAGTTGCCACTTATGATCTTCTAAGAAAGTGATGTCTTCTTTCGTCAGCTTCGGCTTAGCTCTCTTCTTCGCTATGTGCCGACTTCCGTGCCACTGAACATTGTGTTTTACTCCATTCCTGTCTTCTAGGACGGCTTCGATTACCGGATAGATCTTTTCTTCCGCCGTTTTCTTTGGCTCGAAAATTCGTATTCCTATTCTTTCTTTTCCTACTGTCGGTAAGTTGAGTTTCTCCGCTAGTTCAGTGTCTATGAACGACAATTCTGAACCTGTGTCCATCATTACACGGACTTTGCTTTCCACTTGTGGACCTCTTAGCAAGGCCATTCCCGTCAGTATTGTACTTCTGGGGAGTTCGGTGTCTTCTTGTGCCACACAATACACTTCTTCTTCTACTTATTCTTTGCTTTCTTCACCGACTTCTGAATTTTCTTCAATTGCGTTGAAACTCGGTGTACCTTGGTAGCTGGAATCTTGTGCTGGAGTTGACTGAGTTGGAGTTTGCTCTCCCTTGTGGGTGATTCCTCCATTGTTCTTTGTGTGGTTCATTTTTGCTGAACCTTGAATTTGGCGTTTCATTCCTGTTTATGGAACGCTGGTTTGGCAGTGTCTCTCTGTCGGGCTCTCTCCTGGCTTCCTGTGAGCTCGGAGTGCCTTTACACGTCGACGAATGATGCCTTTGACCACATTTAAAGGAAGTTTTAACGATGCATTTCGTCCCCGAGTTTTTCACATAAAACAATGCGTTGGCCTCCAAGTGTTACCGAAAATTCGAAGAAATGGCGGAAAACGCATCTAAACGTCGTATTCCAGTGAAAGTTTTCTTACACATGGACAAGTTGTCCGATTGGATGAACATGTTTATGGCGGTTGTCACCGGTGGAAAATCGGGTAAATCGAAAATGGAAGAATATTTTATGCAAAGCACGATTAGTTAGGGCCCTAAGGATAGAATGTAGCAATAGAGAGTAGAGAATTGCAAAGGCCGGGTCCACAGAAGATTTCATTGTCACGACAAACACTTCATGTGATACTTAAAGGCAGCATACACGCTCAAAAACGTTATCGATTTTATTGCATGATTTGAAGGTTTAGGGTTGCTAGTATTGAATACTGACGAGAAAATCCCAAAAAAACTCGTTTCCTATGAAGAAATTACTACTTGTGTTTTGTATGGGAATTGGCCGGGGACGAGATTTCATGCAGTATCGAGGCGTGTTTGGACGAGTCGATATGCTCATTTGTTAGCAGGTGTGTCGTTGCGCTTAAAACGCCCATTCTCTTCGATTCATTGTGAACAGCTGTCAATTTTCTCGCATATTCTTGTTTTTTTGAGCCGCTGAGGTAATATCGGTAACCATCTTCGTCATATTCCTTTCTTCGTCATGTGTGATCCAAGTTGGATGGTTTTAAATGCTAGGATCCTCCTAGAAGAAACCGAAAAATCCTAAATGGTTGCTCGAATTGCTGATTCGTTTCATGACTGTTTTCTTTTGAAATCTCGCATATTTAATTGTTGTTCAGTATATTTCATGCTTTGTTTTGTGTTTTTTCAGGGCTTTCAATTGAGCACGAATTCTGGGCTGCGAGAGGCGCTAGTTCGATCGTCATTCACACGGGTACGACGCCGCGTGTATGCTTCTATAGGTTGGCCGCATTTTTTGCGAAGGGGTCGACTGCGGCGCCGTCGCGGCGCGCTTCTACTGGCGCATCGCCAGAGCACGGTTTCCGTCCTTACTTTCAGTCATAGCGGTGTACTTGTCAGTGAAAAGCAGTGCCGTATAGTAGGAATAACTTTATTGATGAAGAATCATGAAATTTTGGCACAGATAACGTCACAATCTCAATATGGCAGAACGAGAACTGAATGAAAGGGCTAATTAAAGTGGAATTCAAAGAGCGGTGGATACCAATTTGTTCCTTGCTTGCGTTGAGTGTCCTGCTAGTCGTGAGCGTAGTGTAAGCTAGCAAAAAGTCGAAAACACTTCAAAAATAACGAAATAGTCGGGCTTGAGCTGAAAAGCAGGGTACAGCAGCCCGCTGGCAAGGTTCTTGTCGAATTAACGGCCGACTATAAGAACTTTTTATTCGGGAAAATCCACGATCCCAAAGGTATTTTATGAGAATGTTTCACACTCCTAACAAGTAAAATGCTTCGAATTAAATTTTCTACTTTGCTCGGGGAATTTTCGGAAGCGATCTCCATCACTGCTTAAAAAAACCTTGCCTAGGTTACATTCCTGTGTTTTGTACAACGAATTCCTAATAATTTCCTGTAACCTCGTTCTTCTAGAAACCCATATTCTTTTCTGTTCCAAAAATGCACTATCCCCCTTGGAAAAATTTCCGAATATTTCTACCACCCCCGTTAGTAAGCTATCCAGTCCTGCTAGACCCTGTTGATAGGAGCTTTTTGTAGTTGCAATGATATTGCGGTATAGATGCAGAACGTTTCTCAATTTTTCCATAGCTTTCAGTCTCTGAGTGGGCGAAATTATGACGTATACGCAGAGCATTCTTCAGGGACATTTTGGACTCTCGATGACAACTCGCCATCAATAAGGCTTCATTTAAATCCTATGAAAGGTAGTCTGAGGAGTTTTATATTTACTACAGACTTTCATTTACTGTGAAGTTTAACCATTTCTCCTAAAGTGACGTTTGGATCCAGCAGTAAGAAGCTTCACTGCATACATGGGAAGACTGCTATAGCCCTTGTAAGATGCCTTCAATTGCACCTACGAGGTATCCTCACTCGATCTCAACGGAAGCATTTGCAAAAATCTATCTCTGAATGGTTAGATGTGTTGGAAACATCCGGTTTGAGAGCATTTTTAGTTCCCGCGAGGGAAACCTTTGACCCATTTCATCGCGACTGTTTGCAGACACCCTTGAAACGAGCGAACCCAAGAGATGTTTCATTTATGACAGCTCTGTACAAGTTGTTGATGTTCAAAAAGGAAAATGTGCTTAAATTCTTTCGCGACTCTTCCTTTTACCATGAGGAACGTGGGCGGTAACCGTGCTCTGGCGAAGCGCCAGTAGGGACGCGCCGCGACCGCGCCGCAGTCGACCCCGTCGCAAAAATGCGGCCCTATAGGTTCGCATATTTTGGTATGATTTTCGTTTCTCGCTTTCTTTTTTTGTTTGTGCTTTTTCATGTGAGTTTTATGTTTTCCGTTTTTTTGTGCTCAGTTTTAGTGCGGCATGATGAAAAGGGCGTGGCCTAATGCATCGCTCCACAGTGGCCCCACCCATGCCACATAGCACCCGTTTTCGTTTTCTCTACAATATGTAGTTTGATACTGTAAGTAAGTGAAACATATCTGCATAATGAGAATGGGTGATGGTTAAAATTTCTCTCAAATCGTCGCAAGCCGGCTCGGGTTAAAACTGCCACTATTTGCGTCCCTTATTCTTTGCCTGAGGGTCGATATGACCCCTCCTCGGTACAAGCCAGTAACTGTAATAATGCCTCGGCCTGCACCCTATTGACAGTACACCTGATCGTGGCCGGACCAGCGTGGCTTCGTGTTCTCACGCTGGCATCTGAGTGAAGTAGGAACATTTATTGCATACATATGTCAAATGCTGCTGTGGCCTCAGCGAAGTATCAGCCATAAGTAGAACATTGATATATTAACATATAACAATTCAAAGAGAGGCATTCAAAGCTGTTCAAATAGTGAGAGACACAGTTTAGCGAAGAATGAGATTTGAAAGATTCATCAGTTGGAACTCACGCTTACGGTATTCCCGGCATCTAAGATATTTTTAGTTCTGCCTAACAGTTAAAACAAAACATCCAGTAGCACTCAGTGCAACTTTTTTGGAAAAATTTATGAAGAGGTGACGTGGTTAGCGTATTCGTGGTTAGCGTGAGCTCAATGTATTTATGAAGAATAACACTCTCAGAACCAATATAGGAAAAACCAGGGTGCTAAAGACCAATTCTGCGTCGACTGTACTTTGACATTCTCAAGAAGCTGAATAGTTCCTCATTTCTGTATTTGTGTTGGAAAAATTCAATGTTTCTTATTTGAATGATTGTAGCTGTATCCTTTTGCTTTCGGGAGACCACGAGAAATGGTTTATGTCATGAAAAGTCTTGGGAAATGGTGTTGTTTCATCTTTAGAGTTCCGATGCTGTTCTCATTCTGCTGGATTGCTTTTTTCGCTAACTAAAGCTTGACGAGATCGCAACGCTCGGTTGATTCGGATAAAAAGCTGTCAAGTGGTATTGGGTGCTGCACAAGTTCATGAACTCCTAGGAAGTGCCGCAACGGGCTCAACCATTCATGGGGAACAGGGGCTCTCTTTATAGCAAGGGACGAGTTGTCCCGCCTTTTGCGGCTTTAATTCCACTCGAGACCAGTTCGCTCGCGTTGAGTGGCGTGACGTTTCAAATTGCGAAGACGGGAAAACTCCTCCTTCGGTATACAGACAACCCCTATCACCATTCGTTGGGCTTTTCCCAGCTGTGTTGAAGCCGTGACATACCTATCGGAAAAGGGTGTTCAAGTGATCAAGACGCATGATAATTTTTGGAGCGTAAAAAGGCAGTAAAAGGGAAATTGTCATTAACACGCAATCAAAGATCTACGAGTGAAACAGCTTCTTAGAAGCGGGAACAGTGGTATATAAAAGTGGTGGGCCTAAACAAAAAAACACAATCGTCAGGGTTTCTTTGGAGCCTCACGATTGTGGACAATAAGCATATGTCACAACAATGTGAAGCATCGTGTCGGGTCTCGGTGCGCTATGAAATTTATGGTTATCTAAATTTGAAGAAATTTTTGACAGAGTTTCTATTTCTTGGGCTCTCTAGAGCTCATTTCACGAAATACCTTCGAAATTTTGAATTTTTTTGCAAAATGTGCACATCACCTCAAAACCTTTTGACTTTTGAGTGAATATTACCACTATCTAATCATATGTTGCGCCGCGTAACAATCCACCTCTCAAGGACAGGGCGCTTTTTTGCAGCAATGAAACTGTAGAGCTGGTAATTTTTTTTTCTGTCTCAGTTGGCCGTTTTACGGTGAACCGCGTGAGCGCAAGGACTTTTGCCACACTCCACTCTCTAGTTCTACAATTCCAATTCAATCTCGTAGATTTCCTCGGCGTCGAGTATGTCTTCGATTTCTTGGGTTACGTCCCCGTTATTGCCTCCAGCCTTGAGGCTATCCAGCCTCCGTGCGAGAACTTCCTTCAGCACGAGATCCCTCCACAAATGATGAGGTTGAGACTTGAAATCCATCTTCGACTTCCTGGTGTTGTACTTTCGTTGGACTTCTATGCTTCTAACCACCTTCCTATCCCCGCTTATTTCTGCTAGCCGCAAGGTGTTCACGTGCATCGTAGCTAGCTTCATATATAAGGGGTACGTTGAAATCGGGCTGAAACGGATACTTATATGATAAGATCGAGGGCATTTTTAGCCTCGCATACAGAGGTGCCACCAAAGGGGCTAGCCTTTGGCAAGTCGGTCTGAAAGCTTCGCGATTTCACGACCTTCTCCAACTCCTCGAATGCCACGCCGTCGAGATACCCTTCTCGCGGTTCCAGAGGCTCGTGGCCACAGCAGGTGTACTCTCCAGTGTCGTCATTCTAAAGTTTGTAAACTGCATGAAGAAATGGGTTGTTCGGAGGAGTAAAGTCAAACCCGCGGCCATGTGTGTATGTCTCGGATGTGCATTAATCACGAGTTGAAGATCGCCCGGATGTCGTCTTCCTTCCCTACTGAAATCGCATTCCAGCAGTGCGTTTTCAGATTTTCAATCCAAAGCTCAATGAGGTCACAATGCCGCTTCTTGGAAGCCTGCAATCCATGGTTCACAAACTTATTGCAAGCGAGATTATTGCTCGTATAGCCGAACAGTCATCGCCAACATTCAAACTTCTATAAATGATATAGCTAATAATCTTACCTTCCTGAGTTCGTTGCCCAGCCATTTGACTATATGCCAACCGTCAAAGTAATGACGGATGACGCCAATCTCAGGCTGAACCTGCCGCAGGTATGCTCCAATGGCACGACTCCTGTCGGTGGTCAAGGAGGAAATTTTCAGGTTTTGAGAAGCTACCCAACGGAGAAGCCTCCCTAATCCTTCGATTTCCATCCTCGAGCTCACATTATCTAAACGTGACCATTTCTTTTAGTTGTTCATTAGCTGTGTGCTGCCACTCACCCATGTCTTCATCAGAATGCTTACCCGTTTCTGAGCGGTGCAGCACTTCAGTGTGTATCACCAAATTGGTACGTGTGTCAGCGAGGACGACCTTCCCTATAAGGGCAGAGTATCCTCGGCTGTCGTACGCACCGTCTGCGCATAGATCTAGCCCCTCATCATCCTGAATATATGAAAATTGATGTTCTGTTGAAGAGATTGTAGATTGTTCTCCATATACCTTATAGGCGTGCTTGATCATGTCCATCACAAAGTTTTTGTGATGACCATAAACACATTCCACTGCGGGCTTCGTCCACGCGAATACTTTGCTAAAGTAGGACCTTGAAAAGAGGGATAAGTTTCACTGCTCTGCCCATCGCTGTAGCTCCTGAACGTGTTGTCTTGGTGCATTCTAATGTAGGGACACTGTAAAGCGTAATCACGGTATATCTAAGCCCAGTGGTTATAGCTGCCACCGAGGCTTCGACATTGCCTCTGAAGCTCCGCTCACTGGAGTGCGCAACAGCACGGGGATGGCTTTCCCAGCGCTTAGGCCGACCGATAGGCTTGCAGCCATCGCAAACAAATTTCACAACGGCCGCTGTGCCTACCGGTCTCAACTCCGCCGCCTTGATTTGATGTCCGCAGGTTTGACAGCGTTTGAAGAGTTTCAGTAATTCCTCTCCATCTACTATGTAGTAACGCTTGCGAGTGGCTGCAGGCGTTTCCTTCAAAACTGCTTCGGCCGTCGATGCGTAATCATATTCAGCCTCAGACGCCGAGGGTTCATATTCCGGGTCGATCTGCAAGTACAGTGCGTTGCTTGGTAGTTTTCTAAAGATAATAATGCTCTAAAATTTATAACCGTGTCCATCGCCGCGATGTCTTCATGATTGTCCTCGACTCCGAGGCCATCAGGCTCGTCAGTCCCATTGCTCGTATCGAGTGCTGGCAGAGTAAGACCACTCTGATATTTTCATCATGTGATGTCTCAAAGCTCACGCAAACAATGGCCGGATTTTCGGGCTATTGCGAAGTCGAAGGTGTGCGAACATTGCAGCGCGGAGGAGTTCTGACGCAGCAACTCCTTTACGCAGGGTCAAGCCACCCATTAAACAAAGTGCGATGGGTGTTGCGACCCCCTCCGTCGCAACACATGCCCAAAATCCACTCGAAACCTTTTCACAACTTCAGCCTGCCAGCACCTGTTTGTCCACCAGTGGCGAGGAAAATGCCCGCAAAAAGTGTAAATGTCTGAATAGTCAAAAATTATCTTCGTGGCCTCCAGTGTCGTTGGCATTGCTTTGAGGTGCACTAATTTAGTGGTTCGATAAAGCAAACTCGCTAAGCGGATAGAAAAAAGCAAAATCGAGTAAGAAATAGAAAAAGCCGGCTCGAAAAAGTGGTGTGAACGGGCCGTTTTCCCCTCAAATGCTTTTTCAGCTCCAGTCCTCACTTCTAGAGTGTGACAGTGGAGCAGAAGGTGCAGCTGTTGAATTATTATTCAGGGCTACCTTATTTGATTTTCGCTAAAGAAAGGCGTGAAGAAGTCTTTACGAAAATGGGGAAGAGTTACGAATTAAGAGAAAAAATTGAAAAAATTAAGGTTAACTAGTTACCGGGAACCATTCAGCAGGTGCACTTCTGCCCCTCTGCCCTTCTAGAAGGCGGAACCTACGCTGATGAGGCCATTTGTTAGAACAGCTTTTCACACCTTTTTCCCAGAGGGCAGGCTTTTCTGTCTACCTTTCTTCACGGAAGGCTTCGCTTCGTCATTTCATGGGTGAGCCAGTTTTACCGAACCGCTCAGTTACTGCATCGTAGGACAATGCCTATGATAATATAACGCCCCAGAAAACCATTTTTATTCCGACAGCACTTTTCACCAGCATTTTGATCACTAGCTGTTGGCAAACATGTTTGAATAATTCAAAATCGAGCAAAAAAATAATTTCCAGGTGGTCCTGAGTTCGAAATGACACAAGGTGAGCTAAAACGAGGAAACCAGCGATGCGAGGTCGCACTTTATACTGAAGCTGGGCTGCAACATCCCACTCACACAAAATTATCGAATCTCCCGGGCTGTATTCAAGTGCATTCCGTGCATTCACTCCTACGCGCATAATTTCCCGCAAGACATTTAGAGCATGGCACACATCGGGGCAACCGGGAGAGAAAAAATCGGGGCTCCCAGCTTTTACCGCATCCGAATGATACCCGCGAAAATACGATGCGCGATCGAGGAGGTTGAATCCCATGTAATCACATCAGGGGTTTTCAGAGCTACGACTCGGCGTAATACTGGGTCGTCGAAATTTCGGGAAATTTTGAAAGACGAATTTTTTTTTGGGGGGGGGGGAATCGTTTAATCTTTTTGTGGAGAACGAATCCTCTTCAAATAATTTGGTGAGCTAAAAATAGGTGGTATTACTCGCTTTGTGGTAGTTAGATTGCAGCGCGGGAACAGCTGTGTCTGCAGAGCGTGTCATAAATTTTCACCTCACGGTGGGTATACGGTAGTTTAAACAAAGTATTCAATTTCAGTCTAAAATTTCTATTCAATGTGTATTCGGTGTGCCGAATACAAGGGATGGCGAAAAATTCTCAGTTTTCAAAAATTTGATCATCAAGAAGGGGGAGTCGTAGCCCTGCCGAAACTTGGTCGAAAGGAGGACAAGGCAACATACCACTCACTACTCTAGCGCGTACCAGCCTTTGCCAAATGGCTGAAAAAGATTAGAAGTGAGACTAACTCATTTCCTATACGACTACCAAAGGAAAATGTAAATGTACACTGAAGAATCAATTCACAATGAAACTCATCTCTTTTCGAATGGATTCCATCACCAGCTCAACATTGTTTTCTTCTATGCCATCCATACGAAACGCCCAAAAACAATGTGCGGAATATACGAAAGCGAGCATAAATATCCAAGAAGACCTGAAAAAAAAAACAGATTTAGAAGTCATATACATGGCGAAGATTCAAATAACACATTACATAATTGAAATAATACACAAAATTACAGTGAAGCGAACACAAGGGAAAGCTAATAAAAGAGCAAAAACAGCCAAGCGGATGAAAGAAAAGATTCCTATCGATTACTGCTGCCTGCATCGACTGTTTAAAAAATCGTCCTGCGATATTTCAAATGACGCCCTGCGATTACCCCACACACCGACCACGGTTGAGATGCGGGTGCGCCCGAAGAGGCACTCTGATATGGGAGGAGCCTGAGAGCGCATGGCGCGCGCACCTTCTCGTGGACGAGTCTCTTTTACATCGGGAAGCGTTTATCCTGGATATTCCTGGAATTATTAGCCACCCTCATTAGATTTCGTCTCTATCTACCAGATGATTACTATTTCTCCCACTCGTTTCTTTTATTCACGAAAAGCTGTCCACGAGAAGGTGCACGGGCCATGCGCTCTAGGGCCCCGCCCATATCGGAGTGCCTCTTTTCCCTCCCCCTTGAGATGCGGCAGCACCATTGCATTCGGGGGCGGGCAAATACAGCGGAGGTGTGAAAATACGGGCGGAGCCTGACCTTGTTACTCATGTAGCGGAAATGTGAGCAGTTTTTGACGCGTCAAAAGTCGCTAGCGTTGTTCTGTAAGCCGTATCGTTCGATTGACGTAGTTATCTCAACCACGTTTTCGAGCGTGTATGCTGCCTTTGAGAGGCGGGGTGATACTCAGGGATTTCGTGTACTTCTGAAGCGTTTTTTCAATTTCTACGTCATTTTAGTTCTACCGGGGGCCATTTAATCAATATAGCGAATAATCTCAAAATTGAAGATTATCGTGAACACTGCATTTAAAGAAAGGTATGCTTTTGCAGTCCTCTGCTGTGTGTGAAGCTTTGCCGCAGTTGCGGCAGAGTCGATTCCTCTCCAGTTACCCTAGCCTTTCTTCATACGGTACTGTCCGACATTGATAGGATACGTGATTTGTGCGCTTGCAGTAGATACACGTTTCTTGAATCGGGTTGGGATACATCCCTTGAGTTTGTTCTTTCCTTTCCCTTCCATTGATTACTTCCTGCATTCTGAGGATCTGTTCCTCTTGACCGATGATTTCTTCCAAGTCATTGTACATTCTGTTCCAAACCCAATCTTAAACGGAAGGTAAGATTGCTTTCTTTTCGAGTGCTTTCTTCTGAATTTCTGTCTCGAACTTCCTAAATGCTACAGATAGGAGCCATCGGTGATCAACGTTATGCCCTTTGCTTCGTAGAAGTGCCATCAACGTGGAAACTTCATCTAAAAGCTTCCTTTGGGCTCCTGTAGACTGACACCTTGACTGCAGTTCTTCGACATCTCTGAACAGTTTGTCCACCACGATGTCCATTCTCCCGTATTTTTTCTTCAGCCATTCCACTGCCATCACGTAGCTGCCTTCTTCGAATGGTAATCTTTTGATTGCTTCCTTCGGTTCGCCTGCTAGTACTGACAACAAATACGAAAACTTTGTCACTCGTGGAATATCCTGTTCTTCTATCATCGTCTGAAACAGGCCCCAGAAAAGATCCCAATCCGTCAGCCTTCCTGGGGAATTTCGGGATACTAATTTTTCGGAGTGCTGTTAGCAGTCTTCCTGGTTTGGCTAGACTTGGTTCAAATGCTTTTCCGACTTCTTCGTAGTACTGACCTCCTGCTCCTGAACTATCCTTGCTATCCTTGATAGTTTGTTTCAACTCAAATTCCACTCCCTTCAAGTTCTCGATCAGTACTTCCGTCTTCTCTAGTAGCTCCTGTGCCCGGTCGCTTCGCTCGACTTTTCCACTTTCTTGTTGTCTTCGCTCAACATCATGAAGGCTTCCGTTAGTCCAGTCAGCGCGTCATCGAGTGTCCTGGCGTGACCATGCAGGGCTATTACCACCTTTCCCACAGCTAGCCTGACCCTTTTCATTTCTTGTAGGTTATCCATCCTCCGGCCTTCCTCCCATGTGTCGAGTAACTTCGCCCCTTCCATCCATCGCTCGTCCAGGGCCTTCTGCATCCTGGTTAGTTTCCATTTGGCTGTAGCTACTCTGTGCGTCATCGAGACTTTTTCTCTGTTAATGGGCCGTGTTTTTAACTTTTCTTTGTTTATATGAGTGTGTTCTGTGAATTTTCTTATCGTGTGTTGTCCCCTTTCTTCTTTTGTTAGAGGCAATAGACACTACCAAAATTAAGCACAATCACAAAGAATCAACAGCAACAAACAAAATTCGACGAGAAAAATTTTTTTCCTAGGAAGGATGGCTGATTCCTTTCCTTTTCCCACGTATAGATTGATGTCTTCTTATACTGTGGACTTCCCGGTCCTAACGATGGAGCGTTTTAATCAATTTTCTTCTTCGTCTCACTACGACGAGGATGTTTGAGAAAAAAAAAACAAAAATCGATTAGCAGGAATCCGAATTTATGATTTCTCCAACTTGCCCTCTTTTCCGGGCTCTTCTTTTTTCTTCTTTACCCAAGTTGAGGTTTTCCAAAAAGGTGACCAAAAAAAACCGTCTTGGTGCTTCAGTTGCGGAATTTTCGGCCCTTTCCCGGCCGACGCACCATTTGCCAAATTTGTGTCTGGGCCCTACGGAATCTTTATGAACTGTTGAAACACACAAGCAGATTCTTCTTTCATCCTTCGTGTCGATTGGCGATTCAGTGCGTTTTTGTGGCCAAGCTCCAGCCAGCGGGTGGCAGCGAACCTCAAACTTTGGTAATTAAACCGACAGCAATATACCTGCCAAATACGCGAATCCAACGAGGAGAGGGAGAGGGAATTCCTGTGATATCGATGAGAACCAGAGTGTAACCACGATAACCCCCCCACCAGAGAAAAATAACCGGCCATCCTGGCCTAAAAATGAAGATGACTGGTGGGGGAGTTTCGAAATGCCGCATGGGGGTGCGTCGCGGCCCCGGCGCGTGTTATCCGTGGATCACGCTTCGAGTCTTCTTACCCCCTCTCTCTCCTCTCTTCTTTACACGACTTCTTCATCTCACCTAGGTGGGACGGTTTCTTCTCTTCCTTTCACAATAATGCTTTTTCCAATAAGTGTGGATAAAATAATTAGTATAATATGAACTCTAACTGGCTATATAGTCTATGTACAATTTGCCGTCAACTTGTATTACATAGAAGTTGACGACAGTCTGGAAGGTTCAGCGACTGCTCAATGAACAATTATGGGTTACGCCTACTTTTGTTTGCAGTGCTCGACGAGTTTGCTTTTGGGAACTGACACCTTTAGCACCCTTCGGAGCATAAGTTAAGATGAAGGAGTCTACCTAGACAGGGGCGGCATGCATGAACGCAGCGAACGGTGTCAGGGAGCCGCTCCGCATGCCATGCGCGCAGCGTCGAGCAACGGGGCGGCCCCGAATTTCGTGGCGTGTATTGATGTGCCTGAATTTCGGGGCCGCCCCGTTGCTCGACGCTGCGCGCATGGCACGCGGAGCGGCTCCCTGACACCGTTCGCTGCGTTCATGCATGCCGCCCCAGGATGTAGCCAGCCTGGATTACTTGATGATTATTCACCTACAACTCGTTTTTGAAAAGAAGTGCAGAGGACTTGACTGTGAGTGGGACTACTATCTCTTGCGTGCAGAAATGCGGCTTCGTTCATGGTAACCTAAGCCTGCGAAGTCTGTTTGGCTGAAATTCGACCGATCACACTTGATATCACCTTAAACGAAGGAAGTAACATGTCTACAGCAGGCTTTAGAGTCAAGTTGTGGCGTCGTTCGCAGCGACGAGGAGCGCTGAATGATGCAACACTGATTACATTTAGGTACGGGGGCAACCGATGCGGCGTAAATGGCAACGAAGGGGCACCGCAGAGTGTTTCGACGGAGCGAAGGCCCCGCGTCACTGCCTCAGCGCGGCCGGCGACTGCCGTCAGCCTTGGGGCGGCGACAGGAATGTTTTTGAACATTACCGTCGCGGCGTAGGTTGTCGCCCACTGGTAGAGACGCAGGGCAGTCGTGGCGTCAAAGCACTCTGTGGTGCCCTCTCGTCGCCCTTCACGCCACGTCGGTCACCCCGAAAATGTTATCATTATTGTATCGGCCTGTCGCTGCGAGCAACGCCGCGACTTGAACTAAGCAGACCCCTAAATATTCGGAAACAATATCGTTACCAAATCAAGACTGACGCTCGGCGGCACTCAGCCCGGTGCCGCACTCAGACATATAGCGGACTGCAGCCGCGGCCCAAGTCGGCTGTTTTGGCAAGCCGCGGGCGAAGTTTCGGGACTGAGTATTAAATGTAAATCAGCCGCGACCGAAAATTTCGCAACAATCGCAAGCAGAGAGCCGCGAGCCACAATCATGGCCGCAAATGACCAACAGATGACCAACAAATGAGGCGCGGCTCTTCACGATCATGTCGTGAAGTAAATAGCAATGTCTGTATTGCGCAAGGCCAAGAAATCGACGTCAATTTCCACACTTTGTTTGCAAATTGCGTTTATTTCTAGTTCCTTTCTATCATCATCGATTTACCTTTACTATCATTCTTTGGGAAACTGAACAAGAGCCCACTCTCATTGTTTTATGAACAAATTAACCCTACTGGGCAATGATTGAGCGAGGAACATTTCGAGGGCTTGTTTTTCACCCCGTAGTTGAAATACTTGAGCACTACCAAGGACGAGAAATAATGTTCTCATAGAGCAAAATAGCGTGTTTCAATTCGAGTCGCGAATACGAAGTGATAGTCTACAGCACTGTAAGTAGGACTTGGTAACGTTGCGGACTCGTCCTAACATACGGCAGTTTGTTAGTGGTATCACTCATTTTTCCGAAACAGCTATGGTGGATCGGTAAGTCTGTATTTTAACAGATATTACTACATCAGTGGAAGCTAAGAAAACAGGTGAAAATGACACGATTATAATTTGCCAACATCACAAAATTCTCACAGAAGTGTAGAAGTTTTTTCTTTCAAGAGTTTTCCATGATTAGGGCCTGAAATCGTGATTTCTTTCTCACCGGTGAAGTTGCTTCCCTACTCCCTGGTCTTTTCAAAGCTTCCAGCCGCTTACCTCTGGAGAAAGACAGTTTGTTAATGTAAAACACCGCTCTTCATTTCTTTTATACCCTACCCTTTATCAATTGGGTATCATCAATTTTGTTTACCGTGAGAATTTTGTGCCGTTGACAATTTATAATCGTCTTTCCATTTGTCGATTTTAGAAATTTTGAGGTATAGTGGAGCCCACCAAGAGTGTCTCATTTACTTATCAATGAGAAGCGGTCGATTGGAGACCAATGAACATGAAACTCATTGCAGCACAACCACTCTCGCTCAATCGGTATCGAGCGTGCTGGTATGGGATTCATGCACATTGATCCCCAGCCGACCGCTTCTTATTGATAAGTAAGTGAGACACTCTTGGTGGACTTCACTATACTTAGGTTTTGTCAACTAAATGGCATGGTACCGACCGTAACCTACAGTAAACCTCAGAATTTTGACACACTATCTCCGGGAAGAATGGAAGGGCGAGGCGCGACGTGACGCTAAGCAGTCTGCCCACAGTGATAGGAGGCAAGTTGATCGGTATATGTAACACATCGTGATTTCTGAATTCTTTAATCAAGGAAGTATTTGCAGAGTTCTTGGTTTTGATGGGCATAGGGCACAGCGAGTTACAAGCCGGAGTTTTTATGAATGAATGGCAGTGCGAGCAGGTACAGAATTGCGGTTTCCACTACGACAACTCCAAGCAGCCACGGAAGTCAAATAATGTGAGCCCCGTTACTGTTCTAATTTATTGTAAGCACATCAAAAGAACTACTTTGTTTTAGAAGCAAACCAAGGAGAAGACCGGCACTGACACTGCTTGGATCGCAATCCAGCAAAAGGCCGGTTCCAGTTCCTCCGACTGAAGTGCCGGATCAGCGCCACAATTGAGGCTACATTCACACCGCTGCTGGTTGATATTTTTTCAATGGAAGGTAGCTACGCTGTGTACATATTTTTGAAAATCATTTAATCAGTGGCGAGTGAAACTTTCTCATGGTCATGGACCTCTACTTGAATATAAGCTCATTAGGCATAATGTTTATCCTTTTGCATAGAACAAAAAGTTTGTGGAATGCTCGAGTCTCATTTCCTTGCTGAAACGTGGTTTAAAACACCTTACAGCCTAAAAAAAACAGCACGAAAAGAGGAAATTGAATATCGCAAAATCAATTTTTTGAGACCCTGGTCTCTAAAGATGTAACTAAGGAAAATACAGCAGAAAAATCGTTCTCACAATCAATCCAAACAGCTTGTATTTGGCAATGAAGGGTATGACCATGCGAACATTATAGGCGCTACGTGTACAAGATGGTTTCGAAGACTGTTGTGTGTTCCTCATGTTTTTGAGAGGAAATGTAGTTTCTCGCTCATACATGCTCACTCATTCGTTGACACACTGCTGATGTTTGTTTGTAACTAGTCGAGTCTTCCTCGTTCGTTTGGGTCTCTGATCTATGCTTTAACTATGCCGATCGGCTCCGTTGCTGCTCAAAATGATTTAGGTAATATCTTTCCTAGGAAGAATTATCGATAGGTTTTGGGGGGTATCATTACTATCCTTCCTCGTGAATATCATGTCAGAGGACATTATTCATAGGTGTTGAAGACTATTTATTTATCTATGTCTATATAGTTATGTATATGTATGTGTCTGTATCTGTTCTAAAGTGGTACTATTGCTATTCATTGTTGGATGAAATGGCATTGAATAGCGGTAATAATAAATGCATATAACAGTAATAACGTTTCGTCTATCATTTGTATTTCAAATAGCTAATGGAAGGGGAAAATCGACGAATTATATCATGTATTGCAAACGCGCTCCAATGAATAAAGGTGCGCGGATCGGTGAAAAACTTGGCGCGGACAAGTGCCTGAATGAGCGAGGGAAGTTGAGAAGACTTGCACGGGAAGTCGCAAAATAGCCCGCGCCTCGACGATTTCATGGGCGCGGATGGCCCAGAAAACGTGCTCGGCTTTCAGCGTTCTGCGCCAAACCAGCGAGCCGCGCACAACGATCCAATGAGGCGCGTCAACTATTCGGGCTCGCTGTTTCTTGGGCCGCGCCTGCAGTCCGCTATATGTCTGAGCAGCTCTGCAGACCCCTTACGTACATTCGGCACAGGTCGCGCCAATATGTTGCTTTCCTTATAATGTGTTGGCGCAAACGTGATAACATACTTGCACCGAGTTTGCACCAAAGCACAATAACGCCAGAATCGGTTCGATCTGTGTCGACTGTAATTCAACTAGGATGCTGGGACTCTACTTCGCGGAAAAATTTGCACGCCGGGAAGTGAATAGAAGGTGGCCATCGATTGAACGATTTCGCCACCAGTTGCTCGGTGCGGCTTGCTGATTCAATGTCACGGATGATTCGACGATATACCGCTATCTCGAAGCCTTACAGTTGACCGCAATGTTAAAAGGACATGGTGCGGTTGCGGACTCGCACTAAACTACGGTAGAATCTGGCATTTTGTCAGATTTCGTCATCGATCGGCGCCACAGCTGCTAGTCTCGTGAGCAGAGAGACGACGGTTGACGCCGGTCGATGACGAAATCTGGCAAAGTGCCAGATTCTACCGTAGTTTTAGTGCGAGTCCGCAACCGCACCATGTCCTATTAACATTGCGGTCAACTGTATCTCTCATACGTATATGTATCTTCTATAATAGTAGTTTGACACTAAACTTTTAAAATCGCTTTAAGATGGTAAAAGTTTAACGCCCAATTCGGGCCTGTATTTTTTACGAACTGAACAAAAACCGAAAACAAGCCCCGAAAAAAATTAAAAAGCAATTGAAGACTAAGCCGACGTCAGCCTTCAACAACCGAGGTCTGCAAACAGATTCTCTAGATGACTACGGCGTTTTTAGAGAAACGATCCTGGCAGAATCCCACATCAGTGCACACCCTATGCAACTAAAAACTACTACCATACTACCGTAATCGATACGCGATAGGTGTCAAAACTTCTATGAGCTCCTCCCTATCACTGATCTGTGAAGAGATACGTTTTATCCGCTTCCATGAACTTCTATGGTGAGTTTTTATTTTAGCCTTTTTTTGGGTATGATTTTCGTTATGTATGCACGTTTAGTCTGACACAAATTTAGATCCGACAAAGTTGCTAAAACACCGAAAATCTACCCATACAGTGCGTTTCATTATATACATACTTCCACTCGAAGTTTTGAAGATGTTGTTCTTCAGCGTTGTGCCAAGCCTATTCTACTGTGATAGCGAATTCAGTGTGTTGAAAACCCCTATATCCACGTTTCCAGAATTTCATCCTCCCAATAATTTTCCTTATAACTTTTTTTCGATTATTGATCGTTTAATAATATACTTCCACCCTGCATAAATTACGATTAGTACATTTTTCTGTTCGCACCAAACTGTATGTTTGGCTTGATTTGACGATAACTTCCGACTCCATACGAATCGTGATCCCCAACTGTCTAGGGTAGATGAATGCCAGATCTGTGCCTCTCATGACGCAGGGATGAGCGACTGTCGCATCCAAGGTGGAAATGAGAGAAGCCACTAGGCCGTTTCTTGTCTTCTAAAAATACGGACCTCTACGGTCACAGCGATTAATGGCTACGAGTGCAGAAGCTCTCTGGAAAATATGAACGGCAAATTTGGAAGCGCGAATCCAACACAATGGGTAGGCAGGGTAAATGATTCAACTCGCCAAAACACAGGGCAGTAACGCGTATCTAAGATCAGTGGCAATTTGAGCTGTTTGCTGACTTTTGAATGTGCGAAAAGCTTACTCAAATATGGCGGATCAAGCAAGCATCAAAATCCGAGTAAAAAATTGCAAGCTCTTCCAACTTGTTCCAGAAAATACAAGCAAACTTTGTGAAAAAATGCTAGGCCTCGATGCAATTTTCTCCTTTCGAGATCGACTGAATTGAGGTTTCACTACCGTTCGAAGCTTCCTTTGCTACAATGAGGGAACAAGGTTGACCAACGATCGAGAAAGACAGTGCCACATCAATCACAACAGAACCTCTGTCAAGTTCCTTCTCTCCTCATGGAAATGGAAATGCAAACAAAGGTATTGAAAGACGCATAATTTATTCATGCCTCGGTCGATGGAGTAGTAGCACTCACTTCTTTTAAAACGCAATACAACTAACAAAATGATTCGTCCTTGATCAATTTCTTTATGCAGAATGGTGCTTCGTAGCCTTGTGAGAGCCCAGGTGGACAGTTTGTACATGGATCGCCGGCCACGTAGATAAGACGGTTGATGTAGGCGCCACTGTAAAATCAGTGCATTGGTAGTGATCTGACTATGAAAGCAATAACGCTAAAAAGGAAAGTATACAAAGCGTAGGTCGGATCTGTGAAAACGACTAGTATCGTTAGTATCTGTTTTGGCTCAATAGTAAAAATGCGCAGTATCCCGCCCCGAGCTGTAGGTTTGAAACAGTCATGAGCATTTTTTAAGCCTTAAAGGCAGTGTCCACGATAAAACCAATCTTCCAGTTTTCACCGGAAACCGAGAGGTCTGAGTCTAGCTTCACCAGTAATGCTGAAAAAACGGCTTGGAACAAGCACAGAAGAGCCCTAGACGGCCCTAAACTTGAGTGCTCCGCGCACGCAACGCCCACTCCTTTCAACCGCCTCTAAACCGTAAATAACTGGAAAACCCATTCGAAGGAAACAGCTTACATTCAGGGGGCTGTAGTTCACTCCACCTGACTAAACTTACCCCATTTGATGGTCGATTACCTTCTCAAACAAAATTTTTGAGTTGGACAACTTCATCGGTAGCCGTTGAGGGAGTGGGCGTTGCGTGAGCGGAACACTCAAATTAGGGCCGTATAGAGCTCGTTTGTGCTCGTTCTTAGCCGTTTTTTCAACGTTTCCGGTTAAATAGGGCTCGAACCTCTTGATTTCCGGTGAAAACTCCGAGACTGATTTTATCGTGGACACTGCCTTTAAGGAAAGGCATGGAAACCCATCAGGGATTTTTTTAAAGTTTCAATAAAATTTTCTCGGATTCAGCTCAAAAGTTGTATGTGGAGGTAATCTAGGTTGATGAACACGAATCAGGAGTTCCTTTGTTGAAATTTTGAGGTTTACTGTAGGTTACGGTAGGTAACATGTCATTTAGAGGTCAAAACCCACCTCAGTATTTTGAAAATCGACAAACGGACGTTAAATTCGTATTCTCCGCCCCGAATAACCCCCGTATACAAATTTTGAGTAAAATCTGAGATTTTGACCAAACTACCGTATAATCACCGCAATCTACCGTAATCTGCAAAAAATCGATAAAAGGATTGCACACTCCTGTTTAGCACTCCAAATAACCCTAAGAAAATAATTTTGAGACATATCTATCGTAGAAATCCGAAAATCTCGAAACTGGCGTTTTTCAGTCGAAATTTTCCCCGTTTCGGAAGCTTTGAACGAAATTAGCCGAAAACTTTGGAAAATCGACTAATAAACCACAGATTCGTGATCAGCGCATCAACCCCCCCCCTGGGAGAAATTCAAGTCAAATCTGGAACATTTTTCTGAAACGCTTCCAAAGCCCTCCAATCGGTTTAAATAACCGCACAAAAATTACCTTTTTAAGCTTGTAACTTCTTGGAACCTGCAGCTCGAGGCGGGATACTGCGCAGTTTCACTAGTGAGCCACAAGAGATACTAACGATACTAGTCGTTTTGACAGATCCCACCTACGCTTTGTATACTTCCCTTGTGAGGACAATAAAGCTTACTTCGGCTGGTAGTGACACACGACTTTGAAGTCATTACCGCAGTCGTTCACACTACATCCAACTCGGAACGACTCAGCCCATGCCATCTGTCATCAAATATTGTATTGTTTGATAAGTAGTGGCAAAACTATTAGATAAAGTTTACCTACCCTTGCAAA
Source organism: Aplectana chamaeleonis (assembly GCA_029168955.1). Lineage (NCBI taxonomy): Eukaryota > Metazoa > Nematoda > Chromadorea > Rhabditida > Cosmocercidae > Aplectana > Aplectana chamaeleonis. The sequence goes on along the minus strand of JAPDOI010000067.1, from coordinate 1,601,210 downwards.
CTGTGCGATTGGTTTCCCAACGTGGCGTTCCTTGAATGTGACCAGCGTTCCAGGAGCAATCCATTCGGTGCTGACAGTGTGCCACCATCTTTTGATTGCCTAAAAATGGAAGAATGTCAACATTTTGATTTGAAAGACTATCTTAGCTTTCTAATAATGGTATTGCGTACTAACCTCCGCAATAGCCAAATTCACTGTTGATGCTGAACTTTTCGAAACAAATGCAACGTTTTGTTGTGATTCTGTTTCCTCATCGCTAGAGCAATTCTTGGCTCCTAGCTTTGCTTTGTATTCCATGTTACAATTGTATTCCTGTACACAGAGAAATCTGTTTAAGCTATTGAACAGTAATATGCACGAAACTTTTGATCAACTGTTTGACCTCATACCATCTTGTAAATGTTGGAACCCTTTGGAAGGAATTTCTTGGTGGGTCTTTGAATAAGTCCATGTGCAAGTCGAGCTCTAAATTGTGTGGTCTATTTGAAAATCTTTCAAAATTAAAAATACAGTTTATTCTGAAAATTACGGCAACGCATAGCCTCATCATTACACGCAAGTTCACCCGGATGAAGCATAGTAAAGAATCAGTCAAAGTACTAGTTAGCGCACTCTTCTACGACAGCCGTGAAATAAAAAGTATTGTGTGCACTGCTGTATTGAGTCGCATCGTACCCAGAGATGAGCGGAGTTCCGCGTTTCGCGTTCCAAAGCCCACAGTTTCGCGCATTTTTGGCATTCCGCGTTCCGCATTCCGAAACCCCCAAAAAACGCTGCGGAATGCGAAAATATCGGGTCCTCTGGAAGGAAGAAAACAGTAGATGATTCCTGAATTTTTCCGGGTTTCGCGTTCCGAAAACCGCATTTCCGCGCGTTTTCAGGCGCTTCAAGCCCGATTTTCGAAACCCGAGAAAAAAGTTTTTGTTCCGAAACCCGATTTCCGAAATTTCGTATTTTTATTCCGCTCATCCCTGATCGTACCTATAGTTGGAACTCAGGATAATTCACTGGCTGTTATTGTTAATCAACGGGACGACGCAGTCACTTGGCAGAGCGCATACCTGTTTTGAGCTATATCTATCAAAAATAGATGTGGGTGGTATGCGTTCTCGCTGGCTCTATCTGTGGAAAGTATGTTCTAGGCCCTAGTGGAAAAGTCTAGCCTTTTTTATAGCACGTATGACGGCCCACTATAGTGATATTGTGGTAATCTGTGACAGTGTCAATTGCGTGGGAGGATACACATGATGGTGTGCAGCAGGCGTAATTACGACAAAACCACCTTAAATTGTAAATCGTAAACAGCAAATAATAACTATAGCCATTAAAAATATTATTACTAGGGTGGAACTAGAGAAACTACCCACTGTCCACCGTTTCACGTACTAAGTACATATTAGGTTGCGTTCATTATTTGACAGCTAACCACGTTTAAGGGATGTGATATACTTTGTCGCTGTCATCAGCGAGAAGCATGGAATCTAGCACGAATCGCGGAGGGATCCGCATCGGAGCAGCGACATCGGTTGTTGTAGGAAGAGTTATCGTGCGTGAGCCGCAGCGACGTGTCGCGGAGGGCTGGCCCACTGCAGATGTGTCAAAGCCTGTCGCTGCCGCTGTTCAGCGCACTGCGAATGCGACAGGTCTAAATCGAAGCGAACGCCACTGCTGTCGTAGGAACACATGTCGCGTGTGGATCGCAGCGACGTGTCGCGGAGGGCTGACATACTGCAAATGTGCCATAGCCTGTCGCTACCACTGTCGCTGTCGCTATGCAGTGCACTGCGACAGCGACAAATTTAAAGGGCGGGAGGCGGTTGCTGTCGTTGTGCAGAGCGACGCGACCGTGTGTCGCAAAAGTATACCATACCCCTGAAGGGCGGGAGCCTCGGGACAGGCGGTCGCTGTCGCCGTGAAGAGCGATGCGACCGTGTGTCGCAAAAGCATACCATACCCCTGAAGGGCGGGAGCCTCGGGACAGGCGGTCGCTGTCGCCGTGCAGAGCGACGCGACCGTGTCTCGTAGAAATATACCATACCCCCAATGGCACCGTCTTACCCGTATTTCTTTGCTTTCCCTTGTCATTCATTCCAAAACTTCTTCCCAGATCTTAAAAAATCCGCATGTCCGATTCAGCTGTCCGCGTATCTGCTGTGCGTCAGGGACACAGTTATACTAGTAGTGCCTCTCCCGAAACGCTAACGCCGTTGTAAGCGTAAAACGAGCAAAAATGACTGTATTTGAGCGGTTCTCAACAGCCGAATTTGAGAACTCCTCCTATTTGCTAACGATACCGCAACACCGATCAAGTCAGTAAGAATCGCACTGATATGTACTTCGAGCTCTCTACTGAAGGTTGGCTCAACCTCAGTGCACGTACGTTAAACAATATGACACCCGGCTTGCGCCAACCTTCAATAGAGGTGGCAAATTAACATTCAGGGCCCGTAGTAAACCCCCACTGCGCTCAGGTGAGCTCCCTGCATGCGGTCACCTGGTGCAGTGAGGCATGGCCGCATCAATCGAACCGTCACACGCTTAGCGATGGCTGGTCTCCCTGCGGGTGGAAATGGTAGCCACACGGCTGGCTCGACGCACTTTTGGTGCGGAGAGGGTCACCTCCGCGCCTGTTGGGGCAAGGAGAAATAGCACAGGTTGCGCGAAGACGCAGCGCGACGGTCATTTGAACCCCGCGAGTTCCCCCTTGCAACTTAGGCCTCTTTCAGAGTTCGATCGCCGAGCGACGCGATGGGATGATAAACATAAGCATCGATCGAGATCGCGTCGCACGTCGATCTCTATTCAAAACATGTCATCGCGGCGATCAGCGATCGCACTCTGAAAGAGGCCTTACGGTTCTCGCCTGATCGTGGCAACACCATATTATCTAGAGCACAGTATCGGTCGCCCAGTCCAAGTTATTTTTTCCTATATCCACTGAATCACTTGCAGAATCGTAGCTTCATGGTGACGATGCTGTAGATTGGTAAAGGCAACGTAAGCATAAAAAACTCTTTCTAAATTTTGCCTGTAGTTTAGTCCCCATAGTTAAGAAATATAGTCAAAGCGCCCCATCAAACGCTCGTATTTGTGAGAGATAAATGTTTCAGAAAAAGGGTGAAGATGAGCGTTTACACTTACGCTCACGCCTTTTCTGAGGGTCCGTTTGCTGCGGACGAAGAGAAATTAACTGGAGGAAACGATTTCGAGCTTCGAACGTTTGGGGTAAGAAGCGAACGCTCCTCTAGTTGATTTTCGTGGACTTTGAATAGGCGTAATCCGCTCAGAAGATGGGGCCAGAAGCACTATGTCAAGCAAATTTCAGATCGATTAGACTGCCTAGCTCGATGTTCTGACGCTAATCTAGTTATACAATTCTGGACAGTTGATTTCCCTGAAAAACGCGAAATCAAAGTTTCTTGTGAAGAGGTCTTTTAGACTGCATTGTGTCGTAGGCGGCAGCTAGTGAGACGTGCGCGGCGCATAACGCGGATCTCTTATCCAGCGCCTCCAACTCCGACCGTGTGTCGCGCGTTATAATGATAGAATCACATCAAAGACTGATAACAGAATCGTGCTGCAGTCACGACTGGGTTGGTCTCATCTCGTGACCAAATACATTAGTATATGCAAAGTGGGATTAGAGCAAGTCAATTGGAGATATCTTGCGATTTACTTCCATTGCATGTATTTTTATTAACGAAAAATTACGATTTACGGTCCAAAATGTCGTAAATCGTAAACCGTAATTACGCACACCCCTGGTGTGCAGAGTTAGAGTTACAGCAATCGGCGAGATTACGCCGAGCAGTCAACCGCAACGAAAATGATTGCGATGATCATTGACACAATGTTGCTTATTGCATGCCATGTTTTTGATCCCGAACACCTTGAGAGTAACTGGGGAGCGTTGCTCATCAGCTTGACCGTACCTCATGAGAGCACTCTTCCAAAGACCGACAACGTTTGGTGCCAGTCAGACTTCTTTGGAGAACCGACTGTGCCCGTGCGCAACACCACTATTGACTGAATGGATTGCGAGCGCAGGCAGACGGTTGCAGACGGAGTGATTGGGTTAATTTTCTGTACACATCTGTCACAGTCTTGGTGCGTGTCGACCGGGTGGGACCCAGTCAATCGACCAACTCTGACGGGAGGCTTCCGCTCATATATTCAACATAGCGTTGAAGGCAGCGTCGGCAAAAAATCTAACCTTTCGTTCACCAGCATAATTTCAATATCCCCTGGGTAGTATACCTCAGGCACTTCCGTATGTTGAAGCCTGTGCAAACACACTGCTTTTTGTGGAGCGCGGATCAGAAACACCTATTCAGGTGGAGCGCAGGCTATATTCATGGTTTTGTCATTTTTTCGTGCTACTTTCCACCCAGCCAACTCGGCTCTAGGATGTTGTTGAAGGGATAGGTGATACAGCATTCGCCATTTTCGTCGTTTCGACCTCAATCCGAAAATGACTCATATCTTTGTCTCCCACTGTTACTCGGTCAAATAGTGGGGTGTTCTTACGACTACTCGGAAAGTAGTCTATCAGAAAAATATGTATGCATGGGCAGTTCTGGAAACCCGGTCTGATCATTCCCTTACGAGAAAAAAACGGCAACCATATTTCCTCGTGAACACTTTCTTCAAAAAATTTTCTAGGATCTTTGTAAACAGGGAGAGTTTTGAGCTCTAAATTTAGACGGCGATAACTCACCTTCGATAATTGTGCATAGCTACCACCATGTTACGATCGGCATCATTCATTTCGGGATAGTCACACATTCCAGTTGCTGCGCCTGTCGTTGGTTACCATCAACTTGTTCTCATAATCTCAGAGGTAACTTTCAATCTACTGTACCCTCTCCCCTTATTCCAATGTTTGCCAGCTTTCGGGGTCAAAAGCAGCATACACGCTCGTAAACGTGGTTGGGATAACAATGTGAATCGAACCGTATGGCTTACAACATAATGCCTACGCATTTTGAAGTGTCAAAAATGACCCACAATGCCGCTACATAAATTAGAAGTTAGCCCGGCCCTGTATTTTCACGCCCCCTGTATTTGCTCTTTTCCCCCAAAGCAGGGTTGCTGGGTCATCTTCGCCATCAGGTACGTGTGTGGTTCACTTGTTAGGCAATCTACCAACAGTTCCGAAGGTGAATATGACCCAGGAACCTTGCGTTGCAGGAAAAGGGCAAATACAGGGGGCGTGAAAATACAGGGCGGGGCCAACTTTTAACTCATGTAGCGGCTCTGTGGGTCGTTTTTGACACTACAAAATGCGTAGGCGTTGTAATCTGGACCATACCATTCTATTTCCGTAAGTATCCCAATCACGTTTACGAGTGGGTATGCGGCCTTTAAGCCGGGTTTGCCCGAAAAACGAACGATCTTCTCTCAAAAATCATTAGGATGAAAATGGCTCGTTCTAGCGCATGGTCCTCGCGAAGGACTAACTAGCTGTACCAGTTACCTTCCTATGGGTGTGTACAAAGACACTTACTTCTGCTGTGGCTGGCCGAAAAGCATGGTGGAAGAACCTTAATATGAGGTTAGAGCACTGTTCCGGCAAATGGCCTTCTGCAGACTTCGCAGTCACTTACCACAAAAACGGTTACAAACACTAGGCTGGTAGAGGTCCACATTGCTGGTAACTGTTGTCAAGCCTGGTCTCATGGGCTTATTTATATGTAGAATGATTTAGCGGGGCAGAACGTTGAATATTCTCCCAGATTCCCGATTTCGCGCATTCTGGAGCAGGAAGAATATTGTATTTACTAATACTGTCATCTACATACGCTGTATGCGCATGTACATGTCCCAAATATAACGCTGTGTGGAATTCAGCCACGCGTCGTTCTGATTCCATGTAGCCTGCTAGCTCCAGAATGTCACGGAACAAAATTTGTGACGTGGAGATTGGCATGATCTTTGCAGGGTTGGTGTTTGTCCATCAAGCCGTCGGGATGCTTGGAGCAATTTAGACTTGAATTAGATATGTGTTGATTGATACACTGTTCTCATTGATGTGTAGCGGGTATCGCAAAAATATAAATGGGGTGTAACAGTTTTTCCTTCCTTAAGCAGGTGTTCTGCTTTAAAGGCAGTGTTCACGAAGAAAAAGCTGCACGTTTTTTGCAGGCCCCTTACCTTAGCCCTCCGCGACACGTCGCTGAGACGGACGCGCAGCAACTTATCGTGCGACTGCCAATCCAGTGGCTCCTATTCGTGATACCACTATCACATATCTGATACAGGGAGAAATTTTTCATTTTAATGAACCAATCATGAGAGGCACTCCATTAAATAGCTCTACGGATGAGAGGCATGCCAAATGCGCTTTTTTATTGATGAGATCAAATACAGCAGCTTTTTCCATTGTCTCAATGAAGTCCAACTAACAAAAAAGGCTCACGTTTTCAACTCAGCATAGCAGGGAAAGGAGCTGCAACAACCAGCTTTGGCGATAGCTGTCCGTGATGGATTGAAGAGAGCCTTACTTTTTTTTCGGGAAAGGATGGTTCGAATGAAGCGCACTGTGTTTATGCACATCGGTGAAGATATCTCAAGTTATTAACAGGTCTGTAAATGAAAGCGCTTATAAGGGAACTACTATAAGTCATACTAACCACTATCTAACTGTTTTGCAGTATATGTTTTGATTACTTCTGTGCCAGCAAGGTTTTGTATGATGGTACAGGTTTATTTGGCCGACGTTTCGAGCAAATCCTCGTTTTCAAGGCCTGAAATTGTGCGAAACGTTGACTCGAAGCATACTCGATCAAGCGCCTCTCCCTCTTTTCGGCTAGTTTCGACACCACCCACAGACTCCCAGTGGTGCGAACCCCCCGATGACGAACCAATCTCACACCGTACCACCAGCGACGAGCTCCACACTCGCAGTCGTGACAAAATGGAGCAAGTGAGGCACACACACACGCGAGCACACGCACGCGCGAGAACACGCATGCGCGAGGCATTCAAGTAGCTCGCGAGAGCGGTGTGTGATTTCCTCAAAGCTCACATAATGATACGAAGGGCAAGAACTCACTGGTTATGGCAATACACTCATTTTTTTCACTCGGTCGGAGATGAACGGATCCTGCGCCACTCGGTCGGAGATGAACGGATCCTGCGCCAGTGTATCCTGAGAGCAGATCTAGCTGACGACGTCGTCCTCGTGAATACTCCAAGAGAGAATATCAAACGTCAGATTATCCGAAACAGACTCTACGATCGCTCATGTGTTACGGAGAACTGTTTAGTTTGTCCTGATGGCAAACAAGGAGACTGCGCACAGAAGGGAGTGATTTACGAAATCAGCTGTTTGACATGTGACGCCACTTACATCGGCGAAACTGGACGAATGCTCAGCGTGCGTATCAATGAACACCTCGCGGGCAAAAGGCGAAGCAGCCTTCTCACACCTTTGGGGAAGCACAAGGTTGTGGACCACAGTGGCCAGGACTTCAATGTGAAATGTAAGATCCTCTCACATGAACACGATATTGGCACTCGAAAGGCTCTGGAAGCGTTTTGGATACGCTCGAGAAACCCTAGGCTAAACAACAGAAATGAGTGTATTGCCATAACCAGTGAGTTCTTGCCCTTCGTATCATTATGTGAGCTTTGAGGAAATCACACACCGCTCTCGCGAGCTACTTTAATGCCTCGCGCATGCGTGTTCTCGCGCGTGCGTGTGCTCGCGTGTATGTGTGCCTCACTTGCTCCATTTTGTCACGACTGCGAGTGTGGAGCTCGTCGCTGGTGGTACGGTGTGAGGTTGGTTCGTCATCCGGGGGTTCGCACCACTGGGAGTCTGTGGGTGGTGTCGAAACTAGCCGAAAAGAGGGAGAGGCGCTTGATCGAGTATGCTTCGAGTCAACGTTTCGCACAATTTCAGGCCTTGAAAACGAGGATTTGCTCGAAACGTCGGCCAAATAAACCTGTACCATCATACAAAACCTTGCTGGCACAGAAGTAATCAAAACATATACTGAAAATGCCAAGGTTTCAAGAAAGCCGTTCATGGAGATTATTAACTGTTTTGCTTTGATACAAAAGGGTTACAAACACTGGAATGTAGCTAACATAAACTAACAATACAAATCTTTTTTGCAGATGCGTTCACCGCCGTGAACACATTCCTTGTTAAAGAAAGAATTAGACTCTGGAAAACCCGTAGTGGCCTATGAATTTCGATTATCACCAGCAGCGGAGCGGTACCGCTCCGCGCTGTGATAATCGAAAACAGAAGTATTTTTGAAATGAACCAGAGTCTACATTCGGGTTGTCGTTACCTTCCGGAAAAGTTCATAAATATCAATCATAGCAACAGCTATTTTTATGGACGAAAACATCGAATGAAGAGGTTTTATTAACTTTTCATTTTTTGTTATTCTGGTCGACATTCAGCAGAGCTTGAGTTGACTTTATTTAATATTTCTTTGATAATTTACTATCGTCGTCCCATTCCATAGGGTTGATAGCCACCATAATCGTAATTCAGTTGTCCTCCTCTGGGATAGCTCTGACCCGGAAAACCACCTGCCATCCCTCCAGCTTGCCCTCCGTATGGCCACCCAGATTGAGGTTGCATTATTGGTGTTTGACCAACAACATTTCCAAACGGATCGACACTTTCTAGAGAGCCACCTTCTTTAGACATAGCTTCGGCAGAACCTCTTTCTTTGGAGCCTCGCTCTTTGGAACCCCTTTCCTTCGAACCACTCGGCTTGGAACCTCGTTTTTTGATCCACTCTCCTGATCCTGCATTGGACGATTCAGCTGATGAGCTCTTTCCTTTTTCTCTGTTTTTCGCCATCTCGCGTGATTGCTTTTCGAGCTCAATTCCAGCTTGTCGAACTCGCTCTTCCCATGTTCTTGCAAGCCATTTCTAGAAAAAAAAAGTAAAATATTCAACTTTCAAGAGATAATTCCTTGTTCTCGTGTCTTGGAAATGCTATTTCTCACTTGGCGACGTTTCTTTCGAATCTTGTATAAAATTGGAAAACAGATGAGAACCGCTAAAGCCACGCTCACAATGACGAGTATAATCACAAGTGTGACACTGGAAATATCGAATTTACATCGACCGCAATATTTTTGGCTGTCCTTTCCGCAAAGGTGGGGAATCTCATTACCCGAACTCCCTGCTAGATTATAAGCTGCCTACAACTGCTTGCTTTTACTTTCTCGCAGGGTTTAGGAAACCTTGTTGCGATAGTTTTAGGTGTCAAACCTAACATAAACAGTAATGCTAAAGACTTCCTAAGTGCCTAGAGGGATTACGAGAAGGAAATCTTGATCGCGATACGAAGATATTGAAGGTATTTTCAGAGCGTCCAGGACAATCGTTTTGTTATTCGACTCTTATGTAACTTCATACTGGAGGTTATTTAGGATGCTGAACACTAATTGCGGTGCGCGCGAGGCGAAATCGAATACTTCGAAAGTCGACAAATTAACCTCAAATTCCTATTCAGCGCTCCAAATAACCTTCATAGGGATGTTTTGAACCAAATGTGAGATTCCGGCGTAACTGTCGCGGAAGCTCCAACGGGGGCCCTTCGTTCCCACGACGGCCCGGGCGCGGTCGGTCCTGCAGCGTAAGCCGGGCGTACAGTAAGCGAGCGCGTCCACGCCGGCTTGGTTCGAGCGGCCTGAGATCGTGATCCGCTCTCCTGCCACGACCCGGCGCGGCCGCTCCGTGTTTTTTCCTTCCATCGTCTTTTCGGTTACAGTGCTACGCTGTGGGGCCTTGGGGTCTTTAGAAGATTACTATCCTTCTCTCTAATACAGCTGCTCGCTAAGGGCAATATTGATAAACAGCTCATCGGCTGGATCGTTTTCTCATTAACTATTATTAATTCAGGTGCATTCTACGGTCATATTTGGTCCTTCTCTATGAACTGCTATTCCTCGTATTATCCTCATTTTATCCTCATAATAATGACCGTAGAGTAAAAAATAATCTAAATTAACTGCGTTCTGTCGTGTAAGCAAGAGGGCTGTGTCTTGCAATAGTATTACAGTGGGTATACATATTGATTTGTATATTGAGTTCCCAGTTGGAGACATCGGGTGTTTATTCTAGTATTTCTGTAGTTCCATCATCGTTATTACAGTATGTTGCTTGCTCGGGTAATATGTACAGGTCCTCGTTGTTAGTACACCGACCGTTTCCCACGGGTCTGACGTCATCGCGACGTCGGACCCGCGGTAGCAACCACCAATTCGCGACACTAACTACCGTATACTCACCGTAATCTACCGTGAACCACCGAAAACCGATTTAAGGATAATATTTGTGTGAAGCCGTTCAAATATACTTTGGAAAGATGTTTTAAAGGCAGTGTTCACGATGATTTTCGTTACCGAGTTTTTCACATAATACAATGAGTTGGCCTCCAGGTGTTATCCAAGTTACGAAAAAACGGCGAGAAACGCATTAAAACGTCGTATTTCAGTGACATTATTCTATAACATGGACTAGTTGTCCGGTTGGATGACCATGTTCATGGTGGTTGTCACCGGTATAAAATGGGGCTAATCAGAAATGGAGGAATATTGTAGGCAAAACAGTGTTAGTTAGGGTCCAAAGAAAAGCACGGAGCAATAGAGAGTAGAGAATTGCAAAGGACGGGTCCACAAAAGGTTTCGTTGTCACAACAAACACTCCCTGTGATACTTAAAAGGCGGGCTGATACTTAAGGATTTTGAGTACTTCCGGTGCGTTTTTCTCAATTTCTTCGTCATTTCAGTTCTACCCTGGAGCCACTTAGTCAATATAGTGAATAATCTCAAAATTGAAGATTATCGTGAACACTGCCTTTAAGGCGATTCCATCGTAGCAGTCTTTAAACAATGGAAAGCCACATTGGTACATTGAAATATCCACCAGTGAAGCCCCTTAAAACAATCTGGCCGAAATCACAAAACTTTCCTTGTCGTCGTCAAAGGCAGTGTTCGCGATGATTTTCATGACCGAGTTCCCGACTTAAAGGCACTGTTCACGATAATCTTCGATTTTGAGATTGATAGCTAAATTGATTGTTTAGTCCCCGGGTAGAACTGAAATGACGAAGAAATGGAGAAAAACGCAACAGAAGAGCACGAAATCCTTTACTCTCACCCCATCTTTTTCCTCTCACCGGAACTGTTTGTTGTGACAATGAAATCTTTTGTGGACCCGTCCTTTGCAATTCTCTATTGCTCCATTCTTTGCTTCGGACTCATACTAACACTATTTTGCCTGAAATATTCTTCCATTTTCGACTGATCCCATTTTTCACCCCTGACAACCACCGTGAACATGTTTATTTAGCCGGACAACTAGCCCAGGCCAGAGAATAATGTCATTGAAATTAGACGTTTTAGTGCGTTTCTCTCCGTTTCTTGGTAATTTCGGTAACACTCGGTGGCCAACGCTTTGTTTTGAGTGGAAAACTCGGGAACGAAAATCATCGCGAACACTGCCTTTAAAGGCAGTGCTCACGATGAATATCATATCCGAGTTCGACCAAGAAATGAGTAGTTCTGTCGTGAGTTAATGGATATGTAGTGAAGAAACAGCAAAGAGAAGCGCTCAGAATAAGCTAAGACACCGGCCGCGAACGAGCTTACGCGCCCTGCTTGTTCCCACGAGCGCGCGTTAATGGCGAAATGTGCGAGTGTCGATCAGGTGGCATAGTTGCTTTTCGATTTGCCATCAAAAACGTCCGCGGCGCCACATGTACGTCAGAACGGGGGAAGGCGGGTCGAGTTAAACAGGCGTACTGAACTAATCTTCACTTCGCAACCGTTTTTATCGAATTCTGACCCGTTTTCGCTGCATTCTTCGCCCCTACCCAATCCAGCATCTGCCAGCAGAGTTTTTCACACTGAAAATTTGGAAACGAGATTTATTGTAAGTACTGTTTTAAATCTACGGTAGAATGCTTTCGCCGTATCAGTGCTTAGGAGCAATGGACGGGCACCTGTTTGTTCCCCACTGGTAGCGTATCAGTACCAAGCGGTGACGCGCTGCGTGTTGCAGTTCCCTGCGCATTCATAACTCTACTGTCTCTACTCCCCTATAGACATTTTCAAAGTTTGCCTAGAAACTCACTTGTTGTCTGAATCTGCTTCAAGATCTGTCGTAGCGTTCCCAAGTGAATGCTGCTGAAATTATCGTTTCTTACATGTAGCAGGACACTGGATGAGTGTCGTGGTTATCGCAATTGCCATTAGTGTTTTATTGCAATCATACTGGCACTGTGAAGCCCAATTGTATAACATGTACTTATAGTGTACAAGACGGAGAAGGACCCTCTTTCCAATTGCTGGTACAGTTCATCTACGCATTGGCGTTCAGTCCACAAAGTGCACGCTGATTGTGAAAACGTGCTGCGACGCGGTTGCGACTATCCTCAGACAGGGATGTAGGATCACCCGGGCGGTTTTCGCCTTTGGTGCCCGAGTGACCCCACCGCCCGGGTGATTTCACATCCCTGTCTGAGGATACTAGCAAACGCGCGCAGCACGCTTTCGCAAACAGCTTGCACTTTGCGGACTGAACGCGAATGCGTTAATGAATTGTAAGTTGGAGTTACAGGCTCGTCCTCGTCACGAAGCTCATTGGTGCTGTGTGTCTTTCGGTTAAGAGCAGCCCTTCGGTGTCATTTCAGGGGAGGAACTTTTTAAGTGTGGATTACCGGCCTGCTGCGTGACGTTTTGGAATTATATTGGACCGCCCATGGGCGTATGAAAGACGATAAAAACGATTGCTGGGTTCTCATCTAAATAAGGCAGACAAATAAGGCATCATAGAAGTGAAAATGACTGAAATGTTGCCGAAAACGGGACTATACTAAACGGGGGGGGGCACTCAAGTAGAAGTCATTAATGAAATGAACCACCTCATAGAAATGAATGGAAAACCTGATAAAAGATGCTTGATGCTGCTATCAATCCTTTCTGTTGGAGTTCTGTAGAAATACTTTGATTGAAAGCGTTGTGGATCGGTGGTTGGTTTCCCGTTTGGGATAGTCCCGAAAAGGTCAAAGAAATCAGAACGGTCAATTGCTCAGATAAAAACAGCCCACTTCACGCCGGCCGAGTCGGGCTAGTCGACTTCGCGCGGCTCCAATTTTGTGGGCGTGGCACAGCGCCCCACTTCGCGCCGAGAGAGAGGCTCTCCCGTCTCCCCGCGGACTGTCGGCCGGAAGTCGGCTATTCCTGGGGGTCATCGAACACTCACTCATCAATTCCCACTTTGATGTCATCATTGCACCACCCACTAGAGTGGAGCAAATGAACGATTGCTGAGCAGAGAACGCTGTGTTGAGACTCTTTCCAAAACCGGCGCTGTGTGCGACGCTTCTTCCGGGCAGGGGAACCACTCTTCGTTATTGGCATCTACGAATGGGAAGACTGCAAAAACCAGTGAGTGAAGGAAGCTCTCCCGTAGAAGTTCACTCCCTACTTGTCAAGAGCAGTTCAAGATGAAATCCCCAGAAGCGGATTTTTGCCCACGACCGATCTATTGGCCTTCCGCGGGAGGGGTTACGGGACGTCGGCTAGTGTTACCGCGGGAAGTGTGATGTCTCTATCTGAGTGCGGGGTGCTTGCCCGCCCCCAATCAACGAAATCATTGTCAATGCTTGTTTTGTCAACATTTGTTTTGCTTTTAAAGTAGTTATTACTATCCTCAAGTAGATGGTAACCACTTTGGAAACAAGGTTCGGTCACATGTTTACTTTTCCAAAATTTGTGTTAAGTAGGCTTGGACTAGGTGAACCCATGTGGAACCTATGTGAGCTATGACTCGTCACACATAGAGAATTGTAAGTGAAGAATTGTGATTTTCACAGCATGATCAACGAAATTTGAAGTTTCCACGGCATGCTGTGATAGAATTAGCGGTGAATCTGCCGGGGTCCAGCCGAGTTGTAGCTTATCAGGCTACGCGCCGACATATTCGAGGTTCCTTTTTGGCAGGTCCAAGGCAGGTTTACGTCTCCGAAATCTACCGCAAAATTTGTTATCGGCGCCGCCAGTGCAATTCGCAAGTGTTAAAGACACAGTCCAACCTTTGAATCGCTTTCCAAATTTTTAGCCTTTTAGAGAGAATTTCGTGCTCATCACAATGGTGTCTCCGAAGTCGCTCACGACCCACTATGAACCGCGTTATGTCTCCTAAAAGAACGTGACTCCTAACGGTAAGAAACTCGTGGGCGAGATGTCTCGCGCCTGTTTTCCCTCGCCGTTTGCAGCCATGACGCCAGGCCAGACCACATCATGAAGCTAGACCCATAACGAAAGGAAGAACGTAGGTCTGGATCAAAATCCGTGGAACGTTTCGTCCCTAGTAAGATCGAAAGCCCTGAAGAGGGCGGAGCGAACGGGTGCTTATTTCGGGGGCGGAGGGAATGGATGCTCGATTTTTCTCGCTTATTCTGAAGAGCTGAGATTCCGCGCTTGACAGGGTCACTACACACAACGGCCAGACCACAATATCAAATTTCACTCACGAGCTTGGACTGTGCTTCTAAAGAGAGGACCCCAGCAGGCTCAATGGGCCGAGAATTCACTTAGGATCTTACCGAAAATTTCGCCTAATACCTTTATTCTCTTCCATGCTTCCAAAAAAGATAGGGAGAGAGTTCCTTTGCTATTTTAGTGTTCTCCGAATGATGCAGCGGAGCGCCGACAATTTGTGAGAATGAGGGAGCGGCAGGGGCACCAGAAGTGCCGGATTCGTTCGTCGTAAGCAGTGTGGTCCGTCTGCGGCGCTTAACAAGCTGGGCGGATTTGTAGCAGGGTCCGCTAGTCTCAAAGCTGAAGATCGCAGAGCCAAGGTGTTCGCGGCGAATTTTCTCAGTGAGGGTGGTCATCTCGCTGCCGCGCGGAAGAGTCACTGCACTCACGGCATTCACGGAGCTGCTGGGAGGCTATTTTTACCGCGCGGACAATGGCTGAAAGCTTGGACGACGGAAACACTTCTGTGTTGAATTGATTGGCAGAAATAAGTTGAAGATGACCGTTTTTCCTGCTGTTGGCACACATTTGCTGAAATATCCTCAGGCTTGCTCTTCGATTTAGCGGGGAATCTCGAATTTCAAATGGCGCCGTGTGCTTTTGGCAAACTTCTTTAAGGTTTCTCCTTCATATATACTTTAATCACTATTAAATCTTCTATTTTTCATAGAAAAGTTGTCAGGCTTCCCCAACGTGTGTGAGTGTCAATCGGGATAAACGGAATACATTAATTCTGTTTTCTTCAATGATGTTGTTTTCTCATTTCTCATGCAGGAGTCAAAAAGCGAGAAGAAAAAAACGATTAGTGCATACCCCTGCTTCAGATGTCAGGACTGTCGGAATCGCTGGCGGTCTAAACATAGTTGTGGTTGGCAGAATACTGAATATGAAAATAGATGGCAGAATAGTTGTGGTTGTTTTTGATAATGTTTCGGAAGTTATCGTCGTTGTTGTTGTAGTGGAAAAAACTTTTTCTGTCGTGGAGGTCCTGAAACAATGGAGATTTAAAGGCTCAAGAAGTTCTGGGTCACTCTACCCGCTTCTTTTCTTTGCACTCGTCATCCTTCTGGGAGAAACTCGGAGCAGGTTGCAAAGAAGATTTAAATGAGTGCATTCATATCCCATATTGTGGCCAGTCTCAACATGAGTTGGACCGAGCAGCTTTCTAATTTTTTTCTAGAGGAATGGACACAAATTGGAGAATTTCTGATGACATGTGCAACATTTTAAGAACTCTCAGAATATATCCTTGTGAGCTATCAATCGTTTCACTCAGACTGCGAAAATCCAAGTGTTTCTAGCTGCGACGTGCAGCAAAGAGCCCAAATTTTTGTTCAAGGGCTTCTAAACACTGCGATGGCTCGGTAGTTGTATCAAAATCACATATCCAGCTGTATCCTTCTCTGTGGGGGATATTTGTGGTGCTGAGCACAATTTAATCGATTCTCGTAACGGTAACAAGGAAGTGTTCAGAGCGGTGAACGCTTCTGCGGAGCTAATTGTATTTTTAGCGTCTCTTGGGCATCCATAGTAGTAGAAGTATCACGCGCCGAACTGCTAGTTCCAAGAAATTAAGCGTTCTCAAGCTTTGCGAAACGGGCAGGGCACCCATCATGCATTTTTCTGGGTGCCTTGAAGGTCGCTTCCACAAGAGAAGTGCCTCAATGGTAGAACTGCGCCGTATTCCGCACCGAGATGCAGGTTCCAAGAAGTTATAAGCGAAGAACCAAGGATGTCCGTTAGGATTTATTTTTGATGTTCCGTAAAATTTCCCCGGATTCTGCTCAAAACTTGTATGTGGGGTTGCATTAGGGTGCTAAAATTAATCTGGAAACCGTTTGCAGAATTTCTGAAGCGTTCTGAAGGTTACGGTAGGCACCATGTCATTTAGTGGGCAAAAGCTACCTTAGGCCCCGGTCAGAGTTGGTGCTATTTGCATCTGTAACCCACCGACACCCCCCAACACCCTCCAACACAAACCCGGTTGATATGTACGTATGATTAAAATGATGGGGTGAGGTTGAGAAAATCACCCGCTGCATCCGACTAGAGCCCACCGGAAGTGATGACGATGATTACGTGGCCAACAGGATTGCACCTGTTTAGAGAAATAGTGAAGGAGAGTATAGTGAAGAAACGGAGATAGCAGTGTCGATAGCTTTCTAGTGATACACACTGTTTTGTCATCGGCCCACCTATCCGGCGTTTTTCTCACCCCCCGTCATCCACGTATTGCATGGATATCGACCGCGTCGGATACACCGGGTGATTTTCTCAGCCTCACCCCGTCATTTCAATCATACGTATCGACCAGGTGGGTGTTGCGGGTGTTGAAGGGTGTCGGCGGGGTACACCGGGTGATATTCTCAGCCTCACCCCATCATTTTAATCATACGTATCGACCGAGGTGGTGCTGCCGGGTGTTGGTGGGTGTTGGGGGTGTGGGCGGGATACACCGGGTGATTTTTGAATCCCATTTCCAATGCTTTCTGTGTGTATCGACCGAACTGGATACGTCGGCTCATCCAACCATGACCGGGGCCTTAGAATCTTGAAAATCGGTAACCGGACGTCAAAGGCTTCGCTTGCGCTGAAAACCAATTTCCATTTTTCAGGCTCAATTTCATGAATGAGCATGGTGGACCACGTCGGTGAAGTTTTGCGCGTAAAAAACACATGGTTCTGAATTTGGAGTAGTTCAAAATGACGATCCGCCACAAGTTTTCACCAACTATCTAGCTTAAGGAACCGAAGCGCCATCACAGGCGCAAATGATTCAGCATTTGAAATTTTCAATTCGAAAAATTCTAACATCCAAACTTGCCTAATAGATACTTCTTTTTTCTTTAAAAAAATTTCAGTGAAGGAAAGGCAAGAGAAATTCACCCACTTAATAAGTCTAAAGCAAAAAAAACGCATCGGACGTTTGTGCGAAAAACTTCGGACGCACTGCATCTGACACATCGAAATTCACGGAGGGGTGAGAAGCAAATAATTAGAGACGTTTTGAAATGCGTTTTTTTTTGCAAAAGTTGGTGGTTTTGTGAAGCCTTTCCACCCTCATTCTGTATGTCAGAGAATCGCCTGCGCCAAAGGATGAAAAAATGAGGTACGGTTTTTGCGCGTACGATGCCTTTAAAGGCACTGTTCACGATAAACTTCATCCTCGAATTCTCCATAAAAAACGCTTCTCGTGGCTCTCAGAAGCAGAATATCGTCGTAAAACGGCACGAGAAGCTACCCAAGAACCGCAAAACGGCTTAGAAAAGTGGGCAAACTGCGCCGCTTTGGGCAAGTCCGGCCACTTTCCGCCCCTCGACGTGAACAATGGAACACTCGAGATCGTGAGATGAGCGATGGTTCCCGATCAAAGCCCCGTTCTTCCCTTTATTCCCAGCTTCTCTCTTAGCTCAGGTCAGCTCGCGTACATTGGCTGCAGAAGACGGAAATTTCAAGCCTCGGATAACTCGTCCACCATGCTTCCCTAGCTCAATTTTCGAAGGACCATAACTCCGTTCTCAGAAGGTCTTGTACGACTCCAGAGACGCCATTGGAATCATAATGGGACCATTCTGAAGATAGGCAAAAAAACAGAAAAGAGATTTTTATCGTGAACACTGCCTTTATTCGTATTCACCACCCCGCATAGCCCCCATGTGCAAATTTTCAGTCAAATCTGAGACTTTGATCAGACTACCGTATGCCCACTGTAAACTACCGCCACTTGCCAAAAATCGATTAACGCAATCCAGATTCGTGTTTAGCAACCCAAATTACCCATAAGGAAGCATTTGAAGTCATCGTTGAATTTTCGACTGAATCAATTTGTCTTTTGCTCTGACCTTGCTACCATATGTGGAATCCCTTCGTGCTTTTTTTCAACCCGAGACCACTGTCAGGTAATGCTGTGGTGAAGTGTGCTGCTTCAGTCAGTGTATGGATGGACACCCCTCAGGTTACCGTCAGCCTAACCGAAGAAAAACAGAAATTGTACTTACAAGAGAGTCAGGAGCTCCGATATGCGTTCTCTACTAGGAACTCCTAAATAATGAGTTTTGATTAGAAAAACAGAGATGTTGCAATCAGTAAACCAATGTGGATGAGAAAACACTTACTACTTTTGTGCCGAGAGATTATATTGTTAAGAATAGTGTAAGCACCTGAATCTATTGGCAGAGGTTTCGTTAGCTAAAAGTTGGTAGAGTGAGCACATTACTTATTTTTCGCTATTGAGAACGCTGATAGTAAAGAATAATCTGTAGTTCTTGGCACCGGAAAAAGACGGTGGTGCGTGTCGCGACTTCCGCGCGACTTATTTGCGATAAGCATCATACGCTGAGCTGTTGGGATGATACCCTTAAAGGACGCACTCCCAGCATGCACGCTCGCTCCTGCAACGGTCTGCTGTAGGCCGCCGGGCTAGTTCAGCCATCCCGCAAAACCATTCGTCGTCCCGCCTCGACCACTTGCGGTAGACCACTCAACGCTCATTCATAGCAGGTCGCTTGGACTCGTCGCGGCACTGCCAACAGTTACAAAACCCATCGCGCCAACAGATCTTGTACTGAGCCGCGACGGTTTGGAACAGTTTGCAGTTTCAGTCGCGATCGCCGAGCGACTAGAGTATTTCATAGCTGGTCGAAGCGACCTGCTTGATTTTGTTAGGTCGCTTTGGCTAATCGCGTCGCTTCCATGATGGAAGCGATTCGTCTAGTCGAAGCGACTGGTCCGCGATCTTTCGTCACAACCTTGCGTATGTGGCGCGAAATTGCAGACGTCACAGTTCACCAACATAAAAGACGGCATATGAAAGGGAGAAACGTGTATTTATGACACATTTACGATGATATAGACGAGAAAATATAATAAGGATACGGAGAAATCACATTTTATGCAGAGCTTCTAGCAATTAGTAACTTTAGTCGTAGTTTTGAATTTTTGCTCAAGAAAATTCCACCCCCATCGTTTTTTTGGAACCATTATTTGTTTGAAAACTATGCAAAACTCTTATCTAGAAGGTAAGGTCAATAATGTCACAAAATATAAGTAGAAATGCCGG
Source organism: Aplectana chamaeleonis (assembly GCA_029168955.1). NCBI lineage: Eukaryota > Metazoa > Nematoda > Chromadorea > Rhabditida > Cosmocercidae > Aplectana > Aplectana chamaeleonis. Next base: position 1,581,628 of record JAPDOI010000067.1, on the reverse strand, counting down.
GAAAAATGCTTTTTTTTATTCCTGCGGCGTGGTCCTCAAATGCCCGTCTATTTCACGCGAAATTACGCCCGCCCGAACGATTTGAAATCGGTGGACGGAGCGATTTCAAATCGCTCCGTCCAGAGATTTCAGATCGCGGCAGTAATGTTGGTCGCTTCGACTTGAAGTCGAAGCGACCAACTATCCATGGGGCTTCAGGCATTCGTAGAGGTCGACCCGAGGAATTTTTGGGCGTTGAGGCTAACCCGAGGACAGAAATCAGGGGCGGAAACTTGAATGGGGCGAAATGAGGAGAAAAAGGGCCCAGCAGCGGAAGTGTCGCCTCGCACGTGAGTGCTTCGCGTGGTGATATTCAAATCGGAGTGCGGGAATTCGTCGCGCAGCGGTGTATTGCGAAATTCTCCATGGTTACAGTACCGTTGGTGCTAAGTGGGAAGGGGGGGGGCACTGTTGTATTGCACTTGGCCACGCCCATTTTTCCGCGCCGCAATGACTCTCCTGATTTTGGCACGGAAGGGAAACCCCGGGTAGGTGCTCAAAGTTAGTGCGGCACAGTAAAATGGGCGTGACCAAGTCCATCGCGCCATAGTGCCCCCCTTCCCACATAGCACCGTATCGTTTTGCACATTGTTTTATCGATCGTTTCATGTTTCATCGATGATAATTTAGCTAATTGCTCTGTGTCAATCATTGCATCAAAACATAATTGCTGAGTTTCCAGGAGGAACGTGCGGTCATACAGGTGTGAATGGTGCGAAGCTAATCGCGATTTTAGGTGGTTCCCAAATAATGTTGCTTTTTTTAATGTACCACACTAGCTATGGTTTCCGTTTTCGATTTCGTCTGACGCATAGAGCTGACCGTGCGGGGTTGGCGCCTCACTGGAGAATGGGGTTTCGATTCGCGCAGGGTAATCTACAGACGTAGCCCCTTCTATTCATCAGAATAAAATTATTGCGCGAACTCTATGTCCCACATGGCTTTTTCAAATATACTTTTTTCCAGCACCAATCGTCTCGCCAAGCTGTGCAAGCTGTCGTCCACGACGAAACGAGGACCCTGACGTCCAGGATGAGGACCTCGATAATCAGAGGGTGCGTTCCAAAAACGTTCCCACGACGTCATGGGAGGAAAAACAACCTTCCCATGGATGCGAATTATGATTGAAAATTGCTCCCACATGGTCATGACTACGTTTCCATGGACGCGTTTTGCCATAGGAATGTTCTTGGAACACACCCCAGGGGTTCCAAGAACGTTCCCACGCCTAAAGTATTCCATGGAAACGTAGACACGGCGACGTGGAAGCAATTATCAGTTACGATTCGTGGCCATGAGAAACAAGTACGGAGATGGAAAGGCTATTTGCCCTCACTCGGTATCGTGGGAACATTCTTGGAACGCACCCTAGGATTGCGTTTTCGATTTCCAGGAGAATTTCGTCTAGATAAAATTGATAACCCTGTTGATTGAAACGATTTTGAAACAAGCTACTCAGCCAATTTCTTGAGTCTGGCCCTGGCATAAAGGGAAACACAATCAAAAAAGTACGTGAAAATGAAGCCATCTTCGAGACGCAAATGTGTGTAGATAAAGTAATTGGAAAAAATGCGATATCGGTCTGATGATTTGACCTCTATTTCATGGATATTAGCGCTCGTCACCTCATTTTCGGCTAAGTGAGTCTGGCCGGACACAAAGGAATGGCAGAGTAAAAAAATATACTCGTTTCACACTTTCGAGACAATTCTGGGATCAAAAAGGCGAAATTAATAGTTTTGCTATTTCTTTACACCCGATGAAATGCAAAAGCGCAGGGTTTTGGATATGAATTAGTGTCGGGAATACTGTGTTTTCCTTGATTTTCACGAATTGCATGCCATTTTTAGTTGTTACCGTTACGGTGCTTGCCATGCTCTCCCTGTTTCCATGTTTGAAATTGCATCGTAATTCGTCTCTCTGGCCATTCTGTTTTGTCCATTTTATAACATCTGGTCGTTACTTACATGTCGGTGGAAACAAAGAAAAAAGAAGTCATGAAACATAACTTTAAAAAGGAATCTCTGACACATAGCAACCTCTTAGCAGTTTACTGTAATATCCTCACCTTATAGTGTTTATATATGGAAAGTACTAGAAGAGAAATAAATATGTCATTCTACGAGTTTTTGATGTTTTAGAGATTCAAAAAGAAGAGAAGATAATGCTGAAATCTAACTGTTTTGCTTCGCTACGAGAGGTTGTGATTTGGCATAATAAATTTATAAGAAACTCGTTAAAAAAAGTGAAATATTTGGTGCATTTGATTTGTCATGGGATTTAACACAAGAGAAACACTAGAAGCGCGATGAAACGATGTACCATTGATTTGGATGTGCGCTTTCTTACCAAAAATTGAAAATTGGGTGTGGGTTTGAAGGGCCAAATCACGCGCTCTCTGAAAACAATTGATTGCTCACAGAAGAAGTTTGCAAGTCTGTGCTCCTTGAAAAATTATGTTGTGGCTCTCACCATAATTTCAATTTTTGACGAATACATGAATGTCCCGGTTCAGTAAGACGCGCGTGATTTGGCCTTTCGAAACCACACTCAATTTTTAATTTTTGGTGAGAAAGCGCACATTCAAATCAATGGTACATCATTTCATCGAGCTTTTAGTGTTTCTCCTGTGTTAAACCCCATGACAAATCAAATGCACCAAATATTTCACTTCTTTTAACGAGTTTCTCATAAATATTATTATGCCAAATCATAAACCTCTCGTAGCAAAGCAAAACAGTTAGATAATTTTACTTCATTTCAGCGAAGGTTCCTTCTAGAGAAAGGAGGAATAAAACAAGCCGTTAATGGCCTTTCCGACCATCCTTCCTGCTCTGCACAGTAGGACACACTTTACTTTTCCCGGCACTCTCCCATTTGGTTCCCGCCAATTTTTTTCCGGCGCTCTATGCACCTGCTTTTGGGTCCCGTCAACATTTCCCTGCTCTTTGCGCACTCCCACTTGGGTCCCGTCCACTTTTTGTGGCGCTCTGTTCACTTCCATTTGAGCCCCGTACACTTTTCCCCGCGCCCTGGGCACTCCCAATGGGCTCCCGTCGGCTTTTTCTGGCCATCTGCTCACTTCTACGTGAGTCCCGTCCACTTTTCCCAGCGCTCTGTGCACTCTCAGGTGGGTCCCGTCCACTTTGTTTGGCGCTCTGTGCATTCCCATTTGGGTCCCGTCCACTTTTCCCAGCGCTCTGTGCACTCTCCGTTGGGTCCCGTTCACTTTTCCCGGCGCTCTGCGCGCCTCCACTTAGGTCCCGTCTACTTTTTCTGGCGCTCTGTGCACTATCAGATGGGTCCCGTCCACTTTGTTTGCGCTCTGCGCACTCCCACTTACGTCCCGTCCACTTTTTTCTGGCGCTCTGTTCACTCTCACAATCAGATGGGTCCACTCCATTTTTTTCTGGCGCTCTGTGCACTCACAGTGGGGTCCCGCCCACTTTATAAAGCGTTGGGCGCACTTCAATTTGTGTTCCACACACGGAACATACAGGCCATAAAACGGCCAAAGTCTCACCGTCGACTGCATACCACGCGCTGCGCGACCGCACGCGCGTCGGAAGCGAACGAGTTTTGGCCGCCGCGCAACGAGTTTTGGCCACCGCGCGACGTTTTAGCCGAAATTCGTTCGCTTCCGGCGCGCGTGCGGTCGCGCAGCGCGTGGTACGCAGTCGACGGTGACTTTGGCCGTTTTATGGCCTGTACGGTCACTGATGGACCTGAGGCACAACGACTCTCGAGCTCTATCAAGTCTTATCACGTTATCACTCCACTTCTCCTCAAATACCGACCGAACTTCTTATCACTAAATTCCTTCAGACACACACGCATTTTGAAATTCGGAATTTTTTGAATATCTTGAGACCCACTATGCGGATTTTTCTGAAAATTGGGTAATGTTTAGAACCCTTACTGCTCTATATTTTGTGAAAGTCCCTTGTTTCAAGATTCCTCCCAAACCGAGATTCTGGAATGAGGTGTGTGCGCAAGGGCAATCCATTTCCGAATCAGGTGCGCGCTTCGCGCGCACCACAATAATCTAAAATGAGGTTTAATGGATTGAATAAAATACAGATTATGTAGAATCAGCTAAAACTAGGTCGTGTAGATCAAAAAAAGAATAAGATCATGTATAATACTCTAAAATAATCACTAACGGTAAGGAGAGCCAAGTAATAATACAACTTTCTCGGCTCACTCCGAGAACTCCCGCGGCCGGTCCTACATTGGCGCTGAAGGGTGAGCCGAGGTGAGTTTGGGGCCGCCCAAGTATGTATCCTCGGCCCGCCCTCCACGACTGTCTGAGTTGGGTTAGAATCGCGTCTCTAATTCACACATGGTTATCTACAGCCATCATTGGCATTTGCACACCGTGTCTTGGTCCGCCATGTAACAGGCCGTCCAATAATTCCTGTCCGAAAATTTTCAAAATTCTAAAATTCTCCTTAGAAGTGTTATAATATCAGGCAAGTGTTAGAACCTTCTAGAAGGTTCTCCAGAGTTCTACGCTAGGGGTACATGAGGCGTAGTCGCCGCGTCTAGCTACCAGTACAAGCTAAAATGGACCAAGGTCGAATTCGTACGTTCGTGTACTACGAGTGTCTGCGGGGCAACGACACGGGCACCGCGGTCGCCAACATCCGCAGAGCGTGCAAGGAGGATGCAGCGTCCCAACGCACAGTCAGCCGCTGGTTCAATCGTTTCGAGAGCGTCGACACGAGCCTCGAGGACAGGGAGCACAGCGGGAGGCCTTCTACGGTGGATGAAGACGAAGTTGTCGCTGTATCAAGGAGAAGCCGGAAGCCACCACCCGTGAACTGGCAACGACGCTCGGCTGCAGCAAGTCCACCATCTACAATTGACTCAGCTTACTCGGCTACCACAAAGGTCTGGCCCGTTGGATCCCCCACCGTCTGACGGACGCCAACAAGCAGAGCCGCGTGGCCGTCTGCCAGTCCCTCCTCCTTCGTCCGCATCGCAAGGAGTTCCTCGAGGACCTGGTCCTTGGGGATGAGAGCTAGGTCCTCTACGACAACGTCGCCCGCCGCGCCGTCTGGATCCCGCGCGGAAAAGACCCGCCGACAACGCCGAAAGCCGACCTGCACCCGCTGAAGATCATGCTCTGCTGCTGGTGGGACACCAAGGGCATGCTGTACTTCGAGCTGCTCTCGCAAGGCAGGACGGTCACCGCCTCCATCTACACCGATCAGCTTGAGAAACTAGCCGCCGCCATCCGAGAAAAGCGTCCCCGACGGGCCTCGGTCTACCTGCTGCACGACAACGGGCGCCCCCACGTGGCGAAGGAGACCCAGCAGAAGTTGGCGACGCTGGGCTGGGAGACGGTTGCCTATCCGCCGTATTCCCCGGACCTCGCCCTCTCCGACTACCGCTTGTTCCGCCCGCTGGAGCACCATTTGGGCGGAAGAAAATTCACCAACTACGACAACCTCAAATCCGACATCGCGGACTTCTTCGAGTCGCAGCCCCCGGAGTTCTGGGCGAAGGGCATCGGCGACCTGCCCAATCGATGGGCCACTGTTGTGGATAACTGTGGTGATTATATTGTTGATTAGACTTGTTTTTCAATAAAGTTGAAAAGAATTAAAAATGGTAAAATTTCCGGGCAAAAATTATTGAACAACCTGGTACATATATTGATTATGCCGATCACACACGAATAATCTCGAATGTGGATAACATTGAAAATATCTGTGTGCATTGATTGACTACCGTATTGCAAGCCGGTCACTATTCATGCGCAGCACGTAGGCGCTAACTATAAACGGGACTAGGTTACTGACTTTAAGCACGCGTCCCTACATGAGTGTGTGGGCTTTCCAATTCCTACGCCTTTGCCGCGCCTCTAGTCGCTAACCGCTGATGCATTTATCGTGTATACTAGGTGTCACAAAATTGGTGCATCGACCGCCGTGTCGTTGTAGGCTGTCGAAATCGGACCCGTAAGCGCTCGTCAAACTTCGTACTCATCCCAAACCTCGGATCTTTTTTTTTTGTAAAAAATCTGGCACGTCGCGTATAATCCACCACCTAGTCGCGCGGGTAAAATCGTGTGCAAAGCGCACAACTGGATTATTTCCGACAACACCATGTACTCTGCACTGGGATGGTTGTTGGCAATTGGTGGCTGCATTGCCAGCTGTCGGATTCGCAATGCACGTAGCCCTAGCATGGTGAAGCCCCTATGGTTTGCAAGCTGTAGAATACCTTTGCACCTTGCGTTTTTGTAATTTTAGCAGCATGGGTGGCGTCGAGGGAACCCCAATAATCCAACAGTGTAGGGGAGGCTGCAGCACGGATGCGCGCTTAGAGCCTACTGAGGTGAGGGCTCACCAACCTACCTCGAGCAATGCGCTTCATGTCTGGCCTAAGTTGGATTTACGCACGCGCATTGGCCGTGTAGCTACTGCTCTTTTACTCGCGTTACATTAGTCTTGCTTTATTCGCACGCAAAAATATTCCTCCAAGGGTTTGGGTACTTACAAGTACTCTGAGAGAATCTTTCGCGCAAGCATCGTGATGCTTCCACGATCCGCGATGGTACCGTGTTCGTCTCCCCCTAGTCTTGCGACCCGCGTCCGTTCCGCGAGAGTTACCCAATCGACCTATCCGTTGACTTTCTCGTGCTCGTACCGTAATTGTTCCGCGATCTTTACCAAGTTCACCGCGCTAGGACCGTGGTGCGCTCTCGATCCGCGATGGTACCGTGATCGTATCCCACCGGTTCCGCGCTCTCATGTTGTGCAGATTTGCAAAGCAGCGCGAAATACGGCGCGGGCAATACGTTGTAGCTTCGTTTTGATCTGATGGGCAATACCCGTTTGGCTGAGACACCGAGAAGGCATAGATGTGGTACGATCGGGGGTGGAGAGTGGCCGAATCTCGCGGTCGTAATGTGATAGTTCCGGGCTCAGTTCATCGCTGTTCCGCGATTTACACCCCAAATACATAGATGTATGGACGCGATTCGCCCTCAGGTTGGACCTGGTAGAATCTCGTGATCGTTCCGCGACATTCCCGGGTTCGATTCCTTGCGGTTCCGCGGTGGAGCATGGCGGGAGCATCGAAGAACGAACGCGGTACCCTCCCGGTTTGAGACGGGCAGAATCTCGCGATCGTTCCGCGATATCTCCATGCTAGTATGTTCTGGGCCCTTACAAGAAACCGAGGGGATTCCACCCGTGAACGATCGCGGCGGATTCTCTCAGGCTAAAAGCGCCAAGACACCACTAAATTCCACCATAAGCAAAGAGCAACTAAACTATGCACCGTACTAATTATAATTCTTCAGTTCCATTGGCAATATGACTAAAACATCTTCCCAAATCTCTAAGTCTTCACTATCGATCCTATACTCGATCTCGCGTTTGTTACAAAACGTTTAATTGAGATAAACAAGGATTATTCCGATCCAAGATTATTCGTATTTGTATCCGTTCGATCATGTCAGCCGTTCACGGACACAAGGCTCGCTTCGCTACTGCAATCGGTAACCTCCTCACATTGCTTTCGCGTATCGACTTCAGTTACTTAGATTCAGTTAACACTGGTGATTCTCTAGACCTTTAGATACGCGCAATGTTTCGTCGGCGAGGGACCCCTCTAACACATATACAGTCTACTAACAGATCCCTTACAATTCTTCAGGAGCGCTTAGATTAAGCAATCAAGTTTATCAACAGCCAGCCTAATTCTGCAGAGCTCGGTGAAGAATTCGAAGCGTTTTAAGCAGAGCAAATGGAGGGGACTATCCTAAACGGGGGGCATTAAAGATTTAAGTCAGAAATGAAATCAACCACCTCATAGAAATGGATGGCAAACCTGATAAAAGATGCTTGATGCTGTTATCAATCGTTGTTATTGATGAAATTCAGAAATACTTCGATTGATAGCGTTATAGATCAGCATGTGGATCGAATCCACACCGCGGGTGTGGCTAAGGAGCAGTTCGGCTAGCACGCGCGACGGTAAAACGCTGTGCGCTCTCATCGTCCTTGGGGCGCGTTAACCGAGGGCCTTCGAAAAAAGTAGTCGTCCCATTGTAGCCGTTACACTTTATCTTTTTTTTCCATTTAATTCATGTGTTTTTTGTTTATAATAAGCTTTTTTGGACGTGTAATGCTTCTCAAACCATCGTTTCAATGGAATTCGCACTTTTTATACAAGTTTTTTAGAGTTCTTTTTGTTTACTTTTTGGAGCGGATTGGGAGATGATGATATTGATTCCGACGCCGACCCTACGTCTGAAACATCAACCTACATGAACAAAATGCTAGAAACGATAAAGGGGAACGGCTTAAAAGGAACAACAACAACTTTTTTGAGTGCCTTCGGTTAATACGCCCGGAGGACGATGAGCGCGCCAGACTTTCTTTTACGGCCTGCCCCCTTTTTAGCTGATTGTGCTGTGTGTGAGATGGTTCTGTCCAATTTCAGATCTGACTGAAATTCTATCTATGCAGACTCTCAAGGCACTGATCACTGATAAGATACTTCTTTCGATAAGACAAAGTCACGTTAGGTGGCTGAGTGACGCTTTACACACCGAAAAAATTCGCGATCCATGAAAAATCGAGCCGGTGGTGGATTACATCGTGATCAGCACTCAAAAAGCAAGGTTGCACCTCCATAAACCCTGAACATTCACCTACAGATAATGTTATACCTTTCGGCGTGACCTTGTCCAACCTTTTCAAATCTACTATATACTTCTGATAATATACTTCTTTCGATATGAGAAATTCACGTTAGGTGGCTGAGTGACGCTTTACACACCGAAAAAATCCGCGATCCATGAAAAATCGAGCCGATGGTGGATTACATCGTGATCAGCACTCAAAAAGCAAGGTTGCACCTCCATAAACCCTGAACATTTACCTACCGATGATGTTATACCTTTCGGCGCGACCTTGTCCAACCTTTTCAAATGTGCCCAACAAATCTCATATTTGGTTTGACCGCCCAAATTATCCATGGCAGCAGTCCCAAGCGAAAAAAATCAACTGAGTTCAAAAAAGTGGAATAGCTTCAGTTCTTGTCAAATTCAATGTCATTTTTCCATTTTGGTAATTTTTAATCTGAAAGTAGAGCGCCTCTCTCTATGAATATCATTGCGAACATCATTTGGACAAGGAATAGTGCATGGCGTTGGAAAAGTCATGAAAAAAGAAAATTTGAAATGCATAGCATTGCACTGAAGAATTCGTTCAAAACGAAATTATAAGACGAAACACATCGTGAAAAAAACTATGGCGAAAATTAGAAAAAAGTGGATTTTGGAAATTCTTTTGGGTACTGATATAACATCGGCATGGATCGTAAAGAAACGTCGCGTTCACTGTCGAAGGTTGGCGCAAACTCGGTGCACCTATGTTATAGCATATGGCACCTAGTTTGCGCCAACCTTCAACAGTGCACGCGAAGTCTCTTCACGATCCATGCCGACGTTACGCATGTCACGGATTAGATTTTATGACAGAGCGATTCGAAGCCATTGATCATTCAAAAGATCTTGATACAAACAAATTGTTTCAATCTCAGGACGGGCGTCTGTCGATTGTGTCGCAGTGTGGTAATGCAGTGCTCGACGACACAACACACCGTCCAGCTGGCGCTAAACAGCGCTCACATTGTGGAAAAGTGTAGATTGGCCGCGACGCAGGCACGAAACCGTCGCGCATAAGGAGCATGGTATACTTTTGCGACACACGGTCGCGTCGCTCTGCACAGCGACAGCGACTGCCTCCCGCCCTTTAAACTTGTCGCTGTCGCAGTGCACTGCACAGCGACACCGACAGTGGTAGCGACAGGCTATGACACATTTGCAGTATGTCAGCCCTCCGCGACACGTCGCTGCGACCCACACGCGACATCTGTTCCTACGACGGCCGTTGCAGTTGCTCCGAGGCGGGTCCCACCGCGATTTGTGTTAGATTGCATGCCTGCCCCTCATTACAGCGACAAAGTATACCATACCGCTAACAGCTTTCACTGAATTCGCCGCTGGCGACGGCTTTCAGTGCAAGGCGCGATACAGTGCTGCGCTGGGCGCGGCTGGTTGCACCAGTTCCTACACCGTGACATCGTCGCCACGACGCAAGTATGCATTAGGCCCTACAAGGGAATGACCAGAACTAGTCGCCAAAACTGTCCATAAGACCAGAATTATCTGATCGACTACCTCCCGGAAAGTCACAATAGCCCTATCCTAGCTGCCCGAGTAATAGTAAAAAAAGTTTTGGGCGTAGAAGTTGCCAGCTCAGCATGAAAAATAAAATTTATCTGCCGTAAAATGCCTTTATGGTTCGAATTATCGAAAACTTGTCTCATTTTCGTGCTCAGGATCTCAAAGAACCACCCTGGGAGAAGTTTGGGCGAAAGTTTTTTTGAATTTTTGTTACAAAAAATAACTTTTTTTTACATTATTCGAGCAGCTAAAATAGGGATTGCACAATACCCGGAAAGTTTTCAACAAAAAAAACTTGGCTACGTGCGTAGTTCTGGCAAACAGGTCTGGTCACTCCATAGTCAGGCCTAGTGCATGTTTTCCGCGACGGGCGACGCGACATCGTGCTTGGGATAAATAACGACAGAAAATCAGTATCATCATTGCTAGTTTTGCTCTACCTTGATTTCGAAACACATCTACAATTTGCGTCAGTGTGCATACTTGGCGTGCAACCTGCTCTTGGGTCAACGGAATGTTCTGGAAAAACAATTTATTCGAAAAAGCCGATCATCGAATTAATTCGAATGTTTGCGTAGATTTTCGAATATTCGACTTTTCGAATGAATTCGACTTTTCGTATAATTCAGGATTTTGATTTTTTTCGAATCTCCGAGTTTTTGAATAATTCTAAGTCGACTTTTTTCAGTCGAATGATTTATCGAATCATTCGACTCGGTCAAAGTATAGTGTGTATAACTGCTCCGTACAGCCTTTCAGCGCGTGTTCTGGGACAACACCTCCTTTTGGCATGCATAAGCACAGTTAGGACGTACATACATGGTAGTTGTCTTGCTGATTCCGCAGCGTCCCGCCGGTGTATAACTAGGGCATCACGCGCCTCCTGTCACAGTTAAGGCAGAAATGATGTTTTCATCAGCTGGCGTGATTTTGAGTGACTACAGAAAAACCTTGACGACAGAAAATTTTGAAATGTTACTTTTTCTCAAAATCAACGTCCCGCTAACCAGGTTCAGCCGTTGAGCTCAGTTCAATATATAAAACTCAATCATCACTTGCACTATCCTCATGCACTTGTGAAAATGATACATAAGTATTATCGGTCATTTGTGCTATCTTATGGGATAGGCCCCAAAAAGTCGAAGTCAGAATTTCTACCGAATTTTCCGTTTTTACCGTATTTACCGAAAAAAAAATTCGGTGAAAAGTTTCGGTAAAAAATTTACAGAAAAGAATTTTCCGCACACCCCTGGTCGAAACGCACAAGCTGATGGATTTCTAAACAGCCCAGACCATCAACAGAAATTGTCAGCTCACAATCTTAAGACTAGTCGTACACAGCCCAACACTTGCAACCTCGCAAAATGGAATTACACACATTTGATGGCGACGCAATGCATTATCACGATTTTTGGGCTCGTTTCAAGACAGCAGTTCACGAAAACACCTCGCTGCAAACTTCGGCAAAGTTCCTGCATTTGATCAACTTACTCTAAGGCACTGCCTTGCTAGCGATTTAAGGTTACGACAGCACGAAACCAGAAAACTATAATTGGGCAATGCAGGCTCTACGAAATCGCTTCGATATGCCACGGTTCACGCATAATCTGTTCTTTCAGAGGTTGAAAGATCCACCTCCCTCTAATGCAAGAGCTCCGTCGCAACGTAATAGACTGTGCCAGTTTCAATCCTTCATACTTCAATTCAACCGTTTCGACGATACGTCGATTTCGCTATCACTTATGAAGTTGATCAAGAACAAATTTCCAACAAACAAAAACTCAGAGAGAAGTAAGCGAGCAAGAACACAGATCTGGTAAGGGTTTGAAAATGCCTGAACCTCTGGATAGTATCAATGAGACAACTGAATAGCTCGAGAAGCTGGACGACTACTCGGTAAGCAAACCAAATTCTGTATTCCGTGTTGTGCATGTCAGCGCCAGCCGTTCAAGTACAACCTCGAATAGTTACGGAAAACCAAGGCGAGGTCAGTGAAGCAGGTAAAAAAACTAAGTGACAACCCATCAGTGTATAACCTAGAACACGCGATAAACAACCGATCTCGTATAAAAAATTGATCTCGTATAGGTAAAAATAGTTCACAACATTGCACAGAAACATATTCTCGAACAAGCTCTAAGTCTCGCTAAATTCCTCGTAATTGTCATATTTTTCCCTAACTTCTTATCGCTTATTCTATTTTCATCTCAACACTAGCCCCTTAGTCCCTTGTATCTACTTATATTAACCAGTTTCAGCACAAAAGTGTCAAAAAGTCAAAAAATCACGTCGATCACGCCACAATGGTAGCCCTAGTGTAAAACGCAAAAAAAGGCACATGTCCAATACAGCTGGCTCGCAGCACCACCTCTGGCAAATCAGGGGACTCTCCCGCAGAAATTTCGAGAGCGGGTCTGCCGCCTAACACCCAGCGGGAGAGTCACTATAAAAAAAGTGGGCGTCGTTCGGTTCGGGACTCCCGCTGAGGAAAAACGGTGCGTCAAATAAAATAGGCAGTACTTAATGAGCACAGAACATGGAGACTTACGCCACAAATCGCGTTTTTTTGCTCTCGAAACTTCCGCGGCAGAGTCCCCCGATTAGGGCTCATGCCGTTTAGACAGGTGGAACAAAATGCACAGCCGACAAATATATTGTGGCGTGTGCAACTGCACACCATGCTCACACATTACGCGCAAATATGCAAAAATCGCTCCATTCGTTGAAATGGGTGTTGGGCGAAAAGTTACGTTAACCAGCGGTATTTCGCCTGTAAAAGCATAACAGACTAGTTCGGCGACATTTACAATCGTTTAGCTTGATTTGGAAGCGAAAACTCCCAGTGGAAGACAGGATAGTCGATCTTATTTCCCTATACAGCCGCTGATGACGTTCACATTTCCAGCCTTGAGTCAATCGTTTTGTTGTGTAACTTTTAGTTGTACATCTGAGAAGGTTGAAAAGGCAACGGTGATCGCAGAGTTTCGGCAGCCTTATTTGCACCAAACCTTTTCTATGACGGTTTTTCTACGTTTTTGTACATGTAGTCACATTTGCTACAGTCGCCAGCTAAAGCATCTAAACATATTTGATGCATATATGGGATCGATTTCAATAGATTGTTGTCTTATTCCGACTAAAGCAAGATTGGCGATAATTATACTGTAAAATATGACACCGATTCAAGGTGTTTCCGGCAATATCACGATCAATGAGAGCAATGGTAGCGCTTTACTAATATTTATAGTCAATATCAAAAATAAAAATAACGCTGCTCTTATTTTCACGCGATTGTGGATGCTTACTCTTGGAATTTGAAAGCGTATGAAGAAGAAATATGAGATACTGCAGCTTACTTGCTACTCATGTGATCTAACAAGGGGAATCCTTCTAGTCATGAAATGTACTTTTCTAAAGCCATTTTTGGACGTGGAGTCCGAATATGTCCTTCGCAGCTGCCTAGACTCACTCTGAAAAAAGTTATGGGCGTTTTCGAAAGCTTCGCGGCAGGGTAAGGGTCACCCCATCACGGATTTTTTGGGTGTTTTGAAAAAAAATTTCGGATTTTGCTCCAAACTTGTATGCAGGGGTAATATAGGGTACTAAACACGATTCTTTGGTCCGTCTGTCGAAATTCTGAGATTTAATGTAGGTTACGGGATGCGCGATGCTACACAGAGGCAAAACATACCTTAGTAATCCGAAAATCGACAAATAAACATCAAATTCATATTCAGCACACCGAATAATCCCGGCATAGAACTTTTGAGTTTTGAGACATTCGTGTTAAACGTTTCTTGAACCCCTTCATTGATATAAATGATTGCTCAGCCAACAATCGGCGCAAGTGGAAAACGCTATTACTCTTTTCAAAGAAACCCTTTTCACAAATGTTTTGTTCTTCATACTTTTCCATCGTGTAAATCATTTTCGTATTTAGTGATTGTATTTTCTTCTAGTTTTCCTTACTTTGTGCCTTGATCAACTATATCCACGTCCAGCTTTTCATTTTCCATGCTTGCCAGTTTGCTTACCCAATGTAGTTCTTTTGAACTCTCACAATCATTTGATATGGAATCCCGCACTGATAGGCCTAGCATAACTTTTTGATTTTTCAGAGATAGGTGACTAAATTTTGTAATAACGCAATCTAATAAAGTATCTTGCAAGCTCGTTGTATTCTGAATCGTAACTGCTAGTACAAAAAGGTAGAAAAAATCCGCCATGAAGAAGCATTGCTGAAAACATGGACTCCAATAAGAACAAAAAGCTTATCAAATGTTATGAAGGCGTAAGGTGTATGAACTTCATCAACGGTTGAGTAGGGAAATAGGATCGACTATCCTGTCTTCCACTGGGAGTTTTCACTTCCAAAATAAGCTAAACGCTTGTAAATGTCGCCCAACCAGCCTGATATGCTTTAACAGGCGAAATACCGCTGATTAACATAACCTTTTGCCCAAAACTCTCATTTCAACTGATGAAGCGATTTTTGCATATTTGCGCGTAAAGCTTGAGCAGGGTGTGCAGTTGCACACGCCGCAATATATTTGACGGCTGTGCATTTTGTTCCACCTGTCTAAACGGCATGAGCCCCCGATTAGCCTGCAGTGTCTGTGTGTATGTTGCAGCGTCGATTGTCTCTGCGTCTCGTCTAGTTAGACATTGCCTTTCGCTAAGAGTCTGGATTCTCTGCTGATGACGCTATCGATCCGCGAATGCGATTAATGGGTTTATTTTTTTCTCACGCCGATCTCTGATTTTGGCGATAGTGTTTTTTTTGCAAGAGCGTTTCGGACGGAAGGGGTTTTCCTTGAGCGTTTTCTCACTGAGAGGGCCCTGAAAGAGTAAACAAAGAAATGTTCCAAATTCGGTTCAAAATCCTCCCAGGTGTGTTATTTGAAGCCTGATCACGAATAGAAGGTTTAGAAGTGTTATTTTTCGAAGTTTTCGACTTGATTCGTTCAAATGATAATAATCTTAGTGGGTAAATTGAAAATGTAATAGACAGTAGAGAAGTTCTTATAATTGTTTGGCTTCGCACCGGAGGAAAATTTTGAGGGCAAAACGCGACTTTCGATATTTTCGGATTTCTTCGATAGATGTGTCTCAGAATCATCCTCTAAAGGTTATTTGCTGTGCCTAACACGTATCTGAGGTTCGTTTGTCGTTTTATTTTTCACAGATTGCGGTAGGTAACGGTGTGTATACGGTAGTTTGACCAAAGTTGAGGATTTGACTCAAATTTTGTATGTGGGGTTATTGAGGGTGCTGAATACGAATTTGATGTTCATTCATCGGTTTTCGAATTATTTATGTAGTATTTGCCTCCTTAGTAGCATGGCTATACCGCTGGTCTTTGCAGTAGATTCCATTCTAACCCGCCAACGCTAAACGTCATCGTTCGTAATTTTTAGTGAGGAGTTCCTCTTGCGAAACTTCATCTTCCAGGTATGGCAGTGCAAATGGGTAGAGATGGTTCCGTCAAGATGAAGAAGACCAGTGTTCATCAAATAGGGGCGCGGAAGTATGGAGGAGTGTTAAAGCTACTTACAGCGATGAAAACGATTAAATTCAGGAAGTTTTTAAATTGTGTTTTTTTCAGAGGCTCTGGAGCGAGATCTACAACAGGGGCAGCCGAACGGATACGGAAGATCCAATAGCGGCACGAACGACGAGGCGCTGCACCCCCGAGCCAGGAAGAGGACAGGGCGGCCGAAGGTGGACTGGAAATCGACGACTCGGGTACGTTTCCATTGTTTCTTTTGAAATTTCAGTATAGTGTAGTACTTACCAAACGGTTGGTACAAACCTCACAGGGGGGGGGGGTGCGGGCAGGGTTGTTGCCAATTTTCGGCGGAGCTAAGATCACCTTTTTGACCAAATTTCTGCAAAACTTTTAAATTGTACCCTCCAGAAGGCGCCTTAATTTTACGAAGATCGGGGGACGGGCCTTGTAATCGTGTTCGGGGCCTAAAACAACCCCCTATTTAATGGCAAATCGCGATGATTGCGGGAACGCTACGGTAGAAATGGCTCAAAATGTTTCTCTATGGGTTATTTGGAATACTAAACACAAATCTGGAGTAAACGCAATCTGTCAGTGATACATGAAGCCTAACTATTGTATTTCTATGTTATCTCCTTAGTTGTAGTGATCTATGAAGTTTTGTTATTTTATTGTCGTTGTTTATTGCTTAGCCTTAATCTTATCATATTCGAATGAAGTTGTTATTTACCCCCTAAGTGCTGCTTTTGGCCGCTTTGCATTTGTTCTCTGCCGAAGCATTGACAAAGAATCGCAATTCGCCGACCAGACAGTATTCAATGAGGAGGCGGGGCTGCTCCCGCTGGCTAGTGGGCGGGGAAGCCCCCTACATAAGCCGCGAATTCGGTGGGAGACCGGCTTTTTTGGCGTGCGCTGGTGTCTGCTCTCTGGTATCTGGTGGCTGGTGCTCTGGTGGCTCGTGGCTGGTATCTGATGGCTGGTGTCTGGTTGTTGGTGTCTGACGGCTGGTGTCTCACTGTCTGGTGTCTGACGGCTGGTGTCTGACGACTGGTGTCGGACTGTCTGGTGTCCGGCGACTGGTGTGTGGGTGCTGGTGTCTGGCTGTCTGGTGCCCGGTGTCTGAAGGCGGACGGCTGGTTTCTGTTGCCTGGTGTCTGGTGCCTGGTGGTCTGGTGTTTTTACGCTCGATTAGTGGCCAGGGATCACAGAAGGCGCCGAACGGACTCATCCGGTAAGGCTTTAATTCTGTACACACCAGTGCAAGGGATAAACCCCTAAGTCGGGAAGGCTCCAGCTAGAGGGACGGAAAGTCCACAAAGGTACACTGAGGTGTAAACATCGCAGAGTGGTCAGCAGTGGCACTGGGAGTGTTCTATTTTTGTGTTTTTATTTTACTGGGAACTTGGAATGAAGGAGTTACTTGGCGTAAGTCAGATTCATAGCTATCATGGATGGAATCTTGAACCAAGGCGGAGAGCCTTCCCGAGTACCCCAAACGTCTGACAAATCTTCAATTTTCTAAAGGTGCTAATCGTTAACATTGTTCCCATTTCAGCACCGCGGAAGGAAAAGCACGTAGAGGACGACACAGGAGAAAACCGCGCAGGAGATGACCCACAATAAGAAGGCGATGGAATTTTGGTTAGGAGCTATTTATACTCCTAACTTCCCGATCTGCCAGAGCGAAGAGGTGAGTATGAATGCGGACGAAGAGGCGAGTATGAATGAAATTACATGTCATCCGCGCCTCCAGCGTCTCCCTCCCCGCCACAGCGGTGCCTTTTGAGTGATTCACACTTCACTCAGGACTCATTTGTAAAATATTAAATTTTTTTGATAGCGTTCTCAGTCATTGTTTGCCTTAGAACTGTTTAGAGTACACTTCTGTCTCTCGGAGCGTTATCATTCATTGCTCATTTGAATTCTGAGTGAGCAGCACCGCTCCTCCTGCTTCGCCATTGCTGTGATGCTGTAGCATTCATACTTCACTTTATGGCGGAGCAGGAGGCCCAGGAGGCAAGAAATTTCGTTCATAGTCACCTTTTCGTCCGCGCGCACCGCTCTGGCAGAGCGGGAGGTTAGTAGTACGAATAGCCCCTTAGGCGTTGACTTGTTTATTATGTGTTTTATTAATTATGTATAATGTGTTCTACACTCGTATTGATTGGTATTGTTTGAGCTATGCTCATTCATGTTCTATTTGTATTAGATTGTTGAGTTTTTGTTTAAATTTGCTCTAGCTTTAAGATTATCGGTGGTATTCTATATATGCATTCAATACACGTTTCTAGGAAGAACTTGTCTTTCATTTGAACGGTGCGAGTGAATTACGGTTATGAGAGAACGGTTGCATTTTTCATTGCTGAGCATTGATTATGTGTCTAGTTTTTTCATAGGAATGGTTATGAGAATAGAGGTTGTTGTTTAGGAGTGTTTAGGAGATTAGAAGTTGTTGTGTATGACTGTTTATGAGAATAGACAGTGGTTGTTTGTTATTGTTTATTAGAATAAAAGTCTACCGGAATCCAGACCATCATTTGTGCTGTAGAGTCGTTCAGATTACCTTCAATTGGTCATGTTCATAGACTTACGACCAATTTTGTGGTTTTCTCGTGGTTTTCATGGTTTCAGAACGGGATGCATCCCTTGGGAAGTCTGAATTCGCGAAGTCTGGAGGCCAGACGGACGTTCATAAACCGTGTAAATCGCATTATATCGATTGCTAGGGTGGAGGTTACCTGGGAGGGTAGTAGCCAGTCATCTGAGAGGCCAAAGACGTCATCACTCAGCGGCTCAAAAGGGGTCTCCCGCTATGCATTCTGGTGTAGTCCCGAGAGGCCAATGACGTCATCGTTCGGCTGCTCGACGGGAGTCTCTCGTCGTGTCTTTAGCAAGTGTCCCGATCGCAATAGTGACGTCATAAGGAGCGTCGCAATGCTGCACTCCCGCTGGCCCTTGTCGTATGACTCCGCGTAGGTCTCTGCTCCTTTTCTCCTATCGGGAGTCCTACGCGGAGTGTCCCTCGATTTGCCAGAGACCTCGCTCGTCGCACTAACAACTTGTGTGTGACGCAACTGCGGACTTTGTAACTTTACGACCCAAATGGTTTGAAAACGCGCTACACTACTCGAAAACCCTTGGAATGTGCCGATTTCAAACTAGGAAGACTCGTACGTCTCACTAGGACTAGCATTGAATGCATTTCCATCAACTCACATATCACTACGTCACGTTCTCTGATTAATCACGTACTTTTCTAATCTATAACCACTCTCCGTTGGATCCAGTCGATACATGGTTTGTCGTTTACAGCCCATTAACAGTATTTTCTCATGTAGTGCCTAGGTCTAAATCGTTCCGATGAAGCCCGAATTTCACGCAAATTGAGTTTTTTTGTAGAATATTCACGAATTGCCTCAAAATTCGTCTCGTTAATCAGCATAACTCTGCCCGTATCACGCATAAGTCTCTACTTATTCATAAAATTTTGTAAGGTCGTTACAACTTACCAATCTCATTTCTCCCTTGTGTCTAGTTTGTTTCCATTGCTCTCTAATTTGTCCTCTCTCTCCGATCCTCGTATTATTCCGTCACGTATTCACACATATTCTCATTACTGTCCATTTCTATTCAGTCTCCAATTATTTATTTTTACTCTCCCTTTCTTCACTGGTTCCAAATTCCCCATTACTTTTTCTGATTTCTGTCTCGAGAAATTTTTTACTTCCTTATTTGACTGTCTCCCTCTTCCTCTCCGTATCGTTTGATATCTCATAACCTGTATCAATTTCGTTTTCTTCTAGACATCTTATCACTCAGTTCTCAATCAAGTGTCCAATCCTATCTTCTCCTCCCTCAAACATTTCTTTATAGCCCCGCTCATGCTCTACTCTGAATCTAGCTATTTCTTCATGCAGTGCTACCTGCTAGTAACTCTCATTCCTCGCTTTTCGATTGCCTTCTTATCCACTCAGCACTACTCATCTACTCACTACTCACTTCCTGTTTGGTCCATAGCTCAATTGTCTCTAACTGCTTCACTCCTAGGTTATATTTCCCCTAATAGTAGACACTTATTCAATCTAGGACTATCTCGTCACAACAATAGTATCACGATATCGTCTCCTTATTACGAAAGCATCACAATTTGGTTATCGTTGTCTCGAATAGCGTATGTCTCGTATGGCTAATGCTTCGTTATTATCGTCGCTGACCCAAATCCCTAATTAGCAAAAACCCCGAACGATTAGAATTGGATCCAAACAGTTCTTTACTTACGGATATTGTATTCAATCCTTCATTTCCAGATTCAATTGAGCGCTTACGGACCTCCAAACCGACATGGACGAAGAGCTGTTTCTTCCAGTGATTCGCCAGATTCAGGCTTTGTACCGTATGCGTACAGCTGATCATAATACGCAATCGTATCGTCGGCTGAAGTGCTTGTCCAGTGACGAAAAGTATACAGGGAACGTCAGAGTGATGCGATCGCAGGAGTTGATTGAACAATACTCCAGGGGAAACTACGACATCACGTTCATGGAAGTATCGGGCGACGACGAAACGCACATTTATGCCATTCCACCAGATCAACGGATGACACTCGCGGTTGCTCATTCTCTCACGCTGGCCGCTTACTTTCACTATACCTTCAGCGTTGACAACCTGTCTTCTCCAGACTACCTGATGATCGACAGCTTTCTCCGTCACGATTTCTACGTCACCACTCGCGAACAGATTGTCGAGGATTTTCTGACACCGCAGCTCTAAGACTGTGACTGCCCTCCCATTCCTGATGCGCAGATTCTCCTTTTCTTGTCTCACTTCAGAGGACCGCAGAGGCTACAGCAAAGTTAATAACGTGCAAAACGAGTCTGACAAACAACGTTGAGAACTGTGAGAGGGATCAGGCACTACTCACGCATCACGAGGAGCTCGCACGCACTCAATGAGCTTCTGAACAGGATTATCAACCCAGTGATGGACAGACAGCGTTTGGTAGATTTGTAGGGTCGCTACCACATCACACTTCAGCGAATCAAGCACCTTCAGATGGCTACGACTGGAGCTCCAGCGATGGGATTCACAAATCTAAGGCATATCGGTGCAGCCATTTGCAACTTTCTTCGCGTGCCACGTCCACCACAAGCAAATACCGCACAAGAAGTCGATGGCATGATCGCACAAGCCAAGTCCAACGGCCCTACTATCACCGACATAGTCAGCATGCTTCAACAGAACACTTCCGAATCAACACTCAAGGCTCGAGGATTTCCACCTTAAGCAGCGTCCTCGCAAGCTCAATGATCATCGTCCGATCCTGCACAGTCGCATCACGACGACCCATTCCAGCACTCTGCATCATCTCGTATCGACTCTTCACGTCGCACTAAATTTTCTGGTCATCAGAGCAGATCACGTTGTCCCGAAGGCATTTGCTCTACGCGTGACTCAGCTTATCCCATGGACTACTTATGTCAAGGCGAACCGTGACCCAAATGAAAAAAAAAACCATAAAGAAATGAAGGGTGCGGGGATGAATACAGGCGAAAGGAAGCGCGCCCCATGGTCACTATCGCGCGCGGTCGCGGCCGCGCCGAACTTTCTGGAGGGAAGAGAGAGGGGGGAGGGGACCCCTCATCGACGGACCCTTCATTCTGGTTCCTGTTCTCTCTCTGGACGGGGTCGTGTGCTTTTCTCAGCACCGACCAGTTTTCTTCTATTTCCTGACCCCGTTGAGGGTGATTGGATTTGATAGCGCAGTTTGCGCAAATTGTTCACTTGGCGTTGGCACTAGCTGCCCCCAGTGAGATTATTGTTGGCCACGGTTCGATTTCGGCACGTCCGGGGACAGACCCGTTGTAGACATCGTCGATCAATCGTGGCCCTCTATTCGCCCAGTAAAATTTTCACGATTAGTAGTTTTCAGTCGTCACCCTTTGTGCTTTGATCCCGTTCGGACATCCTGGTGGTATACGTTTTGTGTGTGCTATATAGCCTGCTGGTGTATCTAGTGGTGGACTGACCATTCAAAGGCAGTCTATATTGATCGACTACTGTGGCTATTGGATTTCGATAGGAGGAGGGCTGAGATTTCCCCAGTTGTTCCCCCCTTTATTATTTGTAAATCATCTAACCACTGAACCACCTACGGAAACTGGGTACCCTCCTCCTCACTATCCATACACCCCCGGAATCATCTTCCTAAACCAACCGGGTCAACCGAGTACGACTAAATCGATTTCATATGGTGCATCGGCCTTCTTAAAGGCCTTTGTAGATAACTTTTGAGAAAAAAAAATTTCTTTCTTACTGGTTGCTCTCTCCCTCGTTGTGGGAAACCACCAGTGGTACAAAAAGTTCTGGTCTGGAAAATAGTACCAAAAATTTCGGAAAAAAATATCCGTATACGAGTACAAGCACTCGTGGATTTTTTCTCGTACTCCAATCGCCGAACACATCATCCAGTTCATCATTTTTTAAATTTTTTTGTGATTCGTTGTCGTTGACTGTTTAGTACCAGAAAGTTCAAAATTTTCTTTGTGCCAAAAATTTTTTATTGTTTGTTCGTTCGTGTCGTGGTAACCCTGTGAGTAGTTAACAAATAGTCACACAATAAACACAAAAATGACTCTTCAGGTGCAAAAAATCAGAATAACAAGAACAAACAAAAACGCCCGGAAACTGATCGATGAAACACAATTGTGGATGGAGGAATACGACGATCGAAGAGAAGCCGAGCGAACGCAAGAGAAATGGGAGCTTCACCAGACGTCGATCCATCAGCGCACTCATCGAATCAAGGCTGCAAAACGAAATCTGGAAGAGGCGTAAACGCCATGCAGCAGACGTTCATCAACATGAGTCAAGATGAGTCGCAGAGGAACGGGCAGCACTGGACAACTATGAAGACACAGCGACAGAAGCGATAATAAACCTGGACGGGATGGCGACGGGGCTATCAGACAGAGAGATAGAGGTGCAAGACATACTCGACAGAATAGCGAGGAGAAGTCAAACTCTATCCAGCCAGAACAGATACCAGCACCGACAGGATGAAATGGAAGACTCGAATCGACTCAATGCAAGCTACTACAGCCCAACTCCGACGATCCCGACAACGCTTCCTAGGTTGCATATCCCAATATTTTCGGAAATTAGCTGGGACTTCGACAATTAGTGGCGTCTTTTTGAATACAATGTTCACAGGCAGGTAATGCCAGACGTGATGAAGTTCAACTACTTGCTCACGACGCTGTCCCAGCCGCTGAAGGAGACCATGGTAAGATTCCAGATACCGGAGCAAGGATAGAAGGAGGAGTGGCTGCAAAAGAGATATGGAAGGGAAGACGTCATA
Source organism: Aplectana chamaeleonis (assembly GCA_029168955.1). NCBI lineage: Eukaryota > Metazoa > Nematoda > Chromadorea > Rhabditida > Cosmocercidae > Aplectana > Aplectana chamaeleonis. The sequence goes on along the minus strand of JAPDOI010000067.1, from coordinate 1,558,513 downwards.
GTGGACCAACTCTATGCGAGGTTGGAGAGAACGACGGCGGAGTCGAAGTCGACCAAAGGCCAGAGACAGCTATTCGACAAGATAGCTACAATACTGAGCCAACTTCGTAATAAAGGAGAGGACGTCAACCACAAGCAGATCCTAACCCAAGTCTTCAGAAAATTCGACGGAGAAGTACAGGAACAACTTCTCATAAAGAAGGCTGAACTGACGTCGAATTGACACTGGAACTGGGAAAAGGTTCAAGAATTTGTTGAACAAATCATGTCGAGAAAGGAAATCATAGAGGAAACCAGAGAACTCATGAGGAAAGAATCGAAACCAAGAGAGAACCAGAATCAGCCAAAGCCGCAAGCACGCTTTGGCCAACAAAAAACTTGCATGTACTGCAAGAGGAAAAATCATCGGTCGTCAGAATGCAGAGAAGTACCTTTGCTGAGAAGACAAGCGTTCTTCACGGAAAAGGGGTTATGCAAGAACTGCGGACGCCCTAATCATACGGCAGACGCGTGTAGAAGCCCCGGTTGCAGCTGATGCGGTGCGAAACATCATCTGTCATTGTGTAGTGCCAGTCAAAGATCAAGCCAACCTGACGCAAACAGGGGCACAAGGCAACAACAAATTCCAGAAAGGAACAACACACAACAAGGACAGTATCCGCAGCAAAACCGTCAACAAGGGAGCCGACAGTGGAATCAAGAGCAGAGAAGGCAAACAGACCAATCAAATCAAAATCGACGGTCAATCCCTACCATTCAACAGACCCTCGTGACTGAGACAAGTGATCAGGACAGAGAGAGGGCAGCATCCGAAGAAGAAGTTAGAAGCACGGATATCCTACAAGTGTGCAATAAAGAAGCAACAAGGAATGCCGTTCAACTTCAGGAGTAGTGAAGGTAGAGGGACCAGAAGGACAGAAAGAGGTGAGAGTGCTATGAGACACGGGGGCCCAAATGTCCTTTATAAAAGAGACGCTGACAGAAGACCTCAAGCTCGAAACTACAGGCACATCGAAAACCATTCGTATCAACACGTTCGGGTCGGAAGAGACACGAGTCGATGAATACGAAGAAGTGATAGCAGACATCCAAGACCCGGAAGGAGGTCTAAGGAAAGTCAAGCTATACTAGACGGGAGTCATTACAACGTCGAAACCGCGTCTAGAAATCAGTCAAGAGGATCGAAACTTCCTACAAGACGAAAACATCGAGCTACGAGGGGCAGAAGAGCCATAGAGCTCGGAAATTCTTCTGAGTTGCGATCAACTTTGGGAAGTCATGAGTGGCAGTAGCATGGTTAAGCTTCCCTCGGGGTTGTATCTCATCCACACGAAGATTGGATATATGATATCGGGCAAATCTCAAGAAAAAGACTGAGATACCCACCCTAGAAACCCTCGCAATCGACGAAGACGAACAGAATGAATGGGACAGATTCTGGACCTTAGAGTCGTCAGGTTTGGAGGAGTTCACAGGGACGCAAAAGAAAGAGAAAGAAAACACCAACCAGCGTGTACTTCAACACTTCAACGAGACAATCGTAAAAAAGACGATGGCTATCACGTGAGAATTCTATGGAGAGAAGCGAAAGAGCAACTTCCTGATAATCACGCGATCGCCAAGAAACGACTGAAATCGATATGGCTCGCGCATCAAAAGGACAAAGAATTCCTGATAGCTTATGATAAGATATTTCAAGATTAAGTAGCCAAAGGGATAGTAGAGGTGGTCACAAACCCGTGGAACAGGGAGAAGAACACCCACTATCTACCTCACCATGCAGTGTTGACGCCAAAGAAGACGAAAACGAAGATGAGAGTGGTATTTGACGCGTCGGCGCACTTCCAAGGCAAGCCATCACTCAACGACATGCTTTATCAAGGACCAGTGATTTCGCCATCGTCTATAGGCATTATCATGAGAATGCGAACAGGGAAAATCGCAATCACATCCGATGTCGAGAAGGCATTCCTACAAGTGCGAGTGCAAGAAGTGGACCAAGACGCGACAAGATGCTTATGGTTGAGATATAGGGGGAGATCCCTAGACGAGGACAACATAAATTTCTACAGGTTCACGAGAGTCATTTTCGGCTTGAAATCGTCTCCTTTCCTACTGGCAGCAACCATAAAATACCATGTGGATCATTGCGGCGCAGCCAAGAACATCACAGACGAGGTGAACCAGAACTTGTATGTCGATAATCTCTTCATTTAAGCAGATACAATAGAAGAAGCAATCGAAAAATACAAGGCAGCGAAGGAGCTATTCACCGAAATCAAGATGAACTTGAGAGAGTTCAACTCAAATGACGCAACTTTCAACAATCGGCTAGAACAGCAAGAGAGAGCTAAGGATAGCTGCATTTCAGCACTGGGAATCCAGTGGAACACGGTATCAGACCAGCACTTAGTGAACCACAAGGTGTTCGTGAAGGAAGAAACGGTCACCAAAAGGAAGGTTCTCAGCGCCATGGCATCGATATATGACCCCATGGGATTCATGGTACCTCTGACACCGAGAACAAAGCTTTTCTTCCAGTGACTATGGACGACAGACTACGAATGGGACAACAAACTATCCCAAGCAGACTCTGAACAGTGGTCAAGGATATGTGAAGAGACTGGAGGACTTGGAACACCGATTCCACGGCGAATCGCAGACAAGTCGCAAAAACACGAACTCGTAGTATTCACAGACGCGAGTAAGGAAGCCATGTGTGCAGTAGTATACATGAAAACTCTACGCGGCAGGACTACATGATCGCGAAGTCTAGACTTTCATCGGTAAAAACGAACCGCACCATCTCAAAGATGGAGTTGAATGCAATTACGATGGGAGCACGGTTGGTACTGACTACGTACAGAGAGCTCAGTAAACAACTCAGGATACAAGGAATCGTGTTACTGTCCGACTCAGAGATAGCATTGAGGTGGGTCAAGAACAGAGAGATGCAGAAGGAAGCTGGAGTACTGGTCCGGAATAGGTGTGACGAGATATTCAAGATAGCAGACACACTCCGAGACGAAGGTGTATCAGTTCAAATAGGATACGTGAACACCAGTATCAATACTGCGGATGCGGGGACCAGAGGTCTAAGCGCGAAAGAGCTACAAGATAGCAATTGGTGGAAGGGACCCAGCTACGAAGAGTGGTCGAATGACGCGAGACTATTCCGTCTCAAAGATCCGACGGCGGTGACGGTGGTCAGTCAGGAAACACCGGATTGTTGGACAGAAGATGTCTAGATTCCATCGATCAGACGTCTAAGAAGAGTGACAGCATACATGTTAAGGTTTCTGTTGAGGGTTGTGAAAGGCCTTCCAGAGACAAGACAAGGAGAGGTACTTAAAAGGTTCAGAATGAAGAATGAACCGAGAAGCAAAAATATCTCGGGATACGAAATGAGACTTGCAGACCAAGTCATACTGGAGGCGCATCAATTATCCTACGAAGGCAAACTCCAAGGAGCAGCAAACGAAAAGCTAAATGTAAAAGAAGACAAAAAAGGGATATGGAGATGCCACGGTCGCGTAGGACGAAGCGAATTGGCTGATCAAACAAAGAACCTAGCCATAGTGATGCAAAAAAACGCATCTAGCCAGGCTACTTATTCAAAAAGCCCATGGATCATTACATTGTTCATTAGCTCACGCAATGAGCAACGTGTGACAACACTATTGGATTCCTAAGCTTCGAGAACAGGCAAAGAGGTTCATCAGAGATTGTGTACAATGCTAGAAAGACAACAACCTACCGTTTCACTATCCTCAGATGGAAGATCTGCCGAGTCGAAGAGTCATACAAGCTAGACCCTTCCAACACATCGGCTTGGATTACTTTGGTCCGTTGACACTGAAGTCTGAAAACGAACAAACCACGAAGGCGTACGGTTGTACAATGACCTGTACGACTAGCAGGATGTTGCACATCGAACTAGTGAACGATGATACGACGGGAGCATTCATCAATGCTATGAGAAGATTCATCGCTAGTAGAGGAGTGCCCGAATCGATCACGTCCGATAATGCACCGACATTCGTATTAGGGTGCGAAATCGTAACAGAAACGATGTCGAATTTCGAGGATAATGAGGAAGCACGAAGATTCATAGCGGATAAAGCTATTGAATGGAATAGGATCACTGCGTATGCGCCATGGCAAGGAGGGTTCTATGAGGTTCTATGAAAGGCTCATTCAGTTAATAAAAAGGTCATTGTACAAAACGATAGGTACAAAGATTCTGGCGTCGGAGACTCTGGCTACGTTTTTGACGGAGATAGAGGCAAGCCTGAACAGCAGACCTCTAACGTATCAAGAAGCTGAGTTCGAGGATGCACCAGGGATCAGACCGATAGACTTCAAACAGAGGCATATCCTACTGACCTACCCATTGGAAGCCCGAGACTACGTGTTAAGAGGAGATACGGATTACGATCAACCAGAGGAAATTCATCGAATCACGACGAAAAGAGAAACGCAGGAAGCTCTTTAGGCATCCGATGCGTTGACGATGAAGTTCTGGAACATCTGGAACAGGATGCACCTCACAGAACTGAGGGAACATCACAAGGTCGCGCACCAACAAGGCCGATCCACAGCGAAGATGCCGAAGATCGGACAGGTAGTTCTGATACAAGACCCCATTCAACCAAGAAATGCTTGGAAAATGGCAAGAATAAAGAGTCTCACCCGAGAAACTACCAATGGGACGCCGAGAGAGGCGGAGTTGAAGCTTGCATCGGGACGGATACAGCGGAGACCGATAAATCAACTCATTCCGCTGGAGTTGGAACACGACGATAAGGAATTCGACATCCCACCGGAAGGCGCTACACAGGGGGTACAAACATAGACAGTAATCCACAAACAACTATAACAACACAAAACACGTTATAACCAAAAATTCAAACAGAAACACCAATACTCAACAGTACCCTGACGACACATCAAGCAACACGGTGTAACTTAAGACCCATTCGCAACTATCCACAAGAGATACAGGATGAAGATGAGATCATCTCTGTATATGCGATAGGTGAAAGGGAAAACAAACAACAAACTAAAACAATACCACAAAAGCGTGATGTACCGTTGAGACATAATCTGTGTGTTTTCAGAATCATGTCGAACGAACGAGACGTGACGTCGGGAGAAGAGGACCTCCTTGATTACGATGTCGGAGAATTGACCGATCAGACAATGGATGACCAGGCCGATAATAACCAAGCAGGAGAAGCCGACGGAAGAGCCGAGAGAAACGAAGCTGTCGAAAGGGAACCCGTTGAAAGGGAAGCCACATCAAAAGCAGCCGTCGCGAACGAGGATCCCAAGCCGGTCGAAACCCTCACACAGTTGCGAGATGAACTATGTGGAAAGCTCCTCGGAGAAATCAACAAAACATGCAAAGGCTTCTCAGAGGGACTTGGGAAAGGTTATGGAAATCTGATGAAGAAGCTGGAAGAAGTGCAACTCGTGGCGGAGGTAGGAGGTCCTGTATGTGGCGTGGGAGAGTTAGACGAAACCCCCCCCCCCTCCTGCCGTGACGATTTCAGTAACTTCAAAAACCAGCTGTGGAGGGAGCTAAAGGCCTTGGATGGACGCCAGGTCAAAAGGATGAAGAAGATGAGGTCCGACATGGAGGACAATTTTCAAAGGCTGGATGGAGAAAATGGAAAACCTGCTGAGTATCATGACGGCCCAAAGGCCATCGGAAAACGTTCGAAAACTGATGACAACGGAAGCAGGAATTCCAACATTCACAACCACTACGGATGCAGTAAAGCCGTCGAGAGGGGCGAGGTCGCCTTCGCCAAAGTCAGAGAAGTCCCGTGCACTGTCGCCAAAGAGGCCCGTGCACTATCGCCAAAGAGGCCCGCGCACAGGTGTGGCCGAACCCCGTCTCCTGGCAGGAGCTCACGCAACCGCAAGAGGTCGAATTCTCCGCCCAGATCTGGTCGAAAGTTTCATCGCTCACCATCACCGAAGAGAGTGGCGTTCGTCAAAGGACAAAATCTCTCTCCCCTCATGGTTGGCGACGTTCTCCAGCTCGTGATATGAGAGGTGGTCGAGTGTTCGTAAATCGAAAGCAACCCAGAATGCCGCCACCCATGTTGATGCAGCCCAGGATGCCGCCACCAATCATGCCTCAGCCACGGATGCCGCCGCCCAGGAGGCTGCCACCGCTCATGAACAAGGCTCTCCAGGACCTGATGGAAAAGGAAGAGCAGGCCAGATTCAAACTGGGCAACCTAGCTCTATGCCCGGCGAGTATCATAGGAAACGCCGACAGGAGCGTTTGCGATAGTAACGGGAGACCCTTGTGGGCAGAGAGGACGGCACATGATGGACGCGTGCCCTGTCATCAATCGCGTCGCGGATCGCAGGTGTTTTATGAAGAAAGGAGGAACCTGCTTGAAATGCTGTTCGCATCCAGATACTGGAGAATGCTACATAACCGTCGAGTGTTTCTATTGTGGTGGAACCTCGCATCATTCGTCGCTATGCGGGCTCCCGGACGAGAGAGTCAAGCTGGAGGCGACCATCAGGAGACCCGCTGAGGCAGCTCTCCCTGCCCAGCTTTAAGGAGTGCGCCAAGGCGTACTCCTCCTTGTACATACATTTAATCCACCACATCTAACCCTTTGTTCCTGTTGATGTTACTACAGTTATGCTTTGTTATGATCTATGGATATTGGAAAAAAATTTATCGTGGAAGTGAAGAACCGCGATCTTGTTGAGGTGAGGATGATTTTTTTTGCTCACGATTTCCTTTCACCGGCCCGGATTTGTCGTCTATGTCACCTCCGGTCAAGTCATCCGCGGCCGGGACTGTCACGGCGAACCGTGACCCAAACGAAAACACATGAAAACAAATGAAGGGTGCGGGGATGAATACAGGCGAAAGGAAGCGCGCCCCATGGTCACTATCGCGCGCGGTCGCGGCCGCGCCGAACTTTCTGGAGGGAAGAGAGAGGGGGGAGGGTATTCCTCATCGACGAACCCTTCATTCTGGTTCCTTTTATCTCTCTGGACGGGGTCGTGTGCTTTTCTCAGCACCGACCAGTTTTCTTCTATTTCCTGACTCCGTTGAGGGTGATTTGATTTGATAGCGCAGTTTGCGCAAATTGTTCACTTGGCGTTGGCACTACCTGCCCCCAGTGAGATTATTGTTGGCCACGGTTCGATTTCTTCACGTCCAGGGACAGACCTGTTGTAGACATTGTCGATCGATCGTGGCCCTCTAGTCGTCCAGTAAAATTTTTACGATTAGAAGTTTTTAGTCGCCACCCTTTGTGTTTTGATCTCGTTCGGACGTCCTGGTGGTATATTTTTTGTGTGTGCTATATAGCCTGCTGGTGTATCTAGTGGTGGACTGATCATTCAAAGGCAGTCTATATTGATCGACTACTGTGGCTATTGAATTTCCATAGGAGGAGAGGTGAGATTTTCCCCAGTTGTTCTCCCCTTTATTATTTGTAAATCATCTAACCACTGAACCACCTACGGAAACTGGGTACCCTCCTCCTCACTATCCACACACCACCCGGAATCATCTTCCTAAACCAACCGGGTCAACCGAGTACGATTAAATCGATTTCACAACTTATGCTGCCACTTCTGCAACGGACAACATTTCACGGCAAACTGCACCCAAGTAGGAAACCTGACCGAGGGCTGCACCCTTGCTATCGGTGAGGGAAGCTGACTTGTATGCCTGTATGTTTACGCCCTTGGATATTACCACCGCACTCACTCCTAACGAGATCGCTATGATAGCGGGCACCATCAAGTCGTACGCCCATGAAGCATTCAGCTCGACAGGGACATTGGGAAGGATACGGGGAGGTCTTTCGAGGCGCTACAGATCCTGTACAAGAATCATTACGGTCAGTGAGTCACGTGCATCACTAGTTACCCACGGAAGTAGGCTGACGGTAGGTGCCCCGTATTTTTTTCGTCTCAGTATTAATTGAATTTCATTTTCAGTCTTTTTTCAGCATGTTTTACCTGTGTGACCCCGTCTAATTTTTTTTTCTCCTTGAAAATACTTTTAACACGAGAATTTTTTTCAATTAATAGTTTGTTAGGTGTTTAAAAACTGGATGGAGCAAAAATGTAGGGGTAGGACCCCTAAGTCATCACAGTAATCATTTCGAGGTATTCACATCCATCGCTCAGAGTATCACGTCAATGTCGAGACGCTGCTACAAACAACGGACGACGAGCACACACAATAGACGAACGCCAACGCCAGTCCGATGATATACTGCCGTGTGAAAGACTCATCTCTCAGCTCGATCTTGCTCCTCTCACCGTTCTTACCCAGCGAATCATTACTTGTTTTTTTACCATATTCCGCATTTATATGTTCGTGTTAATTATTGTGTATTTATTGCCCTGGATATTGCCGGGTTTGTATTTATTGCCGCGTGGAAAACTCATCTCTCATTTAACAGCATATAAAACACATTTTAATGTGTTTTTGTTTCATTCTGATCTTGTCATTTGCTCTCCTATATTATCCTAATTTTTTCTTAGGTTCTCATATTTGCACTCACTTTTCTTCTTATTACTTCGCTAACAGAACTAGATTACCCAGGAACCCCCCTTGATGCCGGTATGGAAACCGTGCGGGTTATTAGTATTTCATTCGATGTAATCTTCTTTCTCGATCCACTACTAAGATCTCTCATCGTTTTGCTGTAGGGATCTCATGCGGACTTCTAGCTCACTCTTGACGAGTTTAAAGGCAGGGTTCGCGATAAATGTCGTTAAGAAGTTAATAACATCACATTGTAGGTCCCGGGATTCATTCATGAGCTGCGAAGTCGAAATCGCAAAAAGTGCGCTCCGAAACCAGTTATTTGAACCGATTTGCTGGTGTCCTTTCACCTCTCTTGGTGTCCGTCGGCCTCCGGATGGGACTGATTGCATACCGATATCACGGAACTGTTTGCTGCATTGTCTCTTGGATGGACGTCGCGCCGTTTTCTGGAAAGTCGTCGGCTGATTCGATCTCATCTGTTTTTTTTTCGTCGCCTGGTTTTTATAATTTCACGTATTTTTTGTATTTCATGATAACCATCCCCACGATAACCATCCTTTCATTCGTTTGTTCTTGCTTTACTCCTTGTATGTAGGATGCTTTTTTTGTTTTAATTGAATTTTTTTTCCGTTTCAGGGTTGTTTTTACGATCGAAGCCGTTTCTTACGCATCATTCTACTTGAACGCGACTGAGAGCTGCCCATTCCTCACCATTCGCAGGTTGGCATTTTTTGAAGAACTTGTTATCTTATCTGCTTACTTTTACGTATATGTTTACCTATTCTTTCTAGTTCACTTATGCGTCCCGAATGAATATTCAGTGGGGTTGATATAAGTTTCTTCGCCCTTTTCGGGAAATTTTCCTTCAATCTGACCACTTCTGTGGTATTTTTAGCGATTTTGAGGCGCCCATTCTAGAGGAGAATCCCGATTCCAAAATGGATCGTTGAACGAGACCGATTGTATGATTATTATCTCAAATTCGTCCCGAATCAACAGTTAGTAGAGGAGATAGAAAATCCTGCACCCTTTTCGAGGGAATTTCATCTCGAGATGACCACCTCGGTCGCCATTCTAGCGGTTTAGGCCCCCACTTCCGCGGAAAATGCGGATTCCAGAATGGGTCTTCGAACGAGACCAATTCTATGGTTACTATTTCCCCTTCGTCCCGAACCAATAGTTGGTAAGGATGACAGAGAATCCCTCACCCTTTTCGAGGAAATTCTTCCTCAACACGACCACCTCGGTCGTTATTTTAGCGGTTTTGAAGCGCCTCCTCCCGGGGAAAATCCTGATTTCAGAAGAGTGTTCGAACGAGACCAATTCTATGGTTACTATCTCCCCATCGTTTCGAATCAACATTTGGTAGGGATGACAGAGAATCTCTCACCCTTTCCGAGGAAATTCTTCCTCAACACGACCACCTCGGTCGTTATTTTAGCGGTTTTGAAGCGCCTCCTCCCGGGGAAAATCCTGATTTCAGAAGAGTGTTCGAACGAGACCAATTCTATGGTTACTATCTCCCCATCGTTTCGAATCAACATTTGGTAGGGATGACAGAGAATCTCTCACCCTTTTCGAGGAAATTCCTCCTCAACACGACCACCTCGGTCGTTATTTTAGCGGTTTTGAAGCGCCCACTCCCGGGGAAAATCCTGATTTCAGAATGAGTGTTCGAACGAGACCAATTCTATGGTTACTATCTCCCCATCGTTTCGAATCAACATTTGGTAGGGATGACAGAGAATCTCTCACCCTTTTCGAGGAAATTCCTCCTCAACACGACCACCTCGGTCGTTATTTTAGCGGTTTTGAAGCGCCCACTCCCGGGGAAAATCCTGATTTCAGAATGAGTGTTCGAACGAGACCAATTCTATGGTTACTATCTCCCCATCGTTTCAAATCAACATTTGGTAGGGATGACAGAGAATCCCTCACCCTTTCCGAGGAAATTCCTCCTCAACACGACCACCTCGGTCGTTACTTTAGCGGTTTTGAAGCGCCCACTCCCGGGGAAAATCCTGATTTCAGAATGAGTGTTCGAACAAGACTAATTCTATGGTTACTATCTCCCCATCGTCCCGAATCAACATTTGGTAGGGATGACAGAGAATCCCTCATCCTTTTCGAAGAAATTCCTCCTCAACACGACCACCTCGGTCGTTATTTTAGCGGTTTTGAAGCGCCTACTCCCGGGGAAAATCCTGATTTCAGAAGAGTGCTCGAACGAGACCAATTCTATGGTTACTATCTCCCCATCGTCTCGAATCAACATTTGGTAGGGATGACAGAGAATCCCTCACCCTTTTCGAGAAAATTCCTCCTCAACACGACCACCTCGGTCGTTATTTTAGCGGTTTTGAAGCGCCCACTCCCGGGGAAAATCCTGATTTCAGAATGAGTGTTCGAACGAGACCAATTCTATGGTTACTATCTCCCCATCGTCTCGAATCAACATTTGGTAGGGATGACAGAGAATCCCTCACCCTTTTCGAGGGAACCCCTCTCTTTTCACCAGAATTATCGGCGAATGTCGACAATTCCACGAGCCCTCTCTCGTCGGTGCACTTTTAAAGTCTATGGCCGAAATCATACTTCCAGCGAAGGGCGACACGATGCAATTTTTACCATCTATATCGTCCGAAGATCGATATGCACGGTCGCAGTCACGGGAAGTAAGGCCCCGGCCCAAATTCCTGGCAATACCATCTCAAACTCCATTGCATTCGGTCACAACTTCGCACGAGCCTGGCCGGAGCTCCGCAATATCTATCGTCTGCAACTGCAAACGTGAAACTCAATACGGAATGGAGTACTGCAAGCTCACATTGCCAGCGGTCTTCGCGAATAATTTCGTTGCGGTTATGGCCATGCGTGGCAACACAGGAAACATTCCCAAAATTTGTGCGCAGGGTTAACCTGTGTCCATTCCTCAGCAAAACTCACACTCAGGAATGTTTCAATGTTCTTGACCTTGAAACATTTTTTTCTTTCAGAAGGCGGAAACTGCCCGCCAACGTCACTGGCCCAACGCAGAGGAACGAAGAAAGTGCGTGTTGAGAGGGATAACAGGATTCATATATTCTATGTGCTCGAATAAAACTTTGCCTTGTTTTCGTTACCGAGGATATTCCCATGAGAATGAAGTTTGGTCAACAAGGCTTCGACGTACATTGTGACGTTCCTCATGAGCAGGGTCAATGCGGGGTTGCGAAATTTTTCAACGGGGGATGTGAGGAAGTCGCAGAGATTTTGGCCCGAAAATGAAGGCAGGCCGTAGGGGGGGTCGCTCAGATTTCCTAAAATTACACAATGACCCGCTTGACCGTCCTCATGGGTGAGGGGATATGCACGAATTGATGAAAACGCCATCGGGTATGCAACAAAAACGTTTATACAGTATCATCACACACAAAAGAATCATCGGAAAGTAAAGAAACAGGAATAGATATAGGCACAAATATCTCCACCTCGAATACATATACAGCAAAACAGTTTACGATAACGTCTTTTTGTTTTCGATGCTATTCAAGACACGGAGGGGAGCTCTATTGCATCGCACTTGGCCATCTTTTTGTACCGCCGCGCATTCAGAGCGCCAATCCGGGAGATTCCTCCGCTTTACGAAATCAGGAGAGCCGTTGCGGCACGGAATACTGGGCATGGCCAAGTGCCTCCTACTGCCATAGCAACTTTTTCCGCGCCGCATTTATTCCCAAGCTAACGGTGAGTCTACCACACAGTCTTAGAGGCAGTGTTCACGATAAATTTCACTTCCTATATCTCCACGGTTTACGGAAGGTCTGGTGCCTATATAGCAAGGCATGCTCAAAAAGTACACGAAAGACGCGTTTTTGAGCAAAAACGGGCCCTCCTTGTTTACTTTGATTTTCGAGCGTGGAGGAATTGACCGCTAGGAGGATGATACCTATCAGTGCAATGAAACAAACAGCTCACTTATCACCACTTCCTTCACTTGATCATTCCTATATTCTGAGTCTTCATTTGTTCCTTTCGAGGGGCGGATCAAGGGCACGGGGAGTGTCTGGGACACCAAAACGCTTGTTTGCAGCCGTTATTTTGCCGCTTCTGGCTTGTTTTCTACAGTTCTTTCGACACTGGGAGCCTAGAATCCTTCTCGCCTATCATTTCACTGCGGAAAATCATCGATGATGATTAACGTGAACGCTGCCTTTAAGATTTCAGTTTGTGCTTAATCCAAGGTATCAATATTGCTTAGAAAATCAGATGCAGATTGCGCGCGTAAACTTCGGAATCGTTGCAGGGTGGAAAACTGGGCGTGGCCACTTGCGATGCGATAGTGTCCCCTTCCTCAGCTTGCGGCAGCACCGCAGTGAGGTCTCGGACGTATGGTCGCACCGCCCCCCCCCCCCACAACAGTACTGTGCTTCTCGAGGCCCAGTTCCGGTCCGCGATTGCGTTTCGCGACGTTTTGCAGTCGCACGCTTTCGAGTCGGTCCAGTTTCAAGTGCCGAAGCTGACTCGAGGTGGCTTTTTCATTCAGTTTTCTCCAATTTCTTCTAGTTTCCAGTTTTTAAAACCCACCTAGAGTCAGTTTGGCGGCTGTGGCGCTCGAAACTGGTCGGGCTCGTGAGCGTGCGGCCGCAAAGCGTGTCGAGACGCAATTGCGGACCGGAATTTGGCCCCGAGTAGCCCAGTACAAATGAGAAAAAAGTTAGTGAACATTATCAAGGACAACATAAGAGCTATACTAACGTAGATCACTTCCCGTCTTCAAGACTCCATAAATCCGTATCAGCTTCCGATAGATGAAGATGTCGCAACAATCTGAAAATAATTCCATCATTTTTTCGAGTTGATTCCTACGACTGCGGACGTTTGGGACGCGACAGGCTAGATTTAGATAGTTTCTTTCGCTTTCCCAACTCCAGCGCAACACCCTGTCCTTGCCTGATCTAAAGACATTTGCTATAACTGCTTTTCGTATATCCTGTCACAAACTCTTCCACAAATAATGAAGTGTTTGTTGCGGTTGGCGTGCCAACGATGCTCATCGGGTCGACGAGTACACAAGCCGGTGAGAAATGTGATGACTCGGGTAATGGTCGTAATGCTTTGCGGCTGCAAGAGAGGCGGGGTAACTCCGTGTTCCACCCAATTACGCGCGTTGCTCCGCATCGTTGGTCGCATAAGTGGTCTTGAGAATTCTGACGCAAAAATGAAGATTTCGTGGGGGGGGGTGTGTCGTAAAAATTTAGTCGACACTGAACATTTTCAGAGAGAATTTGTCAGAGTTCCTGGTCACTTGTCAGAGTTCCTGGTCACCGAGAGGAATCTCAACTCTTCCGGGATTCGACACAACATCCCGCTTGACCCTGCATGCTCATAAATGTTCTTAAGATAGCAATACAACAGAGTTTACCGCGTGAAAATCCATCCGCGTGAAATGTGACGAGCACATGTCTACTTCGATTCCCCTCAAGGCAGGCGTCCCTCAGGGTGGAGTACTATCACCTAGCCTATTTTTATTGTACCTGTCTGATATTCCCGTGCCTCCACCCAGCATTCACTTATGCCTATATGCAGGGGCCGGATTCATCAACGAAATTTGGGGTAATTTATACCCTGAGTTTAATTAACTCCACCCCATACCCCAAAATAAACCCCAAATGCGATTCATCAACATTTACCCCGCGAGAGTATCGGATACCCCACCGACGTCTAACCAAGAACCTTTTGTGCAACCGGCACCACTGATGTGACGTAAAATTATGAATCGATAACTGCGCTTCCTCATCAGTCTCGAAGTTTTTTGTTTGGCGAACTCGACAATGTGGCCTAGATTTTGCAATGTACTGAAGAAGCACTATTTTTGAACGGATTTATGCATGTTTCAGCAACTTTAGTCTCTATCGAATCAAAATTTCCATAATTTCAACGTTGTTTTCGGCAGAGTTGGGCTTTTGTAATATTTTCATTATCCGAGCTTCATGTTTTATTGCCCGTTTCTATATTTTTTATTCATTCTCTCATTTTATTGATGCTTCTGAACAATATTTGGGTCAAATATCCAACTGCTAGGAAAGTGGAATTTAGAGCAGCACATTCGACATAGTGCGCTTATCTGGGCCAAATTCCGGTCCGCAATTGCGTCTCGACACGCTTTGCGGCCGCACGCGCTCGAGTCGGTCGAGTTTCCAGCGCCAAAGCCGACTCGATGGGGCTTTTTTATACAGTTTTCTTCAATTGTTCTTAGTTTCCAGTTCTCAAAACCCTCGTAGAGTTAATAGATCGACTGCTGCGGTGCTGGAAACTCTTGAGACTCGGGAGCGTGCGGCCGCGAAGCGTGTCGAGACGCAATTGCGGACCTGTATTCGGCCCAGAGAAGCACAGTATGATAAAATATTAACACTATGCAATGAAACGATTCGAAGCTTTCGAAAGATAAAACTCAAAAGTTTCTCGATTTTTTTTGTAAGTTGGGCTAGTTCATGAGTTTGGTTTTTGATATATTATATTCTTTTGAAATTGGGTTGATTATTTTTAGATAAAAGGTTTTTTCGATTTTTTATATCGGTCATTTAAATAACTCTAATTAAACTTTGCTCTAGTTGAAAGATTCTCTGCTTTTTGAGGCTGTGGACCGTAAGAAAATTTCTAACGTTTTAATTAGTCAAGTCCTATGTCGTAATGTGTACTATAATTTGACCGAATCGAATGATTTGAAATATAATTCGACTGAATTGTCGGCTTCGAACTATTCGAAAAGTCGAACATTCGCATAATTCAAAATCCTGATTTATTCGAAAGTCGGATATTCGAAAAAAATCCGAAAATGTAAAAGTATAATGTGTACAAACTGTAAAGAGGGCGCGTGGGTAAACGAAGGGCTGTGATTGGCGGTAGCCGGTGTATCCTTCGATCACGGAACTTCGCTCCTCTCCGCCCTTTTAGCGGTTTGGACACATTACGACCACCACCCATCAAACATTCATTTGAAATAAATAAACAGCTCATATAAATGGACCATAAAAACTTAATCTTTAAAAAATTCATCTGTTTTAAAGTTACGAAAAATGAGTATTTCAACTACTCTTTTATCCAATATAAAAGATATTTTGAACATCAAAGTGTAGTAAATGCATACCGAAATTGTCGAAGCCGAAAATTTCGGGCTTAGTACTCTCAAAAAATCTTTCAAAAAAGCCATTGCATTGAAAAATCTAGGCTCGATACGGTCTAGAACACGAAAAAGATACGAAATGGAGCCAAGGAGAAAGCTAAGAATAGGGCAAAGTTATAAAATCAGCAGTTATATGTATGTAATCAAATAAGTTAAATGCAAATGGCTTAACTTACAGTGCCTCATAAGTTCTGACAATTCGCTAGTATCAAAGTGCTGATTCCGCTCTCTTGCTGATAGAATAGTATCGGATACCCGACTCCTTCAGCAGGGTATCGGATACTCCCGTATATACCCCAAAAATTGGGGTTTAATTGTTGATGAATAGCGAAATTTTACCCCGTGGAGTAAATTTAACCCTAAAACCGCGGTTTTATCGTTGATGAATCCTGACCCAGATGACATCACTATTATTTGCACCGACCCAGTATCGACCGAGCTACTGTGGAGATGAACAAATACCTTTGCAGCCTGGCCAAATATCTTGAACCGAAGAAACTGAAGGTCTCTGCAGCCAAGTCCAGCGTTACTCCATGCACTACTGCAACGGCTGAGCACCAACTTCATCCTAAAGTACTTTAGGAAGGTAATCAGCTGCCCTTGTCCAAGCATCCTCGTCTACTTGGAGTCTTCCTAAATCCCTCATTGCGTTTCCATGAAAACACCCGTATCCGAGCTGCAGCAGCCAACACGCGCAACAACATCCACCGTGCTCTGGCTGGCACCACATGAACAGCACAAAAGAGGTTCTACACACTACGTACAAGGCCATGATACAGCCAACTCTGGAATATGGAGCCCCAATATGGTCTAGACACTTGTCGGACGCCTCTTGGAGCAAACTACAAAGAGTTCAAAATACAGCTCTCCGTGTCATCACAGGCTGTCCAAGATCTACACCTGTATCGCACCTTCATCAAGAATGCGCAATACTTCCAGTGACGCAGCACTGCCAGTTGCAGTCACAACAGTTCCATATTGGCATGGTCAAGAATTCCGCCCATCCCAATTATTCACTTCTATCATCAGAACCTCAACACCGTAATATTCGCACACCACTGCATACAGCTATCTCTACCACTGATCGTCAAAAGTGGGCTACCTCTGAACTCACACGAAAGAGACTGCAGCAAATGGAGCGCACCAGATTTGTATCCGAATACTTGTCCTGTATTCCTCCAAACCCCATCCTTAGTGACGTGCCGCCCAAGGTCGATGACAGTGAGAAGAACCTGCCCAGACGCTCTCGCGCGACTTTGGCGGGCCTAAGATGCGGTCATTCTTCGTATTTGAAGGCATACGTACATAGGATCGATGATTCGGTCCCTGATATATGTCCTGACTGTCAATGTACAGGGCATGATTCACTTCATTTATTTTCATGCCCAGCGAAACCAACCTCTCTGTCTGCTCGTGATATGTGAAAGAAGCCGTTTGACGTCGCCGTCTTTTTGAGGCCTTTGAGAAGAAGCTCCGCTGTGGCTGATAAGAAGATATAGCCAGAATCGAAGCTTCCAAAGTCGCGGAACACGTTGCAGTTATCTTCGCAACGCGGCTTTTAACACGTTTGGGATCTTGTGCTACCGTAATCTTCGATAAGCCGCGGAGCGCATTATTCTATCATAAGACTCAAAGCCTGTATTACATTCGTGGCTAAATTAGGAGCTGGGACTGTTTTCTTCAAAAGGGCAAGTCTCGATAGCATTTTTATTGCGAAAAATTAGGGGCGGGACAGTTCTTCCGCAACGAATTATATATGGTTCTAATACACGGAGTGGGGAATTGAGAAAAAAGTTTGCACACTCTCATGAATTTCGCTCATTCTGCAGCTCAATCACCGACGGGCTTCGTGGATATTTGCTCAGACATTCGGAGCGTTGAACTATGGGGAAAAATGACGTTCGAGTTGAATTACCGAGCCTATTTTGTCCAGAGGTTGACCTCAAGAGAACGATGCGTTGAACTGCTGGGCTTATCGCCGTTCCGCGTCGCGTGCGCAGTGCCGCGAGACGACGACTCTAACGCAACATTGAACGCCAAAATCAACCCAGCGGCACATACGAGACGTCTCAAGGTGGGGTTAGACTGATTCATTCCATTATCTTGTGTTCACTCCTCGGGCTCTGCCTTCGAGTTGAGTGGAAGTGCGAGTGCCTGCACCTGCCTGCTCCTGCTACAACACCGGTGCTCTCGTGAGACCTATTCTTGAGTATGGGACACCAGTGTATTGTCCACACAAAAAGAGGTGCAAAACGGGTTTGCAAGAAAGTTAATGATCTACCAGAGCCACCGTGGCTGTCAATAATATATTCAGGGGACTGGGAACAAGAAATAGCGCGGTACTACTTAGAGCCTTTAAAACCTACGTGACACCTATTCTTGAGTATGGAACACCAGTGTATTGTCCACACAAAAAGAAAAGCATAGTCAAACTTGAAAAGGTGCAAAACGGGTTTACAAGAAAGTTAATGATCAGGAAGCTCGGTTTTCGCCATTATCAACAAATGCCATCCGCAGAAACCAGGAATAGTGAGCTCAAACTGCCAACTCTTCAGGTAAGGAAAGGGTTGAACGACTTACTCCTGCTTCATAAAATCCTGTATCAACCGGACTTTGGTCTCCGGCCTGGGTGTATTGTCGAGGTGGGAACATCAAGTACCAGGGGAGGAGCTTCAAAAATTGTGCGCGAAAATTCAAACGTAAACCGCAGGCGCTTTTTCTTCATAAATAGGGCGACCCCGGCATTCGAACGGTTTCGGAGGCTAAAATCCATCCCTGTGAGCCATAAGGCATTTAGAAAACTTGTAACTGAACACTTCGAGAACGAGCGTGGCGAGCGCTAATCCGTCGCGGAGCAATTTCCTTGTCTCTACATCATTATGGGCTATACGTGTATCTGCTTTGAACTCATTACACTACCTGATCGAAAACTGGTAGTTTTCCCTTGCTCCTTATGTATGCTTTTTTGCTGATTTCGTTTATGTTGTTCGTTGCACATAGGTCTGGTATACAGGCTTATGTAAATAAATAAATAAATAAACAATGTTTACTTCATTGGTAGCTTCACTATGGACGTGAAAAAAAACGAAAACCATTTTTTGGTGGCGTGCCATTCGGGCTCGCGTGTCCTCAGGATCAAGAGAAGTTGCGAAATTTCGCGACGGGTGATGGGGGGATCGCAAAAATTTGGCTCGAGAACGTGAATGAAGGTTTCGGGATCGCAGAGGTTTCGGACCATGAATTAGAATTCGGTGATGATGTTCCGAAAATTCTCAAAAATTTTGGTCACCAAAAGGGAGGACCCTAGCATTGCTCAGGTTTTATACGATTGAGCCCAATTGTTGAACGAATTTTCGGGGTCCGGCATTTTCAATGATCAAATATAAACTGCCCCCAAGTTGCGGTTTGTGTGGATCGCAAAAATTTTGATGGTTGGGATGGGGTCGCTCCAACTTCGAAAAATTATGCAACGCCCGCTTGACACGGCATACGGTAACGCAATATTGCCCGCATTCCGAACGAGCAACCACCTAAAATTAGGGGTGGTCGTGAATGGGTAAACAAGTCTGGTAAAAACAATTCAATCCCACCAAGCGCCGAAAAACTATGTATAAGTATTTGTATGCCAAAATAGCATAAACAACCTTTTCATTGACACATTCAATAGATGAACTCTAAACATCGACGCTACACATCATGTCTTGCCATCTATTTTAGAGAAAAACTACCACGCCTGACTATCGCGGGAAATCTAGTTTTATACGGTGTTGGCGCTCCGTGAAACGATAGCGCGCTTCGCGGCTAACCCAATATTACGGTAGCAATAGCTCCCGGGTGCTGAAATTCGATTTGTGTTGCCTTCAGTAATTTAGATCAAAACTGCAATCTTGGATTTCAGACCCTCGCAGATAGCATTGACATTCAAGAGTTCTGAGAAGAACTCCCCCTTTTTGATTTATATTCGGCCTTGTTTCTGCGGTTTGTACTTAAAAAATAAATTCTACGATTACTGAAAGAAACTGGCGCAACCGCTCATCACAATAATTCGATCAAATGAAAATAAAGAAACAAGTATCAAGAATAAAAAAAAAACAAAGCGGCTCAAAAAAAAGCTAACTAACTCACATAAAAAACCCAGAAATGTCCCGCACATAGTCGCGAAAATCCTCTGAACCACGAACCGATGCGGATAACTCACGAAAGTTTGTGCTAACTCGCTCTCCTGAAAAAACTATTGTTAAAAAACCGTTTATGTTTTGGAAAGAAGAAAACAAACGTTTACGGATGAAAATTCGGAAGAAAAACAACAGATTAGAAATGGAGGTTGATTCTAACTGGATGCTATGAAGGAATAAGGTTCATTACAAAAAAACAGGTCATGAAACGGTAAATAAAGCAAAAATCATCAAGCAATTAGGATGACGTGAAGCTGAAAGAAGAGAGAGAGGTTCAAACAGGAAATAGAGAATGAAATTCAAGATGAACGAATAGAAAACGAGCAGACGAACAAAATTAAAAACATATGATTCCATTGCAGCAGCCAGGGGCGCGAAACTCGTCTACGAGGACATGGTCGAGGGAAACTCGTCCACTTGCCAATTCTATCCATCGGAAATATCACTCGATTTCGACCGTTTCCGCTCGTTTTTTCGTACTTTCAGTCTTTCTAATGGTACAAGCAGCCTCCACAGACCAATTTTATGCGAAAAACCCGAAGTCGAAATTCATCGCGAACCCTGCCTTTAAGGGACCGGCAGGCTTAAAATTTTTTTGCTCGCGGGAGTGTCGCGACTTCCGTGCGACTTATTTGCGATAATTATCATATGTTGAGCAGTTGGGATGATACCCTCAAAAGACGCACTCCCAACATGCACGCTTGGTCCTGCCACGGTCTACTGTAGGTCACCGTCGGAGTGGGCGGGGCTAGTTTAGCCAGCACGCCCGCTCCCGTCTCGACCGCGTCCGGTGGACCAGCCGCCTAGTTCTGTTTTTCTCGAATGTTCGATGATTTGAAATAATCGATTGCCGCTGTCCGCCACTCCTCTCTGACCATCTAATCTCTCTTTGCGTCTCATCAACTCTCGCCTACCATCGTCGATCTTCCCGCGTATTAACTACGATTTCATAATCGATCGTCGCGCCCATTTTGCATTCTTCTAAGATCTCGCGAATAAATCGAAGCCTGTCGCTGTGCAGCGCCTTGTGAACGCGACAGGTTTAAGGCCAGTGGTATACTTTTGCGATACGCTGTCGCGTCGTTTCGCACAGCGACAGCGACCGCCTTCCGCAGAGCTCCCGCCATTTAAATCTGTTGGCAGTAGCAACGAGAGGCATCGGCACACTTGCACTATGCCAGCCCCCCGTGGCACGTCGCTGCTACGGACACGCGACAAATGTTCCTACGACGGCCAGTGCCATTGCTCCTATGCTGGTCCCGCCACGATTTGTGCTAAATGTCATGACTTTAGCCCATGGCAGCGACGAAGTATACCATTGACATAAGGGGCGGGAACTCCGCGACAGCCGGTCGCTGTGCCGAGCGACGCGACCGTGTCTCGTAAACGTATACCATACCCGTAAAGGGCTTTATGCATATTTTTCTGCTCTCCCTTGTCATTCGTTCCACAACTCCTTCCCAAATCTTGGGAAATCCGCATGCCCGATTCAGCTGTTCGCGTATCTGCTGGGCAACAGGGACCCAATTATACTCGTAATGCCTCTCCCGAGATGCTAGCTCCGTTGTAAGCGCTAAAACGAGCAAAAGTAACCGTAATTGAGCGATTCTCAAATGCTGAATCTGAGAACTTCTTCCATTTGCTAGCAGAACCGCAACACGGATTACACAGTCGGTAAGGAGCCTCACTGATATGTAGTACATTGTGTACTTCGAGTTCCCTACTGAATGTTGGCTCAAACTCGGTGCACGCATGTGAAAAAATATGGCACCAAGCTTCCACCAAATCTTCAATAGAGATCGCAAAGTCCGACCTGTGCCAACCCTATATTATCTAGAGCACAGTTTCGGTCGCGTAGCTCATGTTATTTTTTCCTATATCCACTGAATCACTTTCAGAAATGTAGCTTTTAGGTGACGATACTGTAGATTATTAAAGGCAACGTAAGTAGAAATAACCGCTTTGTGTAGTTCAGTCCCCAGAGTTAAGGAATAAAGCCAACACTCCCCACTAAACGCTCGCATTTGTGAGTGATAACGGTTTCAGGAAAAGGTCTAGGATGAGCGTTTCAACTAGCGCTCGCACTTTTTCTGTGTGCTCGTTTGCTGCGGTCGACGAACAGTTAGCTAGAGGAAACAAATGTTAGCTCCAAACTTTTGGGGTAAAAAACGAACGCTCCTCTTGTTGATTTCTGTGGACTTTGAGTGGTCGCAATCTACTTGAAAGCCTGCCAGGAGCACTATTTGAAGCAATTTTTGATCGATTAGACTGATTTGCCCAATGTTTTGACGCTAACCTAATTATGGGAACCAGGACAGTTGATTTTCTCAAAAAAACTCGAAAACGAAGTTTCTCGTGAAGTGCTTTTAGATTGCATTGCGTCGTAGGCGGCAGCTATTGAGATATGCTCGGCGCGCAATGCGGATCTGTTATCCAGCGGCTTCAACTCCGACCGTTTGTCCCGCGCTAAAACGATAGAATCACTTTAAAGAATGATGATGAGATCGTGCTGTAACCACACACCTCTGGTGGTCCCATCTTCTGACCAAAAACATTAGTCTATTCAAAGTGGGATTGGAGCAGGTTAATTGGAGATGTCTTCTGAATCACTTCCATCGCATGTATTTTCATTTACGAAAAATTACGATTTACGGTCTAAAATGTCGTAATTCGTAAACCGTAATCACGCACACTCCTGGTGGGAGTGTATGAAGGAAAACATAAAACGATCCTCATTTGTGTAAAGTTGACCGCAATGTTAAAAGGACATGGTGCGGTTGCGTACTCGCACTAAAACTACGGTAGAAGCTGGCACTTTGCGAGATTTCGTCATCGATCGACGCCACAGCTGATTTCTCGGTAAGTCACTGTTTTCGTTTGTTCTTCTTGCTTTTTTCTGCTTTATTTCTCTTTCTGACTTTTTCAATATTTCGAATAGGGGCTTTTCACAGTGCGTGAGGAGAATGCTCAAAATGTTCACACAGGTTTCCCCCAGATGTAGCTTTTATGACAGCGTTTTTGGTGCTTTTTTTGGGGAAAAAAGTGCAAAATCGCATCTTTTCTTTGAAATGTGTCTTACTTTAAACGTTTTATTCTAAGTAGGACGGTGTGAGACCTTTGTGACATTGATATCATTGGCTTTGTCCGGCTCGTTTCCCTAATTACTCTTTTTAGGTGGCGACAACTGGCTGAATTTCGAAAAAAAAAAGACTTAGAAGTCCCAACGAACGAGAAATTCTTTTCATGCACTATGAAAAGCCCCTATTCGAAATATTGAAAAAGGCAGAAAGAGAAGTAAAGCAAAAAAAAAGCAAGAAAAACAAACGAAAACAGTGACCTACCGGGAAATCAGCTGTGGCGTCGATCGATGAAGAAATCTGGCAAAGTGCCAGATTCTACCGTAGTTTTAGTGCGAGTACGCAACCGCACCATGTCCTTTTAACATTGCGGTGAACTGTATGTGTGGCCTACTGGTCTAAGGCGCTGTGTTGTGCATCCGTCGCCTAGAGCAGTGCTGTGTTGGTTCAAACTTTTCGACCACTGAGAGTTTTCATTCAACACCACTCTTAAAGATTAAATATCTTTTAAGGTGGCAGCCATAGGAGACATCTATCTATACGTCACCAACCTCAGCTTGGCTGCCTATTCAAAGTCACCACATTCAAGGATCGCTACTGGCCAGCTTCGATCCTTTTTAAACAGCGGTTAGCCCGCGATAGATGGTAGCTCGCTATACTGAATCACCTAGATGCTTTTTGTTTGCAAACAAATAGCTTGGGTCGAAAGAAGGGAAAGTCGGAATTCTCCATTTCCGCTTTCTCATTCCCATTTTCCGATGATTTCGGCCATCCAAATTCCGCTTTCCGTTCTACGGGATTCCCAAAATAAATATTGGGCCGTTTCTGCGTTGGAACCACAACGTTTCATGTTAACCCATTTTTTCTGTTAGGAATTTCCATATAGATTCGATGTGTTTCTGTATATGTTATTCCTTTTATATGGCATGGTACATCAGTAACAGCTATCACAATGGAGCTCAGTTTAATAAAAGACTTCAGGTTAGGCAGAACTCTGTGCTGCAAATCATCGATATCCGAGCAAGATTAGAATTTCAGGCCGCGCAGTCATTTCACTCTGGCCGGCACGCGATGGGGTGGAGCGATTACGCCGAATTACGTACGGACGTGGTTTGGTGTGAGCCCGATGCCAACAATCAATGCCCGACGTTTTTTCTCGTCAATTAGCTTCGGGTATTTTTTGGTCCTTCCGCTCTATTTTTCAATTGTTATCGATCATTGCAGACAATTTTATTACCTTAACGACAAATAATTTCATATTTGATTCGACTCAAGGTTTTACTCGGGCTCTCCGTTAGCGTGGAGCGATTCTCATCTTCGACAG
Organism: Aplectana chamaeleonis; assembly: GCA_029168955.1. NCBI lineage: Eukaryota > Metazoa > Nematoda > Chromadorea > Rhabditida > Cosmocercidae > Aplectana > Aplectana chamaeleonis. The sequence goes on along the minus strand of JAPDOI010000067.1, from coordinate 1,534,225 downwards.
GGGACGGATTTAACAATTTGACAAAATTCTTACATTTCTGCGTCCACACAAGTACTATGGTTCTCTGGGCCAAATTCCGGTCCGCAATTGCGGACTACGGCTGTTGCATCATGCGTCACGTGCTAATCGTACTGGGAGAAGGGTTAATTAGCACGAATGACTTGTGTCCAAGATGCAGAAGCCTGAGTCCGCAAATGCGGACCGGATTTTGGCCCAGAGATTGGCAGTAGTGTCACTCCCTTTGCCTGCACTTGTTTCCCTCTGCTGTGTAGGATGTTTAAAAAATCTAGAGCTGCCAAAATGTACCCCAAAATGATAACGTTCCATCTTTTTTCATCTAACAATACATCAGAGAGGAGAAATCTTACCTCCTCAAATGTGTTCGCACGTGCGTTGCATACATCCACTTCATCGCAGTGGCACTCAATTCGTAGAACAACTGGCTTGGACTTGTACGCATCTAAAAAATTCGAAATAAAAACGGATAGCAAAGCAAACAAAATCTCAAAATCAACAGAAACACATGGATTCTATTGCATTGTTTCACTTTCGTTTTCCATTAGGTTCTATGGAGCCGAATTCTGGTGCCGTTGTGATCAGAGAGTGGACGTCTCTAAGATATGTATGCAATCTGAGAAATAATTTTTTGGATGTCCTGTACCTTTAATGAGAAGATGATTCGGATGATAAAAGATTTTTACAAAAAAAAATCAGCGATAGAAGAGCAATATATTGGCGGTTTGCCCTTAAATGCACAGGACACCCAGAAAATTATTTTTCAGTTTTTATTCTGATCTTGGATATAGTCACCCGCTTATCACAGTGGTATCTCTAAAATTGTCCAAGACCTCTTATGAACAGAGATATGGCTCTTTGAAGATGCCTATATTTTGAGGGTGGAAAATGGGTGGACGAGTTTTCTCAGGCCTGTATTTCTCTTCATTCGCAATCGTTGCGCGAGAGCGAGCCATGATAAGGAAACAGTCCGGCAATGGACTTAGGAACGACGACTTGTTGAGATTCACTCATCCATCAAGTCGCTATCGAGTTCGGAAATCTGGTAGGGAGTGTGGCCAGTGGTGGTGAGCGAAGGAGGTCGGGCTTTTGGTGGTCGCTTATATCTCGCCTATTCGAGGGAATTGAGATGTCGCACTTGGCACGTGTTAAATAGGAGAGGTCTACTATACAATGAAATAGAATGCGCCAAATTCATGTCTGAAATAGAATGCGCCAAATTCATGTCTGGGGTGTACTGTGCCTTTGAAACGCTCGCGTTTTCTACGGTCTGCAATATTGTGTTGAAGTCCTAATCTACACGGCAAGATCGTCGTGGGAGGCTTCCGTTCCGCCGGTATATAACTAGGGCCTGATATATTGGGTTGATGCATAATTATGCAACGTTCTTCAAAAATTTGATTTTGGCAAAACAAAAACAGTATTTAATCGAAACAAATTTAAATGATCATTGGAGAGCATAGTCACCGTACACTTTAAGAACTGCATCTCAGTTGCTAAGCAGTCGGTCGATTCCGCTTGCGAAGAAGGCACGATTCTTGACATCGGCCACCAAGTCATCCAAGTCGTCGTAGACTTTGTTTGTTTGCCTGTTTTTCAAGAGCGATTGACATGATAGTCCGTTGGTGCTTCTGGCGGCGAGTATGGCGCAAGTGGGAGCAGATCTTATCCCTTATTGGCGATGGGTTCGATTACACGGCGCTCAAAATATGGACGGGCGTTATCGTGATGGAACACAATGTGGTTTTTTGCGCGGTCTTTTCGGCTTGGTCCAGCGTGAGGGCGATCAAACTGAGCCAAACAGACGTCGCTGTTGATGTTGAATTTACGCTTGCCATTTCTGTCAGGGATTCTCCATCAATTCTGAAATGAAATGATTCTCCAATGAATGATTCAGCTTCTGTCCCATCACACACACCACACAGCCATTTTACAGTGCACGTCTTTTGGTATTCTACGGGAGAACACCTGGTGAAACGCAGATCTTCTTTCTTTTAACGTTTTTGAAGTGAAGCCATGACTCACCCCAGTGACAAGATTCTTCAGAAATGGTGTTTTTTCGTTTCACTGCAGTAAATCGGTGGAAATTCGAACACGTCTAGCTTTGTTGTTGTCGGGTAGCTCGTGCGGTACCCGTCCAGCCATATTCCATACCTTTCCAAGCTTCTTCAGGCGTCGAACGATCGTTGATTGATTGACATTAAAGTCTTCAGTCAGAATTTGCGTTTCCAGGCTTTCGTCCTCTTCCACGGGTATCAAAAATGCTTGATCATCAAAATCCGATGACCGACCTCTTCCTTCTTCATCCTCCGAACTAGTATCACCTAATTTAGAGCGAGTGAACCACTTCCGTCCTGTTCTACCAGTAATTGTTCCGTTGCCAAAAAGCTCGTTAAGATTCTTTGAACACAAATAAGGATGCCTAGAACTTGAGCAAACGACATGGAGAATCGAGCATAGGTATCATAGTTTTAGTAGCCGAACAGTTTCTTCCCTGCAAGGCGTTTGAAATTCGAGAGAGCACGAGGAATGGGCAGTGGAGTGACGCTGAAATTCGGAGAAACAAAGGTGGATCCAGCTCCACATGCGAACGAAAAGGCTCTTTTCGCTCTTGAGAACCGAATAAGAGATTTTTTCCGTGCTTCACCTAGTTATAGAGCGAAGTAGTCTAAAAAATTTTGAGACGTTAGTTTCAGTGAGGCCTGATAGAATATTAAAGACTACGCCTGCATAATAGAGTCTTCGGAGAGAATATAACGAATGAAGTTCGAGCTCTCTATTCCTGCCTCCTGCCTTGGGTATGCTGTTATAAGGCCCCATGTTTGCTCTTATATACATTTTTCGCGTAAAGTTGTTTTGGATTTTTTCCAATAGCTTCTCTCGTGAAAAAAACCGATGTTCCACTTTCTAGAATGGGCCTGGCAAATATATTGTAAGCTGTCAGCAAAACATTATTATTTCTGACAGATAACGCTTAAGAAATGAGGAAAGCTCCAGAGGAAGCTTTGCTGTACAGAAATTTCTAGCGAGATTGCGAAATGACTGGGTTGCTGTCCATCCTTTCTCGTAGTGGCAGAGCATGATATGGCGAATATGAGTGCGATTTTCGAGACGTATTTTGCTTAACTAAATATTGAGGATTATTTAAATATAAATACTAAACACGAAACGCCAATTTTTACTAAAGGAGAAAGCGTTAATAAAAACGTTCCATAACTATGCATCAACGCAATACACCTCTATAAAGTATAAGCTAATAATTTTTCCTTGCTTTAACAAATCAAGAATTACTAAGCTGTTGGGTTTTGATAGCTTCCTCACTTTTTTATATCAAAATTAGCCATGCACATACTAAGTGAGAGAAAAAATCCATAGAGCACCAACTGCTTCGAACGATAGATTCGAAAAAACCTTCTTGCTTACCGTCCATGGTAACTTCTTTTGGCGGATCTCCTAAGAAGGCTCTGCATGCCTTCGGCATTTTCTAAAATACTCGACCATCAGATATTCAACTGTAAGACAACTGAATGCTGTTTGGGCAAGATTTCGTTCGTAAAGCCTTTTTTAGATTATTCTCATCGCGGTTAAAATCCGGTCCACAGCTGCAGACAGCCGCACACACACGTCAAGCAAAATCGTGTTTGGATCACGGGTAGTCGCGCTGGATATACGAAGCACCGTCAAGATTATTATTTGAGTAACCGTGCGCTTCATCTTTCGCTTGAAGTAAAATGAAAGTAATCGAGTCTATGGCGTGGTGTGGACACGCGGTCTCTTAAAGGCAGCATACACGCTCAAAAATGATATCAATTTTATGGAATGAATCGAAAGTCTGAAGCTGTTAATATTCAGAGATAACGAAAAAACCGGAAGAAAATCGACTGAAATGAGATATAACGGTTCGTTCTATATTGGCCCAGATGTGAACGAGTTTTACCGCATTGGCTGATATAGCGGAGCTAGCAAAAAATTCGTTGGGATAACGACGCTAATGTACTCTTACGGCACTTTCTGGAACTCTTACGACCTTAGAAGCGTAAAAAATGAGCCGAAATGACCGTAATCGAGCCTTGAACATTTGTATTGAAGGGCGGAGCTCGTATCGGTGGGCGGAGAAAGGATGATTTCGTGACTCAATATGGCTCAAATACGGTCATTTTAACTCGTTTTCAACTCTTCCAACTTCGTGAGGGCTCTTCTAGGGCCCTCAAGATCCCACTAATGTAGTTATCTCAACAACTTTTTTGAGCGTGTCTGCTGCCTTTAACTGTTAGCGTCTAGCTGCGTCCTGCAACAGCGGTTGTCCGCAACTGGAATTGGATTTCCTCTCCAATAAGGGCAGGATAATAAAGAGCGTCAAACTATTGAATGAGTCAAATAAGAACTCTCGATTGAGTTTTGCTTTTGCTCCCACCTCTCTACTAATCAGGGCTGGGCACGCGTCTCGGTTAATCTTCGGGGTGCATATTGGACTTTGCAGAAAGGGCAAAAGAGGGGGGGGGACGCCTAAATCGAATAACCCAAAAAAGAACGAAGTGCCTGTTTTTCCGATTTTTAGCGAAGAAACCTAATAGGCATGTAATTCTTTTGGATTTGTCGTGTCTTCTTTTTTGCTTGTTAAGGAGAATACCCACAGAACACAGATTTTTGATATGGGTTGTTTTTGCAATAATTAGTAGCTTTTGTCGAAGATTTTAGCAAAACCCGAGGTCTATTTACATCGCAGCGCGATGAGATGTTTCCTGTGGACATGGATCGATAACGCGCCGCTCGTCTATTCGCATATGACTCATGATTTCGCGCAGCGGTGGAACTCTAAAAACCGCGTTAAGACGGCGTTCAGAGTTTAATCTCGGCTCGACGCGAAGTTCTAATCCGCCTATCTATCGTTCAAGATGCTCACTGTGAAGAGGCGCGATGCATTCGAAATGGCGCGCAATTTGTCCCCGCGCGACGTCCATCGCATCGCCTTGCAATGCAACGCGACGCGATGGACGTCGCGCGATGGCAAACTTGTTACTGCTTTTCTTTAGGGTTTTTTCATTTACACAATTTTCGCGTCGCCCTGACATGTGCCATCGCGTCGTCCCGCGAAAACTCTGAACACCGCCTAACGCCACCTCCGACACTGGCTGCGGTCTCCTACGGGAGAAAATGGCGATCGAAGTCGCCTGCAGGAGCTGTTTCGTACTGTGGATGACCGAATTGTAGGGAAGCGGTCTCCGACAGGACATCGTGTCACATCGCTCCCATTGGGTCACTTACACCACAAAACAGCTCAGGTAGTTGACCGCGAACGCACACGTCGAACGATTGATCAAACCCGTGCTGCCTACGAAACGCTTGTGCGTTGGGTGGAGAGCCGATTTGGCTGTTCTAGGTTCACACAGGCGCCCCCGTCATTGATTGATGGGTGAAGGAAAAACGCTATTGGGGCTCAGTCCCTAATAGTAAGTAGCTTTAGGAAAACTAGGCGGGGTTGGCTAGATTCTTGCAATCGTTATTCGAAATTCCCTCCAAAATGAGATTTCGTTCAACTACATTGCAGTGTTCGGCCTGCTACAAGAGGAAAACAGGACTTTTCTGAGAGAAAAACCAAGGTCCCATAGCTGATGGGGATAGGACTCCTAGCCGACACCCGTAGGAGACCGATTCCAGAGTCGGAGACGATCCGTCGACTCGCCGTGCAATATGAGACTTTTCCGCAGGTACACAGCGCACGCTGGAATGCACGCGCTATCAATAATAATAATAAAAAAGGTGATTTATCATAAAATGGGCAGTAGAAAAGGAATCAAACTACACGAAATGGAAGGAAGCAAACCTAGGATAGTTTTTATGTATACAACCTAGAAATTTCATGTAAATTATAAAAATTAGAGCGCGGGTAATTTTTTTTTTGAATTTGATAAGGTTCATTTAAATGAATGTAGTTTATGAAGAACATAAATAAACATGACATTTAAGAGCATCAGAGGAACGAGGAGAATCTGGCGAACATCTTAATATCTGAAGGTTTGATATCTAATGTGATTTTGAAGACTTTGAATCTAGTCCCGGTTTTGTCCCGTTTTCTGTTGTAAAACCGGGACGAGATTCAAGGTGCTTGAGTTGCATTAAATATCGTACCTATTAATGCTAAAATGTTCGCCAGGTTCTCCTCTTTCTTACCAAGCTCTTAATTCTTATGTTTAATGCTACTTTTGATCAACTTGATTCGCTTGAATGAATCTTGTCTTTGCTAAATACTTATCCGCGCTCCAATCTTGTTCATTTACCCTGAATTTTTTACAATGGGTACATCAAAAGTATCCTACCTCGGCCTTCTCCCATTTTTTTCGAGTTTCATCTCTTTTCTCCTCCCCGTTATCTAATAAATTACGTTTTTTAAACTATAAATGTGAGCGCGTCCATTCCAGTAAGTGTTGTGTAGGTGCGGAAAAGCACCATAGCGCACGGCGAGTCAAGTTTTAAAGGCAGTGTTCACGATGAAAATCGTTTTTCTGTTTTTCCAGATATCTGAAAACGGCCCCATGCTGATTCCAATGATGTCTCTAAAATCGTACAAGACCTTCTGGGAACGGAGTTATGGTCCCTCAAAGATTGAACTAAGGAAACATGGTGGACGAGTTGTCCGAGGCTTGTAACTTCCGTCCTTTGCAGCCGATCTATGTGATCTGACCTGAGTAAAGAGAGAAGCTGAGAATGAAAGGAAGAACGGGGCAAATGATTGGAAATCATCGCTCATCTCACGATCTCGAGCATTCATTTGTTCACATCGGTGGGTGTGTGTTGCGCTTTTGGGGTTTGCCTTGCGCTCGAAGTGGCAACTTCGGGCTCTTTTGGAGCGTTTCCTGGCTCGTTATCATGCGTTCTTTCGACGTCAACGTTACAGTGTGTCCCTCCACTACCCATTCCTAGTGGAAACTGAAACACATTTTTTATCGCGAACACTGCCTTTAACAGATGGCGGCATTCTAGGTTGATAAAACTCGTGTTTTCCCCAATATTCAAGCATCGCGTGTATCCTATTTCGTTTTCATATCACAAAAGATTATTTATTTGTAAATTAGAACAATCAAACACAGAATAGTCAACCCTTCATAGGTTCATGAAAACCTCCAACAGAAAACACTATTCACTGCAATAGTAGTTGTTCTGTTGAGATAAAAGTTTTATCTATTCTCATACCTTACCACCTCACTTACAAATCCTATTCATGGGATTCCACTGAAGTTTTGAAATGACACTACCTTTTTTTGTTGAATTACCTAGAATTTTGTCTATTCAATGCTTATTTTTGAAACCTATTTATCAAAATCAGAAAGTCAAAATCATGGCTGCTGGGCTCGAATTCTAGGGAAACAGCAGATTTTGATTCACCAAAGGGGGCGCCTAAGAGGTACCGAGCTAAGGGGGTGCATACTCAAAATCACCTCTACAGGTCGTGTGCCCTGCTCTGTTACCAACAGATGTACATATAATTTCCGTTTTCGATTTAGTCTGACGCGTGTACCAGGCGGCTGGCCGTGCGGGGCTGGCGGCTTTACTGGAGAATAGGGTTTTGATTCGCGCGGTGTGATCTACCGCTGCAGCCCCGTACATTCATCAGACTAAAATTATTGCGCGAACTCTACAACTCCGCTGCTATCCAAGGGAAAAATTGGGCGAAATTGCCAATGTGGATTGTGGGCGCCATTCACGCGCTGAAATCAGCGCGCTCACATTGGTGTATATCATTTTTAGCAACGCCCACTAAATGTGCGCGTTATTGGCTGAAGTGCACGCGCACATTCAGTCGTGTATGCCGGCTCTTGAGACATTCACTCAGTTCTGATCCATTCACAGCTAGCGAGTGACAGTAGATGTCTCGACGAAGCAGAACCAGATGTAATATATATCTGTGCGGTTCATCTACGCAATAGCGTTCAGTTGGCAATGTGCACGTTGAATGCGAAAGCGTGTTGCAGCACAGTTTCGAGGATCCTCAGACAGGGATGTCGACTCACCTCCGTGGTTTTCGCCTTTTCTGCCACGGCGCGCAAGCCTAATGCTGATGAATAGTTCATGCCGGTTTATGGATTGGCAGTAGCTACGATTCCGCGCCAGGATGGCCCCGACGCTTGGTATAAAATTCGGTTCGATACACCTACTTCTAAAAAAGGCTGAAGCTCTCAGCTAGCTATGCGCCTTGCACATTACAAGTTGAGATTAAGTGAAAACAATTCTCACATTGTGGTCTCCTTGGAACCCGTGAGTACGTTGCGTCCTTGAGTTCTTCTGGAATTCTTGCCAATATACGCAGCTTGCGAATTGTGTTGATGGTATGTGCCCTTCTTTTTCTTGCTGAATGACTAATTTTGGGCTGTTGAGGACAAATTCCACAATATACATCTTCATTTTCAGAGTCTACACAGATGGAAAAGTCATGACTCAATTTGGGCAAGTGGGCACCGACCACGTACCGATGAGATGAATCCATAGCGTTGAGTGCGTTGTGATGCCGTTTGATCACGGTTCTGAGGGGGGGGGTGTGGAGCATGTAACTGTAGATCAATGTAATGCGTTTCTCTGAGCCAAACTCCAGTTCGTATTTGCGTCTCGACGCGGTATGCGGCCGAACACTTTCGAGTCGGAAGAGTTTCCAGCGCTGCAGCCGCCGATCTGTTGACTCTAGGTGGGTTTTGAAAACTGGGAACTAAACAAAATTGGACAAAACTGTATAAAAAAGCCCATCGAGTTGGCTTTGGCGCTGGAAACTCGACTGACTCGAGCGCTCGCGGCCGCAAAGCGTGTCGCGACGCGATTGCGGACCGGAATTCCGCCCAGAGAAGCACAGTACGTCAACCTCATTGCGATTCGACCGCTCTCGTTCCTTCGGTGGCGAGCGCGTGGCATTGAGTTTCGCGCATATTGATCTTCAACCGACGGCTTCTGCTTCATCTGTAGATTACTCTTAGTATCCGAATCACTATTTTCCGGATATCGGACCGATTGTCCGACATTAGGATAATCCGAAATTTGAAAAAAAAAAGAAAAACCTGAATCGAACCATTATTCGAAGGGTCAATCATTAGAATAAGGTCGGATTTTTGGATAAAATTAATAGAAATTCGGATGAAATACGGTTGAGATAGGACAAAATCGGATAATTTTTGGATAAAATCGGATGCTTTTTGGATGAAATCGGATACATTTTGGATAAAATCGCACTTGTCTACGCCCATTTTTTCGTGCCGCCTCCTGCCAAAAGTAGGTTCGATTCACTAATTCAGAATTTTTAGGGTGACCACTCATAATACTCACAATGGAACCCACAGTTGCTTCATAACAATAGATGGCTTCCGTATAGATACAAAGAGACGCCAGAGAACACCAGAAGATTGTTGCTCCTGAATGTGAACTACGTTAGAGGTGGAAGGTATTGCTATGCATACCCAATTACTATCCTAAAAAGTCGATATCGTGTTTCATTCTACAGAAAATCGCCACCTTAAAGGCACAGTACACCCTCAGACATGAATTTTGAGATTTTCATGTAATTGTGTAGCAGGCCACTCCTGTATAGCAGGTGCCAAATGCCAGATCTCATTTCCTCCAAATAAGCGAGATATAAGCGACTACCACAGGCCCGGCCCCCTTCGCTCACTACCACAGGCCCGACCCCCCAACAGATTTTCGAACTCGATAGCCGTTCGATGGATGGATGAATTTTAACAAGTCGTCGTTCTTCAGTCCATAACCGGGCTGTCTCCTTATCCTGGCTTTCTCTCACGCGATGATTGCGAATGAACAGAATTACAGGCCCGAGACAACTCGTCCACCAATTTTACACCCTTGAGATCTAGGCATCTTTGAAGAGCCATAACTCTGTTCAAATGGGGTCTTGGACGTTTTTAAAGACACCAGTATGATCAGCGTGTGACTCTCTCCAAGATAAGTATGAAATCTGAGAATTGATTTTTTGGGTGTCCTGTGCCTTTAAGGGTCTCAGGACATCAGTGGAGCTTACATTACACAGCACCATTTCACACAGTTTAGTTTAGTTTGTTACGTCACATGAAGCGAACGTCATAGAATAAACACAAAAAAACAGCGCCAGGAGTACACATATTCTCGGATGAAGGTATGGGTGTGTCGAGTGTGAGACCATAGAAAGGCGTACTACGGCTTCAATAGCTGTACGGCGAGTTCGCACCTAAAACAGATTAGTGATAGCAGCGACACTTCGGATTTCGTGGAACACAGGAATATGCAAGTGCAGCTCCACAACGACCAGTTTCTGAGCACCTAGCCGAAATGATTATTTGATATGATCGGAATTCTGCCGCGCTTGACTATGAACCCTGCTGTAGCTTTCCTGTAGCACTGACATCAATGCTCCGGAACCAGGCTGTCACTACCATGGAACCCTGGCGTCCTCACAATCAAGCCCTATCGTCATTGTTTTAAATCCTTTCGCTCACTGCCCTGGAGCCCGTGACTGCCTCATGCCCTGCCGAAACTTCTGAAGCGCCTGCGTCACTGTCCTAGAGCGCCGACGTCATCTTTTCCCAAAAACCGCTTTTGAGAAAATCCTTCTCCGATTGTGACTTAAAATCGCTATTCAACGCCGGCCTCAAGAAGCAATCTTCATGTTCATGTCGCAGAAGCGGTGCCGTTATTTGTGGAACACCAAGCGGACGAATTAAAAAAAACCAGAAGCTTGATGCTTATGATTTCATTTTGGACTGTGGCTCCTCAGCAATTCACAGGTTCCGACCTCAGGTTTCCCTCGCGTCAAACCCCTTTCCGTTCTTACCTCTCACCTCTGACGATTGAGACAATGTGGGGGAATTGAAACTTATTTGCTCTCCACGTCTGATCATTCTGGAGCTGGAGTCGGACCAAGGGACCAAGCGACTGCGCGAGTTTATCCCTGCAAGGGGGGGGGAGGAATAGACTAGAGATCCATCTATACAATAGAAGCAGTATTTCCGTTCGATGGTCACGGAGCGGGTGCCGGGGTCTTTCTCCACAGAGCCTAACTTAGGCAGATACTACATAAATTCACCGCTGCCTTTCGCCGTGTTTTATACCACTCAAGTTTTGCGTTTAGGCTCCGGTCGTAGTAACTGGGAAATGCAGCTGCGACCGGCTGTGCTCGCCGTGGCCTGCTGTGGCCGACCAAGTCGATAAACGTGTAATACACTGCACACTGAGGTAGAGAAAAACACCAGGGCCAGTAGCGCTCCCCGTAAGATGGGAGCTACCGGCTGTCACTGCGTGGTAACAGTGTTCATTACTTGTGGACCATCAATGATAGCTCGCCCGCATCACAACGCGTACGCGACACAACAGTTGCTGGCCGTTGTGGTCAGCCACCCAGCAGCGGTGAGTGATCTTTGGGAAGGTGGCTGACCGCTAGAATCGGGTTGCAACTTCACTCACCGCTGCAGAGGAAGGAAAAATAGCGCGTGTTGCGGAGAGTTGATGGGTAGATACCGCGGTCAAGGGGTCGAGCACGTCCAAGAATGGCGACTTTTCAAGGAAAATGTGCTCCGAGAAGGGGTAGTGAAGCGCTGGAAGACCACCTGCGACGCGATCTGTCCACGATTTATTATCATCCAAGTATGGCGGGCCGTGCCCTATCGTCATGCACGGTCACCTACCACCCGAAAAAATTGAGGCGGTCACCCAGTCTGTGCTAAAACCAATGCCATTACTGAATTGCGGCATCGCCCCCAATCAGCTGACCAGGTTAGTTTCCTGTCTTTTTCCTCAGTTTTCTTCATTGTATATGTCTTTTCTGCTCTGTTATTTATAAATCCGTCTTATATAATGTTATTTACTATGTTCGAATACCTTGGTTTCCAAAATAACGGAACTGGTTGAATTGGAATAGAAAGGATTTCAGTGAACTTTTTTTCTATTGCTACCTTATTTTTCAATGGAGACTTCATTTTTTTCTATTTTGTGACCATTAACTTTTCTCAGATTTCATTAGTTGCCTGAGTTTCACATAAAATTAGGGTCGCACTAAAAAAAGCACTAGATTCTGAAGAATTCTTTACGTATTTCAACACATATCACATTCCTGAATTAGAACCATGCGGAACATACTAAACAACTAAACAAGCGTCGAAATTCATGCGAAAAGCCTAATTCTATGAGGAAAACTCATGAGAATGGTGGCAAACTAGCTTGATCAGCTGATTCGGAGAAATGCCGAGGATAAATGTATTTCCAAGCATACACAGGCCCGCCGGCAAGTAGCGGGAACAAGCTTTCGGAGAGGCCGGACATTTGCAAATTATTCCGAAAATTGAAAGGTTTGTTGCGAGGGTTTTGGCCAACTATTTCGGAGGTAAATAGGTAATTGGTGGGTTTCTTGAATCTATATTTTGTTTTGTATCATATGCTCTGAAAAATTATAACTATGCTGAAGACTGGTTTATTATTTTTCTAACATGTTCACACTACTGGAAACAGATCTTAATTTTTTTGACTTTTCGGAAACAGTCTACAGGAAAGGCCGTTTCCAGAGAAGAAAGTTGCAGGGAAAGGAATTCGGCAGCTTCAGTTGAATGAATAATTGCCTTGTACTTTCCTGAGAATCCTCCTTTTCGAAAAAAGAAAATGCCTTTCTTGGAACGATTGCTCGTTTTTGCTTTCAGACTGTGAAGTGTGAAACGTAATGAGAAAAAATTTCTTATTTCAAAGATCTTGAATTTCCTCGAAACGCTTTTCATTGAAAACACGAAGTTGCTTCCTCGACAACCATAAAGTGTGCCCGAATGAGAATGGCGGCCCACGCGGCCGGCGTGCTTGGCAGGCGACTGTCGCATGTGCCGCTCTAGGACGAGTGTTGGATTTCAACGATGGCCGTCCCCTCTCCCACCGTCAGCAGAACTTATTGATCGGCGCAGTGCTTGCTGCCAGCCGGTGCCGGCCCCTTTCGTAGTCGATGGGGGTGGTGGCCATCGTGTATCAACTTCCCTGAGGAGGCGGGAGAAACGGGGGAGGAGCGAGATTCCTAATTGGACGCAACAGCCGGGGGCCGGGCCTAGCCCGTGTTGCGTCCAATCAGGAGCCTCGCTCCTCCCCTGTTTCTCCCGCCTCCTCAGGGGTGTTGATACATGATGGCCACCACCCAGTCGATGGCGGTGGGGACTCTTCGCATGCTCGTCCGAAGGCGGCGAACGCGACGCCCGCCAGCCAAGCACGCCGGCCGCATGGGTCGCCATTCTCTTTCGGACGTACCTTATGTACTACCAAGTACAGTGTATCTTGGTCTCGATAATGAGTGGCCATTCAACAAGAAGTTCTCAAAATTGTTTTCCAAATCTAGCATTCTCTCTCCTTGATGATTTTCGCGAAAAATTCCAAAATTTCACCATCCAAGTTGAAGAATTGTTATATCTAAGAGACAGCCACATGTGCACGTCCCCGGGACCCATATTCACAACAGCTACTTCGATCAAAACTGTATTGGGTGAGAAGAACTGTAGAGGAAGCCTATGTAAAAGAATAGAAAGTGTCCCACATGTGTACATATGGCCTAGTGGTCTAAGGCGCTGTGCTTGTCATCCGTCGCGTAGACAAGCGCTGTTATAGTTCAGACACTTCGTCTGTGAGAGTTTCGCATTCAACGCCATTCTTCGATAATAAATCTCGTTCCAAGGTGGCAATCATGGGAGGCATCTAGGCGTCACCGACCTCAGGTTGGTTGCCTCTTTGAAGTCACCACATGGGGGACTGCTACTGGCCCTGGTGTGGCCTACGCGGTAGATATTTATGCAAAACGTGGATGATGTGGCTGGTTACAGTAGGCCACTGCGGGCTCCAGTCGGCCTCACTGGGGGGTTTACATCCCCTTTTTGATGCTGTCCATTTGTATCGACCGGGCTGGCCACGTCCGACCGATCAGCTATGGCTGGGACATGAACAAACAGTAACTGGTAAGGCTATGAGATATCTGACACTGGAAATCATTTTCATCTTTCATGAGTGAATCTTGAGTGGAATGTTATCGCTGGTACGGCGCCATTTTGGCGGGGCAGTGGGGGCGAGAGGAGCCAAAGGGGCGGGAGGATTTTCATGGTCCTACACGCCAGAGCGGACGGTGAGGACTATGAATAGCTCTTTACACCCTATCCATACTTTCGAAGGAGCGATAAATGCCGCGGTCCGTATCTGAGCCCGGATTAGACCTCCTGTCCACTCAGATGGGATGTGACAGCGTTGCGCTAAGCTGTCTCGGCGGCCGGGTCGGCACTGTATGAGCAACCAATGGCAAGCAAGAGGTGGTTATTCGGTAAGAAAGGTCAGTGGTGACATAGGACGAACGAGGAAGCGATGAAATAATACGTTGCGGCCTACTGGTTATTGATGAAGGCTATGTCGCGCACGCCTAAGATTTGATTTTCATGAAGTTGATAGTTTTTTTTTCAAATGAATTGTGATGCCAGCACTCGATGTACTAGGGGTTGTAGGACTGTGCGACATACGTGTCCCGTGGCGCAGTGGGATGATCGTAGGCTAGCAAATGATATGAAGCATGTTCAACGCAAATGACATAAAGTATACTCAATCTCTAGCTCTTTGTAAAGCTTTGCACATGAATTGTGACTCTTGCAGATCATTAGGGTGTGCAAAAATGCGGTGACAGCGTGATGGACGGTGCAATGCAATGAGCGGAGGCTAAAGAACAGTGTTCCGAATGTTGAATCCCATCACTGAGAAAGAAAAGAGTATAGGCGTACTGCATGAGAATGTGGAACGCCAAATTGCGGACTGCGGCGATCGTAGGTTGCAGGGGGCCACTTGTGGGGCTCAAGCGAAACCCAAAACATTTCTCCTTGCACCCACAGCTGCGAGCAGACGCGGAAGTGATCCTCCTCGCACCCTAAACGGGTTGAGCCAGCCGGGATAAGAACGTAAAGGCCAAGCGAAGCTCAACACGACACGATCGCGTCAAGGCTCTCGTAAACAAATTTGATGACAGCCAATTGACGAAGGGTTGGGTATAAAAGAAGTTGAGAGCGATGTGTCTTGATTCACGTACCGTCCTTCTCCAGGGGTTAGCAGTTGAGGACCTGCCTCGACTAGGAAGTAGGGAAACAGCACCACCGGTTTTCAAGATATAACAAAATCGGAGTAAAAACTAAAAAAATTATAGAGCCGTGACGCGACCGCGTCGTGTCGAGTAACGTTTGGTTGGCTTTCACGGGGTGCTCTTATCCAGCCCCCCCCCCCCAATCGACTCCCGAATTGGCTATAAATGTTTCAAAGTTTTCACTACAATTTCTGAAAGTTGGGCTCCGCAGAAAAGGTCAAGGATTTGGCATTGCTCCTAAATGTGAAATTGTCTTATTGGATTTGGCTCTCAACTTGATTTTTCAAATGTAGTGAAATTGTCGAATTGATTTGGCTGTGATGATACTATATGCAGATAACATAATCATTAAATCTAGTGAAATTGTTGCAAACGGATTTGGCAGGAGCTCTATCAATTATCACAGTCAAATCATGCGTCAGAAGGTCCTCTGGCGAGCGAATGAAAACAAAAAGAAAAAAATAATAATCCTCAGTCAACAATGCTGAACGAAACGTGGCCTTATGGGCTAGAATTAAGGTTTCCAAATGCTATTCTGCCTTTTCAGTGTGGCCTTTTCAGGTACCAGACCTTCCCTCACCGATGAGATAAAATTCATGAAAACGAAATCTAACGCATTTACTCGCACTAGACGAAAAATACCGTGCGGTACAAATTGCCACGATAGCCGTAAAATATAGTGTATGGTGCAATTACACAACTCACACCGGGGATCACGCCTGTAATTCCAGTGCAACGGCATTCTCAATAAATAATCACATAGGAACGGTTGTTTGGCGGTGGAAAAGGGATTGCCGGTGCAACCGCGGAAGCAAGAATAGAGATATCAGGTTGAAATCACTTGAAACCCAGATTGGACGGTGCAGCCTTCGGCTGCACCGTCAGGCAAGGGAGGTAATCCCCGGGTGGGGGCTGATTTTCGTGTTGGCTGCAATTCGGAGTGGTTTAAATCATTTGAGACCCTGGATGGACGGTGCAGCCTTCGGCTGCACCGTCAGGCAAGGGGGGTAATCCCCGGGTGGGGGCTGATTTTCATGTTGGCTGCAATTCGGAGTGGTTTAAATCATTTGAGACCCTGGATGGACGGTGCAGCCTTCGGCTGCACCGTCAGGCAAGGGGGGTAATCCCCGGGTGGGGGCTGATTTTCATGTTGGCTGCAATTCGGAGTGGTTTAAATCATTTGAGACCCTGGATGGACGGTGCAGCCTTCGGCTGCACCGTCAGGCAAGGGAGGTGATCCCCGGGTGGAGGCTGATTTTAGTGTTGGCTGCAATTCGGAGTGGTTTAAATCACTTGACACCCTGGATGGACGGTGCAGCCGAAGACCGTCAGGCAAGGGAGGTGATCCCCGGGTGGAGGCTGATTTTAGTGTTGGCTGCAATTCGGAGTGGTTTAAATCATTTGAGACCCTGGATGGACGGTGCAGCCCTCGGCTGCACCGTCAGGCAAGGGGGGTAATCCCCGGGTGGAGGATGATTTTCATGTTGGCTGCAATTCGGAGTGGTTTAAATCATTTGAGACCCTGGATGGACGGTGCAGCCGAAGACCGTCAGGCAAGGGAGGTAATCCCCGGGTGGAGGCTGATTTTAGTGTTGGCTGCAATTCGGAGTGGTTTAAATCACTTGAAACCCAGATTGGATTTGTGCAGCCTTCGGCTGCACCGTCAGGCAAGGGAGGTAATCCCCGGGTGGGGGCTGATTTTCGTGTTGGCTGCAATTCGGAGTGGTTTAAATCATTTGAGACCCTGGATGGACGGTGCAGCCTTCGGCTGCACCGTCAGGCAAGGGGGGTAATCCCCGGGTGGGGGCTGATTTTCATGTTGGCTGCAATTCGGAGTGGTTTAAATCATTTGAGACCCTGGATGGACGGTGCAGCCTTCGGCTGCACCGTCAGGCAAGGGAGGTAATCCCCGGATGGAGGCTGATTTTAGTGTTGGCTGCAATTCGGAGTGGTTTAAATCACTTGAGACCCTGGATGGACGGTGCAGCCTTCGGCTGCACCGTCAGGCAAGGGAGGTGATCCCCGGGTGGAGGCTGATTTTAGTGTTGGCTGCAATTCGGAGTGGTTTAAATCATTTGAGACCCTGGATGGACGGTGCGGCCTTCGGCTGCACCGTCAGGCAAGGGAGGTAATCCCCGGGTGGAGGCTGATTTTAGTGTTGGCTGCAATTCGGAGTGGTTTAAATCATTTGAGACTCTGGATGGACGGTGCAGCCGAAGACCGTCAGGCAAGGGAGGTAATCCCCGGGTGGAGGCTGATTTTAGTGTTGGCTGCAATTCGGAGTGGTTTAAATCATTTGAGACCCTGGATGGACGGTGCGGCCTTCGGCTGCACCGTCAGGCAAGGGAGGTAATCCCCGGGTGGAGGCTGATTTTAGTGTTGGCTGCAATTCGGAGTGGTTTAAATCACTTGAGACCCTGGATGGACGGTGCAGCCGAAGACCGTCAGGCAAGGGAGGTAATCCCCGGGTGGAGGCTGATTTTAGTGTTGGCTGCAATTCGGAGTGGTTTAAATCATTTGAGACTCTGGATGGACGGTGCAGCCGAAGACCGTCAGGCAAGGGAGGTAATCCCCGGGTGGAGGCTGATTTTAGTGTTGGCTGCAATTCGGAGTGGTTTAAATCATTTGAGACCCTGGATGGACGGTGATGCGCTTTTTGGGGTTTTCGGCTGCACCGTCAGGCTCTTGTTACAGAGTGTTCCTCTCCGGGTGGAGGCTGATTTTAGTGTTGGCTGCAATTCGTGGTTTAAATCATTTGAGACTCTGGATGGACGGTGCAGCTCGGCTGCACCGTCAGGCAAGGGAGGTAATCCCGGGTGGAGGCTGATTTTAGTGTTGGCTGCAATTCGGAGTGGTTTAAATCATTTGAGACCCTGGATGGACGGTGCGGCCTTCGGCTGCACCGTCAGGCAAGGGAGGTAATCCCGGGTGGAGGCTGATTTTAGTGTTGGCTGCAATTCGGAGTGGTTTAAATCACTTGAGACCCTGGATGGACGGTGCAGCCGAAGACCGTCAGGCAAGGAGGTAATCCCGGGTGGAGGCTGATTTTAGTGTTGGCTGCAATTCGGAGTGGTTTAAATCATTTGAGACCCTGGATGGACGGTGCGGCCTTCGGCTGCACCGTCAGGCAAGGGAGGTAATCCACGGGTGGAGGCTGATTTTAGTGTTGGCTGCAATTCGGAGTGGTTTAAATCATTTGAGACTCTGGATGGACGGTGCAGCCTTCGGCTGCACCGTCAGGCAAGGGAGGTAATCCCCGGGTGGAGGCTGATTTTAGTGTTGGCTACAATTCGGAGTGGTTTAAATCACTTGAGACCCTGGATGGACGGTGCAGCCTTCGGCTGCACCGTAAGGCAAGGGAGGTAATCCCCGGGTGGAGGTTGATTTTAGTGTTGGCTGCGATTCGAAAAAAAAAACATTTAAAACCAAAAATCGGCAAGGAAGGAAAACTTCGGGTGTGGGCAGATCTTACTGTTGGTCAAAACTCTGATTGAAGAAATGAAACCGAGCAGCCTTAGAGTCAGAGTGAATAGATAACAAACGAGGTTGAAATTCTTGTCTGATTACCCAAAATCCCTTCAATTACCAAGCCAGTACCCTTACTAACTTTCAGTCACATTTCACTGCCACTTTCATGAACATTTCTAGCTGAAATTACCGCTTTCCGAAGGAGACGTGAAAGTTTTTTCAAGATTTCCGCAGCTAATCAATAAAATAGGCGTCAATGTTACCATGGATTCTGCATCTACACCATCACACACGCCATTTTACGGCTATCGTGGCAATCGGTACCGCACGGTATTTGGAGTTTACTTTTACTCGCTACTGACTATGTCTTCGTGTCCTCAACGCTTTCACGGTTCGCATTGTATAGAAACGTTTTGCTGCTAGGTTTATTCCTGTTCTCATTCGATTCAATATGCGCTCCAAGGAAAACCCCTTCTGACGCGTGATTTGACTGTGATAATTGATAGAGCTCCTGCCAAATCCGTTTGCAACAATTTCACTAGATTTAATGATTATGTTATCTGCATATAGTATCATCACAGCCAAATCAATTCGACAATTTCACTACATTTGAAAAATCAAGTTGAGAGCCAAATCCAATAAGACAATTTCACGACATTTAGGAGCAATGCCAAATCCTTGACCTTTTCTGCGGAGCCCAACTTTCAGAAATTTCACAATTTTTTACAAGGGTTTCCCTTCTACAATATCGTCAAGCTCTAAAAGGCAAGTTGTTTTTCTTTGAAGCATAGTGGTAGAAATGAAGAAACAGCTGCTAGGATTGCAAGATAATAGTTGCAACGCGGCTTCCTACAGACAAGATACAAGGCATATACTTTTTGAATTTAAAAATCGAGAAAATGAAGAAATTAGTTTTAAAATGACCCAATTGTACAGGGTTGGGGCACAATCCTAGACGGGGGAGAGGGGGGCACCCACCATTCAAATTCAAGACAGAAGTGAAATGAACCACCCATTGGTAAGGCTACCAGTCGGAGTATTTTCATGAAGTTTCTATAAAAACAATGATTGATAGCAGTATCAGACATCTTTTATCAGAATTTTCCATCATTTCTATGAGTCTTGGGTGGCCTCACTCCGTCTAGGATAGACCCAGGGTCAGTCGCTCTAGCCAAACTTCACCGGTTCTTGCTGACGTGGCTCGTCTGCGCCGGCCCATATGTCTGATTCGGAACAAGAACGATAGTTAAATACATCGTACGCGCAGAAAACCGTATATTATTTTTTCATGTTTTTGCGTAGCTTGGCCCCTCTAGTGAACGAAAATGTTGAAGGGGCCCATGAAAAACCTTCATTCTTCTTTCAACTCCCTTCTTCATTAAAGAAAGTCAATCGGAACACATTGTAAATACGAATTTGAATTTCGCGCCAAAATCATTTTCAGAGTTTTTGCATGTGGAGTTCGTGCCGTAACTATTTTTCCTGTTGTCTTACGGTCGCACCAACATTCTAGGAAAAAGTGCTAGATGACTGGTGAGAATTGGTGGCGGATATTAATCTTTGACGCCTTCCAACCTCATCGTCCAACATTTTTGACGCGCCAAAGTTTACCAGTGTGGTCTACCGGGCTCAATCATAAAATTGAGCCTGAAAATGGAAATTGATTTCCAGCACGAACGATAGTTAAGTGCGCTAGAAGAGGACTACCGTAACCTTAGGAATGATGTTATTCGGCTCTCTTAAACAAATTTGATGATACCCAATTGATCAATGATAAAGATAAAAGAAGTGAAGAGCGGTGTGTCTTCATTCACACACGGTCCTTCTCCAGAGGTCAGCAGTTGAGGATCTGCCTGGACTACAAGCAGAAAAACAACACCAGCGGTAGTGAAGATGTAGCGAATTCGGAGTCAGAACTTAGAAAATTTTAGAGCCAACTCGAGTGAGATTACAATAGCCTTGCTCTGGCGCAATTGCCTATCGCTCTTGTTGATTCGGAGGCATGACTTGCATACGGTGTCCTGGACATTAAACGGAGGTCCTGCACAGGTCCCATGATGTCCTGCACACTCCTACTGAGGTCCTGCACAGGTCCCATGATGTCCTGCACACTCCTACTAAGGTCTTGCACACGTTCCATGATGTCCTGCACACCCCTTCTGGGGTCCTGCACACGTCCCATAATGTCCTGCCCACGTCTACTATGGTCCTGCACACGTACAATGATGTCCTGCACACTCCTACTGAGGTCCTGCACAGGTCCCATGGTGTCCTGCACACTCCTACTAAGGTCTTGCACACGATCCATGATGTCCTGCACACCCCTACTGAGGTCCTGCACAGGTCCCATGATGTCCTGCACACCCCTTCTGGGGTCCTGCACACGTCCCATGATGTCCTGCCCACTCCTACTAAGGTCTTGCACACGTTCCATGATGTCCTGCACACTCCTACTGAGGTCCTGCACAGGTCCCATGGTGTCCTGCACACTCCTACTAAGGTCTTGCACACGATCCATGATGTCCTGCACACTCCTACTGAGGTCCTGCACAGGTCCCATGTTGTCCTGCACACTCCTACCGAGGTCCTGCACAGGTCCCATGATGTCCTGCACACTCCTACTAAGGTCTTGCACACGTTCCATGATGTCCTGCACACTCCTACTGAGGTCCTGCACAGGTCCCATGATGTCCTGCACACTCCTACTAAGGTCTTGCACACGTTCCATGATGTCCTGCACACTCCTACTGAGGTCCTGCGCACATTCTACGACGTCCTGCACACCCCTACTGGGGTCCTGCACACGTCCCATGATGTCCTGTCCACTCCTACTACGGTCCTGCACACGTTCCATGATGTCCTGCACACTCCTACTGAGGTCCTGCACAGGTCCTATGATGTCCTGCACACTCCTACTAAGGTCTTGCACACGTTCCATGATGTCCTGCACACTCCTACTGAGGTCCCGCACACATTCTACGACGTCCTGCACACCCCTACTGGGGTCCTGCACACGTCCCATGATGTCCTGTCCACTCCTAATACGGTCCTGCACACGTTCCATGATGTCCTGCACACTCCTACTGAGGTCCTGCACAGGTCCCATGATGTCCTGCACACTCCTACTAACGTCTTGCACACGATCCATGATGTCCTGCACACTCCTACTGAGGTCCTGCACAGGTCCCATGATGTCCTGCACACTCCTACTAACGTCTTGCACACGATCCATGATGTCCTGCACACTCCTACTGAGGTCCTGCACAGGTCCCATGATGCCCTGCACACTCCTACTGAGGTCCTGCACAGGTCCCATGATGTCCTGCACACTCCTGCTAAGGTCTTGCACACGTTCCATGATGTCCTGCACACTCCTACTGAGGTCCTGCACAGGTCCCATGATGTCCTGCACACTCCTACTAAGGTCCTGCACACGTTCCATGATGTCCTGCACACTCCTACTGAGGTCCTGCACACATTCTACGACGTCCTGCACACCCTACTGGGGTCCTGCACACGTCCCATGATGTCCTGTCCACTCCTACTACGGTCCTGCACACGTTCCATGATGTCCTGCACACTCCTACTGAGGTCCTGCACAGGTCCCATGATGTCCTGCACGCTCCTACTAAGGTCTTGCACACGTTCCATGATGTCCTGCACCTTCCTACTGAGGCCCTGCACACATTCTACGACGTCCTGCACACCTACTGGGGTCCTGCACGTCCCATGATTTCCTGTCCACTCCTACTACGGTCCTGCGCACGTTCCATGATGTCCTGCACACTCCTACTGAGGTCCTGCACAGGTCCCATGATGTTCTGCACACTCCTACTAAGGTCTTGCACACGTTCCATGATGTCCTGCACACGTCCCATGATGTCCTGTCCACTCCTAATACGGTCCTGCACAGGTCCCATGATGTCCTGCACATTCCTACTAAGGTCTTGCACACGTTCCATGATGTCCTGCACACTCCTACTGAGGTCTTGCACACGTTCCATGATGTCCTGCCCGTTCCTACTGAGGTCCTGAACACATTCTACGACGTCCTGCACACCCCTACTGGGGTCCTGCACACGTTCCATGATGTCCTGCACACTCCTACTAAGGTCCTGCACACGTTCGATGATGTCCTGCATACTCCTACTGAGGCCCTGCCCACATTCTGCGACGTCCTGCACACCCCTACTGAGGTCTCACATAGTCAACCGACACTTCTGCACATCCTCGACGCCTTCTTATCGATGGTGCGCTTTGAACGAATACGCGCCGCGGTCAAGTACATCAACCCGCACAGCGTCCTCTTCCGAGCCGGACGTTCAAAGTACACCACCCTGGAGAGCAAGGTGTTTATATGGAGTCTAAGAAAACAATGACTGATAACGAAAAACCCATCATTTGCATAAACTATTCTTGAGAGGCCGGTTTCCGAGTTTCAAACGCCCGTTAGGGCCCAGAAGTCATTATGGTGAGTTCTGACAATTATTTTCGTCATTCCCGTGGCCGATTACCTCTAGTCACAAATTTTCGAGCGATTTGGTCCACGCCTTCCAAAAAAATGGTTTTCGACGGACGGAGGTGGAGGCGGAGGCGGAGGCGGAGGCGGAGGCGGTGGTGGAGAACGTTTTTGCGTACTTTGAGAGGTCATAACTTTAGAAAGCGGGGACCAGTTGGGATGAAAAGTTGCACGCATATGTAATTTCTTGCAGCGCGTCGAATTGTGTACAGCTCATACCTCTGTTGACGGTATGAATAGGTGATCTCATTGTAGGGCATCCGCGCGGGAAGAGATCAAAGCCAAATCCTGGTGAGCGCTTCGCGCTCATCACAATTTTGGCATATCTTGTGCACCGGTGGTGCTGTTTTCCTAACTTCTTACCCGTGCGGACCCTCAACTGCTGACCCCTGGAGTAGGACGGTGCGAGAATGAAGACTCACCGCTTTCTACTTCTTTTATACCCTACCCTTTATAAATTGGATACCACCAACTTTGTTTACGAGAGTCGAATGGGGGGGTGGACTTGTCATGGCTAACCAGGGGCTGTATGCAAGAACACACCGGTAGGGGCGAGGCAGTGCAGTCAGCGCCTTTGAAGATAGCCGTTGCTCACAAGACTGGACTCGTCTATCGCGGTTGGTCACAAGTCAAGACACGTATGTAGTGCTCCAGCAGTCTTTCTCTCTGCCCTCAGCCGCTCCAATCTTCTAGCTTGGCGGCTAGGGCACAGAGATGGGGCACGAGATACGTGTTTTGACTTGTGGCCAACCACGATAGACGTGTCCTGTCTTGTGAGCAACGGCGATCTTCAAAGGGTCATCGACTGCATTGCCCCTGCCCCAACCGGCGCGTTCTTGCTTACGGCCCCAGGCGACGATGTGATTGATTCGGATCGGCCTCACTGCATACATTGATCGCGTGCGGGCAGCTAATCTCAGCATACTGGGAGTTAATTACGGGCCCTGATTTCTTTCTATTGGCCTTCAGTGGCACTCGTCGCTCTCGCAAAGGTATAGGGGTCTGCAGAGTTGCAATTGCCGGCGAATGGTCGTCGAGCGTCAGCCTTGACGCAGCGACAAAAATGTTTCCGACCATTATCGTTGCGGCGTCGGTTGCCGCTCGCTGGCAGTCACGCAGGGCGGTCGCGGCGTCAAAACACTGCGGTGCCCCCTCGTAGCCCTCAACGCTGCGTCGGTCGCCTCCGTCGATGAATCTGATCGATATTTCATCATCCAGCGCTGTTTTTCGCTGCGAGCAACGCCGCGAATTAAACTCTGCAGGCCTCTTATGAATAGGGAGTTTTAGTTGAGGTAACCTCAAAAGAGATAGCTGCGGACACCTCAGAAGTCTGCGCTGTGTCGTTTGCGCCCATTAGATATGCGGTGATCGATCGGCGGACGCGACATGCGCGTAGACTGCTGGGTCGCTCGCAGCTATACCTTTCGCGGCTACACCCAACATAGGAGAGCTTGTCGAGTGCAAAACAGGAGCTGTGAGTTCCCAGCAATCGTCGCTGCTGCCTTCGTAGCGATTCTCGGTACCGACGATGCTCGTTGCTCCTGGCTCCATTTAACGTTCAACATTTTCAACTTCAACCTGATACAATCGAGTGGCAACACCTGTCAATTTGAAGCATTTTCTCTCCAAAATAGTCAAAGTTATCTTGATTTTGTTTCTAGCATATCTGCTGCCTTTCTAGTCCATCTGCTTCTGTGGTGCTTTTGTTTCCCGTCAACTCAGCGGACGTTTCAGTCTGCACAGTTCTCGACAAAGCCAAGGTCTTGCAGCAACTCACTTTGGTTTTTTGACATTTGAAGAAGGGGATGCATCTTCAACATCTGTAGAGAACGACAAACTCTGAGGCGGTTCACGATCTTTCCGAAGGGTAGCGGCTACAATGAACCGCGCTGTGATTGTATAAGCCAACGGCTTTATCTGTTACCCTAATCATATTCTCAGGTCAGGCAAACAAAAGCTGATTTAGTCATAGTAAGAGAGAGAGCGTCAACAGCTAAGGTCTGTCCTGACTCAGAAATTGAGATTGCCGGACCGCCGGCGTTTGCTTGGCGAGCAGAAACCATTCGGATTAGGATGTCGGAGAGCCATTAGCCGACGGTTCGCCAAAACTCTGCCAGCGGTCCGCCAGGACGTTGACCAACCGCTGGCAGTCTCTTGGCTATTACCTGGCAGCCCACTGTTAAGCAATCATTTGCCAGCGATGCGCCAGTCTCTTGGCAGACCGATGGATCTAGTTGGGTCCCTCACCGCAGAATGTTGCGTAGGAGGTCGCCCACGAAACGATCTGAGGTGGGACCCACCCCACCTACCCCCCCCCCCCCCCCATCCGCGGGGACTCAGCTGCCAAAAATATGCTAGCCTCTGTAGAGTGACTTCAGGTCACCTTCCAGGGCCGGCATCAAAGTCCGAGTGAACACTCATTGAATTGAATCTCCTTATGTACCGGCTCGGTTTATCAATGAAATCAGAGATCAAATATAACATGTTAAAACTTGAGCAGTCGTCAGCTCTCTCGAGGGCCAGCTATGTGACGACTCAGTGCCAAGCGTAGGCCACTGAGCGGCTAGGCGCCAGCCGAGTGCCGATTGGTGGATAACTGTGTTTTTACGCGCTCGGTAATCTCGAGGTTAGATTGCCCTTGCCAGCTTAATGTAAGTTATCACGCAGCTTTCAGGCAACTGGTACATTTTCGCCAGTGGTCCGCCGCTAGCTCTAATTGAGATGCTAAGGATGAGCCAGCTGTCGGTCTCGTAATTGCCAATTGCTCGCTGAATTCCAGTTATCACCCAGCTGTTACGCAACTGGCACTTATTCGCCAGCGGTCCGGCGCTGGCATTAAAAGACATGCCGAGTGTATGCCAACTGTTGGCCTCGTGATTGCCATTGGCCAGTCGTCCACCAGCTGTTGAGCAACTGGCGAATTTTCGCCGGCGGTCCGCTGCTCCCAATGTCTGAGGATCAAACTTTCCGCCCACTTTGTCGGAATGCGTGACGAGCGGCCGTCGCGTCTTCAGACATGTTAATCGCTCAGGCAAAAAAATGTACTGAGCCGTACAAGTTTCCGAGGGATTAGTGGGTAATTCGCCTGGGGATGAGAAGGCACCACTTTTGCATGAACAAAACCCTTCGTTCGTGGTGGCGTTAGGGAGTACTGATTGCGAAATCGCCGGGGGTGACAAACGCGAAAACCGCATGACGCGCTGCCGTCGCGCGGCAGTCAAATTGATTTTTGAATTTCGACGCTTTAATTACAATCCTCCTTCCTGAATTGTGAAATATTTCCATTCTGTTTAGTTTTTTTTTCCAATAAATGTGTACCTTTTTGAATCTTCACACAATCTGTAGCCTCCATTTCCCTCTACTCGCACTTTCCTTTATCACTATCATTGAAGTACTGCGGTTTTGAGAACGATTTCTTCATTTTCATTGTTGAGATTTTCGAAATCGCCTGGGATGACAAACGCAAAAACCGCCATTTGCTTTCAGATTTTTCATCTCGCTCGGCCTCACTGATGAAGCCAGAGACCTGATGTTCCGCAACATATGTGGAGAGAGGACACGACTTCGGGCGAGCATGTTTACGGCTCTTCAAAAACTTTTGTGAGTTCTTAATTCTCCCAATTGTCCGAATATTATTCACAACTTTGATTTTTTGAGTATTTGACCTCCTAACTGTCAATTTGATATTCAGGCAAGACATTCGCTCATTCGATTTTAACGAGGCAAGCGAGACGTGGATTCCTGTGGACGTATGCTTTCATTTTTGGGCTTATTTAGCATTTAAGTTCTGAATCTTCTTTCCAATGACTGAATGAAGGAGCGAACATGTACTTAAATTGATTGCAAAATAGGGCTTTTTCCTCTACATCTATCTTTCCTTCTTTTTTTTGGGTTGGCATAGTTCGAGAAAATTGACAAAAAGTACTGTGCTTCTCTTAGCCAATTTCCGGCCCCCAAATGCGTCCTGTCACGATTCGCGGTCGCGCGCTTCCAAGTCGGAAAAGTTTTGAGCGCAACATCTGTTGATTTTAGGTGGGTTTTGGAAACTGGAAATAAAAAACGATTGGAGAGAACTGTCTAAAAAAGCCGAGTCGGCTTTGGGGATGGAAGCTCGACTTACTCGAGCGCGTGCGGTCGCAAAGCGTGTCGAGACGCAATTGCGGACCGCAATTCGGCTTAGAGAAGTATAGTACCTGAAATGTATTGAAATGTGTTCGGTAACGAGTATTGTGACTGGCCTCAAAAATTACCTGGTTGGGTTGGGAAGGGGGGTAACGGTGTGGCTCTGTCAGGACCCCTCAAGAACAAATCGTGGAAATAGGTTAAGAAAAGAATACCCAAGTGCTTCTCATTCCAGCATCGTGCGAAGCGCCAGAGACGTGGCGAACCCGTGGAAGACTGAGAATGAGTGAAACGTCCCTCTGTCTTGGCAAACTCTGAATCTGATCGGTCAACGTTAGCAGTGCGATGGTCATTTCCATCCACGCTGAGAAAGCAGTGGTCAAACTGAACGTTCAGTGATTAATCAGGGTCCTCTTACAATTTGATCTATTTCTGGAGCCTTTTGAAGTTGATAATTCTAAAAATCGATACGATTTGATGGCGGCAAATTCTGTTGATTGAAGATTCTCAAAAACTCGTAACTGTCGAGGCTGACCACTCATTTTCTTTAATAGACTGAAATACCATCGCACTGCTAGCGTTGACCGAATAAATTAGGAGCTTTCTTCCGTATCGTGGTACTCATTGAAAAGTTCTCATTAGATGTGGTTTCTTCTTCTTTATGCTTTACTTGAATTCTATAGCCTCTTCATTTTTGTTTGTTTTCCTGTTTATGCCTTCTCTCGCATCGTTCTGAGGGTGTCCGATACCAGCCAACGTATTCGAGGTGATTTTGTGGATTTTGCTTGGGTGAAATTTCATACTGGTCAGACACAAAGACTTAAGCCATTGTCATTTCACGCCATACGTCCTACGTCATATCTCATACTATTGTATATCTCATGCTAGTGTCATACATAAATTTGTAGTTTCTCTAAAGTGTAAATCATGAGTTATTTTGATTCCTCACGGTAAGGCAACGTGCAATAGTTTTCCATCCATGTTGTTAC
Source organism: Aplectana chamaeleonis (assembly GCA_029168955.1). Lineage (NCBI taxonomy): Eukaryota > Metazoa > Nematoda > Chromadorea > Rhabditida > Cosmocercidae > Aplectana > Aplectana chamaeleonis. The sequence continues at coordinate 1,506,015 of JAPDOI010000067.1, read as the reverse complement.
GATTTCTATTTGGTGCTGTTACGATTTCCATTTCCTTAAAAAGGTCAATAAAGTGTAGTGAAGAAGATTTGTCGGCTTGTTGCGATTTTAAGGCCTGGAAAGTTGGGCCACTCGCTTGGATAATGGTAACGCTGCTGTGGCAGCTTTGCTGTTTCGTTGCAATCCACCACACCTAAAACTGCGGCACAAGCGACCTCCTAACTTTTCAAGACTTCTGTAGTGTAGAATAGTGTTAAATAGGACAAAATGGGGGTGATTTCGGGACCAAATGACGTCAGAATGGGTGCACCATGCCGTTCACCATTAGGGGGTGATTTGAGGGTCTAATGACGTCATCAACGCGTCGCGCTGATGGGGTGATGCCGATCACAATTATGGGGTGATGTCGGGGCCTGATGACGTCATTTGAGACTCGCAAGCGAGGCGTGATCCCGCTCCCGAGCACGGTTATCTCGGCGTAGTAGGTGCTTTTATTCGGGAACGGAATCAGAAACGGCATGTGAACCGAGGAATGCCTGAGCGATTAGCATGATTCTAAGTCGCAACCTGAACGAAAATTCCAGTCGGGTGTCTGCAGTCGCAAAAGTCTTTCTATAATGCTTCGACAATCAGGCCGACCGCGTGGGCGGACTTTCTCATTCGGAGAGACTTCACGAACAAGAGCGATAACTGTTGTTAAGGTGTGGCTAGGAACACGAGTAACGACTGAAGTGAGTGGTTAAACAGGATTTATTGATCGCTGCTGATAATCGTTAGCTACAATATCTACGAGTCCTTTTCTTTTGAAAAATTACCCCGTAATGTAAATGTAAACTTTTCATCTCAGTGTGAGAGGAGGGGGGGGGGGGGTAATGGCCGCCGCGCGAAGGGGGGGGGGGCGCAGAATTGGTCTTGTGCGAGTGACAATCATGACCTGCTCCGCTCAGAAGAGAGTTCAGTCTCCGGCATTTCTTTTTGGAATTTCAAGCTTGGATTCGCCCTCATTTTAGTTTTCTACTTTTCATTTTTGGCCCCCGAAGTACGAGCAGTGAAATAAAAAAATCATGAAAAATAATTGCAGTTATAGTCCACAGCAATGGAAGTTGGACCTGGTTAGGTTGCGGACTCTTCCTAACATAATGTAGATTGTGTTATCACTCATTTTTTTTTCGAAATAACTGAGATTGGCCGGTGAATTTTTGCTTCCACTCTCACATTTTCAGTTGGGGGGGGGTGCCGGTGGGTTACAGATGCAAATAGCACCAACTCTGACCGGACCCTAACAAACTAGCGTATGTTAGGACGAGTCCGCAACTTCACCAGGCCCTACTTCCATTGTTGTAGACTATATGTGTAAATAGCCATGCACTTTCCACGTAATTGTTTGAATTTTGAAGCCATTTAATTTGGATAAACTTCAACAACAAAAAGCCCAAACAGAAGAAATCAAGTACATAGACAAGAGCTTTTCCAATGTTTCTGTGGTCATTTCGCTTCTACTGTGAGAATAGCTGTTAGCGAAAAACTATTTTTTTTCAAAAAAGCAAATAAAAAATTGAGTGATCTGTCGTTGCCAGTCCCGCTTGTGAACTGGCAATTCATAAAGTGCGCAATGTGCATACCTCTAAAACCCCGTGAAATTTGTTCACAAATCGATTTGATGTGGTGACTTTCGTGAAAGTATACGTATATCACTTCAATTGTAGAAAACAAGGTGAGTGTGACATGAAGGTGTGACATCTGCGATTGAGGTGAAACCAATTTTTATCCTACTGTGTGGCTGCCCGCAATATCTCATCCCCAAAGTGTGGTGTAGAGATGCTTCACCCACCGAGATGGGATCCAAAAATGTACCGGAGGTGGTGATGGTCGGAAAAAGTTATTTTCTTACCTATACAGAAATAATTTTTGAAACTTTTGCAGCATTTTGAAACCCACTTTCTTGGCACCAAAATTTTTTTTTTCAGGTGACCTATACTCAGATATATTTGTGGGGAAGCTCCCGTAACCTCTCGTCAAAAGTGAATATTTTTAGACCTATTCCTGCTTTCGAAGAGCAGGAAACTGTTGGAACCAGCGAGTTCTGGCGACCTGAATTTGATAAATCAATGATCAATGGGTGTTGGGTTGCGACAGCTTGGGGAAGACTGGCGATCGGGAAAACAAGGGAAGACCTGCTGTCCGGAGGACCCCTCCGCCTTCTCACGATTCGGGGGAAGTTTCCCAGTTGTTTCGAGAGAAGTTCTGATGTCGTTCTCGGGAACATCCCCACGCATGTCTGAGTAAGTTCAGAGGTGATGAAGTTCTGAAATTATCGTTTTCCCATCTATACAGAAATGATTTTTGAAACATTTGCAACATTTTGGGGCCCACTTTTTTGGTAACAAAATTTTCTCTGGTTATTTCTTCAAACTTGTAATAGCAAAAGAAAGAGAAAAAACTTTTCCTCTCAGATCCCGTCCTCCTGGAAGGAACTGTGCGACATTTTCTAGTACAACTCTTTGTGAGAACAACATGCCACCTCATATCAGCCAAGAAGGAGCGCATCAAGGTGTCATTTGACGCGTCAAAAAGACCCAAAATCTCTTCCGGACATGGAGCGTCAGCTATGAGAAAAAAACGTTTTCTCGTAGATCTCGTCCATGTGGAGTCTATTTTGACGCCTTCTACTGATGCTATTCACAGCCCGAGTTTGAGACATGTAGCTCTTGTTTGAATCGAGAACGAGCCACTGGGATATCTAAATTCGTTCAATGGGATGTGGATCCCTACAACCACCACCATCCCATTTGGGGAAATTATGGTCAAACCCTCCTAGAAGGGACTGCGCGACAATTTCTAGTACAACTTTTGTGGAGAACCACATGCCAGCTCATGTCAGCCGAGGAGCGGACTCAGGTGTCATCAAAAAGGCCCAAAACCTATTCCACACTGAGCTGCCAGCTACTCAGAGAAACTCACAACCCGTTCGCGGCGCGACGACCGGACGATCCTTCACCGAAGCCGGTAAAGGGCCGGTAAAGCGCCGCGGGCCATCCTTCTAGCTCCGCGGATCGTCCTGCAGACTCCGCGGATCGTCCTGAGAGCAGCCGCGGACCGTCCTCCCTGGCACAGTCATAATCAGTCCGCCTCTTGTCGAGAGGTGCGTTCATGTCGCGGTCCAAGGCAGAGAAAGCTCCGCCTCGGTCCGGACAAGGAGACACCCTCCCCGCGGACCGCGGCGAAAACCGCTTCTCCCCACAGCTGTAAGGATCCCCGATCCCCCAGCGACCAAAAATAAGCTGGCCTCCGGAAAGTGACTCGAAGTCACCTTCCAGGGCCAGCATCAGAACGCCGAATGAGGACTCGAGAGAGATGATGCGCCTTTTATACCGGCTGCGCATAAGATAAACACATTAGGACGAGATCATTCGCTCTACCAAGTTTTTTTTTATTTATTTCTACCACTGCATCCGTGCCTGCGGTGAAGTGAGATGTGAGTGAGATGAGGAGGCGAAGTCGTTCAGCTGCCGGTGAGCCCCGGAATCACCCTCATTGAGAATAATCAGCGCCGCGGGTGGGCCGTTTGGCCAACCCGCTATCAAACGTGCCGCGGATCAGCCGTCAAGCGCCGCGGACTGTCCGGAGAGCTCATCTGCCGCCGCGGACGGGTCGTGAGTTTCTCTGAGTATGAGAATAAGCTTTTTGGGTATATCCTGTCCATGTAGGATTTATTCCAAAGTTTCCCACTAAAACTATTCACAGCCCGAGTTTGAGACCCCTAGCTCTTGTTTGAACCGAGAACGAGCGAACAAACAAGGGAAATATCGATAAATTTTATATATAGTTAAAAAATAAAAAAAGAAAGCAGAGCATGAATGGGAAAAATTCGAGTTTGTTTGCGGAGGGGAGCCTTAGTGACGAGCCACTTGCCGGGAAGCCGCACTCTCCACCGCCGGATCCCATTGCCACGCCTGACCCTAGTTGGAGCGGAGAAAAAGTGTACAATGACATCACAAACGTGCTATGATGCTACGCTGCTACGATGACCAACCTAGGAGCAAGCGTTCGGCTTCTTTACCTCTCGGATTTTTTTTTGTGACAGCAACATTACGTCTGAAACGAATTTGAGATTAGGGCGGTAGACTTAACTAGATAAACTTTTATTAAACATCTCGTTTCCATTTCGGTTGTTACAAACAGAATGTAGAATGAGTTCCGCCTACTTTCCTGTGGTTGTGGCTGCACGAGATGCAGAGAACAATGGTCGAAAGGCTGATACTCCGTCTTCAGCCTCCTCATCCTTATTTCCCGCAGTAGTCGATGTTCCTGTTGTTCCTCCGCCAGTAGAGGTTGCTCCAGTTGTTCCTCCGCCAGTGGACGTTGTTCCCGTTGTTCCTCCGCCAGTGGACGTTGCTCCCGTTGTTCCTCCACCAGTGGAAGTTGCTCCAGTCGTATCTCCTCCTGTAGACGTCGCACCAGTCGTTCCGCCTCCAGTGGATGTGGTACCTGTGGTTCCTCCCCTGCCTTCCGATAAACTCCTTTTTGAAGATGAGTCCTTCTTCGATTTTGATGACGTCCCACTTTCCAGTTCCTTTGCAGCCTGCTTCACTCGATACTCCCACGTTTCCTCGAGCCATTTCTAGAAAAAGTAGTGTCTTCACCAACGCACCCGTAAGACTATCGTTATTACCTTGTATCGCTCCCTCCGAATTTTCACGATTATGGGTACAACCACAAGAACAATAATTAGGACAACCACAACAATAATTATCACTGTGAAGAGTGAGTCCCTGGAAAAGTCATCAACCTATCCAATGTTGATTAACTGTTTCTTTTTTTTCTAAAACTGCTTCTTTTGCAATTACTGATATTTTGAGGCTTGTTAAAGCGTCCTTCGAAAACAATGCTTCCGACTTATGACCAGAAATCGAATGGTCGAAGGGTCACTGTAGCGATAGTGTCGAGAAAACGGAAAAAGAAAGCTGGAAATAGCTCTATACGACCTTAAAGGCAGCGTTGACGATGATCAGCCTCGTGCTCCCAGGGTCGAAAGAACGGTAGAAAATGAGCCAGGAGCGGCAAAATAGCGGCTGCAAACAAGCGTTTTGGTGCCCCAGACACGCCTGGCGCCCCAGATCTGCCCCTCGGAATGAAGAAATGAAGGCTCAGATTACAGGAATGAACAAGTCAAGGAAGAGCTGATAAATGAGCTGATCGCTCCATTGCACTGATAGGTATCGTACTTCTAGCGGACAATTCCTCCACGCTCAAAAATCAACGCAAACAAGAGAGGACCTACTTTTGCTCAAAAACGCCTCCTTCGTGTTCTTTTCAAGGATGCCTTGCTATATAGGGCACCAGACCTTCCGTGAGCCGCGGATAATTTATCAAAAGTGAAACTTATCGTGAACACTGCCTTTAAACTTCAATGTAAGGCGCGCGCACCAACCACTCCCCTTATCGGCCACCAATCAAAGATAATAACTAGGAAATAGACTTTTAGAAAATAATTGATTTTCAAATATGTATAATTAGTTCATATTATTCTTGGCTTGAAGGAATTTGCTCTACTTGAGAATTATAAGTTTTCTCCTCAGATTCGACTTTTTAGTTGTTTGCTTTGATCTGTCTGTGGCCGTTGAGGAGAATGGGCGGAAAGTGCGCTTTCGATTGAAGTTAAAACGCAGTGTTCACGATGAATATCATATGCGAATTCGGCTCAAAAATGGGGTTGTTCGGTCGTGGGCTATTGATTAGTGAAGAAACAGCGAAGACAAGCGCTCGGAATAAGCTAAAATAGTGGTTTGTTTCGTTCGGGGGGTAGGCGAGCTAACGGGTCGCTCGTTTCCGCAATCGCGAGCTAATGGCGAGAAGTGCGCGAGTCGAACAGGCTGAACATGTCGGGGTTTCTTGGCATTTTGCCATCGGAAGCGTCTGCGGCGCCACACGCTCGTCAGAACGGGGAGGGCCGGGCTAAGAGCAGGCGAGCTGGGCTAACGAAATCTCCACTTCGTCTTCGTTTTCATCGATTTCTGGACCGTTTTCAATGCTCTCTTCGACCCTATACCCTCCAAGATCTGCCAGCGTAGTATGTCACACTGAAAACTCAAGAACGAGATCCATCCTGTCCAGTGCCTTTAAAGGCAGTGTTCACGATGAAAATCGTTTTTCTGTTTTCCAGCCTATCTTGAAAACGGCCCCATTCTGATTCCAATGATGTCTCTGAAATCGCACACGACCTTCTGGGAACCAAGTTATGGTCCCTCAAAGATTGAGCTATGGAAACATGGTGGACGAGTTGTCCGAGGCTTGTAACTTCCGTCTTTTGCAGCCGATGTATGCGAGCTGACCTGAGTAGAGAGAGAAGCTGAGAATGAAGGGAAGAACGGGGCTAATGATTGAAAATCATCGCTCATCTCACGATCTCGAGCATTCATTTGTTCACGCCGGTGGGCGTGTGATGCGCTTTTGGGGTTTTCAATGCGCTCGAAGATGCAACTTCGGGCTCTTTTGGGGCTCTTCCCGGCTCGTTTTCAGGCGTTCTTTCGACGTTAACGTTACAGAGTGTCTCTCCACTATCCAATCCTAGTGGAATTTCGAAAACTTTTTTCATCGTGAACACTGCCTTTAAAGGAACAAGACACCCGAAAATTAGTTTGACGGTTAATGCTTATCTCGTAGAAAATCAAACGCTGGTCACAAAGGTATTCCTTAAGTCGCTCAAGGCTCCTTACGAATGGAGCTATGGCCCCTCAAAAATGCTCAGGTTCTGAGGGTGAAAATTCAGTGTGCGTCTTGTCTCAGGCCTGTCTTTCTCTTATCACGAAGTCGCAGCAGGAGAGAGGACCAGTGTAAGGAGACAGACCGGTGAGGGAGTGAAGAACGACCAAGCGATTTTAAGTCATCCATCCACCCAGCCGCTATCGAGCTCGGAAGTCTGGTAGGGACTGTTGCCCATGGTGGTGAGCGAAGGAGGTCGGGTCTATGATGATCGCTTATATCTCGCTTATTTGGTTTACTGTGCCTTTGAAGACACAGTCCAGCCCCACAATCGTTTTTCTGTTCCTCTGCCTATCTCGAAAACGGTCCTAGGCTGGTTTGAATAACGCTTCTAGAATAGTATAAGACCCCCTGGGAACGGGGATATGGCCCCTCGAAATTGAGCTGCGGAAGCAGCTGTCCGATGCTTGTGATTTCCGTGTTTTGCAACCAATGTAAGCGAACCGACATGAGCAGATAGAGAGAGAAGTTGGGATAAAAGGGGGGAGGGGCTGTTGACCGGAAGGATTGCTCATCTCAACATCGTTGAAGATTGTGATAGGGGCGTGAAAGTTGGCTTCCTGATGTAGGCGCCTCACTATGGTTTCCTCCTATATCTCGTTTATTTCGATATTAGACATTGCTGCTGCCGTGGGCCCCGGACCTTCCGAATTCTCATGTACTGGAAAATAGACAGCACAATGATAGAGAGATGCCGACGTTTCAACGCGTTCATGGCAGGTCGGGTGGTAAAGTATTGACATGATGACACGCCAACATCACTTTTCGAAGTAGTTTATGCTGGTCACAACCTGCCAAAACACACGGTTCGCGGTCAACTTGTTGTAACATCTTTGATTTAGTGGGACCACTGTTTTCTCATAACTATATTCCAAAGTTTTTGTGTCACGCAAGCCAAACTTTAGCCTAATAAGCTTTGCTCTATGTCAAAATTTGTGATCTGGCTAAATTTCCTTTCACTTATGAATTAGTCTCCTTGTACAATTTAGTCCTCATAACAGACGATTTCTGCAAATTTAGCTTCCTGGCAAAAGTAACGATTTGGTGACGGTGAAAAAAAAGTTTCAAAAATATCTTGAAATATCTTAAAAATGATTTGGCGTAAAATAGTCTGGAAAAATAAAAAAGCTAGGAAATTAAGTGAAATAACAAAAAAGGCGATTTGTTGGTTGATCATTTGGCAAGCTTCTCCGTTAAACTTACCAAAACGAAATCAAGCACGATATGGAATGGAGTTCACCTAGCTTAACCTATGCTGATTTCCTTATCAAAGCTTTGAAAAATGGCTTAATGTTTCCGTTGCGCGCTTGATTTCGTTTTGATAAGTTTAACGGAGAAGCTTGCCAAATGATCAACCACCAAATCGCCTTTTTGGTTATTTCACTTAATTTCCTAGCTTTTTTATTTTTCCAGGCTATTTTACGCCAAATCATTTTTTAAGATATTTCAAGATATTTTTGAAACTTTTTTTTCACCATTACCAAATCGTTACTTTTGCCAGGAAGCTAAATTTGCAGAAATTTCACATATTTTTCCCGAAGGTTCCCTTTCTGACTTCGATTTTGCTCAATGATTTCCATTTTGGAATGATGAAACATCTAACAGACGATATTGTTGTATGAGTACAATTTTTAAAACTTATGACCCAAAACCATGAAAATACCACTCATTCCCGCACTTTGTGCAACATGTGAAAAATAGATATTATTGATCATTAATAACGTCGGCATGGATCCTAAAGAGACTTCGCGTTCCCCATTGGAGGTTGGCGCAAACTCGGTGCACCTATGTTATAGCATATGTCGTCGAGTTTGTGCCAACTTTCAACAGAGAACGCGAAGTCTCTTCCGGATCCGTGCCGACGATACTTGATCCTGCATGATGAGAAAATTTCCCAAACAAGAGAACAATAAAAAATCATTGCGGCATTTTGTGCAATAGGCGAAAAAAATCAATATTATGGATTGGTATTTATCGATAATGACTGAGAAGCGAATTTCCCCAACCAAGAAAACCAATCCCTTCAGCAATCACCACTCCTGGCCGCATTTTGTGCAAAAAGCGCGAAAATCGATAATATTGATTATCGATCGATGACGTGTCATGAGTACGAATTTTGACAAGTTCAGTACTTATCTCCGACGACCTGTGTTGATTGGCTGCAGATTCACCCACACACTCCGGTCTCCACAGCAGTAGCAGAAAGAAGCAGTTTTCGTGCTCCACGGCTAATTTAGTATGTAAACCCACGATTTTGGGGTACCCTTCAAAGTTGAGGTATCAAGTTCAAAACGGAATAGGAGCGACTGCATCCATTTCCAGCCTCCTGTCCAAAAATCAGCTCCCTAGCTCAATTTTAAGTGTACCCGCAAGATCGAGAACGCCGTCTGAAAAAAAAAGGAGATTAACAACAAAAACGCTCGGTCTTTCACTTTATACTCGAAAACCAGTAAACCATTCCAAACCATTTTTGGGTTACTATACCAGCTTTTTGCGATCTTTTTAATGCAATTAAGAGCTAATTTTTTCGTTCACTCTGAATTGAGATTTCGAAAAGCGGGTTGCGCGCGGGGCCAATTCAAAACCAAATCTGGTGCGCGCTTCGCGCGCACCACAATGTTGCAGAGGTAGACTTTCCGTAATAATTCTAGTGTGACGAGTGGACGAGGCTGCGACGGTAGATCACCCTGCTCGAATCAAAACCCCATTTCCCAGTGAGGCAGCGTCCATACGTCGCGAGAGCGGCCGCTGCCGCTGTTGTGCGCCTCTCGACGCTCCTCAACGCTGCCCGCAAATTAACACAGGCAAACACCCCCCATCTCGTGTTGATTCGATTGAAAACGTTTGATCGGGTGATCAATCGCTCTAGTCGGCGCAGCGGCTGATGATTTCCCATGTTTTTCGACTTTCATGGAGGAAGTATGAAAAACAAGGGCAGTAGTTTTGCTGCAGGTTTAGTGCCACCTGTTTTAGTGATAGAGCAGTAAGCTTGAAATTTGCTGCTTGTTCCGTGGTGCTGGCGTAAGCGCGCGGGAGCGAGCGAGCGAGGATGCGCGAGAGGGAGGGCCTGTGAGCGGCTAGCGAATCGTGTGCCCACGATGACCATCGATTTTGCGTAATCGCACGCTCTCGTCACGTATGGACGGAGCCTGAGGCCGCCAACCCCACATGGCCCGCCGCCCGGTCTATGCGTCAGACTAAATCGAAAACGGAAACCATAGGTCTCACGCGATGGAAACCCAGCAGGCCTGGGTTCTGTGAACGCCGTACGGCGGGCCGCAATGGTTGCGACTAATATTTTTTTGGACTGATTTTGACAAGGAGACCATACTGAGGGGCTCGTAAATTTGATGGACGTGCATGACAACTTACCCGTCGTCAGTGGCCTCGTCTATCGTAACGCCATCTTCTGGCTGAAAAAAAATCATGCTGATGGAAACATTTTCTGTGTTGTGAAGTGATCACATCTTGTGGGCTTCGTGTATAAGTGATGTAACTTGCAAGTCGCTATGTCCCTTGGTGCCTCAGCCGCACAGGTTGCATAAAACGTATTTAGGGTACGAGACTCAAGCCCCCGTCATAATGGACCAATAGGCAGGCCATCCTAGCCTTCGAAGTTGCACATCCACACCACAGAAAATAGAAGCGACCGATTAATGATTAGAATACTCAGACGATTTTTAGTCGGAGCGCTGCATGAAGTTCGTCGAAGCCGTCGAACCGCGGGGCCTCGATCTCCGGCGTACCACCCCCGCGACGGACTTCGCTTATCCTGTGATGGGCATCGGTGCCACTAATCCTGCAATGGCTCTCACCCTGGGTTCAGTGCCCCAGCTACAGTCTTTTTCAGAACTTTTCACTCAGGTTGAAAATTAGATAAAACGCTCTCAACAGGCTTGTAGCAATGACCATTTCAAGTTATAACAAGGTAGCTGAGTTGAACGCAAAACTCAGGTGTCAGGCAGGACTCGAACCTGCACTGCACGCTTTCCGCGCGAGAGTATTACCATTACACTAACGACACCGCTCTGCTTTCTTTAGCTATTCACACATGAACTGTGTGGGCACAACAGCAATCGCCCGATAAAGGGGTATGATGATAATCACATATCGGCATTGAATCCCATCAAGCGGAGGCCTTGGAAGGTGTTATTTTGATGTTTCTAGAATGTTTATCCCCTTTTTATGGCTTGGCGTATGATCACAAGTTACCACAAGGTAGCTGAGTTGAACGCAAAACTCAGAAGTCCGGCAGGATTCGAACCTGCGTTGCAGGCTTTCCTTGCACTGCACATCTAAGTTTTGCGTTAAACTCAGCTACCTTGTGATAACTTGTGATCACATTTCATGCCATAAAAAGACATCAGACATTCTGAAAACATCAAATAACACCTTCCAAGGCCGCGGCTTAACTGGATTTGTGCTTACCAGATCATACCCATTATCAGGTCATTGCTGTTGTGCCTACACAGTTCAAATGTGAATAGCTTGAAGGCAGCATACACGCTCACAAACATGGTGAAGATTACAGCATATATAGGACCGCACGGCTCCTAACATGTCGTCGACGAAGTTTGAAGCGCCATAAACCCTTCAGGATGACAATATTCAAGGATTCCCATCTCGTAAGCCTATATTTTCCCACTCCTTCAAGTAACAGAATGGGAATTGATACTGGATAAAACATGTGATAATGGAGTGTAATAGCACTATCAAATGGGAGTTCACGAGAGAGACAGCTTGATTTACTTGAATATAACATGTCTGCGTACCGATTAACTCTCGTCCACTTTCGAGAATGCCGCTCTACTTCGGCTGACTTCTTGAAATGGAGGATTTTATCGGTGAACAAGCATGATATTTTAAGGTGAGTCAAGCTGTTTCTCTCGTGCACTTTCATTTGATAGTGCTATCACTCTAACTTATCATATATTTTCTCAAGTTCCATTTCTCATTCTCGTACTCGAATGGGTGCGAAAATACAGGCGTGGAAGGCAAGATTGCTCAAACATAGTCAAATATTGTCATCCGAGATTATCCTTGGCGCTTCAAACGTCTTTGACGACATGGTAGGATCCGAGCAGGCTTATTTATGCTGTTGTCTCGAACACGTTTATAGGCGTGTATGCTGCCTTCAAGAATGCAGAGCGGTGTATCGGCGGTGTAATGGTAACATTCTGGTCTGGAAAGCACGCAATGCAGGATCGAGTCCTGCTTGACATCTGAGTTTTGCCTTCAACTTGGCTACCTCGTGATAACCTTTCAATGTTAGGAAAGACTGTGCTCCCCCTACTAGGTTCATGCTCAAGCGAGAAGGTTACGCCTCTTACCCCGCATCTGGAATTACAATAATACGGCCTTTGGAGATTTACGCCTTGTATAAAAAACGAAGCTCAGAGCCGCCGGCAAAGACGGGAGGAGAAGACTCGACACTGCAACGAAAACGGATAGAATTAGATTTCTATGACTTACCACAAGATCAGCGGGGGTAATTGTAGTTGTTGTCGATGAGTAGTAGTCTTCGGTAGAAGCGACATGAAGGAAGAGCAGAAGACAGCAAATGGTTTTCTCTGAATGAAAAAGGAAACTCGTTTAGATAGCGTTCCCTTAACACACTTTACTAGGGTAGGACTACACCTGGTTGCCAGAACTACGCATGTTTTTCTGATCGACCACCTTCCGAGTTCATGTAAAAACACAATCCCGGCTGCCCGAATATTATTGAAAATGAAATTTATTTTAAAAAATGTTATTTTTTTCCAACCTCATCTTAAGGGCACAGGACACTCAGATATGTGATTTTCAGGTTTTTCGCTTATCTTAGAGAAAATCGCTAACGCTGATCACATTGGTATCTCTGAAATCGTTCAAGGCCCGCTACAAACGGAATTATGGCTCTTCAAAGATGCTAATATTTTAACACGAACCACACGGGAGCGAATCAGAATGAGGAGACAGACCGACAAGGGACTGAAGAACGACGAAGCGCCTGAAATTCATCCTTTCATCTAGCCGCTATTGAGTTCGAAAATTAGGAATGGGGTGTGGCCCGTGGTGGTCGCTTATATCTCGCTTATTTGGAGGAATTGAGATATCTCGCACTTGAGACGTGGTATGTAGAAGGGGTTTACTGCACAACCGTTGATAATCGCAAAATTCATATCTGAGGTGTACTGTGCCTTTAAAGGCAGTGGTCACGATGAAAAACGTTATCGAGAAAACTACAAAAAATCAGTTTAGATCGAGAACAGCTAAAAAACTACGAAGGTAGCGCTGTGAAAAAACGGGCTAGACATGAAGTTTCTAGGACCCAAAGATGCCAGTTCGTGCACACGTGCACAGCGCCGCCCGAACAAATCGCAGTCTCATGTCGAGCAGTCAAAAATCATTGACATTCAGAAAAAGAAATAAATGCAAATTTATCTAATAAAAATAGTTAAACAATGAAAGCAAGCACTTCTGTCAAAGTTTTAGGGTATATGAGTCCATTGATTGAAATTCAATTTAAAAAAAAACCAGCTGATGTTCTTGATCTTAGAAATCATTGATGCCGATGATGTGGAGTGGGCTCGTCAACCACCAAAAGGCAAAAAAGTTCGGGCTTCAAATTTGGCTCAAAACAGCGGTTCTTCAGCGATTTTCTCTTATAGGTCCTACTACTTCAAACCCAGAAAAGGGTTGAGAGAGGGAAAAAAACAAGCGTGTTTGATCCCGACCGCTGTCCTCATGGGGTAAGCGGTAAACACGAATATGAAAATCATTTTCAGTGCTTTGCACGATCGCAGCAGTTTATGACAGATTTATGTTTTTATACCTACAGAGCTCGTGAATTTTCAGCTTGTCACATTTTTTTACTACTACTCGGGATGCTGAAAAAGTGTTTTCAACTAAACACGGGAAGTGCTTGATCAGAAAAATATGGCAACATGGGTAGTTCTGGCAGCTAGGTCAGATCATTCCTTTGTAAGTTTTTGACGGTGGGCTCGAGAACCCCAAGCGATTGCTTTCTAACAAACGCATCCAGGTGTACTAATCAGCTTACTCTGTTTGAACCGGAACAGATTTCCTCTTCACAGTCGCAGACAATCGCTGTTGCAACGCACTTCTGGGAAATCATCATGTTTGTTCCACGCGTTTCCGGCACGTTTCACCTTTGTCCCAGCACGGCTACCATAAAGCTGCGTCCTGCTGCAGCCGTAATCTGCTGTTGCGGACCGCAATTTTGACCCGATAAGTAGGGCTCTTACTGTTTTTTTTTCTAGAGCTAAAGTCGCCGCCTGTGTCACGGATAATAGGTGGCTGATTCGACTGCTTGCGAAATTACTCTACTGGTAGTCATTATTATTATTCTCAGACGCATACCAGATTTTCTGTGTTTGGTACGATGACCCAGACGAATGCTATCCTAGACGAGGGGCACTAAGCATTCAACTCAGAAAAAAATGAATAACTGAACGATAGTGTGTCAGTCAATGTAGTGTACTCTTGTTGATTAGACGACCCACTGTTGGCAAGAATATTTTATGGGGAGACAAACCAGTGTTTTCGCGGGCTTTCTGTAACCATCTGGCAACATTTCAGATTTATGCACCAAACCAATTACACTGAAAATTTAGTCATTCCGAGATGTTCAAACCAGTTCACGTGGTCCACACAGGCGGCGGAGTGGAACATGCTAAGATTCTCGTATATGAATGTGCTATTTCTCAACAACTCTACCCATCCGCTGCCTCGTAAACCGGCTTAAAGGCACAGCCCAAACTTAAGGGCGAAATCTGAGATTCCCACATAATTGTGAAATTGGCTCACCACATTAACCCTGCCAAGTGCGAGCTCTCAATTCTTCCGAAAAAGCGAGATATAGGAGGAAGCCACCCTGGGGCGCCCACATCAGGAAGCCACTTTGGCACGCCCCTTTTACGATCTTTCGAGCTCAACAGTGGCGAGATGAGCGATGGTTTCCGATCATTAGCCCGTTATTCCTTCCATTCTCAGCCTCTCTCTTCATGCAGGTCGGCTCACATCTATCGGTCGCAAGTAGCGGAAGTTACAAGCCTCGGACAACTCGTCAACCATGCTTCAGCAGCTTGATTTAGGGGCCATAACTCCGTTCTCAGCTGGTCTTGTACGATTCCAGGGACATCATTGGAATCAGCGTAAGACCTTTTTTAAGATAGACAGGGAAACAGAAATGCGATTCCGAGGTTGGACTGTCCCATTAAACATTTGGAGAATGGCTATATGAACAGAAGATATTAAACAGCCAACTATCAACCGTCAAAAATCAGAGGTAATTCGTCCAATCCGGAAGAGTGCGCACAGTAATTGTAATAGTTTCTAGTTACTTCGTCCCAATTGCCAGAAAGTTAACCCTATGTAGTCCCACCCAGGGCGGTATGGTTAGTGTCTCAAACTTTCTTCCGAGATAAAGACACGCCCACTGCCCGTATATAAGTCCATCTTCCAGTACAGTGGGTAGCGTCGGAGCTGTCACGAGAGCTGTTAGATCAGCCATTCTAGGGACGCCAGCAAAGGCGCTGAGAGGAAGTCCCAGGCCTTTCGAAGGTATGGTAAAAGGTAATCTGAGGTAAACAGTAAGCTTGAACGCGGAGGAAAGGAAATACTTGGTCAAGGTGATCAAGTAGGGAAACAACTATTGTTGTAGTAACATTGATTGTGGTAATTTGCATATGCTGTTGTGTTAGTTAATATGATAATAAATGCATTAATCTACTACTTCGCCAAGAAAATCTAATTGGGTTTAATGCGCCCAAACAGTTAGTGTAGCCGCGAAGCAGAAGCCTGCTGACGACTAAGCGGCCCACGCGCCAGTAGCATGCAACGATCGATCACCACATTCCACGTGAGCGCACACGGCGCAGAGTAGACTGCTAAGATGTCCGCAGCCATCTGTTTCGTTCTTACACCAACAATATTCCCCATCGACCCACAGTGATTTTTGAAAGGATTCCAGCGTGTACTTGATATGTGTCGATTGATGTCTCGCGTGATAAAATTGGACACATATAAATCCCCTACTACTCGATTTGCTCCAAACATCACGGCGGGATGCTGACAGGTTATTGGTGAATACAACCCCGCGGTCTACATGTGCGGTAATGGCGATAAGAAATTATGGGGGGGGGTCACTTGGCCAAGGCACATGTCGTGGTTTCACTTCCGCTTCCAGAATCAGGAGAGATTTTGAACGAAAATAATCGTGAAGACTGCCTCTGAGCGTGGGATTCATTTGAGACTATCTTATAGTTAGATGGAGGAAACTCAAGATTTAGAAGAAGAAGTATAAAAATAGAAGTGGAGAAAAACTCTTATACAAGATGATTGATACTGCTTTCAATCATTGTAGTTATGGAAACTCAATAGAAATACATTGATTGATAGCGTTTCCAATGGGTGATTCAATTCATTTCTATCCAGAACCCCCCCCGTCTAGTACAAGTACAAAACTTCAAGTGATGAATGAATGGTATTGCTTTTGAAAATCTAAGTATTTTCATGGGTTGCCTAGAACACAGTGGCTGATAACGCTATCAGACATCAGATTTCAGAAATTCATTTTCTCTCAAATATTTTTTTCGAAAATTTCATTATCATTTTTATATTCATTTATTTTCTCTCAGATATTTTTTCAGAAACTTCATTTTCATTTTTTCATGAACGAGACGCTTCATTTCCTCGAGTGCCTACAATTCCTTGTTTTATTTATGAAGAAAACTCAAGTTATATGATAATGTACGTATAAGGAGATTAAAATGACAACGCATTTCCAATTTAGGCTGAGTTTCGGTGTGTACGGGCAAATTGAAAAGCATTGTTGTGAATTTTTTCCATGATCTCGTAGAATGAGTGGTGTTGTACTCAATCGACACACCAAAACAGGCTATTTTACGGCATGAGAATTTCGCACCCTGTCCGACGTTAGCGTTCGAGTGTACCCCAATATCTAATGGGAATGTCTGGTTCGGCAATACTCCTCCAGTGCTAGGGGATGTGTAAGTGAGTGGGATAAAGAATTATTGATGAATTTCTGAAGTGGCCCGAATGAGTGCCTGTTTTTCCAACCAGAGGTGTGCTGGCCGTTTAAGCAAGTGCATAATTTCATGGCTATACAGTGCGGTGCAAAAGTATAGGTCCACCTTAATTTTTGCATTCAAGAGACCAAGCCCTAGACTTCGCCTTACGAGAAGAGTACCAGTGGGTTCGGGTGTGCTGAAAACCCTTGTAGGTAGTGTTCCAGAACAATCGGTTAATTGGTTTAGAAATACTGCTTGTTTAGGGAAAAAGTGCCCATCTTAAGCGATGCAAAATTATAGGTCCACACCAATCTTTTTCACTTCAGCGAATTTTCCCGTTTCAAGTTAGGTATAAGTTTGTCACCTGGTGACATGGAGACATTTTCTACGATTGTTCCAAGTGATGCCGAGGGGGACAAAGCTTTCTGTGGCTGAGCAGGCTCAAGTGGACGCCCTACATGAAGCACGTATCCCCAGCGGGAGGATTGCGTTGCAATTGGGAAGATCGCACAACTGTATCAATAGATACTTGAAGAATCCGATGCAGTACAAGAAGACGAAAGGAGCTGGTCGACCGAGAAAGCTTTCGAGGCGCGAGTAGATGCATACTGCTTGTGAAGCATCGAATAGCATGCAGTCCGCAAACGATATCCGAGGGATTTTGGATCTTCCTGTCTCGAAATGGATGGTACTCCGGTCTACTCCACCGCTGTCCGCACATTATCCGTGAAGTTATGAGACCTGCACGCCGCCTAACACCCTTTCACACTTCGGCGAGGTTGCGTTTTGCTCGTACCAAAATGGCCACAAAATGGAGAGAGGTAGGTTGCCACAGCCTTGCTCGGGAAATTTGAAAAGTTACTACTTCTGCATTCCAGGTCGTATTTTCTGACGAGAAAAAATGGATTTCGGCTGTCCCAGATGGTAGAACCCACTACTGGAGAGATTAGTGGAAGGAAAAGCGGTTATTCTCGGAGCGCAATTTCGGAGGCGGCAGTCTGATGGTCTGGGTTGCTTTCTGTGGTGACGGACGTAATGCAGTTGACTTTGTTCCGTGCAGGATGAACAGCCTGGACTACCAAAAGGTGCTTCGTGATCATCTACTGCCATATCTCAGAAGATATCGACGACCAGATCTTGTTTTTCAACATGACAATGCGTCAATCCACGCGTCGCGGTGCGATGTGGGAAGGGGGGAGGGCACTATGGCGCGATGGACTTGGCCACGCCCATTTTACTGTGCCGCACTAAATTTGAGAGGGGTTTCCCTCCCCTGCCAAAATCAGGAGAGTCATTGCGGCACGGAAAAATGGGCGTGGCCAAGTGCCATAAAACAGTGCCCCCCTAATCCCACATAGCACCCGCGTCGCAATCAACTTCTACATGACTAGAGGCACACAACGTGACCGTTATGGAATGGCCCGCATGTTCTCCCGATCTGAGTCCAATGGAGAACTTGTGGGGAAAGCTTGTGCGGAAGGTGTATAAGAATGGCACCGCCTTTTCCTCGATTTCTGATCTGAAGGTTGCCATTCTAGATGCATGGGCGAGTGTAGATCAAACAGTGATCATAATCCAGTTAAAAGTATGCCTAATAGGATTTTTGATGTTTGTGTAAATAAAGGAGGCCCCATTGACTATTAGGCGTGCTTTATTTGCTGTTGAAGTTCGGATAAACGATTATTTTCACAGGTGGACCTATACTTTTGCACCGCTATGGGCTTTTTTTCACAAAACAAGCAGTACCTCTTAACCAATGAATTGATTGTTCTGGAACATTCCCTAGAAGTATTTTCAGCACTCCTGAATCCATTGGTGCTATTCTCGTATTTCGAAATCTAAGGCTTGGTCTCTTGAACGAGAACATTAGGGTGGACCTATAATTTTGCACCGCACTGTACACCACGGCAGACAAGTTTATAATTTGCCAGCAAAATCCAAAAACCGTGCGGTACCGATTGCCACAATCCCATGAAATGATGATATCAGTTGCATTGCTATATCAGACCGACTGACTCAGACTATCAAATGGAAGTTGAAAAGCATTCCATGGCTCTGTGGCAATCGATACCGCACGGCATTTTTCGTCTACTCTGCCAATTCAAGACTTGATGCTTCGGGGAAAGCGGCCTTTATCACCCTCCATTGTCATTAGGCGTATAATTCACCTTTAGCGCCGTCTTCAAAGCCTATTCGCGCGAAGGGTGAATTTACTGAGCGGCTGGTTATCAATCAGCGCAAAGTGTGATTTTGCCGCGAGTGATACTGAGCTATCATTATCAATCTTGACCGAGGAGTGCGGTCTGTTTTTGCAAGTGAGAAACGATTTCAACAAATCCGCGCTGGATACGCTGCAGGCAGAAATGAAGTTGGCTGCCTGCTATCGCGATCAAATTTTAGAGCTCACAGAGAGAGCTCCTGAATTATCTACCCCGTGAGGGGGTTAATTTTGTTTCCACTGCGAGGCTGGCCACCTCGCCGTGGGTCGTGGCGGCTTCGGCCCGCTAGGATCCGTGGCCGCAAACGATCTCCGAAATCTTTCAACGTTTTCACCTCAGTTTCGCAGTAAACTCACATCATTTCGCGTAACATTAACCTTATTTTCGCGGCATATTCACCCCATTCTCACCTACGATAGCGGCAAATTCACCCATACAGTGAATTTAGCGCTTCAAATGAGGATTTCATGCCGACTTCTACATGAGCATCAAGTCTTTTTTGCTGAGGCATCAAGTCTCGAATTGGCAGAGTAGCCAATTTGCCAACGGTACAAAACTCTCACGAAAGTTTAGAGGTTTTTCATCCGAGGGTTTTCCATGTTTAAAGGCAGCATACACGCTCGCAAAAGTTGTTGAGATAACTACATTAGTGGGGTCGTACGGGCCCTAGAAGAGCCCTCACGAAGTTGGAAGAGTTGAAAACGAGTTAAAATGACCGTATTTGAGCCGTATTGAGTCACAAAATCATCCTTTCTCCGCCCACCGATACGGGCTCCGCCCCTCACTACAAATGTTCAATGCTCGATTACGGTCACTTTGGCTCATTTTTTACGCTTCTAATGTCGTAATCGTTCCAGAAAGGGCCGTAAGAGTACATTAGCGTCGTTATCCCAACAAATTTGTCGCTAGCTCCGCTATTTCAGCCAATGCGGTAAAACTCGTCCACTTCTGAGCCAATATAGAACGAACCGTTATAGTTTCGTTTTAGTTGATTTTTTTTCCGGTTTTTTCGTTATCTCTGAATATTAACAGCTTCAGACCTTCGATTCATTCCATAAAATTGATATCATTTTTGAGCGCGTATGCTGCCTTTAAGGCCCGATATCGTGATATCTTTACCACCGGTGAGGCTGCTTCCCTGTTCAGAGCTTCAACCGCTTACCTCTGGAAAAAGACGGTGTGCGAATATAATACACCGCTCTCCATTTCTTTTATACCCTACCCTTTATCAATTGGGTATCATCAATTTTGTATACCGTGAGAATTTTTGTGCCGTTGGCAATTTATAATGGTCTCCACGAAAGACCTTCAGCGGTTTCAGAATACTGGTCGCTATCGCTGAGGGCCAGCTGTCGCTGTCGCTTAGGTCAAGAAAAACCTGGCACGACACGGGATTGAATACTCAGTCGCTCTCGCTGACACCCGTCGCAGTGCGCTGCAAGGCGCTGGGCAGCCGCGGAAGAGAAAAGCACGCCCATGCCGATCACTTTTTGCGCAGGGCTACCGTAACCATTCTTGAACAAAACATGATAACGAATGTAAACACACGCTTATAACATGCGGGGTATAAAAGAGCGGAGGAGCGGTATGCATTCATTCACACACCGCTCTCCTCGAGAAGCCACTGGGGAGTAGCTGAGGAGGTCGAAACTGTGCAAACATGTTTGTTGGCTATTAAGATGTGCTGACACTTGGAAAAATTTTAAAGGAGGGTTACGGTAGCCCTGCGGAAAAATGATCGGCATGAGCGTGCTTGTGCGGAAGAGACCGATGAGCGCACTGGTACTCTTTTCGATTAGACGACCCACTAGGAAATACAATGGAAGTAGCGCTTATTTCGACATGGCCGACGGCTCGGTTGGTCACGCCAACTAGTTTAGTGTGTTCGGAAGATATTATATCATTGGAATGGCTTCATTGGGATGAGCAACTATTGATGAATTTCTGTAATGGGTCGTCTGTTCCGAAAGAGTACCACCGCATTTCACTAGACGAAAAATACCGTGCGGTACCGATTGCCACAAAGCCATGAAATACTTTACAACTTTTATTTGAGAGTCTGAGTCGGTCGGTCTGATATAAAAATGTGACTGATATCATCATTTCATGCCGTTGTGGCAATCGGTACCGCACGGTATTTGGAGTTTACTCCGCATTTCAGGCATGACATCCCTCTTCTAGCCAGCGACCGCGACAAGTGTCGCAAAGTGTTCCTACGGCAGCACATTTTTGTTCTGTGGCCCAGGTCTCGGCACGTTTCATAGCAGTAGACAACACCTGTCTCGGTCACAAACTTTCGGTATGATACTAGTCTAACTGGAGGAAACATGAAGGCTCCTCTCACAAAAATGTTATGATTGACGTCAATATTATAATCGCAACAAAAGGAGTGGTCACTCACGCTCAAAGATAGTCCACGTAGGCATCCTGTTTCGAGCGCTGGCGCGTGTTTTCTTCGGATCGATGACGGCAATGAATGTCCAGGGAAGTGGTTGTCGTATCACGTTCTACGACAACGAGGCAATCAAAATGAAGCACACCGTCTTTCATGAGAGCAAATCGTGATGTGATTTACAGAAGGATAATGATATTCCAACCGCACTCACTGTCTTATCTCATAGTTAGACGATCGTGTCCTCTGGCATTAAAGGGTTCTCTCGCATACCATTTACAGTCTGTTAGAGTCAGAAAAACTTTTCACAGTTGGCACAAAAATCTTCGTTAAGTATTTCGTCTAGCTCCGGGCGCTGTACGACAGGTCTTGACTTGTGAGTTACTGCCGATCCTACTGGCTTTCTAGTTCTGATACTTAGGCTCCGTCCATACGCGGCGAGAGCGTGCGATTACGCAAAATCGATGGTCATCGTGGACACACGATTCGCTAGCCGCTCACAGGCGCGCCTGCTCGCGCGCCTCCGCCAGCATCACGAAGCAAGCAGCAAGTTTTAAACCTACTGCCCTATCACTACAGCGGGTGGCATTAAGCCTGTTGCAAAACTACTGCCCTTGCTCTCCATAATCCTACCACAGAAGTCGAAAACCGCGGGAAATCATCAGCCGTTGCGCCGACTCGAGCGGTTGATCACCCGATCAAACGTTTTCAATCAAATCAACAGGAGGTAGAGAGTGTTTTCGTGTGTTAATTTGCGGGCACGGCTGCTCCGGCGTTGAGGACCGTCGAGAGGCGCACAACAGCGGGAACGCCCGCTCTCGCCACGCCACCCTGCCTTAGGCCTAGTTTTGACTGCATCGCTGCTGTTTTTCATCGCAGCGATTTTGCACCCGCTGCTGCAACGATGTAGCAGCGGCAGCGATTCTGTTCATAGTGCATAGGCCCACGGATGATAGAAGAAATTCAATCAATCAGTGAAATTAATGGCTGGTATTCATCGATAACGCGTTTCGACTCGAAAACACTGATCCTGTCATGTGAAAGGGTCAACTTTCATTAGGCGAAACGTGTCATTCGCTGGCAATCGCTCCATCGCTGCCATGGTGGCCGCGATGCAGCGATATTCAGCGACCATTGAGAATCGTTCTTCAAGCAGCGATGCAGTGAAACATAGGATTTCGTCGCCGCGACCCAGCGATGTAGGACGCTTGCCACGGAGCGATCACAATTGGAGCGGCTTTCCATTACGCGCGATGAAAAAGGAACAGTTGTCCCTCGCATGACCGCAGCGACCACCTGCAGTCAAAACTAGGCTTTAAAGGCAGTGTTCACAATGATTCTCGTTTCCAAGTTTTCCACTCAAAACAATGCGTTGGCTACCAAGTGTCTCCAAAATCACGAAGAAACGGCGAGAAACGCACTAATTCGTCTTATTTCAGTGACATTATTCTATGGCCTGGACTAGTTGTCTTGTTGTATGAACATGGTCACGGTGGTTGTCACCGGTAAAAAATGGGACTAATCGAAAATAGAAGAATATTTTGGGCAAAACAGTATTAGTTAGGGCCCGAAGGAAAGAACGGAGCAACACAGAATGGAGAATCGCAAAAGACGGGTTCACAAAATATTTCATTGTCACAACGAACAGTTCCATTGATACTTAGGAGGCGGGCTGATACTTGAGGGTTTTGTGCCCTTATGGTGCATTTTTCTCGGTTTCTCCGCCATTTCAGTTCTATTCGGGGGCCAAACAACCGATTTAGCTATTAACCTCGAAATCGAAGATTATCGTGAACACTGCCTTTAACAGTGACTGTGTAATAGAAAGGGGTCAATGAAAGGGTGACTGCTTATTTCTGATCTGTCTTATTTAATTCGCGACAGTCTACGAAACACAATTTGTACCTGTTTCGCTTTGCTCACTCACTCATTCGCTTATCCCGTTAGCTGGCGTCTGGCAGAGCGGGATGACCTCTCAGCCAATACGCTGCTGTAGGAGCCATGGAAGCTCGAGGGGCCTGGACGATACGCTCCCATTCAAAACGAATCCTTGCAATAGTTCTAGCATTGAGGTCACTGCACCGTTATACCTTCAGACCATCCTCGATTTGTTTCAGCTGTAATAACATTTTGACCGGGGTCTAGCAAAACAGTTACAAATTGTGTTTTGTGGACTCCAGTCAAATTTTCTATTTCCAACCTGATGGGTAGCAGGCCGCTTTCTAAAGCCTAGTTTTGACTGCATCGCTGCTGTTTTTCAACGCAGCGATTGACCCGCTGCTGCAGCGATGTAGCAGCGGCAGCGATTCTGTTCATACTGCATAGGCCCACGGATGATAGAAGAAATTTAATCAAGCAGTGAAATTAATGGCTGGTATTCATCAATAACGCGTTTCGACTCGAAAACACTGATCTTGTCATGTGAAAGGGTCAACGTTCACTACACGAAACGTGTCATTCGCTGGAAATCGCTCCATTGCTGTCATTTTGACCGCGATGGGGCGATGGTCAGCGACCATTGAGAATCGCTCTTCAAGTAGCGATGCAGTAAAACATAGGATTTTGTCGCCGCAACCCAGCGATGTAGGACGTTTGCCACGAAGCGATAACAATTGGAGCGGCTTTCCATTACGCGCCATGAAAAAGGAACAGTTGTTCCTCGCATGGCCGCAGCGACCATCTGCAGTCAAAACTAGGCTTGAGTGGTAAATATCTATGGGCTATTAAACGCGAATTCCCTATGTTTCAAGCTTGCTTTTCAGGTTGAGTAGATGCATTATCTAGACTACAGCTACATATAGTTTTCTAGAAGGAATCACTTGGCCAAAAGGCCCTTTCACAGTTTGCCAGACGACGCCGTCCGAGACTTATTATAAGATAGAGCTGCGGCGTCGGTGACGCCGCACCCCTATCTTATAACCTGTCGGACGGCATCGTCCCGCAAACTGTAAACGATCTTAAGAGCCTCTCTCTGGCATGCAACAGACCCCTCATTTCAGGTCAAAGTGCTTCTTCTTACCTCACTTATTCGAGGCGATCTGGTCGACACTTTAGAGAGAGGAGAGACCCTCGTGATTTAGCCTAATTCCGCTGCTACAATGTTGCTTTAACTGATCGTCGCCAGCTTACACTACCTAGCAGGATCTCTGCCATTCCCCATCAATCGACTCGCCTGGTCTCAGGTTCTGATATAATCTTCTTCCAATAAAACTGTAATCACTATTTGTCCTTGCCACCTAGAAAATCATTTGTACCGATGAGGGCCGGGATCTCCGGTTCAGAATGACCAATACTGCTTCATATTGTATGGGTTCTACGTCGTCTTGACTAAAGACCTGGACACTGCCAATTCTAGGCTGTGACACGCTTTCGCCACCTAGTGTGATTTCAGAGTTGACCTTCTGAGGTTTTGTAATGAGTGTTCACATGTAGTGGAGCTGCTTGAAGAATATTCATTAAGTATATCGTTTCCATTTCAGTTGTTACAACACTATGTTATCGCTTGCCAATCTATGTTCGAAGAGTGGTCTTTTGATGCGCCGTTTCTGTCAGAACTCAGAGACGTTTTAACGTCCTTCTGCCATAATTTGGCGTAGTCTCAGTGATTCCTCCTCGAGCAGTTGATATCGTCCTCGTTCTTCCCTGAGTTGTTGATATAGTGCGCGTTGTTACTCTGCTGGCTGCACCTCGCGCAGTATAATATCCCGATGTGGGTTCGGGGTCGGCTTCCGGTGTTTTCTCTGCCGACTGCACGAGATCTTCCGCTTTTTGCGCGATCACGATGTCTTCGGCCTTCTGTGTGAGCCTTCTCTGCAAAGAAAAGAGGTATCGAACAGTTTTCGCGGAAACATAATCGAAATGCTTACATTGTACTGTTGTATTCGGATTTTAAGGATTATTGGAATAATTGCAAGTACAGCAATAAGGAAAAATACAAATATCAAAGAAGTCAGGAAAAATGTACTCCTGGAATGTTTGTACTGTGTTCGAATATGAACCTGAATAAAGTCTGGTGGCGTATGCATCAGGGATCAGTGGTCCTGTGAACCAGATTTGTCCGCCAACGCCGCTATTTCTGATTTGAATACTCGAGCTCACTATCACTGCCACCAAGCAAACAGAAATTTGTGAATTGTATTTTGTTTTTATCTTATATTGCGTAATTTAAGGGCCGCGTTAAAAAATCAGATCATTTTTCTCAATTTAGTTGAGCCGAACCTACCCGGCAATAGTCAAAGAAGTCGCGTCAAACCTCATTTTTGAAGGAGAACTGTTTACAGTAAGCAGAAAAATGAATATTCGAAATTTAGAAGAATTTCATTTTCGAAGTTTTATACGTACAAAGTTTAATCCATATTCGTTTCCGAATTTGTTCGACTATAGCATAAACACGTTGTGATCGACCCAGATGTGCTAAATGATTGACTCCATGAGTCCGAAGCCTTGGATTGGGCAGAGAAAAATTGAGAAGTTATTATTGTTGCACTTAACTTTCTTCGAAGAAATCGTTCGCGCAAAAGACCATTAATTAGTTTTTACCCGGTGCCCCTACGGACCGGATGACCCACTCAGACAGTAACACCGGCTGAGGAGTGTAGAGGTAGGCCCCCGCTTTCCCGAGCTTATTTTGGGGGCGGAGCGTCTTACCGGGTGAGCGGGCGGGCATGCATTTTACCGGCTGAGGGGCATGGCTTTACGGGGTGAGCGGGCAGATATAAATCCATGGCGGAGCACATTACCGGGTCATCGGGCCGACATCAGGCTCAGGCGTACGGTGTGACGATCACAGAGGGGGGGGCGCAGCCTTAGGCGCCGGGTATGGGGGGGGCAGGCTCCCGGTCCGACATCATGCCAAAAATTTTCCTCCTACCGTGGCAAGCTATTTTTTTCTGCAAAAGCGGCGAATTGCCGCAGCCTTGCAAAAAAAAAGCGCAGAATAAAAAAACGCATAAATATGCCCCTATATCAGTTTTCCAAGCTTCATCAAATCGCCAAAAGAGTAATCTACTTTTTTAGTCCTTCCAGCAGCCAAGCAGCCGATTATGAGTGTGTCATTGAGGGCGCTGAAAAATCGGAAAACCGCTGTCTGGACTTACACTGCCGGAGAGGTCAAAAAAATAATTCCTCTGGATCGGGCTGATGTAGCGTTAATGTGTTTTGGAGAGGTTCATTGAAGAAAGCTGTCGGCCGAGTCCCAGGTTGATCCGACCATTTTGGGCCGATTACGGCCGGTGTGACTTGACCAATAACATCCGTTTTCGCTGAAAAATAGTTTGGAAGAATTTTCTGAAAGAGATCACTAAAATTGGCTCGCACAAAGGGTTAATGCCACAACCTTGATGGGAGGGGGGCCGCACCGGATCCAAAGCTTGAGGAGAGGGGGCCGCACCTCTCACGGGCCGATCACACCGCTACGCCTTACCCTGGCCGACATAGCATTACCGGGTGAGGGGCATGTGTTTACGCGGCGAGTTGATTGACATATGCATATCATTGATCCAATCCTGAAGAGCTAGAGCAAACCAACGTCATGTACCGCGCGGGAAAAATGGACTTCAAGCTGATTCGGGTGATGGCACTCGAACGGGTGGTCATCCACACGATTTGGATCATTCACCTCTCACCCCCTACGGTTCGTTGTGACCGTGGGGGCGTTACAACGGGTCAGCTCATGAATTTTGAAGCAAGGTAAGGTTTGCCGCTTCAGGGATGAAGCGCAAGCCTTGAACTTGCTGAGGATTAGGGAGTGCCTACTAGGAATTTTATCTGCTGCTGCAGCTCCGCCGTTTATTTATGTCCTCCTGCTCACCACGTGAAGCCATGCCCCTCGGTAAAATGCATGCCCGCCCGATCACCCGGTAAGACGCTCCTCCCCCAAAATAAGCCTGTCCGCTAAGCCGGCGAGCCTACTTCTCCGCTCCCTCCACCGGTGTTATTGCCGAGTACTTATCAATGAGAAGCGGTTGGTCGGAAATCAATGTGCGTTAAACAACCCCTCTCGTTCAACCGGTGGCGAGAGTGTTGCCTAGGAACTCATGCATACATATTAATGTCTTGCCGACCGCATCTCGTTGATGAGCAAATTTTGGTGTACTGCATTATAAGCAAACGCTCAGCCAACAACAGGTATAAGTCGAAACCTCATCACTCTGTTCGACGTTCGAAAAATGTGCTTTCACCTGAATTTTGTTCAATGAGGTCATTTTGGGTGCTGCACACGATGGTTTGGTCCGTTTCCAAATTTTCGAAAGATTACTGTGCGTTCCGAATGGTACAACACATAGGTACAGAAAACAACGGTTTGAGCATATAATTTTTCAAAACCAGGATCTATTATGGATTCCCAAGAGATACTAGCAGTACAACTTGAAATGGCAAACGCAATAGGCACCCATCATAGTTGGCTGATCGGTTTTAGACAGCCGGGTTGGTCAGCATCTTCATCATGTGAATCGGCTGTAAAAATCCACCCATTCCGGCTGGAGTGAGCACGCATGCGGCCAGTCGATACAAATTGTTAATTCAAGTCCGAAATTTTTCTAGGATGTGGCGAGACTAAGCCCATCCGGGTCGTCCCGATCCAGCTCTGACCGCCGTGATCGATACGCATGCAGTGAATTGCTTACGAAAAAGCCACTATTGTGACCAGACCGAGCCGGCCACAGTGCGCTCGAATAAGCCTACATATTCGATTGGCATGCAGCCGACAAACTAGGTGCAGCGCAGGACGGCGCAGGATTACTAGGGACGGAAGAGGCCGGCACAGTCTGGCCTTCGGCCGACTATGACGGGGGCCTTAGAAACTGCCTTAGCCAGCCTCTTTTAAACTGTCATGATCTTCTTAGAGCTCGTTTTTAGGGCCTCAAGAACTGTGAGTGACCTAAGCCGCCCCTAATCGATTGACGGTAGATAATAAAAGTGTCGAAAGCAAGTCCCAGCTCGCCAAATGCTTCCACCATCCTTGGCACGGACTCACCGGTCCTCGTATTCTCCTTCGTCATTCTCCGATTTCTGAAAGCAGCTTAATTTACAGAGACGAGAGAAGCAGGAAAGTGGAGCAGGTTGTATGATATACCACCCCCCCCCCAATTATCTACTAGACCTTAGCTTGAAAACCTCCAAACATGCCGATCATCTTCTAATTCATGCGATTTTTAAGATGATCAATAGCCATGGTGACCTCGCCGCCTAATTTCGCACCAGCGCTGCGATTCATGTTTTGAAAAACTGGTAGGGAGCGGCACAAAACAGTCTTGCTTGCCGAGGTTTGGAGATAATGTTTAATCAAGTCTCTTTCAAGTCTGTTTGCTTCGATTCTTAGACAGTCTACCCCACTTTATGCTTGTGACGTAAAGTTCGCATATAAAGAAGAAAAGGCAGATTTCGGTCCCGAGTGGCAGATGTTAGTCAGGGGTAACTGACGGGCTCGAATTACGCCTGGCTTGATTATCAGGAAAATAAGATCCCTGATAAACGTGTAAAAAAGTGCGTGATTCTATTGAAGTTCACAAACGCAATCACGGTTGAGGTAACCGAGCGGAACAGCCTGTACGAATCTCACCATTCCGGCGGAGCCGCTGTAAGGGATGAAGACAACACATGGTGGCTACTAGGCTTTGACGCGTGTTTTGTTTGATTTTCTCCCTCTATACTAGTAAATACTGTCCTTCTGACATTTAGGGCACACTTCAACCTCAAATGAATTTTGTGAATTTTATTTGGTTGTGTATTAGACCCCTCCTGTATAACACGTGCCAAGTACTAGATCTCAATTCTACCACTCAGGCAAACCATCGCTCCGAGCGGGACCGGCTCCTCCCTATTATGACGTCATCGCCCGGACAGCGGCCGAGGGGCCAACTGGCACCGCGGTCCCTGTCCGGTGCCAGTTCGCCCCTCGGCCGCTGTCCGGTCGCTCTCGGGGCGACAGCAGTTCGAACAGTGTTAGCCAGACCGTCACTTGGTGCAGTGCAATCACGGACCCAACATGGAATCCCACTGCCAATTGAAGTATTTACGCTTTCCAAAGCCTCAGCGACCCTCCGTACTTATCCTCTGTGATCGAATCTCCGCGTTGCAAAATGTGGGCGGGATTAGTGGTGCGTGGAGCATTGTGGAGAGGTAGAGAGCGTTTTATGGGAAACTTGCGTCGCGTCACGGAAAACGAGTAGCCATCAATGCGAGTGTGTGCCGCGTCATCAGAAATGACCGACGACTCATGAGAAGCGTGCTACACGTTTTTGAAAATGAGACGCGCTTTACGAGAAGCGCACGCCGCAACATGGAAAATGGGTCACGCATTATTAGAAGTGTGTTCCGTATCATGTAATATGAGTCACGCACCATGAGAAGCGTGCTCCGCGTCATGGAAAATGAGTCGCGCACCATAAGAAGCGTGCTACGCGTCATGGAAAATGAGTCGCGCATCATGAGAAGCGTGCGCCGCGTCATAAAAAAACGAGTCGCGCACCATGAGAAGCGTGCTCCGCGTCATGGAAATTGAGTCGCGCACCATAAGAAGCGTGCTCCGCGTCATGGGAAATGAGTCGCGCACCATGAGAAGCGTGCTCCGCGTCATGGAAAATGAGTAACGCCTTACGAGAAGCGTGCGCCGCGTCATGTAAATTGAGTCGCGCACCATGAGAAGCTTGAGCCGCGTCATTTAGAAATCAGTAGCGCTTCATAAGCAGCGTGATGGCAATGCGGAGCGTTCTTTGCCCATCTCGATCAATCGCCTGATTTGTGAGTTTTATTCACGCTCAAACAATTTTTGAGAAGGACACGTTTTTGATATAAGCTCGGCACGCACAGCACACCGAAACCCATATACTGCTATATTACCCACTTCCTACTCGCAAAGTCAGCTCTCAACATGTTTTAATCTAGCGTTGGTTAATCTTCTCATCTAGGGTCGTACGGTCTAGGTATTCCGGTCGAATATTTGGAGCGACCCCAGTGTGCGTTAGGCATTAGGCTAACGATGGCATTGATACTATTAGTGACAGCCGCTAATGCTGCACTGCCCCCGCCGGCAGTAGCGGCTGTCAGTAATATTATCAATACCATCGACCAGTGCCGTCCTCGGACACGTTGCAGGCGCCGGATTCCTTTCTACTCGCGTAATATTTTCTATCTAAGACTAACTTCCACTTGTGTCAAAGTCTTTTCATTTGCAAAAAATATGCTGAGATTTATTTTATTATTATTCAATTTAGATTCAGTGGTGATCTTCAGGATGCGAAAATAGTTGGGGGGAGGCACTCAAGAACCACCCATAGAAATTAGGAAATTCATCCATGAAAATGAAATTTTTTTGATTACCAGATATGTGATAACTTTATCACTCGTTATTTCCTAGAAACCCCACGGAACTAGATTGATTTCTGAAAACGGTATCATTCATTCCTCATTTGAATTCTGAGTGGCCCCCCTCAACTAGTTTTGCACCATTTTCAGTACTGTGTATATGAGTGCATATATTTACTTTAAGGTAAACCACCAAGCCTGCCATAGTTTACAGAATATCTGAGCCACCTTAGAACTAGACGACAGCTTTTGGGAAAATTTTTGGCAGAGCGTAATTAATTATTTTTACCTGATTTTGTGATTTTGCAGCTTCGGTCTTTTCTGACTTATCCGAGAAGTTTTAGCCTTGAAGCTTCAAAGTTATGTATAAAGGCTAAGTCCTTAATTATTAGTATTTTCCGACAATTAGCTATATTTTTTGAGAATTCGATTCTCGCCTTTTTCATCGATTTTCAAAATAACGATCAATAATGGACGAAAAAATACTATCGATTAGGAACTTGGCCGGTATAACATCGGCATGAGTCCTAACGATATTTTGCGTTGGCACAAACTCGGTGCACCTGTGTTGTAGCTTATGGCACCTAGTTTGCGCCAACCATCAATAGTGATCGCAAAGTACCACTAGGATCCATGCTGATGTTATACCGGCCAAGTTCCTATTCGATAGTATTTTTTTCGTCAATTTTTAGTCGTTTTTTTGAAAAGCGATGAAATGGCGAGAATCGAATTCTCAAAAAAAAAAGATCGATAATTGTTGGAAAATATTATTATTCAAGGACTTAGTCATTATTCATAGTCTTGGAGCTTCGAGACTAAGACTTCTCGGATAAGTCAGAAGAGACTGAAGCTGCAAAACCACAAAATCAGTTGAAAATCATGCGCCCTGTCAAAAATTTTTGCAGACGCAGTCATCTAGTTCTAAGGTAGCTCAGATATTCTGTCAACTATGGCAGGTTTGGTGGTTTACCTCAAAGTAAACAGGACTTCTAAAGGTACACAGTACTGAAGATTACCACTGAATTTGTAGCATATACTTCACAAACAAGCAGGCTTTGGACCAAGTGGAAGGCAGCGTTAGATAGAAAAGAATTTAATTCTCGAGACTAAAGGAAAGAGTGGGGAGATGAGGAAACAGAAGAGGAATAAAAGGACTGGGAGAAGAGGGAAGAAGAAAGAGAGCGAAATAGAGAAGAAGAAACTAGTAAATAAGCGAAGAGAAGCCAACGGTGAAGCTAGGCTCGTTCGCCCAAAGAGCCACTGCAGTGCCAGCTGGGACCCAAGATCGCTTCGAGCGATACTGCTGTGGCCCGGAGAGCGGCTGCTGTGGCCCGAGTGGATGACTAATTTTCTCTCGGGGCGGAGAGGCAGCGCCGCTCGAGTGGCTCTCCGGTGCCGCTCGGAGCGTTGGTTTGCCTGAGCAAATAAGCGAGATATAAGCGACCCCATTCGTTCACCACCACGGGCCAAATCCACTACAAAATTTTCGAACCCGATAGCGGCTAGATGGATGGATGAGCTTCCAACGAGTCTTTGTTCTTAAGTCCATCGCCGGTCTATCCCGTCATCCTGTTTCTCACGGAATGAAATTGGGAGCCCATGATTAACTTTGGAAAATATTGGATTTCGCATCACGGCGCTTCAGCCAGCGAGGCTTTCCTGCGCTTCACGGAAATTGATTCATTCAACTCTTTTGTATTGGAGTGATGGAGCACGAGCCAAAGACTCAGGAAATAACAAGATTGGACGATGGTATGGGAGAACCCAGCAAAACTGCACGATTTGTAGGTCTAAGACTTGCAATCTCATGTCTGAAGGCATATCTCGAAGAAAGAGACAAACACTTTAAACGACTTATGTGGAGTTTGGGATCGGTATTGCTTTTGACATATTCCAGCGAAAAAAACGTCCAAGGTAACGTGTTCTCTTCATAGAGTGGCGTTTTTGAACGCGCCAACATTTACAAGGGAGGGTTGCACACATAAGATGAGTTTTGAGATACAACTCATGTTCTATAGGGGGGGAAGTGTTCCAATGTCCCCTAAGAATCAGCTAAATGCCTCGAAATTCTCAGGAGATTCCCAAAAGTGGGCATTTCCATAGCCTTGCGTTGCCAAGAGAAAAGGAGCACACGAATGACAATTTTTAGGGCGTTCAAAAAAATTCTCTAGATTTTAGCTTAAAACTTGTTTCTAAGGATTTCTGAGGCCCATTTGTCAATATTTGAAAAGTTCCATCTGATATGGTCCGAGGCTTCGAAATGGGGGAAAGTTAGCTGGAAGAAGACGACTTTTGACGATATCGAGAATGCTACGATCAAATCGCTTCAAAACTTGTACCTAGAGGTTACTCGGGCTGCCTAACACGAATCTGCAAACCGTTTATCGACTTTCGATAAATTACGGTTGTTTGCGGTGGGTAACGGTGGCTCGGTCTAAGTTCCAGATTTGACTCAAAATTCCACTGTTGGTGTTATTTGGGACGCTGAATACGAATTTGACGTCAAATTTTCGATTTTTGAAATTTTGATGTAACAGTTGAAAGGCATAATGCCTACCGTAACCTGCCTTAACCCTAAGTCTGAGAGGAATACACCCCAGATTCGGGTTCAGCTCCCAGTTGAAAGTTTTTAGCTGAATCCAAAAATGTTTCTCTGAATGCCCCGAGAATTCCCTGATGGGCACCCTTATCTTTTGATGAAGCGATGAGAATGCCATTTTTGGAATCCCCGCAGCCATTTAGCCGAATTCAAGCACGGGTCATTTATGTACTGCCACAGACCTACAACAATGACAAGATGGTTTTCCAAATTGCTACCGGAAGGTGGCAAACCTTCCTTTCAGTAGCCACCCTGGGGTGCTTTCCAAGAAGATTTCCATGGGAAGAAAATTGGTCTGATAGGATAGAACAATTGAAAATCCAAGAGATAAGCTCATTTCATGCGATCTCTCGAACTATTATTGGCCGGCTCTTATCAGATCCATTTTTCCTCCCGTGGAAATCTTCTTGGAACGTACCCCTGAATACAGGGTGTGGCGTAAGCGTCTGCACTCAGATGATGTGCCGTAAAACGGTTGATTTGAACACAAATTATACTCACAAAGTTTGTTGAACTCTTTAGGAACGGTGACACATTCGCACCACCACTGTGTGGCCCGTGGTGGTGAGTGAAGGGGGCCTGCCCCTTGGCGGTCGTTTATGTTTCGCTTATTAAGAGAAATTGGGATATCGCACTCAATAATGGTTATACTTGAGGGGTCTGCTATACAATTACGTAATAATCCTGTGATTCATATTTGAGCGTGCTGCGCCTTCAAGCTGGAAAGAAAGGAAAGTTCTTCTCAAAATAACGAAGCATTCGTTGGTCCAATAATAGAACAAATTTTTCACAACATCTCTGCGGAACAAGGTTGCTAGCTTTCAAAAGTGATTAATTCGCTGTTCCTACATGAGAAAACAGGGGAAGAAAATGTTCAGTAGTCTTAACTCACTTCAGTAGTTGATATTGTTGCCATAGTTGTATTCGCTGTCATGTTTCTGACATAAGATGGTAGTTAGTTGATTTAGGCTAGATTTATTGTGTTGCATTGGAGTTGAGATTCATGGAGGGATGCATGTACAAAGATTTCGTTAGAGAACTTCATGAGCCAGCGACTAATCATGGCTAGATCTGGGTTAACGCAGGACTGGGCTTGACTACCACTGTGAAACGATATAGAGTCTCCTTGGAAAAGTTCCACATTCGGTAAGGCTATCCATCGCTTGGAGGCGAGAAATTTTCTCTTCCAAATGTTCGAGAACTTCGAGAAAAACCTTATATGCAGAACAGCGGTATGGTTGTGTCTTCAAGCTGAGATACAGGGATACGTTCTACTCTTCCGTAGACGAGATATGTAGTAAGAGAGTTTACGGTATAATATTCTGTAGGGTTCAAGACTGTACTTGGCGGTGATGCTCGTTTCTCCTCGTGGTGCCGCTGGAAACTGTCTGAGCAAAGAAGTACTCTCTCTTTATATGCGGTCTCAGACGGGCAGAACGCGAGCCACACATATCAGGCGAAGCGACGGGCCGATGTGCGTCTTTATTGAATTCTACAGCTGGTATTCTCTATCTTCTGTATCCGTTCGCATCACTATGGTTGGTCGTCTACGGATTTCGGAAAAAGCTAGGACGTCTCCAGGAAGAGACACGCATCGTGATCGCCCTAACGATGTGCCCAAGGAGCGAGGGATAACGGCAAGTCGTGGACGAAGCCGGCTAAAGAAGAGAGTCCACTGGAAGGATGAGACGGAAAAGCGTCGAAGTGCAGCTGGAAATGGTATTCAGCTTCTGCGTCTCGCATCGTTAAACATAGGAACGTTGACAGGAAGAGGTCGAGAATTGGCAGACTGCCTCAAAAGAAGGAACGTGGACATAGTCTGTGTGCAGGAGACAAAATGGAAGGGAGCAAAGTCTCGGGAGATTGGAGAGGGATACAAGGCTATTTACTATGAAGTCACGACAGCAGCAAATGGCTTTGCAATAGTTGTAAGTGAAAAATTCAGAGACAGCGTCACGGAGGTAGCTCGAATATCCGATCGACTCATGTCTATGAAGATGGTGCTGGGACCAGTGTCACTTAGAATAATGTCGGCGTACGCACCTCAAACTGGCTGTAGCGATGAGATGAAGGAAGACTTCCTGGAGAGCTTAAAACATCACGTGAGACAGATCGAGGAACACGAGATGCTATTTCTTGGTGGTGACCTCAATAGTCATATCGGTGCAGAAAAGGAAGGATTTGAGAGATCTCATGGCGGACAAGGATATGGAACCAGAAACGCCGATAGTGTTTGCATGCTATCTTTTGCTGAATCCATGGATCTGTTCGTTGCAAATACCCATTTCAAGAAGAGGCCCAGTCATCTTGTTACGTACGAGAGAGGCGGAAGGAAAAGTCAAATAGACTTCTGGCTGATGAAGCGCAAGCATAGGAAATGGGTGCGAGACGCCAAGGTGATCCCATCTGACAACGTGGCACCACAACACAAAATGCTAGTGCTGGATACTATTGTTCCTGTGCCCCGAGGTGCTGTCAAGCCGATTGTGAAAGTTGAAAGGATAAAGTGGTGGAATCTGTCTGTAAGAAAAGAGACTTTCAAGGAAGAGCTCAATAATCGATTGGCTGGCACTGCCGTGTTACAATCTGCTGAGACGCTATGGGCCTCGCTGGAGAAGGAGATTCGGCTGTGCGCAAGAGAAGTTCTAGGAGCCACAAAACTTGGAAGGCGCTACATTGACAAGCAGACATGGTGGTGGTCGCCCGAAGTTCAGAAATTCATAATCGAGAAGAAGAAAGCATACAAGAAATGGTATCAGACCAGAGAGGAAGCGGACTTAGCACTGTATAAGCAGCTTAATTCGAAAGCGAAGAAAGCTGTCTCTGCTGCCAAAGCGATGCACTACGAGGACGTGTACGAACAGCTGGAATCGGCCTCTGGCGGGAAAATGGTGTACCGTTTAGCGCGTGCACGACAGCAGGCTTCGAAAGACGTAGGAGTTATGCGCTATATTAAGGATCAGAGTGGGACTATCCTATATGAGACAGATAAAGTTCTGAACAGACGGCGCGAGCACTTTGACCAAGTGTCGAACGAGGAGCTTCCACATCCTCCCGTCCCGCGCGGGGAGCCGACAGAAGGACCTGTACGTAACATATCAAATGAACAAGTCCTGCAGGCGATAAAAAGAATGAAGAGTGGCAAGGCGACGGGCTCGGACGACGTACCGGCAGATGTTTGGAAGCTCATGGGCTATGATGCCGCTTGTTTGCTGTCTCAACTTTTCAATATGGTCGTAGAGGAAATGGAAATTCCATCTAGCTGGAGTAGCAGTATCAGTGTGCCGCGGTGGAAAGGAAAGGGAGATGTAGCTGATTGTTCGACCTATCGTCCTATTCGCCTTCTTTCCCATACGATGAAGATCTTTGAAAGAGTATTGGACGCCAGATTACGCGACTCTGTCAGTGTAACTACTAATCAGTGTGGATTCGTTAAAAATTGTGGAACCGTCGATGCAATCCATGCAACACGTCTGCTGTTGGAGACTCATAGGGAAAAAAGAAGGTCGTACAGTTGGTCTTTCTAGATCTGAAGAAAGCGTTTGATCGTGTGCCACACGAACTGATCTGGTTTTCTTTGCGCAGCCGCGGAGTTCCTGACGAGTATGTGAGATGGATACGTCTGCTGTATGCTGACACGAAGAGCGCGGTTCGTTGTAGCGCAGGAACATCTTCCGATTTTCGTATACGTGTGGGAGTTCATCAGGGTTCTGCTCTATCTCCTCTCCTCTTCATACTATGTATGGATACGGTCACGAAAGATCTCCAACTCCCACACCCATGGAACCTGCTCGATGCGGATGATGTGATGCTGGCTTCCACATCCCGGAACGATCTTGAAAACCCGTGTCAGTTGTGGAATGAAGGTCTGCAGTGCTTTGGACTGAAGCTCAATACGAGGAAGACCGAGTATATGGAGTGTGGCGAGCAGTCGGAAGGATCTATAAATGTCGATGACGTAGATTTGGAGAAGGTCCTGCACTTCAAGTATTTGGGATCTCAATTTGTGAGAGACGGAAGTATCGACACTGAAGTGCTTCATAGAATAAGCGCTGCATGGATGAAATGAAGGCAGTGCAGTGGTGTCCTCTGCGACCGGAAAGTTCCTACGTACCTGAAGAGCAAGCTTTACAGAGCTGTTGTTAGACCTGTGGCCATGTATGGTAGCGAGTGCTGGCCGTCGACGAAAAAGCATGAGCACCTTCTTCACTGCATGGAAATGAAAATGCTCGGATGGTCTCTTGGGTATACACGGCTGGATAAAAAGCGGAACGATGATGTAAGGAAACTCTTTGGTGTTGTTCCGATTCAAGAGAAGCTGAAAGAAAACCGTTTGCGATGGTTTGGCCATGTGACGAGATGCAGTCCGGGCTCTGTCGCGAAGACCGCAATTACCTTCGATGTTGAAGGACCTAGACCGAAAGGAAGACCAAAGACGAGGTGGCTA
This sequence comes from Aplectana chamaeleonis, assembly GCA_029168955.1. Taxonomy (NCBI): domain Eukaryota; kingdom Metazoa; phylum Nematoda; class Chromadorea; order Rhabditida; family Cosmocercidae; genus Aplectana; species Aplectana chamaeleonis. The sequence goes on along the minus strand of JAPDOI010000067.1, from coordinate 1,468,277 downwards.
GACTGCGTAAAGCGAGATATGTTGCAGGAACATCTGACAACTATTGATGCGCTGGACCGTTCGAAATGGGGACGAGCCACCAAGAAAGCTGACCCTGCGCCAACGCGGGACTGAAGCTAAGAAGAAGAAGTTCAAGACTGTACTTCGTGTAACGCGAACCTCGGGCTATAATTGGGTTTGCCCAAAAGGTAGTGTGGCAACCATATATGGTACGCCATTCACGAATCCCAGTCCAGGTAAGCAACGCACTTTTTAGCATGTTTGTGAGGGTGTAGGGTCAAGTTGATGTATGGAACCAGAACATTTACTTACGCGAGTTTCAGGAGCTCCAAGAGACGTTCCGTAGTAGGCTTATCTAAATTGCACTCAATGAATAGAAACAAAGTGCAGTTATCACCAGTAGACTTGTGTGGTTACAAATCACATACACTGTCTCCGAAGCTTGAGCATTCCTGTCACGTATAGACGTGCGGCTACGCTTGTTATTTCCGATTCATATAACTGTAAATGTGAAAAGTATGGTTTGTGTCTTATCTCCAGGAAGCCGTCTTGGAACTATTATCGCGCTATCTTGGTAGCGGGCCGATTGTTTCTCCCGTTCTACAATTGTGTTTTATAAGAAAGAATAGCTCGACATTTATTATAAAGCTATCGCAGCAGTGGCTCTGCTACCTCTCAAACAGTGATTGACGATACTTTCCATTTCCCCTCATTGATGGTTTCTCTGCTACTAGGAGTTTTGAATCGACTTATATGTTCTTGAGTAAGTTACGTGAAGTTTTCATGCAACTTACATTCACGTCACAAGTAAGTCACTTCTAGGTCACAAGCAACTTTCTCCGAGTATACAACAGATTCACTCTGAAGCAACATTAAGCAACACTCCTAAGATGCAGGTCATCTCGGTACGGCACCCCTGGTGCGTGATTATCACTGTCCAAGGCAGAGAAAGCCCCGCCTCGGTCCACAACAAGGTGGGAACCGCCCACTCGCAGCCGTGATGATATCCCCTATGCTCTCAGCCGTCAAAAATATGCTGGCCTCCGGAGAGTGACCCAAAGTCACCTTCCAGGGCCGGCATCAGAAGGCCGAATGAGGACCCGAGGGAGATGAGGCGCCTTTTACACCGGCTGTGTACGCGTTAAGCACGTTAGGAGGTGATCATCCGTTTCGTCGTGTCTCTTTATGTTTCTGGTTGAAGTTCATTCACTTGCGAGAATTGATGGGCCAATATATCCTCTGGTTCCGAGACAAAATTTCTCTGTTTCCTCGCGCGCTTGTGCGGAGCGAGGGTAGAGACAGCGAGAAAATGTGTGGAGAAGGAGACGCAGCGTATGCGCGCAGACGCACGCCATGAACGGAAATAAATTTCACTTAGAAATAGAGGATATATATTAAATTCACCGTGGAGCGCGAAAACCGCTTGGGCATGTTACGGCTGTGGAGACCAGGGTGTGTGGGTGGATCTCCAGCCAATTAATACAGGTCCTTAGGGGTAAGTACTGAACTTGTAAGATTTCGTACTCATGACACGTCATCGATCGATAGTCAATATTATCGATTTTCGCGCTTATTGCACGAAATGCGGCGAGGAGTGGTGATTGTTGATGGGTATGGGTCTCCTAGTTTGGGTACTTTGCTCATCAAACATTATTGACTAATAGCAACCAATAATATAGATTTTTTGCCTGTCGCACAAACTGCCGCAATGAGTGTTGATTGTTGATGACTGTATGTCCCCTGTTTGGCAATTTCTTCTCATCATGTATTTCCCCTGTTGCGCAAAAGGCGGCGATGAGTGGTGTTTTTTATGGTCACAAGCTTCAAAAAATGTAGTCGTCTGTTAGTGGTTTCATTTCTCCAAACTGGAAATCGTTTAACTCAAATTCAAGTCCGAAAAAGAATCTTCGGGGGAAAAATGCCGTAAAAATCTGAAAATTTAGCTTCCTGGCAAGAGTAATGATTAAGCAATGCCGTTTAAAAGCAAAAAAAGCTTCAAGAACATCTTGAAATATCTTAAAAAAATGACTTGACGTAAAATAGCTTGAAGTAATTAAAAAGCTAGAAAATGAAGTGAAAAAAAAACTGAAAATATGATTTGGCGGTCAATCATAGGCCAACTATCGAGAAATAGTGACAGACGAGGGATCGGATTTTACAGTCTTCTCCAAAATACTTATCAAAGCAAAATCAAGCGCGGTATGGATTGGAGCGTTGCGTTCACCTATGTATGTAGCTTGACATTTGCTGATTCCCTTTTTATAGCTTTCGAAAATAGCTTAATGTGTCCGTTGCGCGCTTGATTTCGCTATGATAAATTTAACGGAGAAGCTTGTGAAATCCAATTTCTCGTCTGTCACTATTTCTCGATGGTTGGCCGATGACTGACCGCCTAGTCGTATTTTTGGTTTTTTTCACTACGTTTCCTAACCTTTTTATTACTTCAAGCTAGCATCCTAATAATTTTTTAAGATATTTCAAGATACTTTTGAAACTTTTTAACCTCTAAACGGCATCGCCAAAGCGTTACTTTTGCCAGGAAGCTAAATTTTCAGAAATCTCCCAATGCAATTGATGCCAGGTGGCTGTCGGAGGGCCGGCTTCCCTTGACGGATTCCAAGGCATTCAATCTCCAATACCTTCACAATAAGGCGTCGGTTACCCAACAGACTCACGATTTACCAATGATTCAAACTCAGAAAACAGAGAGTGGTTCTCAGCGCGTACGATGATAACCGGAGCCTAGGGAGGATCAAGCATGGCCAATTTCAGGGAGGGGTCACATGCCTGCGCCCAGGGCGGAGGGTGGTAACGACGAAAGCACTTCGTCTGACGGTTTGACGACCTTTTCTGGTTTGACTCACACAACTTCCAAGCCACGATACTCCGGCGAAAGAAAGATGTTTCTTTGCCCTTCTGAAAGTGCTTCTATACTTTCTAAGCGGTACATAACTTGTTTTAGGTAGTAGTTTCTATTTTTTCACTCCTGCCGCTGAACTCTTGCCTAGTAGTGTTCTATGGCACATTTAGTTCAGTGACAATTATGCATTTTGCGGAAGGTTAGATCCGAGCCTGTTATCGACCCTTCGAAACGTGCATCCTCGCTCTGGAAAGGCAGTATTCAACTGAGTTCTCTGCGCTATTTAGGGACACTGCTCACGATAAACCCCGTCCTTTAGGTTTATTTGAAAAACAATGGTGGTAGCCCTTAAAAGCAGAACAGTGTTGAAAAACGGATCCGAAAGCTTTCACCAGAAGCAAAAACAGTTTTGAAGATTATCTCAGTGGGCAAGACCGGCCTCCTTGGGTCTAGCTGTTGTCGTCAACACCGACACGTCTCTATCAGGCAGCGTCCATACGTTGCGAGAGCGTGCGGCCACGCAAAATCGATGGCCATCGAGGGCAGACGGTTTGCTAGACGCTCTTGCGCGCTTGCGCTCGCTCTCGTGCGCTCAAGCTGGCTCTCGCTCGCTCACGCCCTCTTTGAAAGAGATGTAACAAGATTCACGCCTATAGCTTCATCCCTAAGGCACCAAGTATCGAAGATTGTTTCGAGCTAATGCTTTCGTATGCCCTAGACCCACCACGGCTGGCACATTTCGTGGTAAATGAGCTGTCAATGTGTCGAGTCTAGTGATTGATCAACAGGTCAAACGTTATCAAACGAATCAACCCGAGGCAGCAGATAATTGCCTGTGCCCTCATGACATCGAGTTCCCATCAACGTTGGGAGCGTTGAGGAGCGTGGAACAGCGAGAGCGCGCGTCCCCGCGACGTATGGACGCTGCCTCACTGCCAAGTTCTGATCTGCGATCATCGGCCGTGGTTGTTCATTCAAAAGAAAGATTATGTTTGAGAATTAGTTGTCGAAAACTTCCGGAATTCTTCTTCAGGCAACAATCTTTCAAATCCACAGCTTAATTTGATGTGAACCACGGCTGATAATCGCAGGTCAAAGCGTGGCAGTGATGGAGCCGTACGGTGTCGACGCAAAAAACTAGACCCAAGGAGGCTGGCCTTGCCCACTGGGATAATTTTAAAACCCTTCTCTGCCTCTGGGAATGCCTTTAGCTCCGTTTTTTCGACACAGTTCTCCTTCTGAGGGCCACCACATATATTTTTCAGTGAAGGCTCAAAGGCGAAGTTAATCGTGAACCGTGCCTTTGATGACGAAACGAACGCTCTAGATCCACCGACGCCCCACACATCATCTAGGATTAAAACCTTATCACCTTAAAAGTATTGTCACGTGCGTTGCATGCATCCTCGTTGTCACAGTGGCACTCAACTCGCAATAGCTCTCTCGCGAAGTGGGAAAGATCTGAAAATGTGACGTGAGAGCAGTGAAGATTGTGCGTTCAGGGTACGCAACTCTGGAACCTTTGATAAAAGTGATTTTTTTCTTTCTAGTTCTACAGGCTGGACGATAAGTATAGACGCCTACGACTTGATTTTATTCTGTTGAAAACATGTTTCCCTGCATATTGTGGTGAGAGAGTACTGATCTTTCTCTCACTCTTGTGAAATTGATTGTCCACAACAGTGTACACGAAGTGATCTCTGGACCGTCAAACAATAGCTGCAAATGTGAGTACTGGAAAGGTCGTGATGAATACGATGGAAATGCTTCAAAGGAAATAGTTTATTGACGCTGTTCAGTTGAGAATCACGTAAAAAACTGAGTGATGTGTGTATGGCATTCAAAATGATACCCCGAGTCGTGAAATTTGATCCGTCACTGTTCTTCACTCTTTCAAAATCACGAACAAAAGGCGACTCCGTAAAAATTTCGGATCGTAAACCAAGGTCGAACTTTGAAGCCTTCAGTTTTACTTGTCGAGCGTTGCCGTAAGTTATGGAATACAGCCTATAGCTCCCTTCTTTTTAGTACAGTTCAAGCGTTCCGCTAAAGCTAAGAATCTTTCTGAATAAGAGTGCGGTTGAAAGCGATTTTATTCTTTCTCCCTCTAGTTATCTCACGTTTGTCTTTAAAGGCACAGTCCAATCTCAGGGACGAAATCCGGGATTTTCACATAATTGTGAAGAAGACCCACCCCATATAGCCCCTGCCAAATGCGAGCTCTCAATTCCTCCAAATAAGCGAGATATAGGAGGAAGCCACCCTGGGGCGCCCACCTCGGGAAGCCACTTTGGCACGCCCCTTTTACGATCTTTCGAGCTCAACAGCGGCGAGATGAGCGATGGTTCCCGACCAGTAGCCCCGTTCTTCCCTTCATTCACAGCCTCTTTCTTTATTCAGGTCGATTCGCATACATAGATTGCAAATGACGGAAGTTACAAGCCCCGGAAAACTCGTCCACCATGATTCCGTAGCTCAATATTTGAGGAATCATAACTTCGTTCCTAGGGGGTCTTCCACGATTCCAGAGACATCATTTAAATCAGCGTGAGACCGTTTTCAAGATAGGCAGAAAAACAGAAAAACGAATCTGAGGTTGGACTGTGCCTTTAAAGGCACAGTCCAAGCTCAGGGGTGAAATCTGAGATTTAAACATAATTGTGAAGTAGACCCACCCCATATAACACCTGCCAAGTGCGAGCTCTCAATTCCCCGGAATAAGCGAGATATTGGAGGAAGCCACCCTGGGGCTCCCACACCCGGAAGCCACTTCGGCACGCCCCTTTTGCGATCTTTCGACCTCAACAGTGGCGAGATGAGCGATGATTTCCGATCAATAGCTCCGTTCTTCCCTTCATTCTCAGCCTCTCTATCCATTCAGGTCGGCTCGCATATATCGGTTGCGAATGACGGAAGTTACAAGCTACGGACAACTCGTCCACCATGCCTCCGTAGCTCAGTTTTTGAGGGGCCATAACTTCGTTCCTAGAGGGTCTTGTACGATTTCAGAGACATTATTGTGATCACCGTGGGGCCGTTTTCAATATAGACAGAAAAACAGAAAAACGATTCCGAGGTTGGACTGTGCCTTTAAAGGCAGTCTTAACGATGAAAACCCCTTTTTACAGTTTTCGATGTGTTTAGGTAGCTAAGTCCACTCAGACGACTTCAATAGACAAAAGCCCCCACAGAACACTCAAATACCGGAGAAAAACGGTTTAAAGAATTTCCTGAGAAAAATTAATTATGCCTGCTTGCGTGTTTCAAGGAACTGCGTACAACGCATCGAATCTGACGTCGGGGGAATGGTTTCGCTTTTGAAAATTCTTGGGTAAGTGGCTTTGCTTTCTGTTACCTGTACAAAAATCTTCCAAAAATAGGAGGGGCCAATGTACATGCTGGGATGTTAGAACCTTCCACAATGAAGAATATTCGAAATTTCGGTACTTGTTTCTACAGTAGAACGCGAACGTCCAATAACAGGGCAACTGTTTTAGGACGTGGCCCAGAGATTTTCGCCCACTTCCTGACAGTTTTTTGTCGCACATCCGTTCTTATTCTTCTCAGAAGGACCCAAAGCTTACATTCTAGCGAAAAATCGGGAAACGTTTTCATCGTAAACACTGCCTTTAAAGGCAGTGTGTACGATGAAAAAGTTGCTGATTCCGGTGATGCCTCTGGAATTGTACAAGACCTGGGAGCGGAGCTATGGTCACTCAAAAATTGAGCTAGTGCAGCATGGTGGACGAGTTGTCCGAGGCTTGTAACTTCCGTCTTCTGCAGCCAATGTACGCGAGCTGACTTTAGCAAAGTTGAGATTGAAGGAAAGAACGGGGCTATTGATTGGAAACAGAGGTGTGCATTTTCCGTTTACCGATTTACCGATTTTCGGAATTTACCAGTGTTTTCGGTAAATTTTGATTTACCGAATTTTTCTCGAAATTTTTACCGAAAAGAAGAAATGAGTATTTGTCGCCCAATCGGCCTAATTATTACTCGTATTTCACGGAATCGCCACTTTTATGACATGCCTTTGGTTCGATATCCTTCTTCATCCTTCTTTTCGTTACTCTTTTTTTCAATCCCTTTGGCTTACTTTTAGAATGCTCAAACAATCTTATGTATATGTGTATATGTTTATTACACTCACATAAGGCAAATGCGTAATAATAATAAGAAGAGATGCACAGAAAAACTAACAAGACCGGGAGAAAGAAAAAAACAGACAGCAAAGCTTGAGCAAAAATACTCCTATTCTTCATACACCCTACCAATCAAACAAACGAAGATCTATCTCTAGAAAAGAAGAAACAATCGAAAAGGCTATGTTTCGTAGCTAAGAACTATTTGGGATACCCGTCGCCTAAACTGGCCCAAGGAAGCAGCGCCGGTGACTCTTCTAGCAATTTTCAGGTATGCGCTACCCGCCCTATGAGGAAAAGACCTAACCCTAACACTGGTAATTGGCCGACCGAGAAATATTTTCATTATTTCACCTCTAGTTCTCGATGTGACTAGTTTGAAATAGGGTGCAAGCCTGAAAATACTGCTGTTTTCCAGAAGTTTGCGGACCATGCAAAGGTCAAATACTCTGCGCCGAGAATCCAACGTTGGCAACCCAAAATATTTGTTCCTTAAGTGGGCCCTGGGTATCCTGGAATTCAGGGAACCACCGATGCGAATCAACAGTTTGCGAGTGAAACTATTCTGGGGCGGCATGCATGAACGCAGCGAAGGGTGTCAGGGAGCCGCTCCGCGTGCCATGCGCGCAGCGTCGAGCAACGGGGCGGCCCCGAATTTCGTGGCGTGTATTGAGGTGCCTGATTTTCGGGGCCGCCCGTTGATCGACGCTGCGCGCATGGCACGCGAAGCGGCTCCTGACACCGTTCGCTGCGTTCATGCATGCCGCCCCTGGACCTTTTCGAGCGCGTTGATATCCTTTTTCTTGTGCGGAGCGAATACTGATGTTCCAGATTCCACAATGGGTCGTATATAAGTCTTATATGCTCGGAGCAGAACCTGTTTGTTTTTTCTTTTCACCTTTCGTATCACGTTTAATCTTTTCACCTTTCGTATCACGTGCTTCTTCTCATCGAGATACTACCACGAGTAATCATTTTTTTATTAAAGGCAGTGGTCGCGATTAAATATGCTTGTCGTCTTCTTCCCTCTAAACCCTTTTCTGGGTCTCGAGTGGTAGGACCTATAAGAAAACATCGCGAAAAAACCACCGTTTTGGGCCAAATTTGAAGCCTGAACTTTCTTGTCTTTTGATGGTGGACGAGCCGAATCCACACCTTCGCCATTAATGACTTCTTATATCAAACACATCAGCCGGCTTGAAATTGAATTTCAATCAATGAACCTTCGAATTTATGAACATCTAGTCAAAAACAGTGACTGAAGTTCTTTCTTTCATTGCTCAACTGTTTTTATTAGGTAAGTTCGCACTTATTTCTTCCTCCGAGTGTCGATGATTTTCGACTGCTTGGCATGAGACTGTGATCTTTCTGTGCACGTGTGCACGAACTGGAAGTTTAGGGTCTTAATAACTCTAATTCTAGCCCGTTTTTCACCGCGCAACCTTCATAGTTTTTGAGCTGTTTTTGATCTGAGCTGATTTTGGTAGTTTTTTCGATAACGTTTTTCATCGTGACCACTGCCTTTAAGAAATGTTAATGGATTTGCAACGCAGCAGAGTCCTGAAGCAGATAATTCAGAAACTTGAAAAGTTCCTCTCGGAGCCCCCGGACACAACACTGAATCCACTGCAGTTATGGAGCGACTCCCATGTTAAATTATTGTACTCGCACTTTTCCTCATTGACCAATAAAAAATTTCGCGCGCCTCCGGGCACATTTGAGGCGGAAAGGATGTTTTCCTCAGCTGGCCAGATTTTCAGTGACTACAGAAAGACCTTGACGGCAGGAAATTTTGAAATGTTACTTTTTTATCAAAATCAACGTCCCGCTGGTCGGCTTCAGCCGTTGAGCTCAGCTTAATATGTAAACCTCACTCATTACTTGCACTATCATCATGCACTATTGAAAACGATACATAAATAATATTGGTAATTTATGCTATCGTATGGGATATGCACCAAAGTCGAGGTCAGAGTTTTTACCGAATTTTCCGTTTCTACCTATATACCAAAAAAATTGGTAAAAATTTCCGGTAAAAAATTTACCAAAAAGATTTTTCCGCACACCCCTGATCGGAAACCATCGCTCATCTCATGGTCTCGAGTTTTCATTTGTTCAGGTAGGAGGGCAGGGCATTGCGCTTTTGGAGTTTGCCTTGCGCTCAAAGTTGCAACTTCGGGTTCTTTTGGAGCTCTTCCTGGCTCGTTCTCATGCGTCCTTTCGACGTCAACGCTACAGTATCCCCCTCCACAACTCACTGCTAGTGGAAACTGAAACACATTTTATATGGCGAACACTGCCTATAACAACGTAATAAATCATTGTTATTATACGCGTTATAACTTGCTCCTTTTTCACAGATTATGAATGCACGAGAATGCCAAGTAAAATCTGCGCAAGGCAAAGCGTAAAGAATGTGAGTGAGAATCGGTTTCCCGGGGTCCTAAACTTTTCCATGACGTTTATCGCGTGCAAGGAATACTCAGGTTGTTGGTACGTTGAAAAAGGACGAAAGTCATGAAACACTTTCCCTAGAAAAAATATGTGATCGAACTCCTAAGCTCTGTACATACTATACATCCCTTGTTAAAGCTTCAAGCAATAATCTCAGAATAAATCTGACTAGCCCACCTTCCAATGGAACTTCTCTTGCTGAGGATTCAAGAATTGCTCTGCATTTATCCGGCATTTTCTGGAAAAAAAATTGAACTGTTAATGTTCAACTAACTATGCAGAGTCAAAGATAGGGTATATCATGTGCATTGTCAAACTCAAGGGAGGAATGAGTTCGGAGCTGTTGGTATAAGTTTTCGGAGTAGCCATGCACCCATACACCCCCTCTTTAGAAGCCTTCGAAGAGACGAATCCTCACAACCCAAGTGATGATTTAGAATTGGATCACAAAAGCCAGAAATTTCAGAATCAAAATTCTGTCCGGACCCTGCCTCTAAGCGAAGTCCTGATAGTTCGCAAAGCTCGAAGTCTGGATGCTGGTTATCCATAACTAGTCTAAGGCTGGCTGAGGACTCTACCCGCCGTTTGCTGTGCATCTAACTCGGCGCTGCTGGGAAGTGCACTTCATTCCGAAGGATCTTGTCCAAGGTTTCGACGAGCTTTTAATACAGTTTTTTCTTATTCATAGCAATACCTCTCAAAACGGTGATATCGAGTCTACTCTGCCAATTCGAGACTTGATGCTTCAGCAAAAAAGACTTGATGCTCATGTACAAGTCGGCATGAAGCCTTAATTTGCCGCGTCAAATTCACTGTATGGGTGAATTTGCCGCTAGGATAGGTGAGAATGAGGTGAATATCCCGTGAAAATGGTGCGAACTGGCAGCGAGAGAGGGTCCAATTTACCCCGAAAATGAGGTGAAATTACCTCGAAAAATGAGTGAGTTTACCTCGAAAATTTCACGAATTTGATGGTCCACTGCGCAAGAAGCCCCGCCTTGTCCGAAACATGGGCGTAATCTCTGCGGAGGTTTGCGGTGAGGAGCCACTCTCTGCGGACCGCGGCGTAACTCGCCCCCCCCCCCGCCGTGAGGATACCCACTGTATCCTCCCAGCAGCCAAAATTATGCTGGCCTCCGGAGAGTGACCCGAAGTCACCTTTCAGGGCCGGCATCAGAATGCCGAATGAGGACTCTAGTGTGATGAGGCTGCTTTTATACCGGATGTGCTGATAGTAAACATATCGAGGCGTGATCAATTGTTTGATCATGTTTTCGCTGAGATTTTTCCACTTGTTTAGAAATTTCTGATATGCCAGCAACGGCAGTAATTTCACCCTTTGCGCTGAGTGATATCCAGCCGCTCATTAACTGATATGCATTAACATGTTAGCGCTGGCGGTATTTTCACTCCTTGCGCTGACTGATATCCGACCGCTCAGCAAATTCACCCTTTGCGCGGATAAGCTTTGATGACGGCGCTAAAGGTGAATTTGATGCTTAATGATAACAGAGCGTGATAAAGGCCGCTTTCCCCGAAGCATCAAGTCTCGAATTGGTAGAGTACTCAGATTTGAAGCTGATGGCAAGAAATCTATTAATCTCTATGCACACGGAAACCCTTTTCCACCAACTCAACCCAAAACAACTACAGGGGGTAGAAGTCCAAAATTTTTCTCCGTTGGCGGTACAGGCTGTCGATAACGGGTTGCATTTTAGAAACTCCCAGGCTTGGATTTTTTAGGAAGAACGCACCTACCTTATGGTCTCCTTGAAAACCGTAAGAATGGATCACCGGGTAACTTTTATTGTACTTTTGGAAATACATGCAGCTTGCGAATTGTGTTGGTGGTATGTGTCCTTGTTTTTCGCCCTAAATGACAAAGGTTTAATCATAGATCATGAATCTATCTATGTTTTAAGAAAAGTTCTTGGAGGCAGTAAAAACGATACGTTACTGGTTACCGTGTTCTGATGTGCTACAATGCTTAACAAAACTATGAATTTCGCTTTTTTTTCCCATTTTCTATGAACAGTACATAGTTCAGAGATTGTGACGATTACAAACAAGTACTAGCAGAGAATTTCCCATCTTAAATTCTATCATCTTTCGGAACTGCCCCCCCCCCCCCGAAAGTGGTTCCAAACATTTTTCAAAAAGATCCTCTATTTAGCACCGTATCAGAACATTGATAGTACTCCGGCTTCGAGAGATCAGTGGACCACAGATTTGTGTTACGCAGCCCAAATAACCCCCTTGTGGAAGTTTCGAAGCGATTTAATCGTAGCACTCTCGGAATCGTCAAAAGTTGCGTTTGGCCAGCAAAAATTTCCCCATTTCAAAGCTTCAGACCTGATCAGGCGGATTTTTGTAAATATGACAAAGGCCAAAAATATATATATATAGAAAAAAATCTCCAGTGAAATGTTTTCTCCAGTAAAATGTTTTCAGCTCAGTCTGAGACAGCTTTTTCGAACACCCTAATACTTGCCATTCGTGTGCCCCTTTTCACTTACTTACTTACTTACTTACTTAAAGGCAGTGTTCACGATAAATCTCGTTCTCGAGGTCTCGGTGTGAAACACTAAGTTGGCAGGTGCTGTAGAGGATAGGGTCGAAGAAAGCAACGAAAACTGGCCAGAAATAAATACAAACGGCTTTGAAAGCTCTCCCGATGCGCCTACCTATCCCGGTCCGCCCCCCAATCGGACGAGCTTGTGGCGCCGCACACGTTTCGATGGCAAATTGCCAAGCAAGTCTGCCGCAGTTAGCATTATCGATTCGCGCAGATTTTGCGATTAGTGCGCGCTTGCCGAAATCAACACGGCCCATGATTCTCGTCCACGCCCTGAATTTAGAAACCGTTATTTTGACTTATTCTGGGCGTTTTTCTTCCCTATTTCTTCACTATTACTTACCTCAAGACCAAACAATCTCATTTTTGGGTCGAACTCGAGTGTGATATTCATAGTGAACACTGCCTTTAAAGGCAGTGTTCACGATAATCTTCAATCTTTAGATTGTTCGCTATATGGATTAAGTGGCCCTCGGCCAGAACTAAAATGACGTTGAAACTGAGAAAAACGCACCAGAAGTGCTCGAAATCCTTAAGTATCACCCCGCCTCTTAAGTATCACAGGAAGTGTTTGTTGCGACAATGAAATGTTTTGTGGACCCGTCTTTTGCAATTCTCTTCTATCTACTGCTCCGTTCTTTCCTTAGGGCCCTAGCTAATCCTGTGTTGCCTGAAATATTCTTCCATTTTTGATTAGCTCCATTTTTTACCGGTGACAACCATCGTGAACATGTTCATCTATTCGGACAACTAGTTCATGCTTCGAAATAATGTCACTGAAATACGACGTTTTAATGCGTTTCTCGCCGTTTCTTCGTAATTTTGATAATACTTGGGGGCCAACGCATTGTTTTATGTGAAAAACTCGGGGACGAAAATCATCGTGAACACTGCCTTTAATCGGTTGGCCTTCGCCTGACGCGGTCATTCCGCATCTTCACTTAGGTGTGCCGTCCTAGTAGTCAGCCGTGTTCAATTTTCACGGTTTTCAGCCACAATTTGAACATATTCCATCCAGCTGTCACTATTCCATTTGCTGCGAAACGAAACATCGCGCCTGAACTGTCTTTCGATGCCGAGTGACTTCAAATCCTCTTTAACCACATACGTCCAGAACTCTCGCCTACGCCCAGGTGGCTGTTTCCAAATAGGATTTGGAAGCATTTTTAAGGCGTGTTGTACGAGACGATGCGGCGTTCTTCTTAGTATATGCCCGAGCAGTCGAAGTTGACCCGAGATTTCATCAGAAGTTTCTAGAAAGACGGGCTGCATAAAACCGAGCGGAATTTGCGTCAGATTCGGATTCGTGCTTCGCTCACGATCAAAAAACAGTCAACAAACAGGTGATAAGCCAGGCAGAAATCAAAAACGGAGAATCAAACGAGAAAAGAGCTCTACTCAAGAGAAAAACCTGAACAATTCAAATGTTGCGCGTGATTTTCGGTGTGTCTCTGTCCGTAAGTGCAGACTATTTCACAACTCACGTTGACACCGAAAATCACGCGCAAACCGGGGAATCCTACGAAAACAAACTACTCGGGGCTTTTCGAGTGTAATCGCGGGTAATATTTAGTGTGTTGCGTTTCATTAGTACAGACGATAAAAAAGGCACCACAGAGCTCAGGCATTTCGGGACATGCTCACCACCTGTTCACCCCTAATTTCAAAGTGCTCGCCACCCGCTGCCCCCTCATCTCAGCTCGCTACCCGCTGCTGGTATAGTGCGCCGCCAGCACGACTAGAAGTGCTATAGCGCGTCGCGAGCTCTTTGCGAGCCAGTCGCCCGCTATATTTCAAAAACCACAGTTGGCGTCTTCTTCCTCTGCGTCGTTTTCTCTTTTCTATGCTTTTGTTTCAATTTCTCTTTCCTTAACTCTTTCGACTTGTTGTGATTTAGAACTATGGTGACGTTTTCTACTCATCATACTATATGCATAGATTACCTATTGGTCTCCGTGGTTACTCTGACCCGTTAGCCACGCCATTGTGCGACCCCGTATTGTCATTTTACGAAGCAGCACATAAGAAATTGCCTTAGGTATACCCACGAGTATCCCAGATAGCTGTTAATTACTCGTACTGGGATTCTCGCGCAAAATCGCCTCCATTGTCAGCATTTTAATATCAGCACGTCGTAGAGTCATTCGATTCGCCTCCATTATCTGCATACAATTCGTAAATGGTGACGAGTGAACCATTACCTTCAACAATTCCTGCCAAACCCAACTAACCTACTTGAGCACTATTCCACTAAGATATTTTCCATCTAAACAAAGGCAATCGAAGCATATTTCTGAACGATTGAATAAATCGAGTACTTCCCTGTATTTAATTTAGAAATCCATTGGGGAAAAATCTTTCTTCTTTTACTCGCGAATTATGAATGACATATCAACGCCAAAAATGGAAAAATATTTGATGAATGTATTTAATCGGAAATTTATCCGAACAACCTTGTGACCATTCGATTTTTCAACGGTTTTCCATATTTCTTCATAACAATATAAATATAAAAATAATTAAATATAAGTCGTAAAATAAAAATATTGTAACAAAATATGAATAATTATAAGTAATGAGTGAATAAAAGTTTAATATATTGTAAAAAATGTCATTCATTTATCCCTTTCCGATAAATTTTGACCTAATATTGATCCAATTTTTGAATAAATTGATAAATTGATATTGAACATGAAAATTGAATTTTGACCCAATTTTTAAAGTTTTCCTCTTGCACATAATTCTTCACTTTTTATACCCTCATCCAGTGCATTCTAATACTTTTTTTCGAGATGAAAAAAATTCTTCCATTGCTACACAATGTATCATTCTCGAACCTCCCCGCACAGTGCACAAGGTGGTACTTAGCGCATATGGAGGTAAGATGCCCTTTTTAGTTGTTTGCAGTCCATTTTCTGGTGGTTATTTTTGCACAAAGTCTGCAGGTGTGGAAGGGGGCTTTTATGTGCTTTGAAAAGGCGGATTTAAAGGGCCTCAAATGCATTTGTTCCGCGGATGCAAAACTGTATGGGGGGCACTCAAAATTCACCCATAGAAATGAAGAGATTCATCTATGAAAATGAAAATTTCTTGGATAACTTTTCCACGAAAGCAATAATACAGTATCATTTCAGGAGGGATACTCGGAGCTACTAATTTCGGAAGGACAGCGGCAAGTTTCAGTGGAATCCTGATATGGTAAGTGCACTGCTACTAAATTTATGTACCACTTAAATCTACAAAAATCTTTTTTTTTCAGCGACATGAAACCCCGTAAAGCAGCTAAGAAGCAGGATCCGAAGAGCCATGAACGGGAAGAAGCATGAAGCAAAGGTGTCATGTGGATGACGCAATCGCTTGTTCATATGCTAAATTATTTTATTCGCTTGTCCTGAAATATTTGCATCAAAAATATGAATTAATTCATTAATTAAGGTGATGCGATATAGATGTGAAATTTTTTCTACTTGTCGGTTAATATGATATAGGGTTAGAATATATACTTATCTTTGAAGGAAAACTAATAATTTTGGAATGTTTACAATTTTACTTCATGCGAGGATTTATTGCTGATCAATTATTGATATGGATTTGAGACGTTAAACCATGATTGTGAATATAATAATGAGTGAACATCCACGTGACGTCAAATGTTGATGTGAGTATATTGATTGCCGCAATAATAAACGCATTTTAACTAACTGTGAATCATAAATCCGAGACAGGATGATTAGATTCGTTGGAGCACGAGAATTTTATCATCGGGGCGGGAGCTAGTGGTAAGCAATCACGAAGGAAAGCTCCCAAACCGCTACCATTTCATCGGAGACCGGAGGGAGGCGAACGGGTGTGATTTGGCGAGCGCGCCGCCGAATTAGTGGTGGCGGGCGGCGAGCCCAGGCTGGCGAGTGCTCGCCACCCGCTGCCATCTCGCTCGCTGCCCGCGAAAAGGGTTGCTCGCCACCGGGTTTTCGCTTCGCGGGTGGCGAGCACCAACCTTCTGAGAGGGGCTGAAGCACTCGGGAATGAAAAACATTGCAAAATAACGAAAAATCCGATTCCAAAACCAGAACGAGAAGAATTCTAATATCACGCGTGATTTTCGATGTATTTCTGTCCGTAAGTGCAGACTAATTCACAATTGAGGTTGACACCGAAATTCACGCGCAAACCGGGAATTTCTGTAAAAACGTGATACTCAGGGCTTTTCGAGTGGAATCGCGGGTAAAATTCGGTGTGTTACGTTCCGTTAGCTATTGCTGCACGCGCGCATTTGGTTTCAAAATATGGCCGGTTCCCGAAAAAACCCAAAGCAATTCGGATTTCCTCTTCAGTCCACTTGAGAATCCGTGCAATTATTTAATATTCGCAGAAAATCTGTTCAATCATCCGAATTAGATGGATATTTGGGAAAGATATAGAAATACCGCTATTAATCATACTAATTTAATTATGTTGCATTCGGATGGTAATTCAATTCACTCTGGCTGGTCTTGTCATTCGTTTTAGAGGTCAAAATGTCGGAACAGCAGTTGAAATTTCGTCCATATCTTGACTTGGGGAAGCGGCGATGCTAGAATGATATCTTGATCACGAAAACCGAATGCCTTCTCTGTAGAAAACACAATGGTAGAGGTAGAGAAACGACCTCTCCTCACTCAAGATAGAGAGATAAATGCTGCGTTGCGGCTTCCTAGAGATATGATGCCAACCATATATACTGGACGTAGGTCGAAATTCAGAAGGATTCAAGGCAAAACCACGGTGTTATATGATAACTAAAAGCACTAATAACCATTATTGAATGGAGAAATTTGGAGGAACGTGGTAGAGAAGACTGATCCGACCTATTACTGAAAGGAGGCTTGGCTTGCTTTCTTGCGGCCTCGGCCGTTAATTATCACCTGCGGTCATACGGTCTGGGCGGCCGTTGCCATCAACTGCGACTTTTATTGGTGACGGGCCTCGCACGCATGGTCATTAAACCCCTACTGTATTCGCTATGGAGTTTTATTAATGTTCGAACACAGAGTACACAATTACAGTATAAGGGGTTCAATGACAATATACTAAGCACCCAAATACAAAATTTAACGTGTAGTTGTTAAGTCTCTGTAGAGCTTCGATTTCGGCTTTAAACCCTACCTTATGGTGTTTTTTTTTTTTGAGAGTTCGTTCATGTGGGATTAAATTTCCATTTAAAGTTCTGATTATTATAAAAAATACACGGAGTATTGTATTTTACGCAATAAGGTGTCCCGATACCAGTACCGCTTACTGTGATTTAGGGTGATTCGGCATGTTTCAAACAAATCAAATTCAGACCTTTTCGGATTAATCCAGCTGTGATTTGCTCGATCCAAGTACAGTTCTTTTGAGAGTTTTGGGTGCTTAGTATATTGTCATTGAACCCCCTATACTGTATATTTGGGTGCTTAGTATATTGTCATTGAACCCCCTATACTGTATATTTTGTATTTGGGTGCTTAGTATATTGTCATTGAACCCCCTATACTGTATATGTATATGTATATGTATATCAAAATTCTATTAAAGCCTATCCTCACAACATCTACTAATTAGTTTCGTTATCCGTCACCCAACCAGTCAAAACCAACCCAACCATTCTGGATTGCTACATTCTTTCAATTGTTCCATCCATCGATGAAGCGCTAATACCAATAACGAATACGAATAGAAGCTTACCAAGCTGATGAAAGAAGCCTATTACTACAACATTAACTCATATATAAAACGATGAAAGTGAAACAATGAAAGAAATGAAGGCAAAGCCGCGCCTTGAAAACTGCGGCGATTTGAACTGCGGCAGTACGCGCCGCGTCGCCGAGCGCTGCGGCTTTGCCTGCGGTCAAGTGGTTTCTGAATGCGGTCCGACCGCTTTTCAAGCGGCCCGACCGCTTGCATAGTTGTGCCTGCGGTCCAACAGCGGTGCGCTATCGTTGTGCGGCGGTTGGTCTTAATTCGAGACGTTGCCTGCGATCAGGTTTCTCCATTGTCTGAGGAGGTGTCCGCAGCTATCCCTTTTCTGGTTACTCGAACTATACCATAAGGCTTTTTTAATAAAAATTACAAACAGTTAAACTTGTTCATTGAACTATTGAAACGGGGAACTTGATCATGAAAATTCGAGTTTTCTGCACTCTTGATAGTGCGTTAATACTTCTGAAACGCAGTATTTTGCGGCCTAAAGGCAGTGTACACAATAAAAACCATGTCTGATTTTCTGGTGAAGATCAGCAACTGCAGGGCCTAGCGCAACCCTAACGTTGTACAAACTAAGAAAAATGAGCTCGGAACGGTCCCCTACGGCCCCAGAGTTGGACACCCGTCAGCTCGCCACACCTCAGATGCACTTTCCACGCCCACCGACGTGAATAAATGAATGCTCGAGATTGTGAGATGAGTGATGGTTTCCGATCAATAGCCCCGTTCTGACCTTTATTCCCAACTTCTCTCTTTACTCAGGTCAGCTCGCATACATTGGCTGCAAAAGACGGAAGTTACAAGCCTCGGACA
The DNA here is from genome assembly GCA_029168955.1 of Aplectana chamaeleonis. Lineage (NCBI taxonomy): Eukaryota > Metazoa > Nematoda > Chromadorea > Rhabditida > Cosmocercidae > Aplectana > Aplectana chamaeleonis. The sequence goes on along the minus strand of JAPDOI010000067.1, from coordinate 1,449,709 downwards.
ACTCGTTCACCATGCTTCCCTAGCATAATTTTTGAGGGACCATAACTCCGTTCCTAGAAGGTCTTGTACGATTCCAAAAACATCATTGCAATCAGCACGGGATTTTCTTCAAGATAGGTGGAAAAGCCGAAAAACGATTCCTGTGGTGAACACTGTCTTTGAACAAAAAAATACTAAGTTTCTCCACTTATGGCACTGAAATGTTGTACAGTAGGGTATTCGGGCACGACGAGTTCAAAGGCAGCATACACGCTCGTAAACGTATTTGAGATAACTATGAAATTAGAATGGTATGGCACAGAACACAGCGCCTACACATTTCGAAGTGTCAAAAACGACCCACAATGACGCTACACGAGTGAGAATCTGGCCCAGCCCCTGTATCTGCCCGCCCCTTGTATTTGCGTCCTCCTCCAAAACGGGGGGGGCGGGCAGATAGGGACAGGGGCTCTCTACACACCGAGGGAGGAGTTGTACCGCCTTTTGCGGCTCTAATTCCACTCGGGACCATTTCGCTTGCAATGAGTGGCGTGGCATTTCAAACTGCAAAAACGGGACAACTCCTCCCTCGGTGTGTAGACAGCCCCTGTTCCGGGCAGATACAGGGGCCGGGCCAAGTTCTCACTCGTGTAGCGTCATCATGGGTGGTTTTTGATGCTTCGAAATCCGTGGGCGTTTTTTTCGGTGCCATACCATTCTAATCCCGTAGTTATCTCAATTACGCTTACGAGCGTGTACGCTGCCTTTAATGGTAATGATATCTTTTGCAACTGATCACATTCAGATCGGATAACGACATATTAGAGGGTGCGTCCATAGCTTCGAAACGCAATGTGTAATGAAAAACTTTGGGACATATCTGACTTGAACAGGAACTTACAGTTTGTTCATAGCAGTATATGGCTTCCGTATAGATTATGTACAGAGACACCAGAACACACCAGAGAATAGCACTCCCTGAACATTAGCACTCGAAGCATTGAGAGCTATAACATCCAGCATAAGTTTCATTATGCAGGAAGTTCACACCGCAGTGTATATAATTGTGGTCTCAACACATCCAAGGTGTTTTTCATATTTCGGCACTAAATCAGCCATACACTACAAGGCAAGTGTCTGCAGCGTTAAACGCACTTGCGAGAACAAATTTGGTTGTTAGTGCGTCCTGGGTCTCAATAGTGGGACTGCTGTTCAGTCTGTTCCCGGATAGCTTTCCAAGAAGTTATAGGCTGGGAACGTTCGTTACGGTATCTACTAAAATTTTTTTTTGATAATCCGTAAACGCACCTCATAATCGTATTAAGGGAAAGAATAACCCAGCCTCTGAACAAAGTTTGGGCAATGCAAAATTTCGTCGTGGTAATAGGCGTTTTCCACCTGTACCCATCGTTGGTTGAGCGTTCACTAATACGAATCAGGCGGTTATGGAAACAATGACGCAAAAAAGACGCCCAGATCTAGCTTGAAAATTTTCCTTGCGATTTATTTGGTGGTGCTGATCGCGAACCTGTGGCACCTTTGTCGATTGTCCTGAATTATCGATATATTTCGTCCATCGAGCAAAAAATTACGATTATTTCGGGTGTGACTCCATAGATGTGACCCGAAATTTGTTCTTGGTGTTATTTGGAGTGCATAACACCAATCTGAGGTCCTACTATAGGTTTTTGATAGATTACCGTAAATTACGGTTGGTGGATGGCAGTTTGAGCAGAGTCTCAGGTCTGACTAAAAATTTCTCTGCTGGGAATATTCGAAGTGGTTGACACAAATCGTTGATGTTCGAAATGTGAATTTGGTCCCTAGATGGCATGACACCCACCGCAACCAATAGTGAATCTCAACATTTTGACAAATTGACCCCAGATTAGTGTTCCACACACTAAAAAACCCTGGAATACAAGTTTTAAGTTGAATCCTCTTTACGCGAGGCTCGAAGGAAGCTCATAACTTCTTTGAATCATCAGCTGGGGCGGAATAGTGCGCAGTCTTTTTTTAGCGGCCCAAGAAATACGACCAGTCTCATCTGTTTTTGGAGATGCGTTAGATGCTAAGGCCTTTTTCCTAGCTCGTATGCCAAATCAGGTGTTGATTTGACAGTTTCTTGGTTTATATTGCACTTAAATTGCGAAGACCACTATTGTAAAATCAACTAAAGGTAGCACTATGAACTCGATATCAATAATGAGTGATAGTAGAGTTGAGACTCTGGGAACGGGCCGATTTTCCTGCACCACACCGTTCAAAAAGCTGCCTGTTAAGTCTTTTAGCAATTTGTTTCAGAGATCTGAAATGTGGATTGGGATTGATCTAGTCGATCAGATATCAATCGATCACAGAAACATAATTACTCAGAGAGTCGGGGGTCCTATTTGACCACGATAGGCTTTCGATTCGACTACAATGCGGTTGGACGACGATACGGTCACGTACTTTCTGTCCACCACGTGGCCTAATCGCCGTCCAAGTGAGAAGCACGTGTCGCCAATCATGGCCGTTTAACTCGGCCACGATACGCTTTCGATTCGACTACGATGTGGTTTGGACGACGAACGAGCCACGATGCCCATGATTGAACACGTTGATCGATCGCTTCAAAATTGACCAGGCGCATATCAGCCGCACAGCACGTATATAAAGGATCCGATCCCATAGATAGCGCAGTCGGCCTCTCGGGCCGCTCCTGGAAGGTGACTACAAGTCACTTTCTGAACAATTTCTGACCGCTTAGTGGTCTCCCCCAAGATCCTCAAAGAGGGGAGCTCCCCTCGCTGTCGACGGTGGCGAGGGTGACATACTTGTCACCGACTGCTGTTGGGGTGACCCCCTGCTGCGGGCCGTGACTTGGACCGTATCCTTGTTGGGGGAGACCCGCTCCCATCGGAGAAGTGGAACCCCCCCCCCCCTCAGCGCCTTGTAGTCCTATCGAGCAGGCCACGCGCTGCCGCGTGGGAAATGGGGGTGCGGCGAGGGTTTTGCCTCTCTTCGCCACGTAGTCCTATCGAACAGGCCACGTGCTCCTCGGAGCAGCACGTGCTGCTGCGAAAGCTCCTTTCAACTCGACTAGGTACCCGATTAGGAAGCGCCGAATCGGACCCCCGACTCTCTGAGTAGGTATCGTATTATCTGTGCGTTCAAAGCTGCCTAGGTGCTGATGGCCAGCGACACTTCCTCTCTTGACGTCATCGATTGATCGTCCCCGGATTGAACGATGCCGCCGCACGTTAGCTAGTTACTAGCGGAGGCAAGTACGCATGGACTACCCCACGCTTTCTCTGAGAGAATTTTTTTTGCACTAGTACCGTGGTGCTCCCGCGATCCGCGCTAGTAATGTGTTTGTCTCCCCCTAGTCCCGCGACACGCGCCCGGGCCGGGATAGTTACCCAATTGACTTATCCGTTGACAATCTCATTCTCGTGCAATGATAGTACCGCGATCGTTACCAAGTTAACCGCTATAGTACCGTGGTGCACTCGCGATTCGCGATGGTACCGCGATAGTTTCCCCCCGGTGCCGCGCTCTCATGCTGTGCAGATTTGTAAAACAGCGCGAAATAAGGCACGGTCAATACCTTGTAACTTCGTGTTGATCTGATAGGCAACACCTCTTGGATGAAGCAGTGAGAGGGCATGGATGCGGTACGATCAGGGGTGGAGGCTGGCAGAATCTCGAGACCGCCCCGCGATAGTTCCGGGCTCGGTTTATCGCGGTTCCGCGATGTTACACCCCGAATATATCAATGTGTAGGCGCGATTTTCCCTCAGGTTGGAACTGGTAGAATCTGGCGATCATTCCGTTATAGTCCCAGACTCGATTCTTCTCGGCCCCTACCAGAAACCGAGAAAATTCTATCAGTGAACGATCGCAGAGGATTCTCTCAGAGTTTCTTCCTCATTTTGAGCCGGTCGATTTTGGTCTACCGGGGTTACCAAGTCAGAGCCGTTTTAGCTCTGTAATATTTTGCCGTGACCGACCGCTAAGCCGCTTCATACTCATCCGACTAAGATAAGCTTATTTGTCGTTTTTCTATCGGAAGTTCTTCGAAAAAATCCGAAGCTTCTGATATGCGTGCTTGGCTATTAGGATCATCGGAGTTGATTGCAGCATAGTGTTATTCTCGGAGCCAAATTCTTGTCTACACTTACGGACAACGGCTGCTGCATCACGCAATAGGGTGAGAGTCGTACCTGGACATTTTCTCGCGCAAACTCAAATGTGGACAGCAGGTTGACCCGCCCCTTACTTGAGCGGTCCGGTGTTAACAGGTTTTTTCGGGAGAACAACATGAACCTGCTATCAATCTGCCATCAACCTGTCGATAGCAAGTTTACAGCACATTGATAGGGGAACACATTCTGTCGTCGGTGACTATTGATTCCACGAATGTGCGAATGCTTTGAAAAAGATTTGAACTTCGCCTAAGCGGGTATGCTTGTGAAGAACGCTCCCTTTCATAGCACATTTTTTTCCACCAATCGGGAACGAAAATCATCGTGAACATTGCCTTTTGAGGCACAGTCCAACCTCAGAATCGGTCTCTATCTTGAGAACGGTTCCACGCTGATTCCAATGGTGTCTCTGGAATCGTTCAAGATCCCCTGGGAACGGAGTTATGGCCCCTCAAAAATTGAGCTGCGGAACGAGTTGGAGAAATGGTGGACGAGTTGTTCGAGGCTTGTGGCCTCCGTCCTTAGCAACCGCTGTATGCGAGCTGACCTGTATGAAGAGAGAGGCTGAGAATGAAGGGAAGAACGGTGCTTTTGATCGGAAAGCATAGCTCATCTCGCCACTGTTGAGCTCGAAAAGTTGTAAAAGGGGCGTGCCAAAGTAGCATCCTGGTGTGAGCGCCCCAGGTAGGCTTCCTCCTACATTTCGCCTATTCGGAGGAATCGAGGACTCGCACTTGGTAGGTGTTTAATGGGAGGGGTCTACGTCACAATTATGTGGAAATCTTGAATTTCGCCCTTGAGGACCCCCCTTGGACTGTGCCTTTAAAGGGACAGTCCAAGCTCAGGGACGAAATCGTATATTTCCACATAATTGTGAAGTAGACTCACCCTATATAGCCTTTGTCAAGTGCGAGCTCTCAACTCCTCCGAATAAGCAAGGTATAGGAGGAAGCCACCCTGGGACGCCCACATCCGGAAGCCACCTTGGCACGCCCCTTTTGCAATTTTTCAAGCTCAAGAGTAGCGAAGTAAGTGATTGTTTCCGATAAATAGCCCCGTTTTTCCCTTGATACCCATCATCGCTCTCTCTGTTCAAATCGACTTGCATACATCGGTTGCAAATGAAGGAAGTTACAAGCCTCGGAAAACTCATCCACCATGCTTCCGTAGCTCAATTTTTGAGGGGTCATAGCTTCGTTCTTGTGGGGTCTTGTACGATTCCAGAGACATCATTGGAACCAGCGTGGAACCGTTTTCAAGATAGGCAGGAGAACAGAAAAACGATTCTGAGGTTGAACTTTGCCTTTAAAGGCATCGTACACGATGAAAACCGAATTCCAGCTTTTGCGTTCAGTCGGACTAGTGGGTCATAATAATGTCGCTCAGAAAGTTTGGAGTTTCAAAATCGCCTCTGAATGGAGATTCGCTCACCTCAAAAAGGCTTCCTGGGTTTTGGGGGCCGGCCTTGGGGTCGATACGTTGTTACAAGGAACGAAACTCCGTTGTCGCTGCCGGCGATCGTGCGTTGACTCGTCGTAGGGCGCGATTCACACGCCTCTCGATTTAACGCTTGGCATCGATCGAAAGCAGCTGACAGCAATGGACGCAGCATGTTGGTAACCCTTTCTAGTTTCGTTCAAAAAAAAGATCGGTCGTCTGAATGGCGTCCTTGGTGAATTGCTTCCAACGCTGCGCCAAGGAACGAATCGTAAAAGTGTTCCTTGTGTTCTTCGCGCAACTATCCCAAATTGGTTTCGGCGGGAACTTCAAATTTGTATTGAGCTTTCCTGAAATGGGTTTTTCCTGAAAAGTTGACGTTTTTGAGGGGGCGTTTTGCAACCTTCAGTCACTATAGGCATATAGCAACTCTAAAAACTCAAAAACCCAAGTATGGTTTTCATCGTGTACGATGCCTTTAAAGGCAGTGTTCACGATGATTTTCGTTCCCGAGTTTTGCACTCAAAACAATACGTTGGCCATCAAGTGTTACCAAAGTTACAAAGAAACGGCTCGAAATGCGCTAAAACGTCTCATTTCAGTGACATTATTCTCTGGCCGGACTAGTTGCCCGATCGAATGAACATATTCACGATGGTTGTCACCGGTGGAAATTGGGGTTAATCAAAAACGGAAGATTATTTTAGGCAAAACAGTATTAGTTAGGGTCCGAGGGAAAGAGCAGAGCAACAGAGAGTAGCGAATTGCAAAAGACGGTCCACAAAAAAAATTCATTGTCACCAGAACAGCTCCAGTGGAGAGCAAAGAAGTGGGGTAAGAGTAAAGGATTTGGTGCTTTTCTAGGGCATTTTTCTCGAATTCATCGTAATTTCAGTTCTACCCGGAGGCCACACAATCGATCCAGCGATTAATCTCAAAATCGAAGATTATTGTTAACGATGCCTTCAATGAAACGAAGTGCGAATTTTAAAACGAAAAATGCGTAGTTAGTAATTTTGCGAATTCTGGCTTCGAATTCCTATATTTTTTCCTATACAAAATCTCCCTAAGGGTCAAGCTCAGTTGTGTTGCAGGACCTCAATCCAGACGAGTGTAACTGTACGCAACTCGTGCAGGTGCTCAGAAGGCGGCACAATCGTCATCATACACAAGCAACTGCAGGGCTTACAGTGTGCGAGGAACTGTGCCGCAGACATGTGCAATAATTGGTTCGAAATTCCAGGTATTCTCTACAGTTTGCGCAAGATTCGAAAGCGAGGACATCGAACGTCTTTGGACGTTTGAGTTATCAAATATATCGCCGACGAACACGGTAAGCTTGACGCAAGTGACAGTTTCCGCAAGATTACTAACTACGCATTTTTCGTTTTGAAATTCGCACTAGGTTTCATTAAGGGCTCGCATACAAACCAGTTCAAAGTTACACTCAGACGATTTTGAGCACCGAGCCGCCTGACCGTTCGGCTCGTGTTTCCTTGAAGGCAGTGTTCACGATGATTCTCGTTTCCAAGTTTTCCACTCAAAACAATGCGTTGGCAACAGGCATGTGCGGCAATTGCCGTTTGTCGTTTGCCGGCCATTTTTGGGACTTTTTTGCCGTTTGTCGTTTGCCGAAAATGTTGTTGTTTTGCCGGCAAAACTCGGCAAAACATTGAAAGAAAACGCGAGCTCTGCTCACGGCCATGTAGGCACAAGGGGTGAGCCGACTACCCGTTGTTCGCTAGCCGTTATCAGAGGGTTTTGAATTATCTGCTCTCCACTTCGCCGCCTGGCCATTTCTGAGCAAGATGAGGGATAAAAATCTTCATAATCTCATCATATGTATTCTAATAAGCGAGCTTTCATGGTAGGCTATAGAAGAAAAAGCGGTGGTTCATTATCTGGGTTTCCCGTGCCTTCATGGTCGTGAGTATAGGCTTCACGGGTTCTAGTCCCCCCCCCTACCGTCCATTCATTGACGCAGTGAGGTGCCATAATTGGCCTGCTAGGACTCAAAAACTGATGGATGGTCATACGGAAAGTATTTACTTTGTCGGATGTAGTGCAACATGTAGATAGCTCAACTCCAAAGTGGTGTTTCAGTTTCTGTTCCGGAGTTCTGACAGATTCTGGTGTAGCTAAAAGAAGCAGGAAGCATTCGTTCGACTCCCATGGACAGGGACTCTGAGAAAGCCTTCCGCGGCAGTGTCAGGAAAGTACCGCGACCCTCGACTGTGCCGCGATAACTACACGGTGGTATCGCAGCGGCACTTTGATTACTATGAGGCGATAATAAATTGCCAACGGCACAAAATTCTCACGGTGAACAAAATTGATGATACCCAATTGATAAAGGGTAGGGTATAAAAGAAATGAAGTGCGGTGTGTTACATTCACACACCGTCTTCCTCCAGATGTAAGTGGCTAAAGCTCGGAACAGACTAGGGAGTAGGAAAGCAGTCTCATCGGTGATAAGGATGTCACTATATCGGGCCTCAAACATAAAAAACTCTGAAAAGAAAAACGTCTACACTTCCGTGAGAATTTTGTGCCATTGGCAAATGATTAACTTGTATTACTGTGCCGTGGCGATTCTGTTGCAGTGCCTTGAGGGTCGACGTTGCCGCGACAGTACCGTGGCAGTTCCGTGTTAGAACTGCACGGCTCCATGAGGATGCATCAGCGAATCTGCGTCGACTGCGATGCACTGTTCTGGGCGATAGACCGAGATTTTCGCCAGTTTAATAGCCCAAGTATGGGGTACATCCCGAATCTCCTACATCGCTATAATGGGGCTAACCTCTGTCCCAATCAGACAGATGCCATAGCTACCTCAGGTGTGTATTTTTGTTCGTAGGCCCACCCACTTGTATTATGACTCATTTCATATGAGTTACTCGCCGACGGTCCTATTTTTGCTAGAACGCGGCCACCGATCGCGGAGCCGCAGAGGCACTACCGCGGAGCAGCAGCTGCACTATTGCGGGGCCGCCACGACATTGTCGCTGCGACTCCGCGATAGTGCCGCTTCGGTGCCTGTAGGAGCCAAAACGGCTTCCTGGCGAAGCCGCAGCGGCGATTTCTTTGTTTCCATGGGCTCTCACATGTCTTGTTTCTGTTCATCTGATGCCTTAAATTGGAACTATGCTCTTGAATTGAAATCATTACATTATTGACATAAATATGCAAAAAAAAAGGAAAAAACTAGAGCGGCACATGTGAATAGCTTTTGGGTCAATCTGAGGGTTAAGGTTTTTTGCCGTTCGCCGATTGCCGTTTGCCGTTTGCCGGCCGCTTTTGGGTTTTTTTTTGCCGATTGCCGTTTGCCGAAGTCTCAATATCTTTTGCCGCACATCCCTGGTTGGCAACCAAGTGTTACCAAAATCACGAAAAAACGGCGAGAAACGCACTAATTCGTCTTATTTCAGTGACATTATTCTATGGCCTGGACTAGTTGTCTGGTTGGATGAACATGTTCACGGTGGTTGTCACCGGATAAAAATGAGACTAATCGAAAATTGAAGATTATTTTGGACAAAACAGTATTAGTTAGAGCCCGAAGGAAAGAACGGAGCAACACAGAATGGAGAATTGCAAAAGACGGGTCCACAATAGATTTCATTGTCACAACGAACAGTTCCATTAATACTTAAGAGGCGTGCTGATACTTGAGGATTTCGTGCCCTTCTGGTGCGTTTTTCTCGGTTTCTTCGTCATTTCAGTTCTACTCGGGGGCCAAACAATCGATTTAGCGATTAATTTCAAAATCGGAGATTATCGTGAACACCGCCTTTAATCTCCGAGCCACTGCTGTTTGTTGTCCGGGCTCCTCCAGTTCGCCCGGACAGCAACAGCAGCGGCTCCGATAGCAACAGCAGTGGCCCGGAAAATAAGAAAACACGAGCAAACTGTTAGGCGGCTCGGAGCCGCGAATCGCCTGAGCAGGTACCGCATTGGTCTTGGAATGGATCTCCGCCCAGTCATACCGCATTCCAGCGTCACATCGCGGGAGTAGGAAACCATCCATGCGGAAAAATTCCACCGAATACACTGGAAATATGCAGTTGATGGTTCAAATAGCCATCCTGACCGCAGTAGTCCTCATAATGCATCACCCGTCTTGTTTGCTTCAGGCCACACCATCATGACAATCATCCGTAAGCAATGGCAAAGAACATTACAAAACTGCGCAAATCGCACGCAAAACTGCTCTGGGTTCACGTTTGTTGCGAGCCCGCAGCGTAAAACAGCGCAAAAAACTACCACAAAACACTAAGACCCTAGTTATACACTAGCGGAATGAAAACGTCCCGCGATGACATTGGCGCCGCTTGCTGCGTGGTTCAGGGAATCGTCTGCAATATTGCGTCTTTGACGCAATAATGCAGACTTGAATTTTCCAGTTGTTTCAATTGTATTTTATCGATATTTCACGCCTCTGTCACTTGTTCATTTCAGAAAGTCACTAGAAATGTATTGCTCTTGTCATAGAAATGATCACTATGTTGTTCTGATGATATTTTAGCAAATTTAGATTTGAAAAATAAACAGCTGATGGAGGTTGGCAAACGTGTAACAGGGTAGGCCCCGCCAGGATACAACATACGGCGTGTATAACTGCTCGGAGCGGTCTTCCGGCGCGTTTTTCTGGGGCAACTCTTCCTTTTGGCACGCCTCAGCACATTTGGACGCACATAAGTTGTAGTTGCCTTTCTACATCCGCAGCGTCCCGCCGGTGTATAACTACGGCCTAAAAATAAGTAGTACGCAAATGCGCAGCAAAATATTTGCATTTTGCGTCAAAATCGTGGTTTCTCATTTTCCAGCACAAAGACGCGCTCCAATCCAGCTAGCACTGCCGCGTCGCGGCCAACGTCCTATGTCATTTGCTTAGCTTTGCATTTGTTTTCCTCTTTGCAATTGTGCTCCACTCAGAACTTCGTTCCGGGCTTCCCGATGCGAAAAACTGCATTCCGGGCGACCCGGACACTCAAAATTCGGGGCCAGATCCCGCTCCGGGCGACCCGCTAACCCCTCGCTTGTTACCGGCCACCCGGTTGACGAAAATTGCCTTCCCGGTGCAGCCGAATCTGCGCGTGAATGTACAATTACGGACGGTGTTTTACAATCTACGCCTAATATTTTTTTTATTCTCCGGTTCGTCAGTTTCCTCACGCATTATCGATTGCGTGTGATTGTTATTGACTTTTTGAAGTTATTGTTGACGGAACTGTCTTGCTATCTTTGATTATCGTGGATGTTTTTGAACATCTTTCATCTCGTTTCCCGTGTTAACAGTTAATTCATTGCGGCGTTTAGAACTACCTCCGTTATATGAGGAATTAGTATTTATTGCGAGTCGATAATTCTCATCACTCAGTATGCCGGATACTGAGATCACGTCTCCTGCGAATGCAGCTGATTCAGAATGGAAAGAGTCTGCGGCTACTAAGGTAATGTCAAAAGTTTTTTTTTCGATTTTATATATATATCGGCAATTTGTGTTTAGCTTTCATTTTTAAACATTTGAAATGAGATTGGTCTTCGATCTAATGAGGACGTGTTTGGTCTTCAGCCAATCTGAGCATTACCGATACAAATAGGACACTTTTACAGATAACCTGCTGCCAAATTAACATGTACATGGAACTTTACTTTTAAGTCATTTTTAACTATAACCAAATGTTTCCGGGAGCATTTAAACTGGTTTTGCATACCATCGTGCGCAGGAATTCTTATGACGGACCCCCGAAATCTCGCCGTGATCGAATTCAGGGGTTAGGAAACATTTTCGATTGAAGTCTGCGTAATTGGATAGGCCTGCTAAAAAAAACTCGCACCCTTATCGAATATTCGCCCAAGCAGGAGATTACCAACCAGGAGACTACAAGATTATTTCCACAATAAAGTCGTTGAATGAATGAATGAATGAACCCTTGGGGAAAAATAAAAAAAATGTATCTTACCTAAGTAAGGATTTAAAAAAAATCAAAAATGTTTTGCATACCATCGTGCGCAGGATGGAACGCAGCAATCTTCTTAAGCTTTTCATCGGTTACAGCTCAGGCTTTTTGTAGATCGTTGTCTAAGGCGCTAATCATACTCCTCAACGGCAGAGCGTCACGCGCGGGCGTGGCATTGGGGGATGAGTACTTTCTACTCGCGTCACGCGCTTGCTGAGTCTATGATTACTCCAGCGGCGACGCTATGGCGGATCGAATTAAAACGGGCCTTCACTTAATCGAGCGAACAAAATTTGTACACGCGTTCACCATCATGGTAGCAGATGATAGCATTGGAAGTAACTGTGGTAAAAAAGAATGAAATTGACGGTGGATTAATAATGAAAATTATGAAGGGTCGTTACTGGTGTAGCCGCCATGGCGGAGCGGGCGTATCGTTAGTCGACTCAGAGCGAAACTGTCGCGGTCGCAGACTGGAGATATAACAATGGCCTAACGCCCATGCGTGACGCGCCGGTTCTGAGGACTATGAATAGCGCCTAAGTAAAGGATGCTATTGAACCTCGGGGGGGGGGGGAATCGCATTTGGACACGGCCATTTTTTCCGCTCCGCAATTTGACCTGTAACCCAGGGTTACCCTCCCGAAACCTAAGTCTGGAGAGTCGTTGCGGCGCGGGAAATGGGTGTGGCCAAGTTCGATGTCATAGTGGCCCCCTCCATCTACGATAGCACACAGTGGAAAAGTCTGGGGGACGGTGCAGCCTGCTAAGCATAAGACTTGGCGGGTTGATCGCGGGAGGATATTAAGGCGCCGGTCGGACCGACGACAGCCATTGAAGTGTCGGTCGGATCGCGGGCTCCTTCGAAGTTTGTCGGTCGAATCGCATGCAGCTTCAGAGCAGTGCCTCTATGCCGGGTTTATTCCATGGAATGAAACGTAAAAAAAACGTAGTTTTACTTCATCTCGTCCTGTCATTGAAAACCGCAAACAACGCAAGGGAGCGAGTGGCCTCGGCGTATTACTATTGAATTTTCGAGCAACTTAACGACTTTGCAGATGTTGACATTGCACAATTGTTAACAAGCTTGCTCTTTGCTTGCTTGGAGAAGTTAAGACCCTATTTCATTCCTCTCTGCAATAGTCGCCGCAGGCGTGTAGCGCGCCTGACGCACGTATAGAGTAAGTATACTCCAACGGCACATCCGCGCGTCCCGTACGTGATGCGCATGCGTTGTTGAGTATGAATAGCGCCGAACCAGGTCCACTATGAAGCTTCACAAACGACGACGAACCCTGGGCTTTTCTCCATTATCTGGAAGACTCAGGGTCAGGCGTGCGTTGTCCTGCTGGACAAGGGGGAAAGGGGGCGTAAATATTGTCGAAAATTAGATTTTTCTGGGGGGGCATTAAAATTTTGGGAAATTCCACAAGAGTACATGCGAGGAAATCATCTACAAATAATGATGTAACAGCGGTATTTTAGGCAGTAGCCAAGTTTTCAGCTCATACGTCCAGAACAGCGCGTTTGGCCGAAATCGGACAACGCAGATTTTTCTTTCGAAAAGACAACCCTGATATTCCGAAGGCACTGTTCTCATCCTGGGCCCCTCTACAAACTGCGGTGAGATCGCCCGGAAACTGCAACTGGAAGTATTCAAAATTTATATTCGAAACTGCATTGCGGCGAGTCGCCGAAAAATACCGCGCTCCAAAGCCAAACCGAGCTATGTCGGTTTGGCTTCAGAGCGCGGAAACCGCAGAGACCGCAAGTTGAACAATAGGAAATCGAATTTTCAAAACTTGTGAATGCTTGCACACCCATAAAGGGTTTCACATACCCGGAGGTGTCGATACAAACCCTCGAACCCTGTGTGAAATCCTCCAGCTAGGTTTGCAGCGAGGTGTCCTGAAGCCTAGTGCAGGGTCAAGCGGGGTTGCCAAATTTCGCAAGAGGGGAGGGGGTCGCAAAAATTTGACCCGAAAATGAAGTTTAGGAGGGGGATCGCAAATATTCTGGATCAAAAATGAAAATTGGGTGAAGATATCCCAAGAATTCTCGATATTTCTGGCCTTAAAAGGGAAGGATCTTAGCATTGTTCAGGTTCACAGATATTGTTACCCTATACCGAAGAGCACGTCAAAACCATTTTCCTCGAGGCTTATCGGTAGGGTAGGAAGTGCAGTGATTCATGAATAAAAAAACTCAGTAATTTTTCTTTAATTTCACTGTTCCATGTCACGAGGTTTAAACGCTTTTTTTTTGGTGCTTTGAAGCAGTTTTTTCTTCTTTGCGAATTAAGGTCCCTATAGGGCTTTTCGCCACATCCGCCAACAGCAGGCCCCAGTAGGATTGCGACCGAATACAGCGGGGGCTGAGGGGGAGTGTAAAAAATCTGACCCACAATGAAATTTTGCGAAATTTGGGTAAGAGGTCGAAAAAAGTTATGACTCTAGTTTTCACCGACAAGGAAGGCGTTCCTAATTTTCTTCCGAAGAATTTAATTATCCGAGCCATTAAATTGAAATTGTTCACTTGCTTCGGCGGTCCATGTGTAGTGCCTTTCACAATGTTTGAGAATCGGGGTATATATAAACGTTGCGGGTGAATAGTTGTGAGGTCGTTTAACCAGTTTCGGTAGCTAGGAATAAGGAGATTCTGTATTTCAGGGCGTTGCCGGCACGAAGCGCGCATGTTGAATTTGTTTGTGTTTGCCCTCGAATGTGTCTTGCTGTAGCGTTTTGTTGAAGAGGATTGGGAGAAACCGAGTGGTCTTATGAATCGTGTAGGATGAAGAGCACTAACACGAGCTTGCTAAGATTCGTGAAAAATGATTTGGTTGCTAATAAGCTCTCCAAAATTAAGTTTCACTATACATTAGCAGATGAGGTGGCTTCCTTAAAATAGCTTGGCTGCCAGGGTAGGGCGCGGGGTGTGGATATCCTCAGGGGGGGGGGCTGAGCTGCGCAGGTGAGTAGGGGAGGGGGTGTCTGAGCTATTCTGGCACACCAATAGAACCATTCTGAATGGCTACTGTTAAGTATACACTATTTAGAATCAGCTTTTTTAACGAAGATCTCGATTATACTTTCCAATTTCTAGGAAAGGCTAACATTTTTCGAATATTGTTTAAAAAAGCAGATCGAGTCACGCTCCTGGGGTGGGGATTTGAGAAAATCGCCAACAATTTGTTCCCGGAGGGGGTCTGGGTAACATTGGCCTTGTCCACACCTCGTGCCGTACCCTGATTTCTTCTTTGCCGTCACCTTGTTCTATGATTCATTTGCTTGTATGAATGCTCTGATTTTATCATGTTATATGTAGCAATGTTGATCTCTTTATCAGTTAGGCTTTGAATTTTTTTCCCTTTCCTCTGTGATGTACCGGTGAAATTCGTTGCGTTGTTCACTAATTTCGCTCACACAACTGGTAAATAGAAGTTCTCGTGAGAAATTGTCACCCTCATGAATTGTTCTTTGAATGCAGCTGTTACTTAGATTGATAGAAGTGCTGTGAATGAATGTTGATACGTGAAATAATAATGAATCATTGTAAATTGAAAAAGGGAAAGAGTTCTCATGTGTACGCGCATATATATATATATATATATATATATATATATATATATATATATATATATATATATATATATATATATATATATATATATATATATATATATATATATATATATATATATATATATATATATATATATATATATATATATATATATATATATATATATATATATATATATATATATATATATATATATATATATATATATATATATATATATATACAGAGAATCTCGCACCGGGTCGCTGAAATTCCCAGACTTTCATAAATTTCGGCGACCCGGGGAGGTGCTCCGTGTCGCCAAAAATCATGATGCGGGTCGCCAGAGTTTCGAAATTCCGGCCGACCCGATTCACCATTCCGGGCGACCCGGACGAGCAGCGATTGGTCGCCCGGTATTTGGTGATCGGGAAGCGCGGTCCAATGTTCTGAGCATCTCACGCGCGGCGCAGCCGCACGTACCAGGACCAGCGCGATTTCTCAACATTCGGAATGTTTCAGAACGACGCAAGTTTCGATCGATTCCTGGATGACTTTCTATTTCTCGACCTTTTCGCACCGTGAACTCTACTCAGGATTAATCAGGTACCGCACAATTCTTAAAGGCAGCATGCACGCTCGTTAACGTGATTGAAATAACTACGGAAATAGAATGGTATGTCCCAGATTACAACGCCTACGCATTTTGAAGTGACAAAAGTGACCCACAATGCCGCTACATGCGTTAGAAGTTGGCCCCGCCCTGTATTTTCACGCCCTCCGTGCTTGCCATTTTCCTGTAACGCAAGGTTGCTGGTTCATCTTCACCATCGGTACTGTTGGTGGATTACCTAACAAGTGAACCACACACGTCACTGACGGCGAAGATGACCCAGCAACCCTGCGTTGAAGGAAAAGGGCAAATACAGGGGGCGTGAAATTAGAGGGCGGGGCCAACTTCTAACTCGTGTAACGGCATTGTGGATCGTTTTTGACCCTTCAAAATGTGCAAGTGTTGTAATCTAAGGCATACCATGGTATTTCCGTAGTTATGTCAATGACGTTTACGAGCGTGTATGCTACCTTTAAATTGGGTAACAGTGTGCGCAGTTTAGGGTAGAAGTTTGTTTCTTTCTTACTTTTTTTTCGCACTTTCTGAGAGTTTTTTGTTTTTTTCTGCTTTATTCGCAGCATTCTCTCAGGTGCATTTTTAAATTAATCATTTTTTTCAGCAGAGGTAAAAATGCCCCATGGCAGGGAAACCTCTGCCCAAATTTTCATTTTTAAATCCGGCAACTCAAATTTTCACCAAAACCCATTTTTTGCGCTCAAAGCACACTTTCTCTCACAATATATCATAAAGAAACTCAATCCTCATCTCATTTCTTGTTACTAATTTTTCATACGCATCTCTCACCATTATTCATTATCGCATAGTTTTACTCGCACACTTGTGTCGCAAATTGAAAGCTTCGCTCGCGTCTTATCCCCTCCTTTCGCAAAGTAGCTTTATTCTGTTCCAGGTAATAGCGTCCAAGACCCTGAACCAGCACTAATCATCGTGAGCAATCAAGGCAACGTTCCTAAGCCGTCAACTTCATCGACGCACACTGCAGGACCAGGCGAGTCCGACTCCGCAACCATCAAGGCTTATATTTAGCTCATCGCACTCAGCGCAAATGCTGAGGAGACGCGCACGGCCATGCAGCAATATAACTACCACGAAACCTTCGTCACCGCGTGGACAGCATACACACAGTACAGGAACGCACAGCACCTTCGTCTGAAGCATGCTGAGGACAAAGCGCAGGTGATTTAGAGTTTGTTCACGAAGCTACTGCAAGTCGGCGACGCAAAGACCGCTTCTCTCCCGGGTGACCATCCGCTCGACTCTCGGGAAAGCCACAGAGATCCACCAATCTGCACAGACGACAGTCGACAATCTCGACCAGCACATCTCCTCGCCTTTCTCCTTTCGTCCCAATCAATGGTTCGCTAGACGCTCCATTCTCGGGTCGTCCGAAGATTGTGCCAGCGCCCACAGTGGTCGCGTCGCATCAAGACGCAATGCCCACCTTCCCGGCAGAGGTACCGCATCCAGCGTTAGTTGCTCCGGTTGTCGCACAGGTCGCTCCGGCTGCCGCAGAAGTTACCCCGTAGGCGCACGTCCCGATATTGCTCTGCCAGAGCCGTATAACATGGTGGCAGAGCCTGACGCAGGTGATCACGCAGCCAACGCCAACAACCGCCGACGGGCGTCCGCAACTGTTAGAGGAGAATGAGCATAGGGTCGCGCGCTCGATATGCGTTGGGTATCATTTTAGCACCGGTGGCCGCACCCATCCGCGTCTTTTGGACCGCATCGAACATCACGGCATTTAACGGCAAATGCTTTAGATGCGGGACGGGATCGCTCAACGAACGGGTTGTTAGGACGCGCGCAAATGCAAAGCTTGTAAGAGCAGTCTGCATCATACCGCATTCTGGCAGCATAAAGCAAACCCCGCAGTTGCCATGAATCTGAACGGATGAGAGTACGTTAGGTTGCTCAAGAATGGTAGAACGGTAACTCAAGAGGTGCGTTCACAGTTCAACTTGCAGCTCTACCGTGAGAGATACGGTTAGAACTTTGAATAATTTTTTTATTCAACTGACTTGCACAATACTTTTATCACACTTGTCTTTTTTTACCTAACCGAGATCGATTCGCAGCACGCATTTCACACTTGTCGGTTTATCATCACGTCGGGAGTTGGCCATGTACTGTAATCGGTACACTTTCTTTTCTTTTCAAAATACGTGTTTTCACGTACAATACGTATATTCCCACCCCGCACTTGTCAATTTTTGAACCGCAGCCCTCAATTTTCTCCGAAACGCCCTCAATTTTCGCCGCACCCACTACTTACAAAAAAAAAACTAACATTGTTGTCGGATTCGGACTTGTCCTATCCTTATTTCTCGCATGCCTACTTTAGATTCGCACGCGTCGATGTCTCGATTCGATGAACACGGGTGATTCATTATGGTCTTTCCGCAGAGTACGTGTGTATCACACACGGGTTGTTCGCACGTTAGACGTGTAAGGGTCGCGATCAAAAATAGCTTTCACTGTCGCATTTCCTTTCTCGAAGCCCTGGGCTCTTGACGCATTTCTCACTTCAATCAATTTTTTTGATGCGCAGCGAGAAAGAGACATCTCGCTGAATTACAAAATCTGAGACCCTCGAAGGATATAAGAAGCATTTCCATAGCCGCACCCATGTCATCTTCGGTGCGCGATAATGATATAGTTGTCGGTGCAAGGAGAAAAGCGCACTTGAGCTCATTGTTGATGTACATATTTTTGTGTTTGTGTGTGAATATAGGGGAAGAGCATCTCTCCAAGTAGGTTTACTAAGAATTAACCCCTCAAATGTGATCAACACATTGGATTAACCCCCACAAACCTCTTCATTGGTGATCTTCACGAGTACGGGTCAATCTACGAGCGCTCTTAGGCCCTTCAAAATTCCGATAGTCGACGATGCTAGAATGTTTATAACATTTTTAACTCATGACGTGGCAAACCTCTCGTCTTGAGGTGTGAGCAGGACCTGCTCAAATACCTTCTTCTTGGGCCCCCAGTGTCTCGACTTCCGTACCTTTCAATCAGTGCATTGAAGGCCCGGCAGAGAACACCGGCCTGGGAGTCTTGGCGGCGCACTAGTAGGGCCCTAGTTATACACCGGCGGGACGCTGCGGAAATAGCAAGACAACTATTACTTATATGCGCCCTAACTGCGCTCAGGCATGCCAAAAGGAACAGTAGTCGCAGAAAAACGCGCCGGAAGGCCGCACAGAGCAGTTATACACGCCGCGGCATTCAGATTTGAAATTGGTAAAACATTACCAAAACGACATAACGAGCACTGTAATGACGAGAGTAATTGATTATTAGTGCTATTCTGCAAATAAAAAGTGTCAGAAGCGAAAAAACCGATAAAATACCATTAAAAACAACTGGAAATTTTTGTCCGCAGTATTGCGTCAAAGTCGCCGAAGATGCAGCATTGCAGACGAATCCCAGATTCACGCAGCAAGCGGCGGCAATGTCATCGCGAGTCGTTTTCATTTCGCTGGTGTATACTCGGACAAAGTGAAAACCTGACCGCGCGCAAATAGCGGACCGCCATCGGGATGGGCGTTGGTCGAACCGGTTTCCGCTCGCGGTCAGTCCGCGAGCTCCCGCGGTCAGTCCGCAAGCTCCCGTGGTCAGTCCGCGAGCTCCCGCGGTCAGTCCGCGAGCTCCCGCGGTCAGTCCGCGAGCTCCCGCGGTCAGTCCGCGAGCTCCCGCGATCAGTCCGCGAGGTCCCGCCGTCAGTCCGCGAGCTCCCGCGGTCAGTACGCAAGCTACCGCGGTCAGTACGCAAACCCCCGCGGTCAGTCTAGAAAGCACCGCTGTCAGTCCGGAATGTCCCGCGGTTGGTCCGAATTTAACCACGGTCAGCCCGCGAGCTCCCGCGGTCGGTCCAGAAAGCACCGCTGTCAGTCCGGAATGCCTCGCGGTGGGTCCGAATTTAACCACGGTAAGCCCGCTAGCTACCGCGGTCGGTCGAGAAGACCCCACCGTCAGTGCTGAACGTCACGCGGTTATTCCCGAGAAGTCCGGGTCTCTGCGTGTTTCTGCATGTGACGTCTACGTGATCGGCAGAAAATACCTATATGACGGACCACTTCGCGTCGACCACCATATGTAAACAGTCATGCTGAGAAGAAAAAGAGAGATCAAGAGAAAGAATTTAGTCGTGATAATGGCATGGTGTGATAATGCAGACTACAGATGCGGGCTGGTTCATCTTCAACAAATCATTGGTGTGTCACGACTTCAAATCCACCGTGACAACACCCATGAAATGTCAAAATGACGCAACCGTGATGGATTTCAACTTGAGGGGGAGGGGAGGATGAGAGTCAAGAGATTATGGACATGACATCAAAACTCACCTAGATTTTAACGAGTAAACATGAATATGTACATCACGGCAAGTCGAAAAAAAAATTAAACGGTTTCTATCGTGATAGAAAGCGCTCTGTTTCAAAAAGGCTCAGATTTCTGGCCAATGTGCGGACTTCATTGTGATAAGGACTGTAAGCTTAAAGTTATCGAAAGCAAAGTGAAAAAAACAGAAGAAGTCTTGCCAACGTCTCGAAAAGTTCATTCAAGCAACGATTCAAGATCCATATAGAGTTCTGAGGGCTGCGAGTTCCAGCGATAATAGGGAATAAAGTGCAGCTAAAAGCTTCGCACTTGCTCTTTATACCCTATCATTGACGCAACTCGGCTCCCAGAACTTTATATGAGCATTTATACTTTGTAATGCGTAAAAACATATTCCGTAGCCCAGCATGGGTTTATATTTTTGTAGCTTTTTCAACAGCGTCCGAAATATAAGGTTGCGGTACCATTGACAACCAAGCATGCCTCGCCCACTTTCCCTCGCGCTTGCTGCGTTTTCCACCCCACCCTCCTGCTGCGGAGACACAAAGAAAAAGACGCTAGTACATACTGTGCCATCGACTGGCGTCTTTCGGATGATTGGGGTTGCGATGTATATTCTGGCAAACTGCCACGACCCCTTCGTCTATGTGGATGCTGAGGCTGTAATCACAATTACGCCCGTAAACACATTTCCTGTAGAAGAATTTGTTAGAGTTCTAACAATATTTTTATCTCCGATTGATCGGAAACAAATCTCATTTTTGCTACGCATTTCTTCAACAGAATTACTGAATTCTTTGCTTGGTAACGCTGGTGATTACATTTGTGATAAAAGAGAAAAAAAGTGAGAGTAAGTCCTATCAGAAAGGGGATCTACCAAGCGAATAAGATTCGGTGCTGACAGAAACATTCCAACGAAAAAAGAGTTGCACGGAAGTGTAGTCGATGAGTCTACGAAAAGGTATCAAAATTTCTCGAGAACCGATTCCCGAGGCCTCAACTTTTAACTCGCAAAAACAGACCGTTTTATTATTCTTCATAGAAGAACTTTGTGGTTATTAAAATAACTTCTCTTTCGTCGGTTCTATTCTAGTACGAAAAAAGATTTGTGCATCCAATACTTATTTTTGAAAAGAAGACATGGTGTTGGTGAATTCACACAAACGGTTTCATTTTGCTGATCAGAAACGTAAACCAGTGAAAGTACAGTAGCAAGCGCAATTACTAACGCATGAACCTTCTCAACCAAATAGAGGTCCTTTTTTGAAAAGTCTAGAGCTCTTCTATGTGAAATACCACAACGATTTGTTTCGAGGACTTAAAAATTTTATCCATGGAAATCGGCTCTCAAAAAATATTTTTAATTCTTTGTAGACTCCCCCACTCCACTTTCCTGATGTTCCTTTCTGTTGGACCGTTTCGGCCAGTGTCAAACTGTTTTTGCTTGGAGAAAGCTAGAGATGTGATTTTGAAAATGTTTTCTCCATTTCCTAGTTGAATTTTTGGGAAACAACCGCTTCGCATCTACGACTGTTTAATACGACTTTCTGGATTCACTTGATAATTAGCTAGTAACCCACTTGTTAACCGGTTATTCTGTACCTCCGCATGGAAAGAGCGCAGCCTACAACACCTTTCAGACGATTAAATTAAGAATCGATTACTTCAGAAATTCATCCCTGGGTGCAAACTTTGTTTAGGGGGGGGGTATTCATCAAAATCAATTTTTTTTCCAATATAAAGTATCTGATAGCGTTATCAGTCATTGCCTTCCTAGAGACTCCATGGAAAGACTCCATATCCTTAGACTTCTGAAAACTGTACCTTTCACTCCTTTTTGTAATGCTGAGCGCCCCCTCCCCTCCCGAACTAGGATTGCTTCCATCAGTGTACTGTACAGACAAAGCTGTAAATGATTCCTCTCCGCGGAGACGCCGAGATAGCCAGCTTGCACTTTGACTGGCCGAGAGAGTGCCAGTGCGGCTGGCAGCGCCTTACTTTTCGTCCTCTGCGCTCATCATACTGACTCGGACACCCCGCGCGCCGGGTTGTCAATGCTCCGAAGACCGAAATATAATGTTTTGGCGTCAAGTTGCAGTTTGCTCGAAATGGAGATTTTTGTTCTAGATGATTTTTGATCGATTCATTCTCCATCTATTTCAGGTCCATAAAATTAGCATCAAAAAGAAACTTCATTGACGCGAAAACGAATGAAATATGAAGTGCATGACTTGACTTGACTTAATCGGTTGGCTTTCGCCTGACGCGGTCATTCCGCATCTTCACCGAGGTGTGCCGTCCTAGTAGTCAGCCGTGTCCATTTTTCACGGTCTTCAGCCACAATTTGAACACATTCCACACATGAAGTGCATAAAAAAACAATCGCGCTATCTAAAGGAGAAAATTACTCCTGAGCGACCGGGATGATGAAATTTTTGGAACACTGTGCGCAATTCCAAAAAAACGCGGATGTTGTGAGAAGACCACGGGCATTTCGAATATCAACAAATATTGGAAAAAAATTAGTGCTATTATTAAGGGCTCTGCAGAGTTGCAGCGACAGGTGGCACGCCGCCGAGCGAGAGGTTTGGGGTGAGAACAAAAACTGACGCAACGTTGGGCACCAAGACCTCGCAGAATTGCCGCGATGCCGCCGTCGGCCACGTTGTTCTTCCATTGCGTACAACCTCCCTTCATCGACGTCAAAATTTCCTGTAAACTGTTTTTATTGCATTTTGGCTGTTATAAGTGTTTCAGGAATGACGCTGTTTACTTTTCGTGGAAAGTAAACAAAAAGAGAGGAAAACAGAGATCTGAACGTAAGTAAAAAAATGTGCTGTTAAGCATTGTTTTTCCCGTGTCTTCAATTTGTTACGTTCGCAAAGATGTACAGCTATGTAGAAAGATCACATTAGAATAAATTTAGACAACCTGTAAGGCATTGAAACTGGAATAAATCTGGAAAACTATAAATTTTTCGAGCATGTTCCAGTAATTTTTTCGTTTTCAATGAAATCCAGGCAGAATGTGGTGAGGCGATCGAATGCACGAAATAACGAAGAAAAAGAAATTGAATCGATCGACTTCGGCGCTTCTTGCCGGTGGCGGAAATGGTCCTGACCATTCCTTGCCGCTGTTGGCTGGCGGCGTCGCTGCGGGCGTCGCTCGTGTCGCGGCGGCGAATACACTTTGCGAGGCCACCACGTCGCCAGCCTCGCCCGACACGTCGCCGCTGTCGCCCGCTGTGTGGAGCCCCCCCATTGCTCATCATTGCCCAGTCGCAGCGAATCTCGCCGCGGTGATACTCTGCAGAGCCCTTTATTTGGCAGAATACTGATATCGCGGAGCTTCATTGTAGATTGGATTTTTTTTGTCAAAAGAGGCTACAAGACCTGCAAAAGTCCGCAAAACGTGCTATGCACCAAAAGCTCACCAGATCAAAAGTCCAAGAAGGAATTTTCACGATTTTTGGAACCATTTGCTCGGAAACTTTCGTGAACTTTCGCAGATTTCGGAGCATCGTTTGACAATAAAAATTTTCAGGTATTATTATTGTATTGTAACAATTGTTGCAATAAAGTATCGAAAGATTACATAACCTCCATTTTATTTCACGACCCGCTTCCCCTCTATCAATTTTTCTATCCTGAATTGCCGAATGTGAGCTGTCAGACGTCAAAATATTAGTGCGCGAGTTCTAGAAATTTTGAAAGGAAATTTTCAAAATCTTGACGTCGGTTTGTCTGCCAAATCTGAATTTTCCACTTTTCATTTTCACGATAGTGTGGTACTTTTTTCCGATTCGATTCATTTTGTTTGTTTCTTGGGGAAATGAAATGGAGGCCCTTTCCGACGCCATTTTTCTTCTACCCAAAATCGGTACAAACCCGTCAATCAAAATAACTACTTACACTATCTGTTAGAACGGGCATTTCCCTTTCGAACAACTAAGATGCGGACCAAAGACGAAAAGTTCTAACACTTGATGCGCAACTTCCAAAACAAAAAAAAACGCTACGTTTTTATGTCAGGCAAAAAAAGCAAATGCTTCTCATAAACGAATAAAAACATAATCAAAACTAGCGTACCTGTAAGAAAATAAACATTTCGTGTAGGAAAGAAACATTAGTTAAAAGGAATAGTTGAATAATTGGAAGATAGAAGAAGGAGTAAAGACGGAGTTGTGCTTAGCGCTGCAAATAATTTCGGCCGCTCCTGGCCACAAGCCAACAGCAGCGGGGCGCTGATTAGCAATGGGGCGCGACATCTCGGTGTCAGGCGGTTCGTTACGTGCCTTGACCTGAATCTGATTTTTTCTACCTGGTTCTTGTGATCCTTTCCTAAGGTGGAGAAACTATTCACTTTTTCACATATAAGAAACATTCGGAAACACAAATTATTGGCTTTTTCGGGAATTCATCCCATTCATTCGGGAATTAAGATCATTTGTAGTATTCCAAAGGTGGAAAAAACTTCCCGAGCAATCGGCCAGTTTCAGATGAGAATACTCGATTTCTATCGCAAATATTGCCTGATTTCTCTTGAGTATTACTCGAAAACTTTTAATAATAACTTTCAAAGTAGCAACCAAAACATTTTTACGGATCGAATTGAAAACGATTGAAAGATAAAATAAATAAATAATAATAATAATAATAAAAATGAGTAATAATAATAATAATAATAATAATAATAATAATAATAATAATAATAATAATAATAAATACAATAAAAATAACAATAATAATAATAAAAATAATAATGATAATAATATTGATAATAATAATAATAATAAAAATAATAACAATATTAATATTAATAATAATTATAATATTAATAATAATAATGATAATAATAGTAATAATAATAATAATAATAATAATAATAATAATAATAATAATAATAATAATAATAATAATAATAATAATATCAATAATAATAACAATAATAATAATAATAATAATAATAATTATTATTATTATTATTATAGTAATAATGCCAAAATATTTGAAAATTATAAAATTATAAATAATATGATTAATAATAATTCTTACTTAGAAGAACCAATGAATGATTAGTCGGACTAATATTTTATGCAGCGTGCGTGACAACTTAAGCAGAAGCGACATCATATGTGAACGTGTTCTGAAACTTCTTGAGTTACAGACAACGGACTAAAAGCCGCGCCGCCCTGCCTCTCGCGGCCGCTGATTTTGCGATGCACGCGGTCCGACCGTCGTTTCTTATCGCGGTTTGACCGCGTCCAAGCGCGGCTCGACCACCGGTAAAACATGATCGCGGTCGGAACGCGCTTCAACCGCCGCATTGTCGCGGTCAGGTTTATTTCAAATAGTTGCCCGCGGTCAGGTTTTCTCTTTGTCCGAGAACTAGGGCCAGGGATACAACATGCGAGAGCGCGGGAGACACGCCCACTTCACGTCGATGAGGTGGCGTGCCAGCCACAGGGCGGCCAGTGTCGCATGGACCGTCTCTACTAACCACCTGCACTCGAGCTGGCCTCCGGTCTCTTCTCATCCATCGCCGCACTCGTCACCGATGATCGATACCTCACAGTCGCAAGTGGTATTCGCAACTACCAGCCACCCCTCTTTGTTCCCCCTTCGCAAGCAGCATGGATTGGTCGAATGGTTCAACGTCGCAGATGACCACACCGTACTGCCTAGAACGCAGACGTCTAAAGGGCGGACAATGGAGTAGGGGGCCAGGCGCACTAACTTGTGGCCCGGTGGTGACATACCAGGCCGTCCAATAATTCCTGTCCGAAAATTTTCGAAATTCTATAATTTTCCTTAGAAGTGTTATAATATCAGGCAAGTGTAAGAACCTTCTAGAAGGTTTTCCAAAGTTCTACGCTAGGGGTATGTAAGGCGCAGTCGCCGCGTCTAGCTACCAGTACAAGCTAAAATGGACCAAGGTCTGATTCGTACGTTCGTGTACTAAGAGTGGCTGCTGGGAAACGACACGGGCACCGCGGTCGCCAACATCTGCAGAGCGTGCAAGGAGGAGGCAGTGTCCCAACGCAAAGTCAGCCGCTGGTTCAATCGTTTCGAGAGTGGCGACACGAGCCTCGAGGACAGGGAGCACAGCGGGAGGCCTTCTACGGTGGATGATGACGAAGTCCATCGCTGATCAAGGAGAAGCCGAAAGACACCACTTGTGAACTGGCGACGACGCTCGGCTGCAGCAAGTCCACCATCCACAATCTACTCAACTTACTCGGCTACCACAAAGTTCTGGCCCGTTGGATCCCCCACCGTCTGACGGACGCCAACAAACAGAGCCGCGTGGCCGTCTGCCCTCCTTCGTCCGCATCGCGAGGAGTTTCTCGAGGACCTGGTCACTGGGGATGAGAGCGGGGTCCTCTACGACAACGTCGCCCGCCGTGCCGTCTGTATCCCGCGTGGAGAAGAGTCGCCGACGACGCCGAAAGCCGACCTGCACCCGCTGAAGATCATGCTCTGCTGCGGGTGGGACACCAAGAGCATGCTGTACTTCGAGCTGCTCCCGCAAGGCAGGACGGTCATCGCCTTCATCTACATCGATCAGCTCAAGAAACTAGCCGCCGCCATCCGAGAAAAGCGTCCTCGACGGGCCTCGGTCCACCTGCTGCACGACAACGCGCGCCCCCACGTGGCGAAGGAGACCCAGCAGAAGTTGGCGACGCTCGGCTGGGAGACGGTTGCCCATCCGCCGTATTCCCCGGACCTCACCCCCTCCGACTGCCACTTGTTCCGCCCGCTGAAGCACCATTTGGCCGGAAGAAAATTCACCAACTACGACAACCTCAAATCCGACATCGCGGACTTCTTCGAGTCGCAGCCCCCGGAGTTCTGGGCGAAGGGCATCGGCGACCTGCCCAATCGATGGGCCACTATTGTGGATAACTGTGGTGATTATATTGTTGATTAGACTTGTTTTTCAATAAAGTTGAAAAAAATTAAAAATGGTGAAACTTTCGGACAAGAATTATTGGACAACCTGGCACTTCCGTCCGAGGTCCACGTCGTTAGACCCTGGTCAGGTGAGCCACTTAGGTTGACCCCTAGTGATTGGACGAGGTCCGTCCTCCAGAAAATGTAGGTTTAAGTACTATCTGAGTACGGTAAAAAGGCCTAACCCTCAAACTGGTATTCTGTTTTGTAGAAAGATTACAGACAAACGAATGGTCGATATCGCAGGCAAAGTGCCTTACGCCCCCATCATAGTCGGCCGAAAGCGGCCGTCCTAGTTCCACCCGGTCGACAGGTATGAGAAGCACGCAAACCGGGAAGAGATGAAGTGATAAAAATCATTCTCGAATGATAAACATCGTCCTAGATATGATAAAGTTTGACCCCAACTGATAGAAATCGTCTGGAGTGATAAAAATCCACCTGATACGACCAAGGGCAACATACTCAGAAATCTGTGGGGAAGTTTCCGAGAACGACAGCAGAACTTCCCTTGAAACAACTGGGGAGCTTACCCCGAATCAAGGGGAGGCGGAGGGGACCTCCGACTAGCAGGTCTTGCCTTGCTCTCCCGATCGCCAGTCTTCCCCAAGTCTTCCACCCAACACCCAATGGTCATTAATTTATCAAAAGTCGGCTCGCCGAAAGTCGTCGTTTTCAACAGTTTCCTGTTATTCGAAAGCAGGAATAAGGCCAAAACTATTCACCTTCGTCGAAAGGTTACGCAGAAGCTTGTTATCTCCCCTGGTAATCTGGACAGAGATACCATACACCGCCCTCGAGTGGCAGGTCTGCTCCCTCAACATGCGAAGTGCGAAACCACCTCGCGACTAGCCCGTTCGCATCATCGTATACACTGCGGCTTTCTTTTCTCGTTCATCATGCTCGGGGGAGGCCATGGGAACAACCGTGAAGCGAACTTCCCTTGTTCTCCTCCGAGTCGACTGTTTCGAGCGTCATTTTTGTGTATAATTCGAGGGAAGAGGGTTAAGACGTTTGCTCAAAGGGAGACGTCTGTCCCCTCGACCGAGTGATAACAAACAAATCAGGTCTATTGTCTTCGAGAACTTCCCCGCAAATATCGGAGTAGAGAAGGTGGAATTTTATCAGTTGAGGATGATTTTTATCACTTCATCTCTTCCCGTCCTGCGTGTGTCTCATAGATATCGAGTGGGTGGGACTAAGACGGCCAGTTTTTCGGCCGACAATGACGAGGGCCTTACTCCTATATGTTACATTTCAGTGTGTGTATTTCATTGATTGCTCATTGCAGTCACGAACCAGTGGGCTAGAATGTAGCCGCATGGTCGAGGGGTAAGTTTGCGATGAGTTATTGTTGTCGCAGAGGTCGTAGTTCGCAGTCCATCAGGGCAGTAGGGCCTATCAGTACTTATGCGCAGTGGTAGTGTAGGAAGCGAGCTGAGCGTGCAGTCCCCGATAAGTTGGAGTCGCCACAAAGCCGTGGGTCCCGGGTAGAAGAGCTCTCTTCAGCCGCCGATTCATGAGGAGGAGGTTCATCCTCCCGGATTCATGGCATGCGGAGGGGGGGTTGGCGCACTCTCCAACGACCGATCCCATTGGCACGCCTGACCCTGGTGGCAGTGCGCAGGAGGCCGCAGAAAGTGTGCGCGCCTCAGTGAAAAAGCACAGGACGCCCTAGAAATTGTGCGGCACTCACTGGGAGTGCGCAGGATGCCGTAGAAAGTGCACGGGACCTCAGTATGAAATCAATGACGTTCTTTATGATTGTGGGTCACCAATTCTAGGAATTATAGTTGTCCGACAAACACCAATCGGTACCGATTTCATCATTCACCGAAGGCAAAAGCTGTCATCAGAGGTTTTGCCTCTTCAAAATGGGGATCGCTAAGCAAAGATCAGTTCAGAAAGGGAACCTTTGGCAAGATATGATATTTCTATATGTAGAACAGAGAAAATCGAATAAGTACCCTAATCCGCTGTAAACAGAAATAAAGAGATGGAAATGGAGAAGTCACTTGCGGTTCGCATCAGAAGGCATCCCAGTTGTGCATGGAACACGAAGTTTCGATAACCCTGATAACCACTCTGAGATTCTATCTGAAATTGTGGTGAGCGCGAAGCGCTCACCAGGATTTGGCTTTGATCTCTTCCCGCGCGGATGCCCTACAATGAGATCACCTATTCATACCGTCAACAGAGGTATGAGCTGTACACTATTCGACGCGCTGCAAGAAATTACATATGTGTGCAACTTTTCATCCCAACTGGTCCCCGCTTTCTGAAGTTATGACCTCTCAAAGTACGCAAAAACGTTCTCCACCACCGCCTCCGCCTCCGCCTCCGCCTCCGCCACCGCCACCGCCTCCGCCTCCGCCTCCGCCTCCGCCTCCGCCTCCACCTCCGTCCGTCGAAAACCATTTTTTTGGAAGGCGTGGACCAAATCGCTCGAAAATTTGTGACTAGATGTAATAGACCACGGGAATGACGAAAATAATTGTCAGAACTCACCATAATGACTTCTGGGCCCCTAACGGGCGTTTGAAACTCGGAAACCGGCCTCTCAAGATTAGTTTATAAAAATGACGGGTTTTTCGTTATCAGTCATTGTTTTCTTAGAGACTCCATATAAATACCTTGCTCTCTAGGGTGGTGTACTCTAAACGTCCGGCTTGGAACAGGACGCTATGCGGAAGGGTTGTTTTTGAGCGTGGCGCGTGTTTGTACCATGCGCACCAAAGATAAGAAGTCGTCGCAGGGTGTGCTGGTGTCGGTTGACTATGCGAGACCGCAGTAGGAGTATGCAGGACGTCGTGGAACTACAGCAACCCCTCAGTAGGGGTGTGCAGGACGCCGTAGAATGTGTGCAGGACCTCAGTAGGAGTGTGCAGGACCTTAGTAGGAGTGTGCAGGACATCATGGGACCTGTGCAGGACCCCAGTAGGGGTGTGCAGGACGTCGTAGAATGTGTGCAGGACCCCAGTAGGGGTGTGCAGGACCTCAGTAAGAGTGTGCAGGACATTTTGGGACCTGTGCAGGACACCAGTAAGGGTGTGCAGGACGTCGTAGAATGTGTGCAGGACCTCAGTGGGAGTGTGCAGGACCTTAGTAGGAGTGTGCAGGACATCATGGGACCTGTGCAGGACCCCAGTAGGGGTGTGCAGGACCTCAGTAGGAGTGTGCATGACATTATGGGACCTGTACAGGACCTCAGTAGGAGTGCGCAGGATATCATGGAACGTGTGCAGGACCCCAGTAGGGGTGTGCAGGACGTCGTAGAATGTGTGCAGGACCTCAGTAGGAGTGTGCAGGACCTTAGTAGGAGTGTGCAGGACATCATGGGACCTGTGCAGGACCCCAGTAGGAGTGTGCAGGACATCATGGAACCTGTGTAGGACCCCAGTAGGGGTGTGCAGGACATCGTAGAATGTGTGCAGAACATCAGTAGGAGTGTGCAGGACATCATGGGACCTGTGCAGGACCCCAGTAGGGGTGTGCAGGACGTCGTAGAATGTGTGCAGGACCTTAGTAGGAGTGTGCAGGACATCATGAAACATGTGCAAGTTCCCTGTAAGGATGAGCAGGACTTCATGGAATGTGTGCAGGACATCAGTAGGAGTGTGCAGGACATCATGAAGCGTGTGCAGGACCCCAGTGGGGTTGAGCAGGACGTCATGGAATGTGTGTAGGACCTTAGTAAAATTACACAGGACATCATAGAACGTGTGCAGGACCCCAATAGGGGTGTGCAGGACATCATGGAATGTGTGCAGGACCTTAGTAGGAGTGTGCAGGACATCATGAAACGTGTGCAAGACCCCTGTAAGGATGATCAGAACTTCGTGGAATGTGTGCAGGACATCAGTAGGAGTGTGCAGGACATCATGAAGCGTGTGCAGGACCCCCAATAGGGGTGTGCAGGACATCATGGAATGTGTGCAGGACCTTAGTAGGAGTGTGCAGGACATCATGAAACGTGTGCAAGACCCCTGTAAGGATGATCAGAACTTCGTGGAATGTGTGCAGGACATCAGTAGGAGTGTGCAGGACATCATGAAACGTGTGCAAGACCCCTGTAAGGATGAGCAGGACTTCATGGAATGTGTGCTGGATCTCAGTAGGGGTGTGCAGGACGCCGTAGAATGTGTGCAGGACCTCAGTAGGAGTGTGCAGGACCTTAGTAGGAGTGTGCAGGACATCATGGGACCTGTGCAGGACCCCAGTAGGGGTGTGCAGGACCTCAGTAGGAGTGTGCAGGACATTTTGGGACCTGTGCAGGACCCCAGTAAGGGTGTGCAGGACGTCGTAGAATGTGTGCAGGACCTCAGTGGGAGTGTGCAGGACCTTAGTAGGAGTGTGCAGGACATCATGGGACCTGTGCAGGACCCCAGTAGGGTGTGCAGGACCTCAGTAGGAGTGTGCATGACATTATGGGACCTGTACAGGACCTCAGTAGGAGTGCGCAGGATATCATGGAACGTGTGCAGGACCCCAGTAGGGGTGTGCAGGACGTCGTAGAATGTGTGCAGGACCTCAGTAGGAGTGTGCAGGACCTTAGTAGGAGTGTGCAGGGACATCATGGGACCTGTGCAGGACCCCAGTAGGAGTGTGCAGGACATCATGGAACCTGTGTAGGACCCCAGTAGGGGTGTGCAGGACATCGTAGAATGTGTGCAGAACATCAGTAGGAGTGTGCAGGACATCATGGGACCTGTGCAGGACCCCAGTAGGGGTGTGCAGGACGTCGTAGAATGTGTGCAGGACCTTAGTAGGAGTGTGCAGGACATCATGAAACATGTGCAAGACCCCTGTAAGGATGAGCAGGACTTCATCGAACGTGTGCAGGACATCAGTAGGAGTGTGCAGGACATCATGAAGCGTGTGCAGGACCCCAGTAGGGTTGAGCAGGACGTCATGGAATGTGTGTAGGACCTTAGTAAAATTACACAGGACATCATGAAACATGTGCAAGACCCCTGTAAGGATGAGCAGGACTTCATGGAATGTGTGCAGGACATCATGAAGCGTGTGCAGGACCCCAGTAGGGTTGAGCAGGACGTCATGGAATGTGTGTAGGACCTTAGTAAAATTACACAGGACATCATGGAACGTGTGCAGGACCCCAATAGGGGTGTGCAGGACATCATGGAATGTGTGCAGTACCTTAGTAGGAGTGTGCAGGACATCATGAAACGTGTGCAAGACCTCTGTAAGGATGATCAGAACTTCGTGGAATGTGTGCAGGACATCAGTAGGAGTGTGCAGGACATCATGAAGCGTGTGCAGGACCCCAATAGGGGTGTGCAGGACATCATGGAATGTGTGCAGGACCTTAGTAGGAGTGTGCAGGACATCATGAAACGTGTGCAAGACCCCTGTAAGGATGATCAGAACTTCGTGGAATGTGTGCAGGACATCAGTAGGAGTGTGCAGGACATCATGAAACGTGTGCAAGACCCCTGTAAGGATGAGCAGGACTTCATGGAATGTGTGCTGGATCTCAGTAGGGGTGTGCAGGACGCCGTAGAATGTGTGCACGACCTCAGTAGGAGTGTGCAGGACCTTAGTAGGAGTGTGCAGGACATCATGGGACCTGTGCAGGACCCCAGTAGGGGTGTGCAGGACGTCGTAGAATGTGTGCAGGACCTCAGTAGGAGAGTGCAGGACCTTAGTAGGAGTGTGCGGGACATCATGGGACCTGTGCAGGACCCCAGTAGGGGTGTGCAGGACCTCAGTAGGAGTGTGCAGGACCTTAGTAGGAGTGTGCAGGACATCATGGGACCTGTGCAGGACCCCAGTAGGGGTGTGCAGGGCCTCAGTAGGAGTGTGCATGACATTATGGGACCTGTACAGGACCTCAGTAGGAGTGCGCAGGATATCATGGAACGTGTGCAGGACCCCAGTAGGGGTGTGCAGGACGTCGTAGAATGTGTGCAGGACCTCAGTAGGAGTGTGCAGGACCTCAGTAGGAGTGTGCAGGACATTTTGGGACCTGTGCAGGACCCCAGTAAGGGTGTGCAGGACCTCAGTAGGAGTGTGCAGGACCTTAGTAGGAGTGTGCAGGACATCATGGGACCTGTGCAGGACCCCAGTAGGGGTGTGCAGGACCTCAGTAGGAGTGTGCATGACATTATGGGACCTGTACAGGACCTCAGTAGGAGTGCGCAGGATATCATGGAACGTGTGCAGGACCCCAGTAGGGGTGTGCAGGACGTCGTAGAATGTGTGCAGGACCTCAGTAGGAGTGTGCAGGACCTCAGTAGGAGTGTGCAGGACATTTTGGGACCTGTGCAGGACCCCAGTAAGGGTGTGCAGGACGTCGTAGAATGTGTGCAGGACCTCAGTGGGAGTGTGCAGGACCTTAGTAGGAGTGTGCAGGACATCATGGGACCTGTGCAGGACCCCAGTAGGGGTGTGCAGGACCTCAGTAGGAGTGTGCAGGACCTTAGTAGGAGTGTGCAGGACATCATGGGACCTGTGCAGGACCCCAGTAGGGGTGTGCAGGACCTCAGTAGGAGTGTGCATGACATTATGGGACCTGTACAGGACCTCAGTAGGAGTGCGCAGGATATCATGGAACGTGTGCAGGACCCCAGTAGGGGTGTGCAGGACGTCGTAGGAATGTGTGTGCAGGACCTCAGTAGGAGTGTGCAGGACCTCAGTAGGAGTGTGCAGGACATTTTGGGACCTGTGCAGGACCCCAGTAAGGGTGTGCAGGACGTCGTAGAATGTGTGCAGGACCTCAGTGGGAGTGTGCAGGACCTTAGTAGGAGTGTGCAGGACATCATGGGACCTGTGCAGGACCCCAGTAGGGGTGTGCAGGACCTCAGTAGGAGTGTGCAGGACCTTAGTAGGAGTGTGCAGGACATCATGGGACCTGTGCAGGACCCCAGTAGGGGTGTGCAGGACCTCAGTAGGAGTGTGCATGACATTATGGGACCTGTACAGGACCTCAGTAGGAGTGCGCAGGACTTCATGGAATGTGTGCTGGATCTCAGTAGGGGTGTGCAGGACGCCGTAGAATGTGTGCACGACCTCAGTAGGAGTGTGCAGGACCTTAGTAGGAGTGTGCAGGACATCATGGGACCTGTGCAGGACCCCAGTAGGGGTGTGCAGGACGTCGTAGAATGTGTGCAGGACCTCAGTAGGGGAGTGCAGGACCTTAGTAGGAGTGTGCAGGACATCATGGGACCTGTGCAGGACCCCAGTAGGGTGTGCAGGACCTCAGTAGGAGTGTGCAGGACCTTACTAGGAGTGCGCAGGACATCATGGGACCTGTGCAGGACCCCAGTAGGGGTGTGCAGGGCCTCAGTAGGAGTGTGCAGGACATTATGGGACCTGTGCAGGACCTCAGTAGGAGTGCGCAGGACATCATGGAACGTGTGCAGGACCCCAGTAGGGGTGTGCAGGACGTCGTAGAATGTGTGCAGGACCTCAGTAGGAGTGTGCAGGACCTCAGTAGGAGTGTGCAGGACATTATGGGACCTGTGCAGGACCCCAGTAAGGGTGTGCAGGACGTCGTAGAATGTGCAGGACCTCAGTGGGAGTGTGCAGGACCTTAGTAGGAGTGTGCAGGACATCATGGGACCTGTGCAGGACCCCAGTAGGGTGTGCAGGACCTCAGTAGGAGTGTGCATGACATTATGGGACCTGTACAGGACCTCAGTAGGAGTGCGCAGGATATCATGGAACGTGTGCAGAACCCCAGTAGGGGTGTGCAGGACGTCGTAGAATGTGTGCAGGACCTCAGTAGGAGTGTGCAGGACCTTAGTAGGAGTGTGCAGGGACATCATGGGACCTGTGCAGGACCCCAGTAGGAGTGTGCAGGACATCATGGAACCTGTGTAGGACCCCAGTAGGGGTGTGCAGGACATCGTAGAATGTGTGCAGAACATCAGTAGGAGTGTGCAGGACATCATGGGACCTGTGCAGGACCCCCAGTAGGGGTGTGCAGGACGTCGTAGAATGTGTGCAGGACCTTAGTAGGAGTGTGCAGGACATCATGAAACATGTGCAAGACCCTGTAAGGATGAGCAGGACTTCATGGAATGTGTGCAGGACATCAGTAGGAGTGTGCAGGACATCATGAAGCGTGTGCAGGACCCCAGTAGGGTTGAGCAGGACGTCATGGAATGTGTGTAGGACCTTAGTAAAATTACACAGGACATCATGAAACATGTGCAAGACCCCTGTAAGGATGAGCAGGACTTCATGGAATGTGTGCAGGACATCATGAAGCGTGTGCAGGACCCCAGTAGGGTTGAGCAGGACGTCATGGAATGTGTGTAGGACCTTAGTAAAATTACACAGGACATCATGGAACGTGTGCAGGACCCCAATAGGGGTGTGCAGGACATCATGGAATGTTTGCAGTACCTTAGTAGGAGTGTGCAGGACATCATGAAACGTGTGCAAGACCCCTGTAAGGATGATCAGAACTTCGTGGAATGTGTGCAGGACATCAGTAGGAGTGTGCAGGACATCATGAAGCGTGTGCAGGACCCCAATAGGGGTGTGCAGGACATCATGGAATGTGTGCAGGACCTTAGTAGGAGTGTGCAGGACATCATGAAACGTGTGCAAGACCCCTGTAAGGATGATCAGAACTTCGTGGAATGTGTGCAGGACATCAGTAGGAGTGTGCAGGACATCATGAAACGTGTGCAAGACCCCTGTAAGGATGAGCAGGACTTCATGGAATGTGTGCTGGATCTCAGTAGGGGTGTGCAGGACGCCGTAGAATGTGTGCACGACCTCAGTAGGAGTGTGCAGGACCTTAGTAGGAGTGTGCAGGACATCATGGGACCTGTGCAGGACCCCAGTAGGGGTGTGCAGGACGTCGTAGAATGTGTGCAGGACCTCAGTAGGAGAGTGCAGGACCTTAGTAGGAGTGTGCGGGACATCATGGGACCTGTGCAGGACCCCAGTAGGGGTGTGCAGGACCTCAGTAGGAGTGTGCAGGACCTTAGTAGGAGTGTGCAGGACATCATGGGACCTGTGCAGGACCCCAGTAGGGGTGTGCAGGACCTCAGTAGGAGTGCGCAGGACATTTTGGGACCTGTGCAGGACCCCAGTGCAAGGGTGTGCAGGACGTCGTAGAGAATGTGTGCAGGACCTCAGTGGGAGTGTGCAGGACCTTAGTAGGAGTGTGCAGGACATCATGGGACCTGTGCAGGACCCCAGTAGGGGTGTGCAGGACCTCAGTAGGAGTGTGCATGACATTATGGGACCTGTACAGGACCTCAGTAGGAGTGCGCAGGATATCATGGAACGTGTGCAGGACCCCAGTAGGGGTGTGCAGGACGTCGTAGAATGTGTGCAGGACCTCAGTAGGAGTGTGCAGGACCTTAGTAGGAGTGTGCAGGACATCATGGGACCTGTGCAGGACCCCAGTAGGAGTGTGCAGGACATCATGGAACCTGTGTAGGACCCCAGTAGGGGTGTGCAGGACATCGTAGAATGTGTGCAGAACATCAGTAGGAGTGTGCAGGACATCATGGGACCTGTGCAGGACCCCAGTAGGGGTGTGCAGGACGTCGTAGAATGTGTGCAGGACCTTAGTAGGAGTGTGCAGGACATCATGAAACATGTGCAAGACCCCTGTAAGGATGAGCAGGACTTCATGGAATGTGTGCAGGACATCAGTAGGAGTGTGCAGGACATCATGAAGCGTGTGCAGGACCCCAGTAGGGTTGAGCAGGACGTCATGGAATGTGTGTAGGACCTTAGTAAAATTACACAGGACATCATGAAACATGTGCAAGACCCCTGTAAGGATGAGCAGGACTTCATGGAATGTGTGCAGGACATCATGGAGCGTGTGCAGGACCCCAGTAGGGTTGAGCAGGACGTCATGGAATGTGTGTAGGACCTTAGTAAAATTACACAGGACATCATGGAACGTGTGCAGGACCCCAATAGGGGTGTGCAGGACATCATGGAATGTGTGCAGGACCTTAGTAGGAGTGTGCAGGACATCATGAAACGTGTGCAAGACCCCTGTAAGGATGATCAGAACTTCGTGGAATGTGTGCAGGACATCAGTAGGAGTGTGCAGGACATCATGAAGCGTGTGCAGGACCCCAATAGGGGTGTGCAGGACATCATGGAATGTGTGCAGGACCTTAGTAGGAGTGTGCAGGACATCATGAAACGTGTGCAAGACCCTGTAAGGATGATCAGAACTTCGTGGAATGTGTGCAGGACATCAGTAGGAGTGTGCAGGACATCATGAAACGTGTGCAAGACCCCTGTAAGGATGAGCAGGACTTCATGGAATGTGTGCTGGATCTCAGTAGGGGTGTGCAGGACGCCGTAGAATGTGTGCACGACCTCAGTAGGAGTGTGCAGGACCTTAGTAGGAGTGTGCAGGACATCATGGGACCTGTGCAGGACCCCAGTAGGGGTGTGCAGGACGTCGTAGAATGTGTGCAGGACCTCAGTAGGAGAGTGCAGGACCTTAGTAGGAGTGTGCGGGACATCATGGGACCTGTGCAGGACCCCAGTAGGGGTGTGCAGGACCTCAGTAGGAGTGTGCAGGACATTTTGGGACCTGTGCAGGACCCCAGTAAGGGTGTGCAGGACGTCGTAGAATATTGTGCAGGACCTCAGTAGGAGTGTGCAGGACCTTAGTAGGAGTGTGCAGGACATCATGGGACCTGTGCAGGACCCCAGTAGGGGTGTGCAGGACCTCAGTAGGAGTGTGCATGACATTATGGGACCTGTACAGGACCTCAGTAGGAGTGCGCAGGATATCATGGAACGTGTGCAGGACCCCAGTAGGGGTGTGCAGTACGTCGTAGAATGTGTGCAGGACCTCAGCAGGAGTGTGCAGGACCTTAGTAGGAGTGTGCAGGACATCATGGGACCTGTGCAGGACCCCAGTAGAAGTGTGCAGGACATCATGGAACCTGTGTAGGACCCCAGTAGGGGTGTGCAGGACATCGTAGAATGTGTGCAGAACATCAGTAGGAGTGTGCAGGACATCATGGGACCTGTGCAGGACCCCAGTAGGGGTGTGCAGGACGTAGTAGAATGTGTGCAGGACCTTAGTAGGAGTGTGCAGGACATCATGAAACATGTGCAAGACCCCTGTAAGGATGAGCAGGACTTCATGGAATGTGTGCAGGACATCAGTAGGGTTGAGCAGGACGTCATGGAATGTGTGTAGGACCTTAGTAAAATTACACAGGACATCATAGAACGTGTGCAGGACCCCAATAGGGGTGTGCAGGACATCATGGAATGTGTGCAGGACCTTAGTAGGAGTGTGCAGGACATCATGAAACGTGTGCAAGACCCCTGTAAGGATGATCAGAACTTCGTGGAATGTGTGCAGGACATCAGTAGGAGTGTGCAGGACATCATGAAGCGTGTGCAGGACCCCAATAGGGGTGTGCAGGACATCATGGAATGTGTGCAGGACCTTAGTAGGAGTGTGCAGGACATCATGAAACGTGTGTAAGACCCCTGTAAGGATGATCAGAACTTCGTGGAATGTGTGCAGGACATCAGTAGGAGTGTGCAGGACATCATGAAACGTGTGCAAGACCCTGTAAGGATGAGCAGGACTTCATGGAATGTGTGCTGGATCTCAGTAGGGGTGTGCAGGACGCCG
Source organism: Aplectana chamaeleonis (assembly GCA_029168955.1). Classification (NCBI taxonomy): domain Eukaryota; kingdom Metazoa; phylum Nematoda; class Chromadorea; order Rhabditida; family Cosmocercidae; genus Aplectana; species Aplectana chamaeleonis. The sequence goes on along the minus strand of JAPDOI010000067.1, from coordinate 1,411,031 downwards.
TAGAATGTGTGCAGGACCTCAGTAGGGGTGTGCAGGACCTTAGTAGGAGTGTGCAGGACATCATGGGTCCTGTGCAGGACCCCAGTAGGGGTGTGCAGGACGTCGTAGAATGTGTGCAGGACCTCAGTAGGAGTGTGCAGAACCTTAGTAGGAGTGTGCAGGACATCATGGGACCTGTGCAGGACCCCAGTAGGAGTGTGCAGGACCTCAGTAAGAGTGTGCAGGACATCATGGATCTATGCAGGACCCCAGTAGGGATGTGCAGGACGCCGTAGAATGTGTGCAGGACCTCATGGGACCTGTGCAGGACCCCAGTAGGGGTGTGCAGGACCTCAGTAGGAGTGTGCATGACATTATGGGACCTGTACAGGACCTCAGTAGGAGTGCGCAGGATATCATGGAACGTGTGCAGGACCCCAGTAGGGGTGTGCAGGACGTCGTAGAATGTGTGCAGGACCTCAGTAGGAGTGTGCAGGACCTTAGTAGGAGTGTGCAGGACATCATGGGACCTGTGCAGGACCCCAGTAGGAGTGTGCAGGACATCATGGAACCTGTGTAGGACCCCAGTAGGGGTGTGCAGGACATCGTAGAATGTGTGCAGGACCTTAGTAGGAGTGTGCAGGACATCATGAAGCGTGTGCAGGACCCCAGTAGGGTTGAGCAGGACGTCATGGAATGTGTGTAGGACCTTAGTAAAATTACACAGGACATCATGAAACATGTGCAGGACCCCAGTAGGGTTGAGCAGGACGTCATGGAATGTGTGTAGGACCTTAGTAAAATTACACAGGACATCATGGAACGTGTGCAGGACCCCAATAGGGGTGTGCAGGACATCATGGAATGTGTGCAGTACCTTAGTAGGAGTGTGCAGGACATCATGAAACGTGTGCAAGACCCCTGTAAGGATGATCAGAACTTCGTGGAATGTGTGCAGGACATCAGTAGGAGTGTGCAGGACATCATGAAGCGTGTGCAGGACCCCAATAGGGGTGTGCAGGACATCATGGAATGTGTGCAGGACCTTAGTAGGAGTGTGCAGGACATCATGAAACGTGTGCAAGACCCCTGTAAGGATGATCAGAACTTCGTGGAATGTGTGCAGGACATCAGTAGGAGTGTGCAGGACATCATGAAACGTGTGCAAGACCCTGTAAGGATGAGCAGGACTTCATGGAATGTGTGCTGGATCTCAGTAGGGGTGTGCAGGACGCCGTAGAATGTGTGCACGACCTCAGTAGGAGTGTGCAGGACCTTAGTAGGAGTGTGCAGGACATCATGGGACCTGTGCAGGACCCCAGTAGGGGTGTGCAGGACGTCGTAGAATGTGTGCAGGACCTCAGTAGGAGAGTGCAGGACCTTAGTAGGAGTGTGCGGGACATCATGGGACCTGTGCAGGACCCCAGTAGGGGTGTGCAGGACCTCAGTAGGAGTGTGCAGGACCTTAGTAGGAGTGTGCAGGACATCATGGGACCTGTGCAGGACCCCAGTAGGGGTGTGCAGGACCTCAGTAGGAGTGTGCAGGACATTTTGGGACCTGTGCAGGACCCCAGTAAGGGTGTGCAGGACGTCGTAGAATGTGTGCAGGACCTCAGTGGGAGTGTGCAGGACCTTAGTAGGAGTGTGCAGGACATCATGGGACCTGTGCAGGACCCCAGTAGGGGTGTGCAGGACCTCAGTAGGAGTGTGCATGACATTATGGGACCTGTACAGGACCTCAGTAGGAGTGCGCAGGATATCATGGAACGTGTGCAGGACCCCAGTAGGGGTGTGCAGGACGTCGTAGAATGTGTGCAGGACCTCAGTAGGAGTGTGCAGGACCTTAGTAGGAGTGTGCAGGACATCATGGGACCTGTGCAGGACCCCAGTAGGAGTGTGCAGGACATCATGGAACCTGTGTAGGACCCCAGTAGGGGTGTGCAGGCATCGTAGAATGTGTGCAGAACATCAGTAGGAGTGTGCAGGACATCATGGGACCTGTGCAGGACCCCAGTAGGGGTGTGCAGGACGTCGTAGAATGTGTGCAGGACCTTAGTAGGAGTGTGCAGGACATCATGAAACATGTGCAAGACCCCTGTAAGGATGAGCAGGACTTCATGGAATGTGTGCAGGACATCAGTAGGAGTGTGCAGGACATCATGAAGCGTGTGCAGGACCCCAGTAGGGTTGAGCAGGACGTCATGGAATGTGTGTAGGACCTTAGTAAAATTACACAGGACATCATGAAACATGTGCAAGACCCCTGTAAGGATGAGCAGGACTTCATGGAATGTGTGCAGGACATTATGAAGCGTGTGCAGGACCCCAGTAGGGTTGAGCAGGACGTCATGGAATGTGTGTAGGACCTTAGTAAAATTACACAGGACATCATGGAACGTGTGCAGGACCCCAATAGGGGTGTGCAGGACATCATGGAATGTGTGCAGGACCTTAGTAGGAGTGTGCAGGACATCATGAAACGTGTGCAAGACCCCTGTAAGGATGATCAGAACTTCGTGGAATGTGTGCAGGACATCAGTAGGAGTGTGCAGGACATCATGAAGCGTGTGCAGGACCCCAATAGGGGTGTGCAGGACATCATGGAATGTGTGCAGGACCTTAGTAGGAGTGTGCAGGACATCATGAAACGTGTGCAAGATCCCTGTAAGGATGATCAGAACTTCGTGGAATGTGTGCAGGACATCAGTAGGAGTGTGCAGGACATCATGAAACGTGTGCAAGACCCCTGTAAGGATGAGCAGGACTTCATGGAATGTGTGCTGGATCTCAGTAGGGGTGTGCAGGACGCCGTAGAATGTGTGCACGACCTCAGTAGGAGTGTGCAGGACCTTAGTAGGAGTGTGCAGGACATCATGGGACCTGTGCAGGACCGCAGTAGGGGTGTGCAGGACGTCGTAGAATGTGTGCAGGACCTCAGTAGGAGAGTGCAGGACCTTAGTAGGAGTGTGCGGGACATCATGGGACCTGTGCAGGACCCCAGTAGGGGTGTGCAGGACCTCAGTAGGAGTGTGCAGGACATTTTGGGACCTGTGCAGGACCCCAGTAAGGGTGTGCAGGACGTCGTAGAATGTGTGCAGGACCTCAGTGGGAGTGTGCAGGACCTTAGTAGGAGTGTGCAGGACATCATGGGACCTGTGCAGGACCCCAGTAGGGGTGTGCAGGACCTCAGTAGGAGTGTGCATGACATTATGGGACCTGTACAGGACCTCAGTAGGAGTGCGCAGGATATCATGGAACGTGTGCAGGACCCCAGTAGGGGTGTGCAGTACGTCGTAGAATGTGTGCAGGACCTCAGTAGGAGTGTGCAGGACCTTAGTAGGAGTGTGCAGGACATCATGGGACCTGTGCAGGACCCCAGTAGAAGTGTGCAGGACATCATGGAACCTGTGTAGGACCCCAGTAGGGGTGTGCAGGACATCGTAGAATGTGTGCAGAACATCAGTAGGAGTGTGCAGGACATCATGGGACCTGTGCAGGACCCCAGTAGGGTGTGCAGGACGTAGTAGAATGTGTGCAGGACCTTAGTAGGAGTGTGCAGGACATCATGAAACATGTGCAAGACCCTGTAAGGATGAGCAGGACTTCATGGAATGTGTGCAGGACATCAGTAGGGTTGAGCAGGACGTCATGGAATGTGTGTAGGACCTTAGTAAAATTACACAGGACATCATAGAACGTGTGCAGGACCCCAATAGGGGTGTGCAGGACATCATGGAATGTGTGCAGGACCTTAGTAGGAGTGTGCAGGACATCATGAAACGTGTGCAAGACCCCTGTAAGGATGATCAGAACTTCGTGGAATGTGTGCAGGACATCAGTAGGAGTGTGCAGGACATCATGAAGCGTGTGCAGGACCCCAATAGGGGTGTGCAGGACGTCATGGAATGTGTGCAGGACCTTAGTAGGAGTGTGCAGGACATCATGAAACGTGTGTAAGACCCCTGTAAGGATGATCAGAACTTCGTGGAATGTGTGCAGGACATCAGTAGGAGTGTGCAGGACATCATGAAACGTGTGCAAGACCCCTGTAAGGATGAGCAGGACTTCATGGAATGTGTGCTGGATCTCAGTAGGGGTGTGCAGGACGCCGTAGAATGTGTGCAGGACCTCAGTAGGAGTGTGCAGGACCTTAGTAGGAGTGTGCAGGACATCATGGGACCTGTGCAGGACCCCAGTAGGGGTGTGCAGGACGTCGTAGAATGTGTGCAGGACCTCAGTAGGAGTGTGCAGGACCTTAGTAGGAGTGTGCAGGACATCATGGGACCTGTGCAGGACCCCAGTAGGGGTGTGCAGGACCTCAGTAGGAGTGTGCAGGACATTTTGGGACCTGTGCAGGACCCCAGTAAGGGTGTGCAGGACGTCGTAGAATGTGTGCAGGACCTCATGGGACCTGTGCAGGACCCCAGTAGGGGTGTGCAGGACCTCAGTAGGAGTGTGCATGACATTATGGGACCTGTACAGGACCTCAGTAGGAGTGCGCAGGATATCATGGAACGTGTGCAGGACCCCAGTAGGGGTGTGCAGGACGTCGTAGAATGTGTGCAGGACCTCAGTAGGAGTGTGCAGGACCTTAGTAGGAGTGTGCAGGACATCATGGGACCTGTGCAGGACCCCAGTAGGAGTGTGCAGGACATCATGGAACCTGTGTAGGACCCCAGTAGGGGTGTGCAGGACATCGTAGAATGTGTGCAGGACCTTAGTAGGAGTGTGCAGGACATCATGGAATGTGTGTAGGACCTTAGTCCTTCCATGACGTCCTACTCAACGTCCGACCCCAGTAGGGTTGAGCAGGACGTCATGGAATGTGTGTAGGACCTTAGTAAAATTACACAGGACATCATGGAACGTGTGCAGGACCCCAATAGGGGTGTGCAGGACATCATGGAATGTGTGCAGGATAGGGGTGTGCAGGACATCATGGAATGTGTGCAGGACCTTAGTAGGAGTGTGCAGGACATCATAAAACGTGTGCAAGACCCCTGTAAGGATGATCAGAACTTCGTGGAATGTGTGCAGGACATCAGTAGGAGTGTGCAGGACATCATGAAGGACCCCAGTCCTTCATGATGTCCTGCACACTTCATGGAATGTGTGCAGGACATCAGTAGGAGTGTGCAGGACATCATGAAGCGTGTGCAGGACCCCAATAGGGGTGTGCAGGACATCATGGAATGTGTGCAGGACCTTAGTAGGAGTGTGCAGGACATCATGAAACGTGTGCGAGACCCCTGTAAGGATGATCAGAACTTTGTGGAATGTGTGCAGGACATCAGTAGGAGTGTGCAGGACATCATGAAACGTGTGCAAGACCCCTGTAAGGATGAGCAGGACTTCATGGAATGTGTGCTGGATCTCAGTAGGGGTGTGCAGGACGCCGTAGAATGTGTGCAGGACCTCAGTAGGAGTGTGCAGGACCTTAGTAGGAGTGTGCAGGACATCATGGGACCTGTGCAGGACCCCAGTAGGGGTGTGCAGGACGTCGTAGAATGTGTGCAGGACCTCAGTAGGAGTGTGCAGGACCTTAGTAGGAGTGTGCAGGACATCATGGGACCTGTGCAGGACCCCAGTAGGGGTGTGCAGGACCTCAGTAGGAGTGTGCATGACATTATGGGACCTGTACAGGACCTCAGTAGGAGTGCGCAGGATATCATGGAACGTGTGCAGGACCCCAGTAGGGGTGTGCAGTACGTCGTAGAATGTGTGCAGGACCTCAGTAGGAGTGTGCAGGACCTTAGTAGGAGTGTGCAGGACATCATGGGACCTGTGCAGGACCCCAGTAGAAGTGTGCAGGACATCATGGAACCTGTGTAGGACCCCAGTAGGGGTGTTCAGGACATCGTAGAATGTGTGCAGAACATCAGTAGGAGTGTGCAGGACATCATGGGACCTGTGCAGGACCCCAGTAGGGGTGTGCAGGACGTCGTAGAATGTGTGCAGGACCTTAGTAGGAGTGTGCAGGACATCATGAAACATGTGCAAGACCCCTGTAAGGATGAGCAGGACTTCATGGAATGTGTGCAGGACATCAGTAGGAGTGTGCAGGACATCATGAAGCGTGTGCAGGACCCCAGTAGGGTTGAGCAGGACGTCATGGAATGTGTGCAGGACCTTAGTAGGAGAGGGCAGGACATCATGAAACGGGGGCAAGACCCTGTAAGGATGATCAGAACTTCGTGGAATGTGTGCAGGACATCAGTAGGAGTGTGCAGGACATCATGAAACGTGTGCAAGACCCCTGAAAGAATGATCAGAACTTCGTGGAATGTGTGCAGGACATCAGTAGGAGTGTGCAGGACATCATGAAGCGTGTGCAGGACCCCAATAGGGGTGTGCAGGACATCATGGAATGTGTGCAGGACCTTAGTAGGAGTGTGCAGGACATCATGAAACGTGTGCAAGACCCCTGTAAGGATGATCAGAACTTCGTGGAATGTGTGCAGGACATCAGTAGGAGTGTGCAGGACATCATGAAACGTGTGCAAGACCCATGTAAGGATGAGCAGGACTTCATGGAATGTGTGCTGGATCTCAGTAGGGGTGTGCAGGACCTCAGTTCAATGTTCAGGACACCGTATGCAAGCCAGGCCTCCGAATCTACAAGAACGATAGTTAAGTCCGCCAGAACAGGGCTACCGTAATCTCACTCGAGTTGGCTCTAAAATTTTCTAAGTTCTGACTCCGATTTCGCTTCATCTTCCCTACAGGTGGTGATGTTTCCCTGCTTTTTAGTCCAGGCAGATCCTCAACTGCTGACCCCTAGAGAAGGACGGTGTGTGAATCAAGACACACCGCTCTTCACTTCTTTTATACTTTATCATTGATCAATTGTGTGCAGGACCTCAGTAGGAGTGTGCAGGACCTTAGTAGGAGTGTTCAGGACATCATGGGTTCTCCACCACCGCCTCCGAAAAAAAATGGGACCTACCGTAATCTCACTCGAGTTGGCTCTAAAATTATGGTGAGTTCTGACAATTATTTTCGTCATTCCCGTGGTCTATTACATCTAGTCACAAATTTTCGAGCGATTTGGTCCACGCCTTCCAAAAAAATGGTTTTCGACGGACGGAGGTGGAGGCGGAGGCGGAGGCGGAGGCGGAGGCGGAGGCGGAGGCGGAGGCGGAGGCGGAGGCGGAGGCGGAGGCGGAGGCGGAGGCGGAGGCGGAGGCGGAGGCGGAGGCGGAGGCGGTGGTGGAGAACGTTTTGTGAAATGTGTGCAGGACCTCAGTAGGAGTGTGCAGGACCTTAGTAGGAATGTGCAGGACATCATGGGACCTGTGCAGGACCCCAGTAGGGGTGTGCAGGACGTCGTAGAATGTGTGCAGGACCTCAGTAGGAGTGTGCAGGACCTTAGTAGGAGTGTGCAGGACATCATGGGACCTGTGCAGGACCCCAGTAGGGGTGTGCAGGACCTCAGTAGGAGTGTGCAGGACATTTTGGGACCTGTGCAGGACCCCAGTAAGGGTGTGCAGGACGTCGTAGAATGTGTGCAGGACCTCAATGGGAGTGTGCAGGACCTTAGTAGGAGTGTGCAGGACATCATGGGACCTGTGCAGGACCCCAGTAGGGGTGTGCAGGACCTCAGTAGGAGTGTGCATGACATTATGGGACCTGTACAGGACCTCAGTAGGAGTGCGCAGGATATCATGGAACGTGTGCAGGACCTCAGTAGGAGTGTGCAGGACCTTAGTAGGAGTGTGCAGGACATCATGGGACCTGTGCAGGACCCCAGTAGAAGTGTGCAGGACATCATGGAACCTGTGTAGGACCCCAGTAGGGGTGTGCAGGACATCGTAGAATGTGTGCAGAACATCAGTAGGAGTGTGCAGGACATCATGGGACCTGTGCAGGACCCCAGTAGGGGTGTGCAGGACGTCGTAGAATGTGTGCAGGACCTTAGTAGGAGTGTGCAGGACATCATGAAACGTGTGCAAGACCCCTGTAAGGATGATCAGAACTTCGTGGAATGTGTGCAGGACATCAGTAGGAGTGTGCAGGACATCATGAAACGTGTGCAACCACTCTGTAAGGATGATCAGAACTTCGTGGAATGTGTGCAGGACATCAGTAGGAGTGTGCAGGACATCATGAAGCGTGTGCAGGAGCCCAATAGGGGTGTGCAGGACATCATGGAATGTGTGCAGGACCTTAGTAGGAGTGTGCAGGACATCATGAAACGTGTGCAAGACCCCTGTAAGGATGATCAGAACTTCGTGGAATGTGTGCAGGACATCAGTAGGAGTGTGCAGGACATCATGAAACGTGTGCAAGACCCCTGTAAGGATGAGCAGGACTTCATGGAATGTGTGCTGGATCTCAGTAGGGGTGTGCAGGACCTCAGTTCAATGTTCAGGACACCGTATGCAAGCCAGGCCTCCGGATCTACAAGAACGATAGTTAAGTCCGCCAGAACAGGGCTACCGTAATCTCACTCGAGTTGGCTCTAAAATTTTCTAAGTTCTGACTCCGATTTCACTTCATCTTCCCTACAGGTGGTGATGTTTCCCTGCTTTTTAGTCCAGGCAGATCCTCAACTGCTGACCCCTAGAGAAGGACGGTGTGTGAATCAAGACACACCGCTCTTCACTTCTTTTATACTTTATCATTGATCAATTGTGTGCAGGACCTCAGTAGGAGTGTGCAGGACCTTAGTAGGAGTGTGCAGGACATCATGGGTTCTCCACCACCGCCTCCGAAAAAAAAGGGACCTACCGTAATCTCACTCGAGTTGGCTCTAAAATTATGGTGAGTTCTGACAATTATTTTCGTCATTCCCGTGGTCTATTACATCTAGTCACAAATTTTCGAGCGATTTGGTCCACGCCTTCCAAAAAAATGGTTTTCGACGGACGGAGGTGGAGGCGGAGGCGGAGGCGGAGGCGGAGGCGGAGGCGGAGGCGGAGGCGGTGGCGGAGGCGGAGGCGGAGGCGGAGGCGGTGGTGGAGAACGTTTTGTGAAATGTGTGCAGGACCTCAGTAGGAGTGTGCAGGACCTTAGAAGGAGTGTGCAGGACATCATAGGACCTGTGCAGGACCCCAGTAGGGGTGTGTAGGACGTCGTAGATTGTGTGCAGGACCTCAGTAGGAGTGTGCAGGACCTTAGTAGGAGTGTGCAGGACATCATGGGACCTGTGCAGGACGCCAGTAGGGGTGTGCAGGACCACAGTAGGAGTGTGCAGGACATTTTGGGACCTGTACAGGACCTCAGTAGGAGTGCGCAGGATATCATGGAACGTGTGCAGGACCCCAGTAGGGGTGTGCAGGACGTCGTAGAATGTGTGCAGGACCTCAGTAGGAGTGTGCAGGACCTTAGTAGGAGTGTGCAGGACATCATGGGACCTGTGCAGGACCCCAGTAGAAGTGTGCAGGACATCATGGAACCTGTGTAGGACCCCAGTAGGGGTGTGCAGGACATCGTAGAATGTGTGCAGAACATCAGTAGGAGTGTGCAGGACATCATGGGACCTGTGCAGGACCCCAGTAGGGGTGTGCAGGACGTCGTAGAATGTGTGCAGGACCTTAGTAGGAGTGTGCAGGACATCATGAAACATGTGCAAGACCCCTGTAAGGATGAGCAGGACTTCATGGGACCTGTGCAGGACCCCAGTAGAAGTGTGCAGGACATCATGGAACCTGTGTAGGACCCCAGTAGGGGTGTGCAGGACATCGTAGAATGTGTGCAGAACATCAGTAGGAGTGTGCAGGACATCATGGGACCTGTGCAGGACCCCAGTAGGGGTGTGCAGGACGTCGTAGAATGTGTGCAGGACCTTAGTAGGAGTGTGCAGGACATCATGAAACATGTGCAAGATTCCTGTAAAGGATGATCAGAACTTCGTGGAATGTGTGCAGGACATCAGTAGGAGTGTGCAGGACATCATGAAGCGTGTGCAGGACCCCAATAGGGGTGTGCAGGACATCATGGAATGTGTGCAGGACCTTAGTAGGAGTGTGCAGGACATCATGAAACGTGTGCAAGACCCCTGTAAGGATGATCAGAACTTCGTGGAATGTGTGCAGGACATCAGTAGGAGTGTGCAGGACATCATGAAACGTGTGCAAGACCCCTGTAAGGATGATCAGAACTTCGTGGAATGTGTGCAGGACATCAGTAGGAGTGTGCAGGACATCATGAAACGTGTGCAAGACCCCTGTAAGGATGAGCAGGACTTCATGGAATGTGTGCTGGATCTCAGTAGGGGTGTGCAGGACCTCAGTTCAATGTTCGGGACACCGTATGCAAGCCAGGCCTCCGAATCTACAAGAACGATAGTTAAGTCCGCCAGAACAGGGCTACCGTAATCTCACTCGAGTTGGCTCTAAAATTTTCTAAGTTCTGACTCCGATTTCCTTTCATCTTCCCTACAGGTGGTGATGTTTCCCTGCTTTTTAGTCCAGGCAGATCCTCAACTGCTGACCCCTAGAGAAGGACGGTGTGTGAATCAAGACACACCGCTCTTCACTTCTTTTATACTTTATCATTGATCAATTGGGTATCATCAAATTTGTTTACGAGAGCCGAATAACATCATTCCTGAGATTACGGTAGTCCTCTTCTCTCGCACTTAACTATCGTTCGCGCTGGAAATCAATTTCCATTTTTCAGGCTCAATTTCATGATTGAGCCCGGTAGACCACACTGGTAAACTTTGGCGAGTCAAAAACGTTGGACGATGAGGTTAATATCCGCCACCAATTCTCACCAGTCATCTAGCCCTTTTTCCTAGAATGTTGGTGCGACAGTAAGATAACAGGAAAAATTGGTTACGGCACGAACTCCACATGCAGAAAAACTCCGAAAATGATTTTGGCGCGAAATTCAAATTCGTATTTACAATGTGTTCCGATTGACTTTTCTTTACAAATAAAGGTTTTTCATGGGCCCCTTCAACATTTTCTTTCACTAGAGGGGCCAAGCTACGCAAAAACTCATAGAAATGATGGAAAACTCTGATAAAAGAGGCCTGATACTGCGCTATCAATCATTGTTTTTATTAGAGCTCTACGGAAATACTTCGACTGGTAGCCTCACCAATGGGCCGTTCATTTCATTTCTGTCTTGAGTGGTGCGTGCCCCCCCCCCGTCTAGAAGAGTGCCTAGAACCTGTACAATTGGGTCATTTTGAAACTCATTTCTTCATTTTTCGACTTTTAAATTCAAAAAGTATATGCCTTGCATCTATTTGTAGGAAGCCGCGTTGCAACAATTATCTTGCAGTCTTAGCAGCGGAGCGGTTTGTTTCTTTATTTCTACCACTATGTTTTCGAAAAAAACAACTTGACTTCTGGAGCTCGACGATATTGTAGAAGGGAAACCCTTGTAAAAGTTGTGAAATTTCTGAAAGTTGGGCTCCGCAGAAAAGGTCAAGGATTTGGCATTGCTCCTAAATGTTGTGAAATTGTTTTATTGGATTTGGCTCTCAACTTGATTTTTCAAATGTAGTGAAATTGTCGAATTGATTTGGCTGTGATGATACTATATGCAGATAACATAATCATTAAATCTAGTGAAATTGTTGCAAACGGATTTGGCAGGAGCTCTATCAATTATCACAGTCAAATCACGCGTCAGAAGGTCCTCTGGCGAGCGAATGAAGACAAAAAGAAAAAAATAATAATCCTCAGTCAACAATGCTGAACGAAACGTGGCCTTATGGGCTAGAATTAAGGTTTCCGAATGCTATTCTGCCCTTTCAGTGTAGCTCCCACTAACAATAAGGTACCAGACCTTCCCTCACCGATGAGATAAAAATCATGAAAACGAAATCTAACGCAATTTACTCGCTACTGACTCTATGTCTTCGTGTCCTCAACGCTTTCACGGTTCGCATTGTATAGAAACGTTTTTGCTGCTAGGTTTATTCCTGTTCTCATTCGATTCAAAATGCGCTTCAAGGAAAACCCCTTCTGACGCGTGATTTGACTGTGATAATTGATAGAGCTCCTGCCAAATCCGTTTGCAACAATTTCACTAGATTTAATGATTATGTTATCTGCATATAGTATCATCACAGCCAAATCAATTCGACAATTTCACTACATTTGAAAAATCAAGTTGAGAGCCAAATCCAATAAAACAATTTTACAACATTTAGGAGCAATGCCAAATCCTTGACCTTTTCTGCGGAGCCCAACTTTCAGAAATCCTATGCTGGATTTTTCCGTTTACCATCCCATTTATTAATTTACTAAAAGACGTGGAAAATTCACACGTTATCGAGGTTTAACATAATAGGAAAGAAAATAAGCTGGCATAACACAAAGTGTCTATAGATAAGACCTATTCCAACGTTCTTTTTCGCCATCACACCCTTGAAAACCTGCACAGACATATAAACAAGGTGTTTCTCTTCGCCTAGCAGTAGGCTGAACTCCCACAACTTCCTATCCGTGCAAAAATTCGACCTGACAATTGATTTCGCAACTGATACATAGAGCCTGAGCGTCTCTCTTGTGCTCCTCGTCAGAGTAGTGCCAAAGAACTGAGAAGGGTTCAAGGAAACTCTCCGCGTTATTATGTCGAACATCATCACAAGATCAGTTTTTGTGTGCCTCATATGGAGGGATTGCAGCAAATTTGGTTGCCCAGATCGTTCATTTCCATTTGTTAGTTGGAAGTAATTCATTCCATAGCACCTATCCATAAGCTCCTGTCCATAAGTTGTTTTGAACTGTTTCCAAATAATTGATACCTTCCTTTTTACATGGTTTGCACGCCGTTGTACCAAACTCAACTGTTAGCCTTACGTAGGTCTTGTATGCTTGCAAATACAGTTGGGGGTCCTTCGTCTCTGAGATTTTAAAGGCAGTGTCCACGACAAAACTCGTTTTCGAGTTTTCATCAGAAAACGAAGGTTTAGAGCCTGACTGTTTCATTAGTGAAGAAAGAATCACGAAAAACGCTGCAAAACATTCAAAATCAGTTCTTCTTCCTGAAAGCCACATTTGAACGGTGGATGAGTTGCGCGGGCATGGGACTTAAAGGCAGCAGACACGCTTGAAAAAGTTGTTGAGATAAGTACATTAGTGGGGTCGTGCAGGCCCTAGAAGAGCCCTCACGAAGTTGCAAGCGTTAAAAACTAGTCCAAATGACCGTATTTGAGCCGTAGTCAGTCACGAAATCATCCTTGCTCCGCCCATCGATACGGGCTCTGCCCTTCCATACATGTGTTCAATGCTCGATTGCGGCCACTTTAGATTACTTTTTAGGCTTCTAGCGGCGTAAGCGTTCCAGAAAGGGCCGTACGAGTACATTAGCGTCGTTATCCCAACAAAATTGTTGCTAGCTCCGCTATTTTAGGCAGTGCTGTACAACTCGTCCATTTCTGGGCAATATAGAACGTACCGTTATATTTTAATTTCCGTCGATTTGTTTTCGCCTTTTTCGTTATTTCTGAATACTAAAAGCTTCAGAACTTCAGTTTACCCCATAAAATTGATATAATTTTTGAGCGTGTCTGCTGCCTTTAAGTAGACAGCGTACGCAAATGCGCCCCAATGCTATTGTGGAAGCGGACCGAACTGTTTCTCGGAAAACTCGACCGAAGCGAAAGGACTAGCGCGAGCGGAATTCGGAGCCGTATGAAGCTCTTTCGGGCTCGTTTTCGTTCGTTCTTCCGACCCCAGTGCTCAAATGAGGCCCTGAACTCTTGATTTCTGGCCGAAAACCGAGGACGAATTTATCGTGGACACTGCCTTAAAGGCAGTGTTCACGATAAGAATCGTTTTTCTGCTTCGCCTTTCTTGAAGACGGTCCCATGCTGATTCCAATGATGTTTTTGGAGTCGTACAAGACCGTCTGGGAACGGAGTTATGGTACCTCAAAAATTGAGGTAAGGAAACATGGTGAACGAGTTGTCCGAGGCTTGTAACTTCCGTCTTTTGCAGCCGATGTATGCGAGCTGACCTGAGTAAAGAGAGATGTTGGAAATAAAGGGAAGAACGGGGCTATCAATCGGAAACCATCGCTCGTCTCACAATCTCGAGCATTCATTCGTTCACGTCGGTGGACGTGGAAAGTGCATCTGGGGGTGACGAGCTGACGGGTGTCCAACTTTGGGGCCGTAGAGGACCGTTCCGAGCTCATTTTTCTTAGTTTTTCAACGTTAGGGTTGCGCTAGGCCCTGTAGCTGCCGATCTCCACCAAGAAAACAGACATGGATTTTATCGTGAACACTGCCTTTGAAGGCAAGGAAGGTCCAGTCAGATTTTGACAGCTTCGAAATTCGGTTAGATAGATTGGGCTGGGCTAGCTGGACACCGTCCGAAATTTTCACAAACTCTAAGTCCGTATTACTGGAGAAAACAGCCTGAAAGTCAGGGGTTACGGTTTTCACAGCATGATGATCATGACTGGAATGATCGATAATTACACAGCACTTTTGAAGAATGCGTGGACAACCGCTAAAATCTGGACAATGGCCACACTTTTCTAACTTTACTGGATCATAGGCTAACGGAAGTGGCTTGAATAACTTGAAGAACACCGGTTTTAGCGCAGTTTTCGCATGTTCCTTCAGACAACCTGTACCATGAGCACAGATTCAGCGGAAAATCTCAGAATCGAAATTCTGCCCGAACCCTGCTTTGAAAATGAGTTGTATGTTCTATACCTTGCTTTTTCAACTAGACGGAAAATACCGTGCGGTACCGATTGCCACAAAGCCATATAATAATTGTATTTTTCATTCGAGAGCCTGAGTCGGCCGGTCTCATATAGAAATGCAACCGATATCATCATTTCATGCCCTTGTGGCAGTCGGTACCGAACGGTATTTGGAGTTTACTGCTTTTTTGCCATCGTTTTGACCATTGCTGGCTGGCTGCTACTAGAATGTGCAAACATTCCTCCAACTCTCCTCAATTGTTATCAGTTTCGATGTCTTTTCACAGAGAATTACGGTGCTTGTTCAAAATTTCTCTGTATTTCGATTATATAGCCTTCGAGCACTGGCTGATCCCACGACCCCCGTCTAGGATAGTACTTACGAGCTGTGAAGCACCACACAAGTGGATACACAATCGCAGCAGTGGGGTGGCGTGTTATATTATGACAAGCTAGTGAAATTTGTTGGGAACAGGAATCAAACTCTTTCCTATACTCGCTGTGCAACTGTGGTTATTTTTTCTAGTGGTTTTTCTCATCGTCTGTGAAGTACCAATGTGGTCCCAAGCGAGAATCACTCACCGCTGGGGGATTGAAGCCGTTTTGGGGGGGCACTCATGAAAATGAAATGATTCATCCATGAAAATGAAAATCTGGACTGATATCATGTGCCTGATAGGGCACATGATATCAGTCATTGTTTTCGTGGAGACTCCATGAAAATACCTCGACTTCTGAAAGCTGTATCATTCATTCTCCAACTGAATCCTGAGTGACCCCTCCTAGCGGTGTCATACCCCGTTGGGAGCTCCAGTGGCGTTCGAATGTTCCAGCAGGTTAGTTTGCTTCGATGTATTACAAAAGCAAAGAAGTGCAGTAACTCACTTTCATTCTCTAGCATAACAGATTTGCAATTCCGAATTTTCCGTTGACTTGTTGTTTAATTCTGATGGTGCGAAGAGCGCCCCACGTTTTTTCGAATAGCTGCGGTCGGAATGATTCCCACTTTATTCATGTACACCAGCAAGGTGTTTAAATGATATCAGAATCTAATCATACAATCAGTTTAGTGCGAAAACACTTTCCGTAACGTTGAGCTGGATAGTGGGTGAGCTTTCAGCTACTGACAATGAGTTAAAGGCAGTGGTCACGATGAAAAACGTTATCGAAAAAAACTACAAAAATCAGCTTAGATCAAAAACAGCTGAAAAACTATGAAGGTAGCGCGGTGAAAAACAGTCTACAAATAGAGTTTCTAGGGCCCAAAGAAGCTAGTTCGTGCACACGTGCACAGCGATGACGAAACAGATCGCAGTCTCATGCCGAGCAGTCAAAAATCATCGACATTCAGAGGACGAAATAAATGCAAATTTAACGAATAAAAACAGTTGAATAATGAAAGCATCACTTCAGTCAATGTTTTTGACTAGATGTGTACATAAATTCGAAGGTTCATTGATTGACATTCAATTTCAAGCTAGCTGATGTTCTCGATATAAGAGGTCATCGATGCCGATGATGTGGAGAGGGCTCGTCCACCATCAAAAGACAAGAAAGTTCAGGTTTCAAATTCGGCCCAAAACAGTGGTTTTTTCGCGATTTTTCCTTATAGGTCCTACTACTCGAGACCCAGGAAAGGATTTGGAGAGAAAAAGACGACAAGCATATTTGATCGCGACCACTGCCTTTAACAGTACTCAGGTCGTCATCACTGGCAAAATATGTGACTCGAAATTGACCTTGTTCGCCATTGTTTCCCGGAAGATTTCATGCTCCACGTTTCAGGCCTGTTTGAGTGGGCAGTCTTGTCAAGATTTTCTCGGAAATACTGCGATGAGAGAAGAAATGCTTATGACATCGTCGTCGGTCGTAATTATTGCAGCTCTGAAGAACATGATGTCTAAAGTTTCACAGCTTGTTTCGAGCTTTGAGCGGCACGTTAAAGGCATCGTTCGCGCTTGGAACCAATTTTCATTTTCCAGGCTCAATTTCATGATTGAGCCCGGTAGACTACACTGGTAAATTTTGGCGCGTCAAAAACGCTGGGCAATGAGGTTGGAAGGCGCCAAAGATGAAGATCCGCCACCAATTCTCACCAGTCATCTAGCACTTTTTCCTAGAATGTTGGTGCGACCGTAAGACAACACGAAAAATAGTTGCGGCACGAACTCCACATGCAGAACTCCGAAAATTACAGTGGCGAGGCCTCCAGAAGCGGAAAAACCTCAAAAAGGATTTTGGCGCGAAAATCAAATTCGTATTTACAATGTGTTCCGATTGACTTTTCTTTACAAATGGAGGTTTTTCATGGGCCCCATCAACATTTTCGTTTAATAGAGAGGCCAAGCTACACAAAAACATGAAAAAATAATATACGGTTTTTTGCGCGTACGATGCCTTTAAGTGAAAATTCACACCTACAAATTTTGGTAGGCTGTAACTTGATTCTCAGACGTCTTGAGCGAAATCTAATTCCAGATTCAGAGAGAACATGCCAGAATTGATCAGAAAATATACATAGGCTTTCTAACAGGGGTAACCTTCATGCGAAGTTACCTAGTCAGCTAGATTTTACTCTCATCGATCATTTCCGCCATATCCTTTAAAAGCGGGAATGGGAGACGCCGGTGCTAGGAACGGTCGCGTATCGGTGACTGTCAGACGCTGTTGAAGGAAATCACATTTATAGGCCAGTCAAACGCGAACGCTAGAGCAGTCAATCCAATCCGGAGTTTTCACGGCTTCCTTGAACCATGAAGACCTCAGACCTAATTCGGAGCTCGGCCGTCTTGTGATGCGACGGCATGGCCATCATGCGTATCGATAATAATCGCTCCGTATGTAGATTCAAATTCAAAGAATGATATCGCATTGAATGGTGATCGAACTCCGAATTGGGCCTCAGACTATCAGCAACTTCGTTACTCTTTTGTTTGAAAAAAGGCATAACTACACAAGTAGTCATTTTTAGGATGCGATCACCGCTCTCTGCCCGCTTGAATGTACATATGTGAGGGTGGTGAGGGCGTAGCCGACAGCGAGCACAGTAGGGATAGCAGAAGTTAGGCTTTGTCTGAAGGGGGTTGCACTCTGCATTTCTCAGAAGGAGACTCCAAGTCAATTTCTGAAAGACTGTCCAATTTTCGTAGACTGAGCGAGGCTCTCAAACGGTTCACCGTGGAATTCCTACCATGGCGTCGACCGTGGCGAACAGTGTAAGCAGCGACGGTAGCCTCTTTCACCGGCGGCGAGCGCAAGGAGAGCTCGTATACGTATTGCGGCGTGCGCGAGGAGCTCATGGAAAGTGAGAGCTTTCCGCTCGCAAGCTTTGGGCTGGCCAGCGGAGCGAGCAGGGTGGTGGCCATCGTATCAACACTCCTGAGGAGGCGGGAGAAACGGAGGAGGAGCGAAGTTCCTGCTTGGACGCAACAGACGGGGGGGCCGGGCCAGCCCGTGTTGCGTCCAATCAGAACTTCTGCCTCCTCCGTTTCTCCCGCCTCCTCAGGAGTGTTGATACACGATGGCCACCACCCAGCGAGCAGCGACTTGAAGGTGAAAATCGTTTTTTTTTGTTTTTAGCCTTTCTGGAAAACGGTCCCATGCTGATTCCAACAATGTCTCTGAAATCGTAAACGACCTTCTGGGAACGGAGTTATGGTCCCTCAAAAACTGAGCTAGAGAAGCATGTTGGACGAGTTTTCTGAGGCTTGTAACTTCCGTCTTTTGCCGCCGATGTATGCGAGCTGACCTGAGTAAAGAGAGAAGACGAGAATGAAGGAAGAACGGGGCCAATAATTGGAAACCATCGCTCATCTCACGATTACAAGATTTCATTCGTTCACGTCGGCGGGCGGGCAATGCGCTTTTGGGGTTTGCCATGCGCTCAAAATGGCAACCTCTGGCTCCTTTAGGGCTCTTCCTGGCTCGTTTTCATGCGTTCTTTCGACGTTAACGTTACAGTGTCCCTCCACTACCCATTCCTAGGGGAATTTCAAACACTTGGTTATCGTCATCAATCCTGCCATTCTGATACCGAAAGTAGCCCAAATGTTGCAACAAATTTATTAAGAGTCTCGTTTTCATTGTGTTTGTTACAGATAAAGTATCTTGCCTCTCCCATCTACACTCCAGTGGTCGAGGGGGCCTGAGACGCAGAGTACAGTGGCCGAAACGCTGACACGCCTGCCTCTGTCTGAGCCTTCTTCTTTTTCTTCTTTCTCTTCCCTTTTGTTCCCGTGGATGTCGCCCCGGTCGTTCCTCCGCCAGTGGTCCCTCCAGTTGTTCCTCCTCCGGTGGATGTTCCTCCTCCGGTGGATGTTCCTCCTCCAGTGGATGTTCCTCCTCCAGTGGATGTCCCTCCAGTAGTTCCGCCACCTGTAGATGTCGCTCCAGTCGTTCCTCCCCTGGTACTCGACGCGCTCGTTGAGCTTGAGGTACTTGTGCCTTTTGTCGTTGTTCCCATCTTTGATTTCGCTGCGCGGGACTGCTCGAGCAAATTCTGAATAGAAAAAGGTTGAGATTGTGTGCAAAAGTACTCGATGTTAGTGAGTTTACCTTGTATCTTTGTCTTCGAATTTTCAAGATTATGATAACTGCTACAAGCACAACAATGAAGACCACAACACAGATAATTATAATCCAAAACAACAAGCCGCTGAAAAAGAAGGTTATTCTAACATCGGCAACTTATTGGTTTTTTCGTCATGATTTTGGGTGCATTGTCTTCATGGTGGGGTTGGGATTATCACTATTTCCTGTAGGACTTTACGTATTATGCACGCTAGCGGCATAGTATTCTGTAATTATTTCAAAAGTATCGTTTGCGCTGAAACCCACTCACCATCTTTTTGGGTTCAAAGGCAGGGTCCGGGCAGAATTTTGATTCTGAGATTTTCCGCTGAATCTGTGCTCATGGTACAGGTAGTCCCAAGGAACATGCGAAAACTGCGTAAAAACCGGTCTTCTTCAAGTTATTCCAGCAGCTTCCGTCAACCTCTGTGTCAGGAAAGTCAGAAAAGTGTGGCCATCGTCCATATTTTAGCTTTCGTCCACGCATTCTTCAAAACTGGAGTGTAAATATCTGTCAATCCAGCCATGATTATCATGCCGTAAATACCGTAATCCCTGGCTTTGAGGCTGTTTTCTCCAGAACTAAGGACTCAGAGTTCGGGAAACTTTCAGACGATGTTCAGCTAGGCCAGCTTAATCTATTTAACCAAAATTTCGGTAGTGTCAAAATTTGACCGGACCTTGCCTTTAAATCATCGGTTGGGCCCGTCTGAGATCGTAGGTAGAGTTTGTTGGATCACCAACGCATCATTGTGAAGATATAGGAGATCGAAAGCCTCGAATCCCGTCAAGAGGCCGGCCCCTCTACAGCCGTCTTGCATCAATTGGGAAAAGAAAGTAGCTCATCAACAAATGATACTTCAACTTCGACTCATTAGGCTATATCATTGGTAGATAAGCTAGTTTGTTTTCTCATTTGATGCCACATGGCTGTCGGAGGGTCGGCTTCTTTTGAAGGAATTCGAGGCAATCGTTCACCCATATCTTCACAATAATTCGCTGCCCACCCAAAAAAAACTCTACCTACGTTATCAGGCGGGCCGACCAATTTTTTGAGCCCAAATGGTGGTGGTTTTCAGGTCGTGCGATGTCTTTGTTTAGCGCGAGCAAAGCAAAGTACTCACTATGCATTTTCCCAGCTAGCCTGAGATTTTTTGCCAATAAAAACAAATCTCTTCCCAACATTGCTGTTGCTGTTACGAAATGGTTTTTGAAGCACATGGTGAGCAAAAGCATGAAGGGTTCCAATTTCTTCTCACAGTTGAATTTGTCGATGGGTCGGCTTCGATAAATGCCCCAATGTGGCCGAGATGAACCACACCAGTGGGGTCATTTGCAAGCAGCTTGAAAACGTAACATGGCTAAAGTCCTTAGGCCCTCTACTGAACTGAGAAAAGTGCGAGTACAAATTTTTAAAATCCATTTTGGGACAGGTCACTGTTTAAAATAGCTGGATTCGCTCTACTTTTTTCGTATCCCTGACGACGTACAGGCGTCAAACTTGGAGTTTAGGTATGTGTCTCCCATCATTTCTAATCGATCTCTATACATATTGCCAACACTTTTCAACCGCACTGAACCACATGTATATTTCCGTCTTTGTGTCTCCAAGGATCGCAAAAATAGCGAAAATGTGGGTGCGCTGAAATTGAGAGAACCGACGTTTGGAATTCAGCAGCTTGCGTTACCCTCGTTTAGGGAAGGTCCGAAGACTTCAGCTGTGATGCGTTTTCAAGCGGACACCTGCTTCAGACTGACCCCTTGCTCAGAGATTCATAATCATGCGGATATCCCGATAGGATCAAGTTACTTGTGGGGTATCTGACCTATTTATGCACTAGTTCCAGACCTGCAAGTAGCTTTCATGGACATAATCATGTTACCTGCGACTTTTAAAACTTGCAAATAACTTATATTTCCCCATCAAACCTCGCAAGTAACTGACATTCACCCAGAAGGTAAACCGTTTTTTTTTGGCTGCGTATTGTATGGTATGCTATACGTTCAACACGCAGGCGTCAGACACCGTAGAAGGAGTGCGGAACCCAAAAAGGGGGCGCGTCGGGTGCTGTAGAAAGTGGGCGAGACCCAAATGGGAGTGCGTCAGAAGGTGCAGGACGTCAAGGAATGTGTGCACGCCAAGTCGAACAATCACGAAGTTCCCTGAACAATCGATTTCCGTTTCTGTTCATGTGTTTTTGCTTTCTGTGACTACTCAGGCGTGGATATCGAATCAGCCGGGCAGCTATTGTCTTCTTTCCCCGCCATAAACACAGCCAGAGCAATTCAACGGTTTTCTAGCACAAGTGTAAGCCCGATTCCTACCATCCGGTGGACCATTGCAAGGCGTGGGGTTCAGTGGCAGACATGAAAAAACGTAAAAATGAATGATCCTGTAGTAATGTGATTCCTCACTCTCCGGAGGCCATCATGCTTTTGGCCGCTAGGGATATAGGACATATCCTCACGGCTGGGGGGAGGCAAACTTCGCCGCGGTCCGCAGAGAGAGAGTGGCTCCTTACCACATAACTGGGCAAGGATTACGCCCATGTTGCGGACAAGGCGGGGCTTTCTGTGCCGTATACCGCGACACTCATGCACCCAGGGTGCCGTGCCGGGTTATATTATAGGAGTAAGCTACTTGTATACTATATGTAAGTTACTTGTGACATAAATGTATGCTACTTGCGACATTAAGCAAGTTACTTGTGACATAAAAGTAAGTTGCATGAAGACTACATGTAGCATAGTCAAAAGTAACATTCTACTTGATTCAAAACTTCTGAGCTGGAGCACTTCTCTACCGTCGCGAACGATTATAAAAGATGTAGGAACGATTATAGAAGATGTTTACGGAGCAGTTAATTTTGTACTGATCGAAACTCCCTCATTATTCTGCCCACAAATAATTTTATAAACGATTCCAAGATCCGAAGTTTGGCCCGCTACGAGAGAGGTTCAGAAAAATGAACTGACAATAGGAGGGGATAAGACACGCCTTATGCCGACGGGATGAGATCTGAAACATTGTCACCTACTTGAAAACCACCCTGTAGAAACAGCAGAAACTTATTGTAGCCGAAGAAGCTGTGCCGGAGAAATCAGACAAATTCTTAATGAAGCGGTGGAAAGAACTCATTGGATGCTGAATCACTGAAGTACAACACCAGTCACAGTAGTTGATGAGGAGCGCGCGAGTGTGGGTTTCCGCGTCTTCAGTGTTTTCATTAAATGGCTCCCTTTAACGTGAATTTTTCTCGAGTCTGAGAACATTTTTAGAATGCCAGTGAGAAGTACCACCTGCCCCTCCCAAATAGAGTGCTCCACCCCAGACAGAACCTTCTAATCTCTAAGATGTCCCTCACTCCCTGCTTTCTTCCCCATCTCTTAGATGCGTGAGAAAATGAGTGTGTGCGTCAATATATTTATTTATTCCGCTTTCAAAACTCTATAGATAAGGGAAACTTCCGCCACGAGAAAGCCGGTACAATCAAGATAGAACAATTACACACAAATGACTTTGCGCGTTGAATGCGTGCGTGTGAGCTTGTAGGGAAGTGAGGAGGTGTTCATGCGTGGATGATACATGCGTGCATGCATGTGCTAGATAATGCGTGCTGCTCGCGCGGATTACATGTGCACACTTGTATGAGCGTGTGCTCGTGAGTGCGAACAGCAGTGTGTAACGTGTAAACTGCACAATTTTGATTCTGCAATAGCAATGGAATGTATGAATCTTTCCGTATTATAGTATTTAGTCTGACGCATGAACCAAGCGGCTCGCAGAGCGGTGTTGGGGCATCATGGGTTAACGGGGTTTCGATTGAGCACGGCGATCTACCGTCGAAGCCCCATCCATTCACCAAATTAAATTGATTACGTGGACTCTATCTTCTGGATTTCGATCGAGGGCTTAACTATTCATATTAAAACAAGCGACTGACTGCGCTTTTCACTTGCGGATTCACTTCGAAAATGAATCCACCTAACATCAAAAAAATTGCGACGGTATTGATTTCAAGCTGAAAAATCATGAGCATTCCTAAAACAAAAAAAGGAAACAACTGGGGTCTTGCTCATTTTCTATGACGTCCTGCATACTCCCATCGAGGTCCTACACACTTTCTATGACGTCCTGCACACTCCCACTGTGGTCCTGCTTCTACTTCTATGACGTCCTGCACACTCCCACTGAACCCCGCCCACTCCCTATGACGTCCTGCACACTCCCATTGGGGTCCTGCTCACTTTCTATGACGTCCTGGACGCTCCCGTCGAGGTCCTAGACTCTTTCTATGACGTCCTGCACACTCCCATCGAGGTACTACACTATTTCTATGACGTCCTGCACACTCCCACTGGGGCCCCACCTACTTCTTATGGCGTCCTGCACACTCCCACTGAGGTCCTGCTCATTTTCTATGACGTCCTGCACACTCCCAGGGGGTCCCGCCAACTTCCTATGACGTCCTGAACACTCCCACTGGGGTTCTGCACACTCCCTATGACGTCCTGCACACTCCTACTGGGGTCTCTCACACTTTCTATGACGTCCTGCACACTCCCAGGGGGTCCCGCCCACTTCCTATGACGTCCTGCACACTCCCACTGGGGTCCTGCCACTCCCACTGGGGTTCTGTATACTCTTACTGGGGTCCTGCACACTCCCAGGGAGCCCTGCCCACATGCATACTTTCTATGACGTCCTACACCTTCCCACTGAAGCCCTGCACACCTTCCATGACGTCCTGCATACTCATCAAACCCCAGTTTCTGAACGGCGTCCCGTAAAATATTACTGAATACCTGTCACCTTGATTAGAGCGTAGCCCTTCTAGCGCTAGACGACTTACAGAAGTTTCCATGACCCACGTATGAAAGTGCGCCCCAAGGACAAACATGGTTGCCCCGAGACACGTAAGAGGTGACTCAAGCTGATTTTTTGGTAATCGAGATATGTCCTACCCACCTAAAGGTTGATACCATTTCATACAAAATTTGATCGACCATTCCTAGTGTTCGCGGCACACATGCACGCACACACATACACATACACATCGGGACATAACTGCATTAGGTATGTCACAGTTCTTTTATGTGACAAGTATCCATAGTGAGTCCCCCCCCCTCAACGAGTGGCTAGATCCCGCTTTCGTTAGGAACTCGACCGCGCTCCTAATCAGGGTTGGGACCCCCATAAAGGGGCCGGGCCCGCCTTATCAAGAGGTGTAAACCCGCCCCTATCGACGGGCAGACTGACCCCCCTCTATACTTGTTCCAAATGAAATTCATTTCGAATATCCGACTTTTCGACTATAGTCGGATATCGCCCTTTTTCGAATATTCGACTTTTCGACTATAGTCGGATATCGTACTTTTTCGAATGTTCGACTTTTCGACTGTAGTCGGATATCGCCCTTTTTCGAATATTCGACTTTTCGACTATAGTCGGATATCGTACTTTTTCGAATATTCGACTTTTCGAATAAAAAGTCGATTTTTTTATCCGACTGAAACAGTCGGATACTCATCCGATTATTCGATTCGGAACAAGTATACCCCCCTCCCCACTACTTTGGGCTGACGGTAGAAGCACGTGCTGCTGCGAGAGGGTGGGGTGCGGCGAAAGTGTGGCCTGTCTGCGCTACGTGCTCCTAACAAAGGACGACGACCTGCTGCGTGGGAAATGGGGTGCGACGAAAGTATTGCTCGCCTGCGCCATGTACCCTCATTATCTGACGATGTGCTGCTGTGTGGGAGATGAGATGGAGATGTGGCAGAAGTGTTGCTCACCAGCGCTTCGTAGTCCCCTTGAACCGACCGCGTGCTCCTCGAAGCAGCAAGTGCTGTTGCTGAAGAGCTCCCAATTCAGACGACGTATCAAACTACATAGAGCCTGCCGTGATCGAAGTTGACTTCACCCATGCCTGAGTGTTTACTGTTTGTTATCAAAAAAGTTCGTGACGAGGCAATTCCACGTTGCACTCAATTTTTCCTCCCTAGAGAGAAAAAATGCGCACTCGAGGCGATTGTTACGTCAAGCCTGCGTTGAATAAGCCGGGAGGCGCTGAGTCGAAGTGCACAGTGTGTATCAGATTGCCCCCGCCACTGTTATTCAAGTGACTTCGCCAGCCTTCTGCCCGTATTTCTGTGAAACTGAATTAAGTCTGAATTTGTTAGAAATAGGGGCAGCAGGCTAACAGAATCATCTGAATATCAGTGATGGGAGCAACTCGATACGAGTCGCGAGGCAGCACCGCTCCCTGTTCAACTCAGCGCCGCCCGGCTTAGTCATCGCAGGCTTGACTACATAATTTCGTTAAGTTCTCACAGTCTTTTTCCTAATTTATCCATTTGCATGAAGTATTTCTATTCTTTTGACGAGTTTCTCACAATACACATCTACGCCAAACCATAATCTTTGTTAAGAGCTAATCAGCTAGAAATCGTGGTGCGCGCGAAGCGGTAGCAGAACGAAGCCAGGTCGTGCACGGCGAAGCCAATTGGAGCGAAGCTGTTCCCGATATGATTTGCAGATCAGGAAGGACCCCGTCGAAGACGATGAGCATCTACTTGCTTGTGCTGAAGAATTCTTGCTATTACCAGCGACGAACTCCAAACGCATCTCTAACCCTACTGAGAAGCTTATGGAAGGAAGAATACGCTTGAGCCTGGATGCTACTGCTACTCATTTCGAGAGGCTGGTAGCCAATGCAAGCTGCAGACAGTTGGGAGAAATGTGTCCGAGCCTTCGTGATTTCAGCATTCCTTTATCAGGACTTTTCAGCGGAGACGGATTCACTATCATATGGAATCAATCACGGAACGATTCCATACCAACCTTTCTCGATCCACAATTCTCGTGTTTTCGATCTAAGCTGTATTTTGTACTTTTTTCGATGACGTTTTTCATCGTGACCTTTGCCTTCAAAGGCAGTATACACGCTGACAAACAGGGTGCAGATAACAGCATAAATAGGACCGCACGTCTCTTACCATGTCGTAAACGACGTTTGAAGCGCCAAAAACCATCCAGGATGACAATATTTGGCAATGTTTCAGCAATCTTGCCTTCCACGCTTGTATTTTCCCACCCATTCAAGTACGAGAATGAGAAACGAAACATGAGAAAGCATGTGATAAGTTAGAGTGATAGCATTATCAATTTGGAGTGCACCAGAGAAACAGCTTGATTTACTTGAATATAACATATCTGCATACCGACAAACTCTTGTCCACTTTCGAGAATGCCGCTCTTCTTCGGCTGAATTTTTGGAATGGAGGATTTGATAAGTGAACAGACATGATATTTTCATGTGAATCAAGCTGTTACTCTGGTGCACTCCCAATTGATAGTGCTATCACTCTAACTTATCGCATAATCTCTTAGGCCCCGGTCATAGTTGGTGCTATTTCCATCTGTATCCCCCCCCCGCACCCCCCAACACCCCCCAACACCACCCTGGTCGATACGTATGTTTAAAATGATGGAGTGCGGTTGAGAAAATCACTCGGTGCATCCAACTAGATATGACGATGATTACGTGGCCAACAGGATTGCACCTGTTCAGAGAAATAGTGAAGGAGAGTATGGTGAAGTAAAGGAGGTAGCAGTAAGGTTAGCTTTCTAGTGATACGCAATGTTTTATCTTTGCCCCGCCCACCCGGTGATTTTCTCATCCACGTATTGCATGGATATCGACCACGTCGGATACATTGAATGATTTTCTCAACCTCACTCCATCATTTTAAACATACGTATCGACCGGGGGTGTTGGGGGTGCGGGGGTGTTGGGGGGTGCGGGGGGATACACCGAGTGATTTTCTCAGCTTCACCTCACCATGTTGTTCATACGTATCGACCGGGAGGGTGTTGGGGGTGTTGGGGGTGCGGGGGATACACTGAGTGATTTTGCATCCCATTTCCAATGCATTCTGTGTGTATCGACCGGGCTGGAGGCGTCGGCTCATCCAACTATGACCGGGGCCTTAGGTTTCATATCTCATTATTGTACTGGAATGGGTGGGAAAATACAGGTGTGGAAGGCAAGATTGCTCAAACATTGTCAAATATTGCCATCCTGGATGGTTTTTGACGCTTCATACGTCTTTGACGACATGACTGTGGCCGTGCTGGCCTATTAATGCTGTTATCTCTACCATGTTTGTGAGCGTGTATGCTTCCTTTAAGACTATCGACCGATAAGCTTGCTAAGCGTGCTCTACAAATTATTCACAAAAATCGTTTTTTGTGCGTATATCGCGGATCATGGATGAAGCGCAACCACGAGAGGAGGCTGGGTTTATTCAGGGAAGTAGCTACATGGACCACATCCAAACCGTTGTCCTTGTCATCGGGGTCTGCTATTAGTAAAGATTGCCCATAGTTCCAACCTTCATCGAGTACGAAAACGCCTTCGACAGCGTCGAAACGCATGCCGTCCTGTCGGCTCTAGTCGATCAAGGAGTCGACCCGTCCAATTCAAGAACGCTAGCCGACGAACCACGATGGTACGGCTCTTCCATCCCCCTCTTACCATTCTCATTGGAAGGAGGGTTTCACAGGGTGTTACTAAAGTGCCTAAGCTGTTCACCGCCGCTTCGCAGTGGATAATGAAGTCGCTCAAATCGGACGACAATGTTAAGATGGCTCAGAGGCCTCGGCGTTGCTGTTGTGCCACGCGGGACGATGAGAGAGTGAACTACTTTATTGAGTAACCGTGTCTTTTATAGTGGTCAGACACAATAACAAATAGTATCAATTATATATTTTCCTTTGCTTTGGATAAGGGTAATAGTGCGGCGAATGCACTATAAATGTCATGTGTGGGTAGAAAATTCCTCTCGAACCTTGGTTCTGCCTACGACATCGTCATCTTTTCGAATAGTGCCAATGAAGCGGAGACGATGCTAATGAAGTCGAACGAAGCAGGGAAAAGGATTGGACTGCGTGTCAACCGGAAGAAGATCTAGTTCATGAAGAACGCCTGGTGCGAATTAGCTAAAATTGATGATGATGTTCCACCGATAGGGGAAACCAACTCCTACAAGCACCTGGGACGCTCAGTAAACATGGATGACGACTTGGAGGAAGAGCTCCGAAGAAGGAGAGCAGCGTGAACAGCTTTCGGATCTCTCAAAAAACTCGCCAATTGATTATCTGGCCCAGAACTTCGCGTTTACCTGTTTGAATCAGCAATTTTCTGTGCGCTCGGCTACGCAGTCAAAACTTGGGGCGATACAGCGTCTACGTCAAGATCTTTGCGAGTTATCTAGAGAGCGTTTGAGCGTTGTCTTCTGAAGTAGAACCGGATCACGCAACATCAATCCGGAGTGCACAGAACAAACCTTCCGAGTATATCCTGTCGTCGTGATCCAATCGTATACGCATAGAAGGCCAAATTTTGGTGATCCAATCAGGTCATGCGGAAAGCCGACGATAGGTGGACAGGAACGACCGAATGGACCCCGATTGGGCGCTCGCGCTGTCGAGGGAGGCCACGTGTAAGTTGGGCAGATTTTTTCGTTGAAACCGTTAATAACCTCGGCAGCGAACGACTGCTTTCAGGCTTAATAATCGTGATCGGATGGCGAGACGAAACATACCACCACCATGGCCAACGAGTGTGAGAGAACGAGATGAAAGGAAGCTGTGATGGGGCCCGTGATGACGAGCCGTCAAAGTAAAGTCAAGTATTGATCGGATGAGGCTACGACGGCCGGGCGACTACGATTGGAACCTTAGAGCACGTGGTTTTCCTTCCCATGGAGGACACAATGCGTGCAGGAAGAATGAAAGTTGTGCAAGGGCTCGCACGATCCCTGAAGACAAGTCATCAAATTATTAAGGTAAGCCTGCCACTCATTGTCAGTCCGAATTTCTGTTAAGAGAGCATCTGCGTTTGCCCGACTGGTTTTGCCAGTAGATTCGCCTTTTCAAACTCCAACAAGGGCGAATTCGCCGAAACGTTAGCCAGGTAAAGTCATCATAGCACCTCGTAGTTTTATTGAGAGGCTCACCTGGAGACATAGAGAACCGTTCGTTCTCATTCAATCGAATTTGATTAGTTTTTCGTAATTTCTCAACACTAGCAGCACCGTGCGCGGACGTTGCCTTTGAGAACTGTTTGCCACCCCCAACCATTTGTGCGGGATAGTACATATTCACGAGTTATGGGACACCGTCAGAGAAGGTACATAATCGCAGTAATGGAGACGTGTGTTATATTAGGTGGTTACCTATGAAAGCGCGTTTTTCTTTCGCCGTTTTTTTTTGCATGAATAAAGTTTTCAAAATTTTTTTGTCTGTGTTTATCTTGTAGAGCGTTTTAAGCGCTATCTAATACTGTTAACTCATTTGTAATTAGTATATTCATCAATTCTTTAAAATTATTTATAGATGACTTCTGGAGCGCCAACAAAAGAGCATTTGCGAGAGGTTCTGCTATTCATGCTTAATTGAAAAAAAGTGCCGCCGAAGCCCACAGAATTATCTCTGAAGTTCATGGTGAAGATACATTTACGATTAGAAGATGTCAAGAATGGTTTAAACAGTTCGGGAACCATTTTAGAGTGCGCCGGACGCCACAGAAAGTGTGCGGGGCCCATGTCAGAGTGCGCCGCACACTATATAAAGTGGGAGTATTGTTGGAAAACAAGTTAGAAAGGAGTTGCAAGAAACGAATAGGGAAGTCTTGCCCCACCCGCCATATAGTCCAGATATTGCTCCTTCGGACTATCATCTGTTTTGATCGATGGCTCATGGATTGGCCGAACAGCGCTTCACTAAACATGAAGTGATGGGATCGCCTTAAAACAGCCTAAATTTTTTTTCCGATGGTATTCATAAATTGCCCATTAACTGGAATAATGTTATTGTTAATAATGGTTGTTATAGTTAATAAAAGTTAAATAAAAAATTTTCTGAAATTTCAATTTTTTTAATCGTGAAAAAAAACGCGCTTTCATAGGTAACCACCTAACTCGTGAACCGCATTACATAATAAATTAGAAGAACCAGTTGGAAACAGGAAATCGACTCTTTTCCACACTTGCTATATGGTCATTTTATATGGTCTAACTGTGGTCATTTTCTTCTAATGGTATTTCTCCATTGTATTTGAAGTACGAGTGTGGTCTAGAGCGAGAATTGCAAAGCGCTGCATATTCACTGGCGTTTGAAAAGTTCAGTAAGTTAGTTTTTTTACGAGTAGTACATAGTCGGAAAAAAGAAGTAAAATACTTTGATTCTCTAACATAGGAAAGTTGCACTTCTGTTGGAGCTCACATTTTTCCGGTTTCTTACGGTAAAGAAATGTAGTTGTGTACACAAGCAAGGCATTTAAAGGCAGTGTTCACGATAAGAATCGTTTCTCTGGTTTTCCACCTATCTTGCAGACGGTCCCATGCTGATTCCAATGATGTTTTCGGAATCGTACAAGACCTTCGAGGAACGGAGCTATGGTCCCTCAGAAGTTGAGCTGGGGAAGCATGGTGGTCGAGTTGTTCGAGGCTTGTAACTTCCGTCTTTTGCAGCCGATGTATGCGAGCTGACCTAAGTAAAGAGAGAAGTTGGGAGTAAATAGAAGAACGGGGCTATTGACCGGAAACCATCGCTCATCTCACAATCTCGAGCATTCATTCGTTCACGTCGGTGGGCGTGGAAAGTGCATCCGGGTGTGACGAGCTGACGGGTGTCCAACTTTGGGGCCGTAGGGGACCGTTGCGAGCTCATTTTTCTGTTTTTTCAACGTTAGGGTTGCGCTAGGCCCCGCAGCTGCCGATCTCCACCAAAAAATCAGACTTGGTTTTTATCGTGGACACTGCCTTTAAACGATATGAGAACCTGATCATACTTTTTGGTCAGCATGAGAACACTTTCTGCAACAGTGAATCAATTAATGCAAAGGCAGTTCGCATTTACTGGCGAAACAAGTCAATCGAGATGGACCTCATTCACCATTGTTTCCCAGAGGATTCCGTGCTCGACTTTCTAGACCTGTTTGAAAGCACAGTCGCGCAAAGAATCCCGGCTCGTCACCACCGCGATGGGAGAAACATAATGTTAATGGAAGCGCTGTCAGTCTTGTGAGCTTGTTAATTGTTTATTGGTCGATAACACGGCTGCTTCGCTGGGACAAAAAGTTAGCGCTCTGTTGTTCTGGTTTTGTTGATGCTCTTCAATGCTGCGATGAGAACAAGCATGATTTTTCAGTGATGTAATACGTGTAGTACCGTAATTATTTCAGTTCTGAACAATAAGGTAAATAAAGTGTTACAACTTGTTCAAGTCTGTGAGCAACAGGTTGAAGGAAATTCCACAGATCATCTCGGGCTGAAGGATCAGGAAGGGAATCCTGCACTGATATTTGTACTACTAGAGTTCTAGAGGTGCTCCGCGGAGTTTGGGTTATAATATGCTAAATTTGAATCACGCATAGGTCTGAGAATATATCTGAAAGCCCTCGTCCGTGTTCAAGGAATGGAAAATGCGAGCGATGCCGGTGAGCGACTCACAGATTTCTGTAAATAGCATACCGTTGAGCAGGCCTGGTTTGCCCGAAGTTTCAGCATAATCGACCACTTCACCACTTGCTCGAGGGTCAAAAAGGCTCGCAGTAAACACCGCGTTGGACTCCATTGAACACATGGCTGGCAGAAAAAAGCCCGTCGAGTCACAAATTCGAGTACCGCTGAATGGTCTGAAGATTTTTTACCCAAATCTTACAACTATGTTCACCCCTTCTTTTTGTTCTGTCACAATATCAGTCAAGAAAGGCGTTGGGCGGGGCAATCCAGCCGGCCAATCATTTTCTCTGCAGTTTTGGAATGGGTTGTCAGGAGTGAACTCCACCAAAACCCGCACATCTACTTGTCAGGTATACGATCCGCAACAGAGCAGAAATCGCGTTCGAAGATAGGATCAGGCAAGTTACTAAGTAAGTAAGGGAATATGCCGAAAGTAAAAGAATGCAGATTGCGCCGCTTTTGCGGCTTCTCGTTGGTCCACCCGGCGTCTTCCTGGACACGTCTCGTCTCCTGCAGTCATCGCCCAGTATTGCCCGTCAAAGTTCTACTTTAAAGTTTTGACTTCACACGCAGTGGCGTGCTCTGTCTGTGCCCGACAACATCGTAAGTGCAATCAAGTACGCCTGATTCCAACGTCCCCACCACCATCAAGGGTAATCTTATTTTTAACCGTTTCCTGGATGTCCGGGTGATTATTCCGGACAGCCCCAGGGTTCTCTGCCTCTCCACGGTGTGAGCGCAAACAAAGGCAACTGGCTCCGTTTTACGTCAGACCTCAGTAGTCCGATGCCATCTGTGGTATCTTTACGGCCTTTCTCCTTTTCGATCTAAGTGCGGCAAAAGAAACGATAATAGTAACAGATTTGAGAAGAATCGCTTTCGGGATATACTGGAAGGCTTTGTGTCTCATAGTTTCCACATGTTTGGGCCATGCGCGCGAAGGAACCAGAGGGCTGCCATTCTGCCTGCAGCGCAGTCAGTGCGACCCCGATATGACACTAGTTCGAGGGGGGGGGGGCACTCAGGATTCAGTTGAAGAATGAATGATACCGCTACCGGAAATTGAAGTATTTCCATGGAATTTCCACGATAAAAATGACTGGTAACTCCATAAAACATAAACCGGATTCATCAATATAAATATAAACACAAATCATCAATATACATCAATATAAATAAACCGGATTCATCAATATTACCGCGGTTAGTGAGTTACCGCGGTCAGCGAAACCGGAGCTTAACCACCTAGTTTGGCCGCGGTTAAGCTTAACTGCAATTCACCAAACGCGATTTTAGATAAGATATAGTATTATCAACCAGAATCTGTTGATATCAATCGGAGATAGATATGTATCTTATTGCAAAATGAGAGTGAGCGGTCGAATTTGAACGTGTTGCATGCATGTTCGTAATCATAAAGCTGTGTTCATGTTTGAAATCGCACTTTGGACGATGCTCGGCCCGATCAGGCAGGCAAGAAACTGTTTGAGTTCGCACGGTTTTACGCGGTGTCATATCATTCGTATTCAGGGCCAAAATTTTTAACGGAATGGGCTTTGCTCAAAATGATCCTGAGTCTAGTTGCTTAGCACAAAGTTTTGTGATTTTGCACTGTACAGTTATAGGCAACAGATTTGCCTATTTTATACTTCAACGCTAGGGTCACCTAGAAAGAATTGAAAAGGTTTCTTTAAGGCAAGCGAAATGTGGTGGCTGCACAGCTCGGGGCTATTCCTACTCTGGAACGCGGCCTTGTAGTTTTAATACTTTCTACGCGTGCCGCGCGTAGAGGGACTAGAGGTGAGTTCTTCACCATGGTATGATGACTCTTAAAGGCAGCATACACGCTCGAAAACGTATTTGAGATTACAGCGGAAATAGAATGGTATGGCTCAGAACACAACGCCTATGCATTTTGAAGCGTCAAAAACGACTCACAATGCCGTTACAGGAGTAGCAAGTTTGACCCCACTCGTATTTTCACGCCCCCTGTATTTGACATTTTCCTTCAACGCAGGATCGCTGTGTCATTTTCGCCGTCAGTGACGTGTGTGGTTCACTTGTTAGACAATCCACCAACAGTACCGACGATGAAGATGACCGGCAACCTTGCGTTGCAGGAAAAGGACAAATACAGGGGGCGTGAAAATATGGGCGGGGCCACACTCGCTACTCCTTTAACGATCTTGTGGGTAGTTTTTGTCGCTTCAAAATGCGTAGGCGTTGTGCTACGAGAGATACTTTTCTATATCCGTAGTAATCTCAAACACGTTTACGAGCGTGTATGCTGCCTTTAATCAAGTTGATGCATGAGTGACGACAAAGCGATATGAAAACCGGTATCCGGAATGGGCGTTATCGCCATGGCTGAGCGGAAGTGAGGCACAGGCCTGACATCAGGCTATTCATACTCCAACGCCCTTAGCTGCGCTGGCCTTTAGAAGTATGATTATCTTTATATTCCCCAGCACCGACAGACTTGCGGGGCGTGGCGTCGCAGCATGAATGGTCTGACGTCCGGACCTCGCATCACGCGCGGGCGCCCGCTTCGCCATGGCGGCGACGGCTGTAGCGACTTTTTTGAAATTTCATTATTAGTCAATCCTTAATTTCATTCCGTTTCATAATTATCAATTCCACTACTATCCTCTGCTACCACGAAGTTGAACGCGTGTACTGATTTTGCCATCATGGCAAAGTTTAGACCCACTTAATCAACTAAGCTGTACCGTCGCAGCTGGAGTATTCATAGTATATGCAAGCGCGTGGTGCGGTTCAAATGCATTCATACTCCAACCCACGCCTGCGCTTCACGCGCGTTAGCGTTATGGGAAACTAATAGCCCCTGAAGAGTAGCGAATCACTCAAGGTGATTGTTTGGGGTTACCCAATGCGTTCAGCCGAGGAGACGTCTCAACGGCCTCGCTCAGAAAAATCAAATTAAGTTACTTGTAATATAAATGTAACTTACTTGAATGTCTCAAGTAACTTACATTCATATTACATGTAACTTGAATTTATATTACATGTAAGTTACACTTATGTTACATGTAACTTACATTTGAATTTTCACTATGGGCAGCCATCTTGTGACGCAGACGACACGCGACACAGAAGGCGCGTCCCAGACCACACACTACACAAAAAATGCAGTGCTGCGCCTTCCCTGCTGGTGTGGCGTCAAGTACCTCAAACTTACTTAATTGAACCAACAGTTACGCCAGTCGTAAGCCTGACCCCGCGAGTGCGTCGTACATCAACCTTGGAAATATCTTCTTGGTCAATTTAAGTTACATGCGATTTATATTGCGCCATTAAGTCATATGTAACATATCGGAGGCGCACTGCACGCAGGATCCTCTCAGAAACCAAAAACAAGTTACTTGTAACATATCTAAGCTGATATAAGTTACTTGCGACCTATCTCATGTCCTTTAAGTTACATGTAACATATCGGAGGGGCACCGCACGCAGTAAACCGCCGATATGTTACATGTAACTTAAATGACCTGGGATAAGTCGCAAGTCGGCTCAGATATGTTACAAGTAACTTGTTTTCGGCCTTTCATTTTACAAGTAATTTGTTTTCAATTTTCTGAGCGTTCGCGGCTGATCTCTCTTATAAGAAACTGAATGCAGGAGATCATAAACTGTTTTTGATGTTTCCCTATAGCAACACCTTTCCAAAAGGCCAATGGTATACTTCAGCGACAGCCGGTCGCCGGCGACAGACACGGCGACGGAGTTGTGGCCGCTGCATAAATTTCCACGCGCTATTGCGTACCTACATTTCTGCTTACGCGAATCTGCAGATCCACTAACTTATACCGATTTCATTCGTAATATTGTTTTCTTGAATGCATTTGTATGAGCGACACTTTTTTCGATTTGAATATGTCACTATGATGTGTATGATGTGTACAGGCTATAAAACGGCGAAATTCACATGGTTCATACACGTGCTGGTGCGGAGCGGAGGTTAGAGACAGTGAGAGAGAGGAGGGCGGCTGGAGGCTGAGGCGTCGCGAGCGCCGCTCCCGCCTCGATTGATGTGAATTACGACGTTTTATAGAGGGTACGTTTCAGATTGAGAGAAAAAGTTTCCAATTCGGTATGATAATCCCATTTTATTCTTCATACCACATAGCTCAAACACGAGGTAGGCAAGACGGAAAATCTGGTCATGTAAATAAAAAATGTGCAAAGTGCAGTGATCGACGTGGAAATATGCCTAGCAGTGGTGGAAACGGTGAATAAAATGCTAATTAATCGCCACGGGGACGGAGCATAACAGGTTATAACTGTACATGAAAGAAATTTTCGACAGATTTTTGGAATTTTTATTGTCGTTTTCGTTCGTTCGATAAATTCGTCTTCGTGAAGCGCCACTCATTCTAGCACGCCACGCATTCTTCTGCGCACGCTTCGCATGAAGCGCATCTTGCATTTCACGTTGCTGCGCACGCTCTTCGTAAAGCGCTACTCACTCTAGCACGCCGCGCGATCTCGTGCGCATGCTTCTCCTAGAGCGCATCTTGCATCTCACGTTGCTGTGCACGCGCCTCGTAAGGCGCTATTCACTCCAGCCTGCCGCGCATTCTCCTGCGCGCGCTTTTTATGAAGCGCGTCTTGCATTTCACGTCCCTGTGTACGCTTTTCGTAAAGCGCTACCCACTCTAGCACGCCGCGCATTCCACTGCGCACGCTTTTGATGAAGCGCAACTTGCATTTCACGTCGCTGCACACGCTCTTCGTAAAGCGCTACTTACTTAAGCATGCCGCGCAATCTCCTGCTCACGCTTTTCCTGAAGCGCATCTTGCATTTCACGTTGCCGCGCACGCGCTTTGTAAAGCTCTGTTCACTCCAGACTGCCGCGCATTTTCCTGCGCACGCTTCGCATGAAGCGCATTTTGCATTTCACGTCGCTGCACACGCTCTTCGTAAAGCGCTACTCACTCTGGCATGCCGCGCATTCTCCTGTGCACGCTTCTTATGGAGCGCTACTCACATTCCGTGTCGCTGCCTATGCTCTTCTAAAATCACCTCTAGGTATCCACTATGCTGCGCATGTTCTACGCGAAGCGCTACTCTCAATTCACGAAGCAGCGCACGCTCTACATGATACACAATTCGTTACCTACAACGCGGCGTCCAGTTCACGCTTTTTCCCATGCGCCACACCCCTGTACGAAGCGCTACTCACTTTCCACGACGCGGCACAGATTCCACAGAAAGCACACATCACTTTCCACATCGCGGCGCACGTTCCACATTAAGTGCAACTGACATTCTACGGCGCGGCGCACGCTCCACATTAAGTGCAACTGACATTCTGCGGCGTAGCGCTCCCTGTACATGAAGCGCTAATCGCTTCCTACGACGCGGCGAACTCTCCATAAGAAGGCCAAAAATTAACTCGTCAAAATTTGCTGCAAGTGACAGCTTTCCTATGTTACTAAAATCTACGTAATCAAGTAACCTCCGAAAACGACGCACGATTAGATTTCTGACCAGCAAAAGGCGCCACAGATCGATGCGTACAGCCGAGCCAGAATGAGCTATAGGGACCCAGTTGCCCGAAAATTCGCTTGACGCAGTCAACGTGGGACAATTAGGCATTGATGGAGCATGATTTCCCTTGATCATGAGCGGTTGGTTAGCTGCTAACCGATGTCCTCACCCACCCCAACATGCGGTTAGCGTAACCGTGGCATAACCCAGTTCTCGTCCGGTTAATGAGTGTATGAATCGCAGGTAAATGCTCCTGGTCGAGCGGTTTAGCTAACTTACCGGAAAAAATGCAATGATGAATCACAACCTAGAATACCCAACAAGACAGAACAAATTCACGTTCAAGCTCCCTTCATTTTCAGCGACTGGTTAGCCATTAACCGGTGCTTTCAACTAACCGCTTTTTTCAACCGGTCAGTTAGCGTGTGAAAAACTGATAGCGGTTGCGGTTAGCCGATAACGCTAACTTACCACCGAAAATGCTTTGATGAATCCGGCCTATGGTCTAACTGTGGTCATTTTCTTCTAATGGTATTTCTCCATTGTATTTGAAGTACGAGTGTGGTCTAGAGCGAGAATTGCAAAGCTCTGCATATTCACTGGCGTTTGAAAAGTTCAGTAAGTTAGTTTTTTTACGAGTAGTACATAGTCGGAAAAAAGAAGTAAAATACTTTGATTCTCTAACATAGGAAAGTTGCACTTCTGTTGGAGCTCACATTTTTCCGGTTTCTTACGGTAAAGAAATGTAGTTGTGTACACAAGCAAGGCATTTAAAGGCAGTGTTCACGATAAGAATCGTTTCTCTGGTTTTCCACCTATCTTGCAGACGGTCCCATGCTGATTCCAATGATGTTTTCGGAATCGTACAAGACCTTCGAGGAACGGAGCTATGGTCCCTCAGAAGTTGAGCTGGGGAAGCATGGTGGTCGAGTTGTTCGAGGCTTGTAACTTCCGTCTTTTGCAGCCGATGTATGCGAGCTGACCTAAGTAAAGAGAGAAGTTGGGAGTAAATAGAAGAACGGGGCTATTGACCGGAAACCATCGCTCATCTCACAATCTCGAGCATTCATTCGTTCACGTCGGTGGGCGTGGAAAGTGCATCCGGGTGTGACGAGCTGACGGGTGTCCAACTTTGGGGCCGTAGGGGACCGTTGCGAGCTCATTTTTCTGTTTTTTCAACGTTAGGGTTGCGCTAGGCCCCGCAGCTGCCGATCTCCACCAAAAAATCAGACATGGTTTTTATCGTGGACACTGCCTTTAAACGATATGAGAACCTGATCATACTTTTTGGTCAGCATGAGAACACTTTCTGCAACAGTGAATCAATTAATGCAAAGGCAGTTCGCATTTACTGGCGAAACAAGTCAATCGAGATGGACCTCATTCACCATTGTTTCCCAGAGGATTCCGTGCTCGACTTTCTAGACCTGTTTGAAAGCACAGTCGCGCAAAGAATCCCGGCTCGTCACCACCGCGATGGGAGAAACATAATGTTAATGGAAGCGCTGTCAGTCTTGTGAGCTTGTTAATTGTTTATTGGTCGATAACACGGCTGCTTCGCTGGGACAAAAAGTTAGCGCTCTGTTGTTCTGGTTTTGTTGATGCTCTTCAATGCTGCGATGAGAACAAGCATGATTTTTCAGTGATGTAATACGTGTAGTACCGTAATTATTTCAGTTCTGAACAATAAGGTAAATAAAGTGTTACAACTTGTTCAAGTCTGTGAGCAACAGGTTGAAGGAAATTCCACAGATCATCTCGGGCTGAAGGATCAGGGAAGGGAATCCTGCACTGATATTTGTACTACTAGAGTTCTAGAGGTGCTCCGCGGAGTTTGGGTTATAATATGCTAAATTTGAATCACGCATAGGTCTGAGAATATATCTGAAAGCCCTCGTCCGTGTTCAAGGAATGGAAAATGCGAGCGATGCCGGTGAGCGACTCACAGATTTCTGTAAATAGCATACCGTTGAGCAGGCCTGGTTTGCCCGAAGTTTCAGCATAATCGACCACTTCCCCACTTGCTCGAGGGTCAAAAAGGCTCGCAGTAAACACCGCGTTGGACTCCATTGAACACATGGCTGGCAGAAAAAAGCCCGTCGAGTCACAAATTCGAGTACCGCTGAATGGTCTGAAGATTTTTTACCCAAATCTTACAACTATGTTCACCCCTTCTTTGTTCTGTCACAATATCAGTCAAGAAAGGCGTTGGGCGGGGCAATCCAGCCGGCCAATCATTTTCTCTGCAGTTTTGGAATGGGTTGTCAGGAGTGAACTCCACCAAACCCG
Organism: Aplectana chamaeleonis; assembly: GCA_029168955.1. NCBI lineage: Eukaryota > Metazoa > Nematoda > Chromadorea > Rhabditida > Cosmocercidae > Aplectana > Aplectana chamaeleonis. The sequence goes on along the minus strand of JAPDOI010000067.1, from coordinate 1,371,532 downwards.
CACATCTACTTGTCAGGTATACGATCCGCAACAGAGCAGAAATCGCGTTCGAAGAAGATAGGGATCAGGCAAGTTACTAAGTAAGTAAGGGAATATGCCGAAAGTAAAAGAATGCAGATTGCGCCGCTTTTGCGGCTTCTCGTTGGTCCACCCGGCGTCTTCCTGGACACGTCTCGTCTCCTGCAGTCATCGCCCAGTATTGCCCGTCAAAGTTCTACTTTAAAGTTTTGACTTCACACGCAGTGGCGTGCTCTGTCTGTGCCCGACAACATCGTAAGTGCAATCAAGTACGCCTGATTCCAACGTCCCCACCACCATCAAGGGTAATCTTATTTTTAACCGTTTCCTGGATGTCCGGGTGATTATTCCGGACAGCCCCAGGGTTCTCTGCCTCTCCACGGTGTGAGCGCAAACAAAGGCAACTGGCTCCGTTTTACGTCAGACCTCAGTAGTCCGATGCCATCTGTGGTATCTTTACGGCCTTTCTCCTTTTCGATCTAAGTGCGGCAAAAGAAACGATAATAGTAACAGATTTGAGAAGAATCGCTTTCGGGATATACAGGAAGGCTTTGTGTCTCATAGTTTCCACATGTTTGGGCCATGCGCGCGAAGGAACCAGAGGGCTGCCATTCTGCCTGCAGCGCAGTCAGTGCGACCCCGATATGACACTAGTTCGAGGGGGGGGGGCACTCAGGATTCAGTTGAAGAATGAATGATACCGCTACCGGAAATTGAAGTATTTCCATGGAATTTCCACGATAAAAATGACTGGTAACTCCATAAAACATATGATATCAGCGCAAATTTTCATATTCATTGATGAATCATTCCATTTCCTCGAGTGCTCCCCCCGAACTAGTGTCAATCCTGCGACCCCTACCCATGTTCGCTGCTTCGCCTCACCATCATACCTGTTTTGCAGTCGCGCTTTCAACCGGGTTGAGTGATCAACGTTAGCTTCGATTTTGAATGTGTTCTTGATTGAAAACAACCGGCTTTTCGTAACAGATTTATTAACGGTCTCGTTTCCATTTTGGTTGTTACAAAGTACAATGTTTCCCTCTTCCACCTCATCCCTGGGATAGACAAGGAAACACGAGACGTTCGAAACATCAATCAGCTAGCATTCTTCTTCTTTTTCTTTTTACCTTTTGTAGCTGTTTTCGCCGTCGTTCCTTTCTTCGTAGTAGACACTCCTTTCGTTCCACCTTTGGTGGATGACACGCCGCTTGCTCCCTTATTGCTAGCTGAACTTTCTGAGGCAGACGCCACCTTCTTGAATACTGAAGGCATCGCACCTTCGAGTTCTTGGCCTGCCTTTCTTACGCGGTCCTCCCATGTTTTGGCAAGCCACTTCTAAAATAGTAGGGCGCTCTTGCACTACCACGGTGGCGTTCTCTAATTTACTTTCTCACCTTGTATCGTTCTCTTCGAATTTTCAGGATGAATGGAATAGCTACTAGCACAGCAATAAAGACAACCACACAAACAATAATAATTATGAGAAATAAATTCCTGGAAAAGTATCGACGCTCTCTCATTCTGTAAGTTCTTTCTGTTCTCAATTTGTCTCAAAAAATCACCACATTTTTCAATTCAATTAATAAAAATGTTATGATTGAAACGGAGAGTTGTCTGGAATTATGGACAAATTGAAAACAGCCCATTCTAGAATAGCCGCAGTGAAAACAACATCACACTTTGCTGCGAGGACGAAATCAGGATCCGGGATCCGCTACAGATTAGACAGCGAGCCAGTCGCCGAATTCTTGCCAACCTCAATGCTCCATAAACCTATGGAGGACCGGCGCGAACCGCCTACATACCGCGATCAGCTTGGCTACGTGACCTTTCGCATATCTTTTAAACGTATTGAACCCCCACAAGGCTCGCGTTCTATAAAGCGCACGAATCTAAGACTCGCTTTGCGTATGGCGCTCTATCAGTACCCTGGTTCGAGGCGCACTACTGCATCACTGGAAGGACGCTAGCCTAGCGACATTTTCTTTCCATGTGGCATTTTCCCTGCATCAGAAACAAGTTTCAAGACTGATTTGCGGCTCGTGAGTTTGACTCGAACCTGCCGAATCGTTGCCTCGAATCTTCGAATTTAGAGAGGCTCCAACTGTGCATGTTCGTGGATGGTTTACAATGAGTTCTTTGAGAGATTTTAGACTGAGGGCCGTTCATGAAAATTTCTACTTTCTGAGAGCGCAAGCTCTCGATTGACCGACGACTCAGTTTCGAATACTGTGGCCACATGTGGTCACCTCTTCGTCCTACCAAACTTTCGATGAAGAGAGATACCGTATCAGTACATACTTTCAATTCGCCTTTTCGACCTACGAGGTCCCTCCTGGTGGCTTGGATTTCAGTAAGATCGTTCCAAGCGTCAAACTAACTTTCTTGAGAAGAAAAGACTGTCGTCGTGAGAGGCTATTCCTTGATTCTATGAGAAGCTTCTTGTGCCGTTTATAGCGTATCGTCTACCTCATATTGAAAAGGCTCAAAGCAGGACATCACTCTCAGAGTCTGCGTGGCATGCGCACTTACTCTTAATAGTTCATTACCCACATTGACTGTATCACAGGCTTGACTGTGGCGCCATGCCGGTAATCGATGCTGTACCTGATACTTGATTGCCCATTGTCAGCCGGCATTGTCTCAGCGACGGGCACACCCCTCTGGTTGTCTCGAGGCACATGACCGTTGTGGTTGCTTTGGGGAGCTGCCATCAGGCTTAGGCGCAGCGTTTGTCCGTGTGCTCCGGAAATCGACTGCTCCCTCAAAGGAACATTTTTTGGTCAAAAAACGAACCCCTTGGAAACGTGAAGAAAGTCCTATACTTCACTGAATCTGGAACTCCAGTTTGGCCCCGGTGGTCCGGTAGAGCTTTTAAAGGCAGTGTCCACGATAAAAACCATGTCCGATTTTTTGGTGGAGATCGGCAGCTGCGGGGCCTAGCGGAATCCTAATGTTGAAAAAACTGAGAAAAATGAGCTCGGAACGGTCCCCTACGGCCCCAAAATTGGACACCCATCAGCTCGTCACCCCCAGATGCACTTTACACGCCCACCGACGTGAACAAATGAATGCTCGAGATTATGAGATGACCGATGGTTTCCGATCAATAGCCCCGTTCTTCCCTTCATTCTCAATTTCTCTCTCTACTCAGGCCAGTTCGCATACATCGGCCGCAAAAGACGGAAGTTACAAGCCTTGGACAACTCGTCCACCATGTTTCCTTAGCTCAATATTTGAGGGACCATAACTCCGTTCCCTGAAGGTCTTGTGCGATTTCAGAGATATCATTGGAATCAGCATGGGGCCGTTTTCAAGATAGGCTAAAAAACAAAAAAACGATTTTCATCGTGAACAGTGCCTTTAAACCACCGTGGGGCCAACGCACCTTTGACACAACTCGGCTCAGGATCCTTATACACAATTCGGCTCATAATCGAGTCTATAAGCTCATCCTCGGAACTTAACATCGTCTAGCATATGTCTACCGATTGCCCTCAAACACTAGGTCATGTGAATAGACACTACTTAGATTTTTGGCCGATCTTTTTAAATGTCGGAGAAGTTCAGTTTTTGCAAGAAGTTATTTTTTCACCTATCTAGAGATGATTTTTGGATCATTTCCAGTCTATCGGTACCCTCCTTCCAAATAGTTTTTTTTGAAACTGACATTGGGCTATTTTCAGACTCATTTCATTTTAGAGTTTTTTTTTTCAATCCTTGGGGCCTCACCATTCCGAAGGTAATGAATGACGTTCCATGCGTTGCCGAGATTAAAAAATTTTAGCCGGATGGAGAGCTGAAAAGCACTTCAGAAATCGGAAAAAAGCTTCGCCCTCCGTTTTTGGCCGCGGTGGTCCGGTGGAGCTTTCAAACCACCGTGGGACCAGCGCACCTTTGACCGACCATAACTCGGCTCAGAATCGATTTTATGAGCGATTTTATGACGCATTGCAAGATAGGCGAGTTTCGAAGTGTTCAAGATGGGTACACCTGCAGACGCCAAGTTAAACACCGACGCGTACAAGATACAGATGACGCCAGGATTCGATTACGAACTCAATCGCCTTACTTCAAAAGTACTGCTCTATACAGGATGCGGTGTCATCGTTCGAAACCTTCTACAGTACCACTGCCAGTTCCGCACGAGTTTGCAGTCTTGGTCCAACGACTTTCGAAGCGATAAAAACAGTTTCCGCGTTCATCAGATTCTCCTAGTAAACCAAGAAGCAATGTCTATTCCGAATGTTGTAGTCGAGGTGATGTTGAGATAGTACACGTTTGATGATTTACTCTACTGTTTATCTCAAAAACTGCTCTTGTTCCATCGATTATGCTGACTATTCAATTACACATAATCGTGGCATAAAATAATGATACCTCGTGATTTGATTTCTCAGCGATACAGACATTATTTCAGATGGGGCGGAAAATTACGACCCCCTCCAAATTTTCGGGTATTCCCAAAAAATAGCGACTGCCCCCGGTCCCACGCTGGTTCGCGGACCAACGTGAGCTTGGCCCTGCCTGCCATCTTCAATCTCGTCCGCGATCTGCAACCAGTTCGTGTCAGATTTGTTCAGATGTCTGAAGACATCGCTCTATCTTGTTGAGAAACAGCCAAGTGTTCGCTTGATGTCCAGTGGATCACGCGTTTTGTCCAGCGGTCATCTGCTCTCCCTATGATGTGACCGGCCCATCGATGCTATTGTTGTCAGTATGTTAACGTAGGTTTTTGCACTCTGTCCATTTTTCAGCTCTTCTTTTTTCCACAATATAATCAGAGATTAATGGCTAATGGATCTGTTCTATAAGGGAAAGCACGCGAGTCTCTCCAGGACAGTCTCCGACTGCTATGGTAATCGGAGTGCGCAAAGTCAAACATTACATCTTGGGCATGCATCAGACATATGTAGATTCTTTCACGTCTGCCACCTTTCATGCCTGCCACTCAAAGATGAAACCCGCCACTCAGCCTTTTACGACCGCCAATAAACCACAGAACAGTATTGTTGTTGTAGCTCGCTCGAGGTGATATGATGGAAAACTGGACCAACGCTTAGGCGAGTTCATCCAGGTTCTTATCAAAATTAGTAGAAAATCATAGGCTACAGCAATGTGGTGAACACCAGAGCCGGAAAACTAAACCAGGTCAGGAAGCAAGTCTGACATGGGTTCGCTTTTTGCGACTGTTCGAACTTTTTTCTCAATTGGGGATCGTTTTTGCGACTCGCGTGTCATTACAGATCTGTGATTCTCTACTGATCTTGATCAGAACTTCGAAGAAGGCGTAACTAGCCCACGCTTTTGTGTAACGTATACAGCATATTGCCTTATTTCTTACCTAATTCGTATCGCAAGCTAAAACAGAAGTTTCCCAGCGGTGTTTCTGATGCCGAGGTTCAACAACTACCAAAGCAGCACGTGTAGTCGCGAAAATCGCCATTCACAACGCGATGAATTTTAATACTGACGCTGCCGATAAATGCGGGGTTTGACGTAGCAAGTGCCGTTTACAGAAGCGCTCAGATATTTGTGGGGAAGTTCCCGAGGACAATAGACGTCCCGCACCTCTCCCCTCAAATTATACACAACGATAAGGCGTTAGAAACAGTTGGTTCGGGGGAGAACAAGGGAAGTTAGCCTCACGGTTGTTCCCATGGCCTCCCCCCGATTATATGAACAAGAAATCAAACTCGCAGCGTATACGGTGATGCAAACTGGCTATTCTCGAGGTGGTCTTGCACTTCGCAAGTTGAGGGGACAGATTTGCCACTCAAGGACTGTGCAAGGTATCTCTGTCCACATTTCAGAGAAGATAATGAGCTTCACTGTAACCTATCGTTAGAGTTGAATGTTTTTGGACTTATTTTAGCTTTTCAGGTACAGGGGAGTGTTGAAAACAGCGGGTTTTGGCGGACTGATTTTTGATCAATCATAAAAACGGGAAAACCTGCAGTTGGGAGGTCGCAGGAAGGCCAGCAGTCGGGAGAACAAGAGAACTGCTGTGGGAACTTACCCTATCACTCTGCTCTCGAGAGGTCCCATTCGCCCCCCCCCCATTTCGGGGGAAGTTCCCCAGTTGTTTCGAGAGAAATTTTGCTGTCGTTCTCGGGAACTTCCCATTGAATGTCTGAGATAGACGTTCTTAGATATTCGTGGGCAAAATACCGAGTACGACAGCAGAACTTTCCTCGAAACAAGTGGGGAACTTCCCCCGAATTGGGGGGAGGCGACTTCCCCCGAATTGGGGGGAGGCGAAGGGGACCTCTCGACAGCAGAGTAATAGGGGAAGTTCTCACAGAGAAACTTCTCTTGTTCTCCCGACTGCAGGTCTTCCCGCAAACTCCGGACTGCAGATCTTCCCATTGTTCAATGATTGATCAAAAATCAGCTTGCTAAGACTCGCTGTTTTCGACAGTCTCCTGTTCCTGAAAAACTGCAATGGACCAAAAATATTCACCTCTGACTAAAAGTTTCAGAGAAGCTTATTATCTTCTCTGAAATCCAGGCGGAGATGTCTTACGTAGTCCTTGAGAGGCAGATCTACCTCTCAACTTGGGAAATGCGAGACCACCTCGAAACTAGCCCGTCTGCATCACCGTATACGCTGCGGCTTTGTCTTCGCGTTCATCATGTTCGAAGGGAGGCCAAGGCTGTTTCCAACCTCAATCTGCCGGGGGGACGACTGGCTCCTCTCCCGTCGACCGAGTGATTATGACCAAATCAGGTCTATTGTCCTCTGGAACTTCCCCACAAATATCTGAGTATGCTGCGAGAGATTATTCTGTGGGGGATGCACTTTTTAGAGATTTATGTTGCGGATGAGGCAGAGCTTACGGCAGTGGCGCATATGATGGTTTTCTTGCTAGGGCTTGAACACACTAATCAATTCTTTCCCAAACGAACCCTTACTAGAAGGCTGGGGCGGCAAATCCACTGCTGAGACAAAATATAAAGAAAACCTTCAGCCTTCCCAGGGCAATCATATCGGATGCCTACGCCCTAGCCTTCGCCCCAACCCTAAAACAATCCCCGCAAAAGTGCAATCCGCTCCTGTCTCGCCAGGCTGTGAATCAGCAAAGTATAAACTACTCACCCGTCATCACCTCCGTCTTCACTAGCTTCAGCCTGTTCCTGAAAAATTCTTTTTTTTTCTAAGCAACGTTCTCCTTTTTTTCGTGGATACCAATTCTAGGTTAGTGTGGCTAAGGCTAGTTCGAAGTTCGGCGCCAACATCGCCACTCAAAATTCGACACACACGACGAGACACATGCCTATCAGGTCAGACTTGCTCAGAAGTCTTCGTCAGCATTGCCCAATTTCAGACAATGTTCATGAAAACATAAAGAGCAGTGCTGACGTGTTTAAGGTTGTGAACTGGGCGGGTGCTCGAGTCAATCGCCTTTATCGACTGTCAAGGAAGTGGATATTTAGAGAAAGGAGTCTGTGGTTGGGAACCTTCTGGAAACTTGTCTGGAACAACTCAGAAAAACCAGAAGCAGCTTGGGACGAGGAAAACGCCCACTGCCCGCCCATCGGTTCTTGCAGCAGCTGCTCCCGGTATACAGGAGCAGCTGCTGGGAACTCTATCGCGGTCTGTGCGGGGTCGGGGATGTGTCCGCGAAAATTGGACCTTAGGAGGTTTGTGGCCGGGCAGCTGCTGCTAGGGTGCAGGTTTTGTCTGTGGAATCGTTAGCGCTCTCAAGCTGCTGCAGATTGGAAGTGCCCTCCTACCTCCGCCTCTGCTCCGCTGTCATTGGCTCAAATAGTTATGCTGCCGTGCCGCTCGGTGGAAGATTGCTGCACTTGCTGCAGCACCGAGCAGCTTAGGACTATCATGGCAGCAGCCGCTCGAGTAGAGGTGGGGCAGGACAGAGGTGGGCCCATCACAAACGATTATGCGAGTACTCGTGCAGCTAGCTGCTAGGCCCTCGTGCTCGGGCAGCTGCTGCTTTTCTACTGCGGCAGCTGCTGCAGTCAATTGATTGTTTGCCCAATCGATCTACTCACAATGACCGCAGCTCACCCATTGCGTCTCCAACAGCCGTGTTTGCGGCTGGTCGTTCTTATTTTTTTTCAAATATTGCTCTAGTTCTCCATGGTTTGCGCTCATGTATCTCAGACACCTTTGCAGAATCGTCGATTCCTTGCATACTTGACTTAGAAAAGTGTTGGATACGCAGTCTCACACGGTTTACCAGAGCATGGAGGTCGAGTTCCCGCGCGTGTAATCTCTTTGTTTTCCATCAAAAATCGATCTCTCTGCCACAAGCGCAAATCTTTCTCATGTTCAATGTATTAACCTAACCTACCCCTCCGGTAAGACAGGCTTTTAAAAAATCGATTCCTCTGTCACAGGAACGGAATTCCAAACTTTCCTATGCTCGATGTAGGTAGCAAAATCCGCTCACTTTCTTACTGAGGTTGAACTCAGAGTCCAGCAGGGCGTTGTGACCGAACTCGGACGTGATTACGATCCCTTTGTTGACTTAAGTTCTTGAGAAATGTCCGAAATCTTAACAGCCTCTCATGTGGGAATTTGTTTAAGATTATTACGATACCCTTCACAATTTCGACCGTCTTGGATGGAAAAATGCCATACTGGATTTCATGCAAGAACTGTGGTTGAGTTCTCGACGTTACCTCTGAGAGAAATTTCCGCTGCGGCTCCGCGATAGTGCCGCTTCGGCGTGCGTACCATTCAGAGCAGAACCGTCCGCAATCCGTCGACAGAAAGCTTTTTAGTGAGATCAAAATTGCAGAAAGCATCTGCACCGTTGCGCCAGTGCCACGCATAGCGTTTCGGTCTTTTGAAAACACAATTCACGATATAGTTCGTCCTTGGGTTTTTACTGGGAAGCATCAGTGTTAGCCCTCAGAAGCAGACCAGTGTTGAAAAAACTGATCTAAACGCATCCTCAAAAAGTGAAAGACCGCTTTGAAAAATGTTCCAGTAAGCATTGTCACCCCCCTTCAGTTGTTGTCAACAACACCGACACGGCTCTATCACTGCCACGCTTTGACTTGCGATGAAAAGCAGTGGTTTTTAATCGAAATAGACATTAGATTTGAGAATTAGATGCCGAAAACACTAGGGACTCTTCGTCGGGCGAAAATCTTTTCAATTCATTGTCGATTCCGATAAAAACCAGTGCTGATGATCACAGGTCGAAGCATGGCAGTGATAGAGCCGTCTCGGTGTTTCTGACAACAAATAAACCCGAGGAAGCCCTCTCTGCCCACTGCAACATTTTTCAAAGCAATTTTTTTAGCCTGAGAATGCGTTAAGATCCGTTTTTCTCAACGCTGTTCTCCTCGTGAGGACTACAACCACTGTTTTCCAGTGAAAAATCAAGAACGAATTTTATCATGAACAGTGCATTTCACATTGAGCAAATTATCAGTGTGGAATCGAGAAAGATCTGCAAAATAGACTAAACAGCATCCTGAAATCAATGTCTTACTGCGATAAAATATCGCTAAACGGAATGCTCGTACAACTTCTGTGATGGTTTTGAGACGCGTCGCGAGCGAGGGCAAAACCGCTGCTTTTCGTGGGGTGGCGCACGTTTAGGCCGGTTGGGGCTGGGGCGAGGCAGAGACGCAGAGGGCGGAGGCAGTGGTAAGCTCGTACTCACGCAGTTGTCACCGGGGTGCATTCGCGTGTCTTCAGCAAAGCATCCACGAAGCTTAGTCAAAGAAAGCTTCAGAATCCTTGTGCACATATGAGTGGATTATTCAACTATGAATTGAAATGGTAAATGGTAAACCCTCTACTTTATTGATACGCCAATTGAGCAACCTTTCTCGTTGAAAAAAGATGGAACAACTACTTCGAGAGTTCCCTGAGTATTTCGCGAAAGATTTATGGAATGAAGGGTGAATCAGTTTTTGCTTCTGACTTTTGGTAGTAACTTGGAGTTAAATGTCGTTATGAAACTGGTTTGTAAAACTAGGAATGAAAGAACGCTGACTTATTTAATAGAAAACAGCTTTAGTAAATGTATATCGTAGGCCAAAACGGGATGCCCTTCGAACTTGATCGTTTCCAATCTTCCTTGGAATTGAGGTGGTGCGGGAGGCATTCCCGTTGGAATTTGGCCAATAATTCCCATCATTGGAATACGCCGCGAGCGCGTTACCTACTGTAGTACCGGAATTCGAACCATGCGGCTCTAATAAAAAGATAGGTACTGACATAGAAGTATATGAACATTTCATGTCACGTAAAGTGCCTTCCCAAAGGTTGATTTCTTAGTTCATTATCGGTGGACGCCTAGCGTTCCTCAAAACGCTTGCTTATTATGCGTAGTGGAATTAAGATAACCGCGATAGTTTTTACGACCCGATAGCACTGCTTTGAATAAAAAAACAACTACAATTATACGCTGACGCATTAATTTTCATTATAGCTCAACATTATTCAATACGTTCTTCTCCCGGATTACTTGCGAATACAACAAAGCACATTCTGCTCTATATCAGTCCTTTGTACTCTCATAAGCACCTCGAAAAGTGTTTCAAAGAAGGCAAGAATAATCAAACTACAAGTTCACTTCATGTAATGCCCATATGCTCGCTAAGACAGCTGACGCTAAGGATGAGGCGTGGCAAAAGAATTGTAGCGCCTGACTCTGCCGCGGAGACCTTTCTCTGCGCTCTAGCCCATCGGCCTAAACGTCCCACACCCCCTTTCGTGGATTCTGACATGAAAACCAGCAAGGAAATTTGCAGGAGAGCAATCGTGGTAGTCGTTTTGAAAAGCTGTTGAAATTCCCCACTCTGGAGCAGACCGTGGTGCTTCGTACCTTGCCATGGGTGCGCACACACGGTGAAATCAGTGGCCGTATCCATGAACCGCGGGAAGTTTTGTGCCTCACCTGTCGAGATTTCAATAGTGGCCACCAGCTGAGGCGGGCATGAGTAGCCGCCCACAGAGACGAAGCGGACACCGCCGGGTAAAAGGCTGCTGTATCTCACCTCCGTTATCAATGAATTTCCGCGGGCCTAGCATACTCGACTCCAATCGTGCGGGTGAACAGGCAGAGCATGCGCCGCCTGCCACGTCGATATTGATCATTTTTTGAAGAGTGGGATCGACGCAGCAGTCAACCGCAGCTCTCTCCGTCCACCCGCTAGGTGGCTGGGAACCTCAACGTCTGTCCGCCAGGTAGCCGGGAGCCTTCCTGCCTACCTACCGGGTACCCAGGAGAGTGCAACATCCAAAACTCGTCCAACTTCGATAGACTTTCCTGGAAAGTCCAACTTTCCTGGACAGCTCCCAGAGTTTAGTGAATACGGCGATACTCAGGTAAAACTAGTTGTCCAGAATCGGAAGAGTAGTTGTCGAGAATCGGTCGACAATCGAGAAGTTGTCCAGAAAGTTGATAGAAGTTGTCGAGAATTCCGAGATTCGCAGTATTTGTCGAGAATTGCGGCCGATTTGTTCAGAATTTCAGAGAAATCTGCCAAAAATGCGGGGAAGCGAGTGGTTTGCTGAGAATTCAGAAAGATTTCTCGACAACTCCTTCCGGAATTGAGAATATGTCTCGAATATGTCGAAAATTTCCCATGAATTCAGGACCTCACTTCATAGCAGTCTTTACACCACATTCTTCAAATGTTGCGACTGCTGTTTTTTTCAAATATTTTCGTGTGGGTCCTCTGTGATTTTTTTCTTTTTTCTCCATTTTTCTAGCTGGTTATCAATAATAATGTATATCACCGATTTCTTGAATGTCAAGCTCGTTCTTTGGGATTTTAATCTTCTGAAAATAGCGAACATACCAAAACAAGGATTTTTCAAGTTAGTGAATTTCGAAAGTTTTCGAGCTTTTAAATACTGATCTTTTTTTGATGATCGGTAGTTGCAGCAGTCGAATTTAAAATATATTATTCAAGAAATTACCCAAGAAGTATCAGCACAACGTTTGAAATTAAGATTGTTATTTCGAATAAATCTCGAGTGATTCAGTTCTGACCGAAGTAAGCAACTCTAAACCTTGCAATGGTTGTTTAGCACTACATTGATGTACAATATTTGAACTTCCGGCGAGTCCACACCTGCAGCCAGCGGTTTGACCGCTGGCTGCAGGTGTGGACCCACCGGAAGTCCACATTTTGCAAGATATGGGTCACGAGAAAAGGATATTTGAGTCGACAGGGGTCGGTTTGCCTTGTACACAAACTTTCACCGCCTAAGATGGAAGCTGAACACAGCTACGATATGATGGCTCACACCTTTCTCAGGAGTGGTCCCACCGGAAGTCGACAATTTTGAAAACTAGGAGCCACGAGACTAGGATATTTGAGTTCAGCGTGGTCGATTCACTCACTACTCAAACGATTTTGTGGACCCACAGCATACACGATGCACAGTTTGCCTCTCCCGCACGTCGATGGAACGACCCAATTTGGGAATTCGGCAAACGGAGTGGTGTGAAACTGTCTCCTTGGCTTCACCGACCGTTGTAATCAACGGTTTGGCAGGAGACCCAGTTTTGGTAGGTATATGAAGTTGTGCATGTGTATAACTGTGTGATAAGTGTCGAGAATCGGGCAAGAAGTTGTCGGGAATTGGTCGAGAAGTTGTCGGGCATTGTCGACAATTGCGCGAAATGTTGTCCAGAATTCTCTAGTCTGCGAGAGTTGTCCTGCATTCGTACGCCTGCCGGACAACTTTTCGTCCGATTCTCGACAACTAGCTTTACCTGAGCAGTTCAAGAGAGGTATCGAAGCGAGCATCTCCGAGTCAAAGGCGCACGAAGATTTGTCGTCCCGCTTGTCGGACCTGCACTCACTCGACTTTTTAGTGCGGTCCGTAATCGTGTGTGAGGTCTGTGAATCCCGACGTACAAATTTTACCCACTCAGAAGCTGTTTTTAGAAAAGCCTTGAATGAAATGAATGACAACTACCTCTTTGACTGCTGCGACGCTTTACTGAGACAACTTTGAGTCGGTTTTCGAACAGACGGCGGATTTTTCAGATCTAGTCACTGTTAGGCGTCGACACTAGTATGAATAAATGCATCCATTTTTGTTATTCTCAAAATCCAGTGTGGTGTTTGAAAAACACTTGAATATCTGCGCGCCAATATTTATGGAACACCCCCAGTTGAAGAGTCATATTTTTCGTGCAACCGACAATGTATAGGTTCCTTGCAGTGAGTTGTAGAAACCGTATTTCCTATAGTTGATTAGAAGCTGGTGAGGTTTCACAACACCATTCTGAAGAGAGCTTAGAGGCGATGTTCACGATGAAGTATGGTTGCCAAGTTTATGTGGTACACCCAATGCCGAAAAATCACGGAAAAGGACCATTCGAGGTGAAATAAGCGATTTAAAATTGGTCGTTTTTTTGCTTGTGGACAAGTCCAGTGCCCGTCGTCGACGATTAGTAGTATCAAGGGTCATCAGCTGGCTCGGAACTTAGTCAATGACTTATAATAGTGAAGTCGATATTTTTTCCGGCTCTTCTGCTTACAATTACCTAGTACTAACGCTTTTATGCTCGCTCTCAGTGAAGCAAATACTTCTGCAAACTCTGAAACTACTTTATTAGTTACTGTGCTCATCGCACATTTTTGATTAGGCACAGCATGAAACTCGTGAATCTGTGGAAGGCGTTGTGCACCCTTATGAGTTAGCATCTTTGCACCCTTGAAAGTTTATTTATTGTTCGTCTTTCCCAGCGCAGCCTTGGCAGACCTCCAGCTGTTTTCGAACAAAACAGATTTTAGCCTTCGCTAAAACTTTACTCGCGAGAAGAAAAGTTGGACCTATTGGGAGAAACAACAAACAAGAGTCAGGTGCTCGAAATAATAGCCACCACTCTGCCTGCCTGTTTAAAAGCAAACGAGTCCAATCCACGCGATTGATTTCGCGATGCTACACAGTTACTGTCGTTCTCGGGGCCAAATTCCGGTCCGGGCTACAGCTGTGTCATTCATCATGCGACGGGTGGTGGCCATCGTGTATCCACAACCCTGAGGAGGCGGGAAAAACGGGCGAGGAGCGAGGTTCCTGATTGGAAGCAACAGCCGGGGTCCGGAGCTAGCCCGTGTTGCGTCCCATCAGAAAGCTCGCTTCTCCCCCGTTTCTCCCGCCTCCTCCGGGGTGTTGATACACGATGGCCACCACCCTCATGCGACACGTGATAATCGTGCTGGAACCACTTGGTCCCGTCACGATTCACTTTTTTCCCAGCGCGATTATCACGCGTCGCATAATGCAGTAGCCGTAGTCCGCAATTGCGGACATGAATTTGGCGCTGAGAACGATACCATGTGGAATCAAGAGTTTCACCTGGCTAGAAATGGATCGTTAATCGATTACCACTGGCCATCGGCTGAGCCTGAATTCCTATTTCTGTCTCCACAGTATTGATCACTAAACTGGGGGTTTATGTTGTATATTCAATTGCGTTCGTTATTTGGATGGGGTTTCATTTTCGAACGTGTACATCAATGAACTTTGACCGTACGCAACATGGAACTCGATTTTTGGGCTGAGTTGTGCACCTGCTCGTGAATTGGCAACTGATCCTGGCAATTACTATTAGGGTTCTAGCAACAATTATTCCGATCGCACTCTTAGCCGACAACCTACACAAAATTCAGATTTCAAACTAAGTCAATTGTTGTGGCTCTCTGCGTAACGTTTCTCCCTTTTGACTACTGTCTGAAACTAGATGGCGGAGTTCAATTACAAATCTCTCTAAAGAGGGGCTATATTTTATACTTCAAAAATTTGAAGTCAATACATACTGGCAAACCACGAGCAATGGTGTGAAAGTATTGAACTGCTGTCCAAAATACGAATCCACCACGTTAGTAATCTAAATATACTATTAAAATTCTCTTTAAAGTTAGTGTCCTCGATAATATTGGAAAGTCTCGTTGACAGAATGTCGTAACCTCGGGCGTCGCAGTGGTAAGGTCTGTCTGAATGAGAATCTTCCCCACGAAGTCGGTGTGCGTGTTGACCGGTCACCGCGAAGGCGTTTTTGGACGAGCTTCCTCCTGCCTGCAAATAGCTGACGGAGCTATCATTCACTACCCGTGTGATAGTTCTGCTAGCCTATTCCGATGTCCGGAATAACCTTCGTCACGCGCTCGTGACACGCACGCCGACTGTGTGGGCGGACAGCCTCAATCGGACAGACTTTATGTACGTCACGCTGGGCTCAGTGAGCAAAGGGTTATAGTGAAGTTTCGTGAGGTGTCTGTCTGCGTGTGTGTGCGAAAAATTGTAAAACGCCTAGAAAATTTGTTGGACTTGCAAATCTACAGAAAGTTTGTCACACTCTTCAGTCTATTGCCAATGTTATGGCCAATCAGAGAGGAGAAGACAAAAAGTACACAGACTACTATCTGAAAACCGCTTAATACAAAGTTCTGAAAGGGATTGAATCACAGGAGATACGGTGTCTGTGCCTCTCTACAAGCAAAAATTTCGCATGTAGTTGCGACTTACTACCGTTGTAGTAGTAGAAGGAGCAGTAGTGGTTGTAGTAGTAGAAGTTGTTGTTGTTGTTTCTACCGGTGGTGTCCATGTTGTTGTGGTTGTTGGAGTTGTAGTTGTCGTTGACGTTGTCGACGTCGTTGATGTTGTCGTTTCCGGCTTTTTTGTTGTTGTGGTTGTTGTTGTGGTTGTTGTTGTGGTTGTCGTTGTAGTTGTCGTCTGTCTGAAGCAACGTTTCTAGCTAGCTACTGGAAAGACCTTCTTCACCACTGGGAAGCCTCTGCCCATGGCGAGCCACCAGTAGCACGCGTCATGTCGCTGAAGCGCTGGCGTACAATCGCTAGCGCATGCTGCGTCGGGCAGATCAGCGATAGTTTATTTATTTATTTACTGTACGCCGTTGCCGACGTGCTCATAAGCCACGAAGTAGTGGGTTAGAACAACCTAAATGATTACAAAAACAGATCAAGACTTAAAGGCAGCATACACGCTCGTAAGCATAGTCGAGATAACAGCATAGATCGGTCCGCACGGCCCGTACTATGTCGTCAACGACGTTTGAAGCGCTGAACACTGTCCAGGATGACAGTATTTGACAATGTTTAAGCAATCTTGCCTTCCACGCTCGTATTTTCACACCCCTTTGAGTAACAGAATGAGAATCGATACTTGTGAAAACGTGTGATAATTGAGAGTGATAGCACTATAAAATGGGAGTGCACGAGATAAATAGCTTGGTTTACTTGAGTATAACATGTCTGCATACCTAATGACTCTCGTCCACTTTCGAGAATGCCGCTTTACTTTGGCTGACCTCTTGAAATGGAGGATTTTATCAGTGCGCAAACATGTTATACTCAAGTCAACCAAGCTATTTCTCTCGTGCACTCCCATTTGATAGTGCTATCACTCTCAATTATCACACGTTTTCACAAGTATCGATTCTCATTCTGTTACTCAAAGGGGTGTGAAAATACGGGCGTGGAAGGCAAGATTGCTCAAACATTGTCAAATACTGTCATCCTGGACAGTTTTCAGTGCTTCAAACGTCGTCGACGACATAGTACGGGCCGTGGGGACCTATCTATGCTGCTATCTCGACTCTGCTTGCGAGCGTGTATGCTGCCTTTAAAGGCAGCATAACGTATTTGAGATTACTACGGAAATAGAATCGTTTGGCTCAGAACACAACGCCTACGCATTTCGAAGTGTCAAAAACGACCCACAATGCCGTTACAGGAGTGGCGAATTTGGCCCCGCCCGTATTTTCACGCCCCCTGTATTTGCCATTTTCTTCCAAAGCAGGGTTGCTGTGTCATCTTCGCCATCAGTGATGTATATGGCTCACTTGCTAGACATTCCACCAAAAGTTTTGACGGTGATGATGGCCCAGCAACCTTGCGTTGGAGGAAAAGGGAAAGTACGGGGGGCGTGAAAATACGGGCGGGACCAAACTTGCAACTCCTGTAACGGCGTTGTGGGTCGTTTTTGACGCTTCAAAATGCATAGGCGTTGTGTTCTGAACCATACGATTCTATATCTGTAGTAATCTCAAATACGTTTACGAGCGTGTATGCTGCCTTTAACGCAACGATTCAACTGCCGACAACAAGACCATTGTTAAAATTAGAGAATAATCGAAAAAGCGACACTAGATGAAGTCAGGAGTCATTTAAGGTTGTGGGAGCAGTAAGAAAAAAAGCCCAAGTAGTGCTAGAAGCTTTGAACCAATCAGTGTTTCTTGTTACAGGAAATAAATTCATAGTATTCGGGAGTGTTCGGGAGTGCACAAGCCCCCCTTTTCACCCGCACACGCTGCTACAGTGATGGACCGCGGCAGCGCGGCCTGTGGTGAGCCCGTTCTCTCCCACCCCATGCGACAGGCATCGACTTTCGCATTACCACCGTCCACTCAAAACTTTCCAGCCTAGCTATTTCCGCCTTATAACTTTGTAGTCTGACAGCTCGAGTATTCCTTTGTTAACGTCGAGGGGCGGAAAGGGGCGGGGCTTGCCCATAATGGCGGGGTTTGCCTACTTTTCTAAGCCGTTTTGCGGCTCCTGGGTAGCTTTTCGTCCCGTTTCTTCAACGCTGTTCTGCTTCTGAGAGCCACGAGAAGCGTTTGTCATGAAAAATTCGAGATTGAAGTTTATGTCGAACAGTGCCTTCAAAGACGAAATTACCTAGAACTTAAGATGCATGTATCATTCCTCAAAGACGCATGTAACAAACGCTGAACACGCACGCGCCTTAAATTGAAGGCGCATGTATCATTCCTCAGGAACGCATGTAACGAACGCTGAACACGGCGCGTTACTTTATGTTTGCGTGCCCCATAAACTTAAGATATCAGAGCCCCCGTCAGGGCGGCGATTGTGGACGTCAGAGTGACCAATTAACCATTCACTTCAAATAGCAACGACTTGCCCTTATGAGGCGCGCCGTACATCGCGTGAGTTTGCAATCGATGTTCAACATGTGCATGATGATAACTACGGCAACGGCCCAATCTTCGTGGGCAAAAACACTAATTATCTACATATTTGACTACGACGAGTGCATTAATGGATAGCTTAAGGTTCCTATGTTCTTGTAGTTAACAAATAAATAACAAAACAATATGACATTGAGATTATTACTGATTGATATTAAATAAATATGAGATTTAACCTTCCTGCAGGAAGATTGTTTCATACAAAAGCTGGCAGATACCTTACTGCAGAGAAACGTTGTTACCGCAATACAAGCCATAATTTTGGCGTTTTTGGCCCCAAAAAAACGCTAAAAAGCAATTTTCGCTCTTTTTTCCATAACTCTGTTCAAAAGGGTCCATTTGGGAATCTAACAAGATAATGGGAACCAGCATTGTGTGCTCTTTTTTTCTGGAATAACACATGGCTCCCTCTTCAACAAGATATGTATGCAAAATTAGACAAGAAACAGTCAACTCGAATCGCGATTTCGCAATTAAGGCGTTTATGAGCGAGTGTGTCCATGCTGTTACGCCTAAATGCTTTGTACAAAGTATGCGAAATAGTGCAAATGCTAAAAGAGAGTACTCTCGATCCTGATTCCAAATATTTCTTCGGATTCTCAAAATTACCATCATGAACAGAGTTAAGACAAAAGGGCGCCAAAAACGCTTTTTTGCGTTTTTTCGCGGAAAACGGAAAATTTATGGCCTGTACTGTACTGTCGTTCTCGTAGCCAAATTCCAGTCCTCAACTGCGGGCCACGGCGGTTGCACTACGCAACACGATGATAATCGTGCTTGGAGAAAAATGATCCGTGCCAGGACCTACTGGTCTCAGCACGATTATCATCCTGTTCCGTAATGAGACAGCCGTTGTCCGCGACAGCGGACCGAAACTAGGCTTCGAAAACGACAGTATACGTTCCATGCGATGACTAAAATCACCGGATCGAATTCTCGGACAGAGCCGAATTCGCAAAACCGAATCGTAGAATAAAAAAGATTCAGGCTAAGAAAAAATTTCCGGCTAAGGGACTCTGCTTAACCAGACTTCTCCACCGGATTGTATTTTGTGCATCCGATCGGATAATTGGACTTAAAAACGGATACAATTTTTTGCATTCTTAGCGAGGTTATTGTTCCGAGCTTTGTATCGAATTTCACTCCACCACTACGTTGACTCTCCACCTATCATTTGGTATGAATGAAAATCAAATCAACAGTCACAACAAATGCGGTGGTTGCGTCGGAAATCGTCCGCGCTGTGATTTTTACCCACGGTGAACCTTGCACCAACAGGAGGTCTCCTTGCCCTTTCAAAATCAGCAGAGTTAAAGGCAGTGTCCTCAATTAAATTCGTCTTTTTTTACCGGCGCAAATCGAAAATCCTGTGGTTCATTGCAACAATAGCGCCGAAAAATCAAACAAGAACAGACACAGAAGAGCTCTTGAAAGGCCATAATTCCGGTCGCGCAAGGCCTTCCGTGAGCGAAGAAGTCTGCGCGAGCGAAATTAGGCCTCATAGTGCTCTTCTACACCCGTTTCTGTACGTTTTTAACGCTAATGCTGCAGTGAGCTACCGATTGTTTTAATTTTCGACGGGAGACGATATTCACCGTGGACGCGTAACTGTGCGTAACTGAATTTTGTATTTGCGTGAAGCGCGAATCGTAATTTAGCGAAAATGCTAAATTTATAGTGGACCTATACTTTTGCACTGCGCTGTATACCAGAAAGAATCAGGTTTCCTATGTAAGTTCAAACCGAAATTCAGGGCATAAAATTGCTGACCGCACGAATTTCTATGTAATATGTGGATTTTGAGTTTTAGATTTGACGTCGAAAAAGCGTTAATGTACACGCTGACGAGTATACTCGTCGTCTACACCTCCGCGGCTTCCTTATTTTTCACGAACACCGCGAATACTTGAGAAGCCCAGGATATGTGAAAGCCATGTCTAGGATCAATGTCCCGACTTCAGTAAGCACAAGACAGCAGTCGTACGCTACCGCCTTGTTTTGACGCTGCCCGCTTACAAAGCGAAGCGGCGTGGATAGTTGAGAGGCGCGCCCCACTGCTTCACTGTCGCCAAGCCGCTCGCCGGTGGAAGTGCACACCACGCCCAAGGCCTCTGTCATAGTTGTCCGATCGGCTGTAGCCAGCCAGAAAACAGACCGACCGACATACACACACATACTCACATCTACACACATACATATAGCCTAGCTTGCTCGGACGAGTTCAAGCGGAGTAAGCAGCGGAGCGGTTGGCAGAAGATATTAGTGATAAGGAGATTTTGACATGAGAAGCCCTATATATAAGACTTATCTCGACCGCCTCAAAATGAGGGCTCTAGGCTATATACATAAGTGCACATACATACACACATGCTCATACATATGTACACATATGAACACTTATACACACATGTATACTATCGCATTCGCACATATATACACACGTACACTCATACAGAATGAGAGAGAGTAAAGCAAATATAGTTAGAAGACACACGAACAAAATGAAGAGCTGACAAAGTTTTCTTTTCAGCGAAACACATGAACTTATCGGGGAAAGGTGAAATGTAGTGGTTATCGACGAGAAATCGATCAGTTGTGAAAGACGCACTCGTCATAAACAATTTGAGAAGCTTTCTTGCGTCTAAACGGTTTGTTACTTGCGTCTTTGTGGTCTCTTCCGAAAGACACACTTATAATACACGCCCCCTCGTATGCTACTTGCGTCTTTCAAACGTGCAAGTGACAAGAAATGACGTTTTCCACCCTGTAAAGACGCCTGTAACAAGGAATCGGGCTGATTAGACGCAACAAGTTAGGCTGGAAAGTTCTGAGCAGTCGTCCGTATGATCGGCGATCATGTTCAGAGACGCTGATTTTTTTTCATTTCTTTCTCTGCCGTTTTCAGTTGTTTCAGTGATAATTCAAATGTGATCGTATTGGCTAAAGGTTAGGGTATACATGAAGCTTTGCAGAATCCTTCGCGTTACCAAGAAATTGAGAGAACATCTGTTCTCTTTTTTACCACAAAAAAACTTTCTTCTTGAACATTTATCCACTGTTTCGAATCCATGAGTCATCTACCCGCATCCCATTTTGACGACATTTAAATTATCACCGAAACAACATAAGACGACAAAAAAAAAATTCAAAAACTCACCTTCTCTAAGCATGATCGCCGGTCATGCGGACGAATGAACGGTGGTCATGCGAAAGTCGATGCCTGCCACATGTGGCGGAAGAGAACGGGCTAGTCACAGACCGCGCCGCAGTGCTGCATTACTGTAACAACGAGTGCGGGTGAAAAGGGGAACTTCTGTACTCTCGAATGAAGGCAGTATAATTCGTGTCATATTCAAGTAACTGTAATGAAAACGACCCTACCCACGCGGCTTCCTAGGATGCATAGGGTTCTCCGACCGCTGTTAGTTCAAAAATGCTGTAGATAACACTAATGCCTGCCGCTGCAGCTGCGATGCCACAAACACTAACAGCATGTCGGCTGCGGTGGTAGCTCTGAGATGTATTAAAAATGGAATCACGATGCAAGCCCTCAGAATTAAAAACCACAAGATGACTGAGTAACTAAATGTTAGTAAGAACGAATCGAGATTCGGAGATCAAAGTCGGCTCTTGTGTTAGTTTGGGTACATTCCGCGCTAAATCACGTCTGGCAGGTGGCGGTTTAACGATAGGGAGATGCTCCCACGGGTGAAATTGCAAACGGGAAACGGGTGCACTGTGGCAACGATTCCGAAATTTTGCGAATTTGGGCACCAACCTGGGGTTTTCTCCCCCTTCCAAAATCCGTGGAGTCTTACGGCGCGAAAAAAACGAGCGAGGCCCAGGGAAACGGCCAGGGCCCGTAGTAAACCCCCGTCAGCCGAGTGCGAGTGGCTGGCGGCACCCGGCTGATTGCTGTGCTGACTGCCTCTATCAGCCGATCAGCAGTCGAGAAATCAATGGCAAAACGGCTGTCTAGAGAGCTGTTCGGTGACTTGGGAATGGGAGAGACCATTGTGTGCGGGCTGTGGCTCAGTGGTAAAACTGGAGTGGTGCACGCGAACCCACGAGGGTTCGAGCCCCATGAAATCCGTAGTTTTTGCATGAGACCTAACATGTCCACACTTAATCAATGAGTTGTAGAGCGCCCTACAGAGTGCGGAATAGCGCAGTAGAGACGACGCGGACTGCAGAGCGGACATCTCAGCTGTCAGCCCAAACCGTAAGCTACTATTTGTAACTTACGGGGCTGCGCTGATGAGACTCCGGCTTCGGTGTGCTATTTCGCACCACTCTCGCCATCAGGCTGATTCGAAGAATCAGGCTGATGGGAACCTTATCAGCCTGATGAATCGATCAGACCAGGCCACGGGCTGATAACCTCATGCGCTATTCTTCAACATGTGCGCCCGCACGTCGCGGGTCTGCTATCAGCACAGCCATCAGCCTGGTTTACCTCAGCTGAAGGGGGGTTTACTACGGGCCCAGGTGACTTTCCAACTCATTTGCAATAGCACCTTCGCAGCAGATCGTGGTGAGGATGTTCGCGAACACGTTGAGCCCACCCGCTACTCGAATCCTGGCCGGAATTGTATGCGTCGAATCTGCTAAAACATGGATTTCACACGTTTTCTCCGAGGGGTCTAGGTCTGAATATTCATTCCTCAGAAGGCGTCAATTAAAAAGGCAAGGTCGGGTAAAATTTTGACACTACCGAAATTTGGGTTAAATAGATTGGTCTGGCCTAGCTGAGTATCGTCTGAACGTTTCACGAACTCTGAGTCCTTAGTTCTGGAGAAACCAGCCTGAAAGTCAAGGATTGCGGTATTCTCAGCATGATAATCATGGCTGGAATGATCGATATTTACACAGCACTTTTGAAGAATGCGTGGACAACCGCTAAAATATGGACGATGGCCACACTTTTCTGACTTTTCTGAATCATCGGCTAACGGAAGTGGCTGGAATACCTTGAAGAAGACTGGTTTTTACGCAGTTTTTGCATGTTCCTTGGGAGGGAACACCTGAAGCAAGGGCACCGATTTAGCGGGAAATCTCAAAAGCGGAATTCTGCCCGGACTCTGCCTTTAAACGAAAGGTGATCTGATTTACACGTTTTGAAATCTGCTTCACCTCAACTTTTCAAAGGAGCTGATCCCCTTCGACCACTTTTCCTTAACTTTTTGAACGTGGAAAGTGATTAGCCCTTTGTGAGTTTCAGACATGGTGTCGGTAAATGTACATAATTTGGTTCAGAATCGAAATTGGTTGGTAGCCTCCCATTAGCCGTTCATCGAGATCGCTACATCTGTGTGCAGTCAGTTCTTTAATATTTCGATAGTGCCCAGCTCAGCCTTAAACAGTGCGTTGCATAAGTATACGAACACTCCCCAAAATGGAATAATTAGATATTCAAAAAACCTTTCGAGTTAGGGTATAAGCTCCTTAGTAATCTTCTATGACAGAAACGATCATTCAGATCTTATTACCAACACTCCACAATTTCACTTCCAATCATGCCGCAGTCTCCATTTTTTTGCTTGTTGCATCAGTATACGAACAAATTTAAAATATAAAGTTATCTCGGGATTTTCACCGCAAAACTTCAAGCGTGATATGTATTTCAGAAGCGGGCTGCTATACGGGAAAACTTATCAACATCCCACGTAGTTCCCATTTCCATTTCGAAGAACTAGCCCGGGATGAGGCTTCGAGCGGCGATGGACT
The DNA here is from genome assembly GCA_029168955.1 of Aplectana chamaeleonis. Lineage (NCBI taxonomy): Eukaryota > Metazoa > Nematoda > Chromadorea > Rhabditida > Cosmocercidae > Aplectana > Aplectana chamaeleonis. The sequence goes on along the minus strand of JAPDOI010000067.1, from coordinate 1,347,824 downwards.
CAGTGTCCGAAACGTTCAGCTTGTGCACTTATCTGCGTGCACTCAGAACTTTTTGGCGGTATCCTTGCTTGCATTGCATCCACCGTCGCTCAGGTGCCCGGTAAAGCTCACTGTCCAACTTGTACGACACATTCCTCAGCGAGCATCCAACACCAATGTGTCGGCCTAGACGACTCGTTCTGAAATGGCGCTCAAGACCTCGAAGTACACCATTATACGTTCCATCTACCGCTGAGGCAACACTGACGGATCTGTTAGAAAGAAATGCGGTTGCTTACAGCGTTACCACAACATTGCACTTCTTCAAGTCGCATGGTCTCACAGGAACACAGAATGGGAGAACGTCAGTCGATCAAGGCGTTCCGCTCTTGGAGGCTCTGATTACAGATTGGCATTTTAGGTTGTTTTCCGACCAGGAAAATTGAAACTAGTACGGTCCTGATAGCGCACGTTGCTGGACAGATCTTACAAATAAGAAGGTGCCAGATTATGTCAGCCGCCGATTTTTCTAAGAAGGCAGCGTGATGGAGTGGCCCGTCTTTAGCAGTGGTGGCGAGGTCGGCACTGCATTTGTTTCAAACAGAATGAACTCAGAAACGTCCATTAAAGCTTTGTTATCTTGACTGCTGCCGTTTCTCCGTGATTGAAGACGTCAGCGATTCATGTTTGCCTAAGAAAATGCATCAATCCATGCCTACCGGTCAAAACAGGAGCGGTTTCGGAACACTTCTATCGACCGTTTGCCTTGTTCAGCCATAATTCCCGACTCAAACCCTAAGAAAAAGCCTATTGTACATTCCGTTTTCGAAAACTTCTCCAGGATCGAAACGCAGTTCGACAAATCAAATGCTCTGAAGCGTGCCATTCTCGGTGCGTTATGCGTACTCGACGAAAATGTTCTCAAGCGGCTCATTGAGAGCTTTTCACACACACTTCTCGAACTGGTTCCACGCAATGCTGCTGCAGCTTCACATATATAACTTTTGGCTGATTATTCTATGACAAAGATTTAATAACTTGTAATGTTTTTGGATCGTTCGTATACCTATTGATGCAAGCAAAAAATTGAGTCTGCTGCATAATCGGAAGCCAAATCGAGATGCAATAGTAATATCATATGATCCATCATATGATCCATCGTTATCGGCGCAGCAGATTACATAGAAACCACCCATCTTACTCAAAATCTCCGTTCAACATTCGATCCATCAATTTTGAAGGTGTTCGTATACTTATGTACAACACAAGCTAGTCTTAGACTCTCACCCCCCTCGTTTCAAAATCGTGCTCAAAAGAATGTTTCAGGTGCACTTATGAGGTGGTTCATATCTTAGTTTTTTAGGCGTTGTTTGCTGGAAAGGAGTACCTATGGAGAAAACATCAATTCATTCTTATTATGATGAAGATGATATAGTGGAGTCCACCAAGAGTGTCTCTTCTACTTATCAATGAGAAGCGATCGATTGGAGATCAATGAACATGAAACTCATTGCAGCGCAACCGCTCTCGCTCAATCGGTATCGAGCGTGCTGGTGTGGGATTCATGCACATTGATCCCCAGCCGACCGCTTCTTATTGATAAGTAAATGAGACAATCTTGGTGGACTCCACCATATTATAACATCGGCATGATGACAATAAATCTTTTGTCAATTCGCGAGAGCGCAGTAGTTAAAGGTTAAAGGCAGTGTCCACGATAAAAACGATGTCTGATTTTTTGGTGGAGATCGGCAGCTACGGGGCCTAGCGCAACCCTAACGTCTGAAAAACTGAAAAATGAGCTACGAACGGTCCCGTACGGCCCCAAAGTTGGACACCCGTCAGCTCGTCACACCCCAGATGCACTTTCCACGCCCACCGACGTGAACACATGAGTGTTCGAGATCGTGAGATGAGCGATGGTTTCCGATCAACAGCCCCGTTCTTCCCTTTATTCCCAACACTCTCTTTACTCAGTTCAGCTCGCATACATTGGCTGCAAAAGACGGAAGTTACAAGCCTCGGACAACTCGTCCACCATGCTTCCCTAGCTCAATTTTTGAGGGACCATAACTCCGTTCCTAGGAGGTCTTGTACGATTCCAAAAACATCATTGGAATCAACATGGGACCGTCCTCAAAATAGGCGAGAAAGCAGAAAAATGATTTTCATCGTGATTACTGCCTTCAAACAAGGGAAGACCTGCACCCGAGTGGTCGAGGAAAGACCTGCAGATGGGAGAGCAAGGGAAAGTCTGCAGCTAGGAGACCCAATACTCCTTTCAGAAAGAGGGAGTGCGAAACACTTTGTCGAAGAAGTCTGCCTTCCGAGCAGTATCAATCCAACCACACAACTGAGTCTACTTGCTACTTAATGTAGTTCCCACGACTTTGCCGGAAAGTCAAAAACGATGGGCCAGTGATTGCGTTGCGTGCTCATGTTCATTATCACTAGAACTGTCCATGCAGACATCAACTCTGGGGCATTACTATGAAAAGTTCTTAATGTTGATTGTCACCGGGGGGCGAGCAATACTTTATGTTCAGTTATGATCACCACCAACTGTATGTCACTATGTATGACCCACAGCTCCGATGCTGGTGATAAGCGAACTGGATCTCTAAAAGAAATCCCGAAAATTGACATCGCTTCGTTTTCCAGCTTGCGGAGAGTTGGAAAGCCGAGAGAGAACGCAAGCGTTCGCTCCGGCTCAAGCGGCTAATCCCCGAACTGCTCTGGTCAAAAGCGGACAAGCGCACCACTACACAAATTTTCAGCTCTCTATGTGAGGCCGGAGCTCCAAGAGTAGCTGATCTTTGCAGGCGTGATCACAAAAACCTCCATTTTGGAAATGAGTTCTCTATGGGCAGTGTTGGAAAGGGTATTCCATCAGGCGATACGATATCACTCAAGCTGTTCACCGCCATTTTGCTGCAGATAATGGAGTTGCTCGACTGAGACGAAGAGGGTATTGACAGGATGGAAATTCCCACCGAATCTTTGTTTTGCCAACAACATAGCCATTTTTTTGGATAGCACCATCAAAGCGGAGGCGACGCTCAAGGAGGTGAATGGAGCAGGGGAATAGTATTCAACGAAGGATCAACCAGAGGAAGTCCCAGCTCATGAAGAACTGAGACGGAAGTTGATGGCTCACTGTTCACAAAAGATAACACCTACGTGTATCTGGGGTGCTCAATCAACGTGGACGACGACTCAGGTGGAAATCTTGGAATAAGTAAGGAAGCAGCATGGGCAGCTTTCGACCCTCTTCAAGAAGCCACTGACAAACTGACAGATCCAGAACTTCACGCTCACCTTCTTCAACTCAGCCGTTCTCCCTGCGATCCGCTGCGCAACGTGCACGTAGGCTGATACATCGTCCACTTCAAGATATTCGCAATCGGATCCCAGATCGCTTGAGCTTTGTCTTCTTGAGTATAAAGGGCATATTCAACATCAAGCCGTATTACACAGTTCACACCTTTGCAGTATATTTCGCTTTTGTTGTTCTTTGGTACACGCTATAAAAGCAAAACAGTGTGAGCCGGTCGCGTTCCGAGGACAGCCGATTTGGATGATTTTAGATGGACTAGAACGGCAAAATGGACTCCGATCGGGCGCTAGCGCCATGGATAGAGGCCACGTGTTAGATCGGAAGACTTTGGTCGAAACCGTTGGTAAGCCGCATCGGCAGCGAAAATTCCAGTCGCGATAGAGGGGCAGGAAGGAACACACCACCATCATGGCGTACGACTAAAGGAATACCAGACAAATGGAAGTTGTGCTGGGAACCGTGAAGAGGAGCCGTCAAAGTATCAATTTAGAAAGAGTAAAGGAAGAGTTCACGAAAAGCCATGATGGCTGAGTTTCCTATAGACTGCTTGGAAAGCGAAACGCTTATTGTGGCAGCTGCATCAGAGAAAAACCTGCAAACGAACCGACGGGAGAGAACTTGTCTGGCTGAAAAAGGATCATTTAGGCGTCGTTACATTTATAAAGACGGCAGTATGGACTGGTCCGAAGGAAATCCCTTTCAGTGCTAACTTGACTCGGGCAATCCACTGGTATTTATTAAAGGCAGCATTCACGCTCGTAAACGTGGTTGGGATAACAATGTGTATCGAACCGTATGGCCTACAACATAATGCCTTCGCATTTGAAGCGTCAAAAATGACCCACGATGCCGTTACAGAAGTAGCAAGTTTGGCCCGCCCGTATTTTCACGCTCCCTGTATTTGCCCTTTTCCTCCAATGCAGGGTTATTGGATCATCTTCGCCGTCAGTGACGTGTGTGGTTCACTTGTTAGGCAATCTACCAACAGTACCGACGGTGAAGATCACCCAGCAACCTTGCGTTGCAGGGAAAGCGCAAATACAGGGGGCATGAAAATACGGGCGGGGTCAAATTTGCTACTCGTGTAACGGCATTGTAGGTCGTTTTTGACGCTTCAAAATGCGTATGCGTTGTAATCTGAGCCATAACATTCTATTTCCGTAGTTATCTCAATCACGTTTACGAGCGTGTATGCTGCCTTTAAAGGCATTTCCGTTGCTAACCGGCTATTCACGTTATGGAGGTCTCTTAAAAAAGACTAGTCTGGTGAACGGAGCAATCCAATAGGTCGGCTAATCCACGCAATAATCACTCCGGTTTTCTGAGGACTTTTCGTGATTCTTTTTTCCACCTTTTTCTTTACAAGGAACTAAGCCTTATTGGAGCAGTAGTACACAAATAGGTCTACTCGAATTTTGCTAGCCAAGCCAGTTTTTCAATTTCGTCGCTTTTTTCCGTCACGACATCTTCGAATATTGATTCACGAAGAAGCGGGAGCTGTGAAGGAGCTAGATGCCGCCATGGGAGACGCCGGTGCTACTGACGGCGGCGGGCCGTCGACTGTTGGACGCTGCTTACGGAAATTTTCTTTAATGAGCGGCAGGGCTTAGCAGCGTCAGGAGTCTGTAATACGACGTGTGCAATCGCTGACGCCGCAAAAGCTCCGTCCATCAATCCAATTCGCAGTTTTGACAGCTTCTTACAAACTGTACATTCTCAGACTTAATCGGTCGCCGTGTGGTGCGACGGCATGATCAACATAGACATCGTTCATGAACGCATCGCATGTCCATTCTCGTTCGGAAAATGCTATCGCTTTGCACAGCGGTTCAACTCTAAATCAGCTCAGACTATTCATCTAGTTTGTTTCTCTTTTGTGTGAATGGAGGGACAACTAACAAGAAAGCCGGTGCGTGCCTCGCGCTTATCTCAGGTCTTGCGCGCCACCAGCTGCCACATTTTTGGGACTTGCCCATCACTCGATGCCCACCTGACTGTACATATGTACAGGGTGCGCTCTAAATATGGTGACAAGGTTTCAAATCTCATCATGTCGGCATAAGTGCGTGCCTGATCGACTGCTGTGGTCTGTTTTTTTTTAACCAATCCTCTCTCTCACCCTGAGCAAGGTTTCGGAGCGCATCTGAAAGAGATGGTGAGCGAAAGCCTGAAGGGTCCCCGGTTTTTCACAGTAGAACTGTGTCGGCTTCAGCTGTTGTTGCTCGTTTCCCCTTGCGACCGTGGAGAATTGATCCAGTGGAGTCATTTTGAAGCAGAGGGCCCCTACTCTAGAACGTATCACAACTGAAGTCCATGGACCCGCTGTGAAAAGAACGCGAGGGCAAATCGCCGAAATTCATTTCTGGAGCTGAGTTCGTGCCATTTTTTTCGTTCCCCTGACAACGTAAAGGTGTCAAACTTGGAGTATACGTGCACCTGGAGGTTTTCTATCAATCTCCGGCCATATTATAAAATTTTCTCAAAAATCGGTGAGATCGAACGTTTATCGATTTTCCCGAAATTCAATGAGAAGTACAAAATTCGATGGAGAATATTCTTCCGCACTCGACCACGATGTTAGCCGCCTGTATGTCTTCAGGGAATGTAAAAACTAGCAAAAATGTGGGAGCGCTGAAATCGGCAGGGCCAACATATGGAATTCAGCAACTTGCCTTCACCTTCTTTCGGTAGAGGGTCTCAAGACTTCAGCTATGATATGTTTTCTAGCAGATATCTCATACTTTGAAACGACCCTTTCAGAGCTGTTCTTTAGGCTTGCAAACGGGAAGTAGGAAAGATTGTTGAGGATGGCTACGAGTCGATTTATTTCGTACGAATTGAGGATCCCTCATGTGTTTGCCCACCATTGATTTTAAGAATGATTTCATGCTACGAAACTTCGAAAGTTTTGAGAGAGAGGTTAATAGGGAAAAACAGACCACAGAAGCCGATTGAGCACGCACATATGCCGACGTGATGAGATTTGAAACCTTGTCACCATGTTTAAAGGCAGTGTTCACGATAAAAATCGTTTTTCTGTTTTTTCCCTATCTTGGAAACGGCCTCATGCTGACTCCAATGATGTCTCTGAAATCGTACAAGACCTTCTGGGAACGGAGTTATGGTCCCTCAAATATTGAGCTAAGGAAACATTGTGGACGAGTTGTTCGAGGCTTGTAACTTCCGTCTTTTGCAGCCGACGTATGCGAGCTGACCTGAGTAAAGAGAGAAGTTGAGAGTGAAGGGAAGAACGGGGCTAGTGATTGGGAATCATCGCTCATCTCACAATCTCGAGCATTCATTTGTTTACGTCAGTGGGCGTGTGTTGCGCTTTTGGGTTTGCCTTGCGCTCGAAATGGCAACTTCGGGCTCTTTTGGAGCTTTTCCTGGCTCGTTTTCATGCGTTCTTTCAACGTCAACGTTACAGTGTGCTCCTCCACTACCCATTCCTAGTGGAAAATGAAACACATTTTTTTATCGTGTACACTGCCTTTGAAGCGCAACCTGTATGTCATAATGGTGAGGGCAAAGCCAGTGGCGAGCACAGTAGCAGGGGGCAGGCTCAGTCTAAGCGGGTTGCATTCTACAGTCCTTATCGGTATCACAATCAGTCAAAAAGTTTGGACTGCCAGAACAGTTTATGGGACTGTCCGCCTCACCGAATGCTCTCTCGGCTTTCTGAATGAATACTTGCACTCCAAGCCACTTTCTAGAAGACCATTAAATTTTTGGAGACCGAGCAAATTTTCCCCATGGTTAACCACGAGATCATCTAACTTGGCCTCAACCGTGGAAAACACTGTGACTGTGCGTTGCGTGGCAGTCGAGATCATGAAAAAAAGAGAGCTTGCCGCTCGCAAACCTTCGGCTCACCAACCAAAAGAGCAGCGACTTAGAACAGCATGTCGCGAGAGCTGACTTTCTAATTACTATTGTCTCACATGATGTAATTAACGAACTTCCTTTACACTTCTTTTTTTTATCCACCTCAGGCTGCGAACGGTCATGAGTTGCCACCAGCAGCTTTTTCAAGATTCGAGGTCGCCAAATAATTCAACTGAGGGCAGGCCGTTTCTTCGTGATTTTAGTCATGCATTGTGCCCGAAGCATAGATTTGTTTATAGAAAACCCGGAAGAGGTGATCATTGTGAACTTTGCCTTTTCGATGCGTTTTCACTGAAAGTGGTCCAATTTTTGAAACAAATTTATTAAGCGTCTCGTTTCCATTTTGGTTGTTACAAATAAATTATTTCCCCTCTCCCATCTACTTTCCAGTGGTCGAGGGGGCTTGAGACGCAGAATACAGTGGCCGAAACGCTGACACGCCTTCTTCTGTCGGAGCCTTCCTTTTCTTCTTCTTTTTCCCCTTTGTTCCAGTGGATGTCGCCCCAGTCGTTCCTCCGCCAGTGGTTCCTCCAGTGGTTCCTCCTCCGGTGGATGTTCCTCCGGTCGTTCCTCCTCCAGTAGATGTTCCTCCAGTGGATGTTCCTCCAGTCGTTCCACCACCGGTAGATGTCGCTCCAGTCGTTCCACCCTTGGTACTCGACACGCTCGTTGAACTCGAAGTAGTTGTGCCTCTGGTTGTTGTTCCCTTCTTTGATTTCGTTGTCGTTCCACCTTCTAAAGCCTTTCCTGCTTGCTTCACGCGGTATTCCCATGTTTGCTCCAGCCATTTCTGAAGAAAAAAAGACTAACACCATATGCCGTTTGTTTGCAGATATTCTCGATGTTACCGTGTTTACCTTGTATCGCTGTTTTCGAATTTTCAAGATTATTGGAACTGCCACGAGCACAACAATGGAGAACACAACGCAGACAACAATGATCACAACCAACGATCCGCTGAAAACGAATGTAATTCTTACTCCAACAACCTATTGATTTTCTCGTCGTGATTTCGAGAATTCCTCTTCACAGTTGGCTTAGACCAACCATTTCTGGTAGGACTTCTTAGCCAGTGCAACTTAGCGGTCAAATATAGTGTGTTTACCCTGTAAACTGACGACTCTTGTCTACCACGAGTGAAGCACAGAATTCACTTAGAATTTTCCCAGCTAGCCTGAGATTTTTTTTGCTATGAATACAATTCTCCCAACAACATTTCTGTAGTTGGAAACCGTGTTTTTACTAAAAAAAAACATGGTAGAAGTGTACTATATGAGCGCGAGGTAAAACAGCGAAAAATGCTGTTGAAGCCTAGGACTATTTGCCAGAGCAAGCAGACGAACTCTGAAGGAGCGCGATGGGAAGAGCGCATTGTAAATCACTGAATCACTGTCAGTATTACAATACCACTCGCAGGACTTGATGAGAAAAGGGCGGGAACGATCTCAGGTATCTCGAGCATTCTCAGGTGGAAACACATCTATACCAAGCATTATTCTACCTACAAAAAGTCTACTTCTGCAGCATTTTGAATATTCGTCCAGAATCGAGAAAAGTAAACTTTGAAGGCAGGTGTCGAAAAAGGTAAATGCTTCAACTGGTAACTAACCCCAATAAATTGCGTTAGCTATCAACAGCCATGGGCTATCCTTGTCCTTCTCCATCCCCACTCTAGGAAAATTTTTGAGGAAAAGCGGTTATTAGAGAACTCACTCTCCGTCGGAGTCATCCTCGGCTACAGTCCCTTCATCTGCCAACTAAAAATGTCGTGTTTCAAAACGTTCATCATGAATGCGTACAATTGAATCACTCGAATGTAAAAATAGAGCGCGCTTTGAGCACTATGTAAGGTTTCCGCTTTCGATCTAGTCTGACGCGTGCACCAGGCGGCTGGCCCTGCAGGGTTGGCGGCCTCACTGCAGGATGGGGTTTCGATTCGCGCGGGGTGATCTACCGTCGCAGCCCCGTCCATTCATCAGACTAAAATGATTGCGCGAACTCTAGCATACCCCTATCATTGCCTTTCTGAAGTTTTGGATGGTCTCTGTGTGCAAGCGATTCGTTTCAATAAAATCTGCATCTCACAAGGCACGATTTCTATGAAAAGAATGAAAGGCCAGGAATTTGATGCAGAAACATGTCGAGAAGGAGCTGTTGCGAGACTGTATGGCGTGTCAAGTAAAGAAATATTTTGGTTCAAAGGCACTGTTCACGATGGAAAAAAATCTTAGGAGAACTGCAAAAATCGATTCCCCTCGGAAGCAGACGAAGAACTGCGAAGGTTGCGCAGAGAAAAGCGCGCTAAAAAAATTAAATGGGCACGAAGATGCCAATCTACGCAAAAGGTGCACAACGCCGCCCATAGAAAATTGAGTTCCATGCGGTGTGTTGTCTGTATTCTGTGACGAACACAGAAACTGGTACAGTAGTTTAAGAGCCTAGAGATACATTTTCTAACAGGAAATAGACATAAAAGTGTTTTTGTCTACCTATTGTGGGCAAAAAGCCCGAAGAAGGCTAGGTCGACGATCAGAAGTCGTTGTTTGATTAAGGCAGTGGTCACGATGAAAAACGTTATCGGAAAAACTACAAAAATCAGCTTAGATCAAAAACAGCTGAAAAACTATGAAGGTAGCGCGGTGGAAAACGGTCTACAAATAGAGTTTCTAGGGGCCAAAGAAGCTAGTTCGTGCACACGTGCACAGCGATGACGAAACAGATCGCAGTCTCATGCCGAGCAGTCAAAAATCATCGACATTCAGAGGACGAAATAAATGCAAATTTAACGAATAAAAACAGTTGAATAATGAAAGCATCACTTCAGTCAATGTTTTTGACTAGATGTGTACATAAATTCGAAGGTTCATTGATTGACGTTCAATTTCAAGCTAGCTGATGTTCTTGATATAAGAGGTCATCGATGCCGATGATGTGGAGAGGGCTCGTCCACCATCGAAAGGCAAGAAAGTTCAGGTTTCAAATTCGGCCCAAAACAGTGGTTTTTTCGCGATTTTTTCTTATAGGTCCTACTACTCGAGACCCAGGAAAGGATTTGGAGAGAAAAAGACGACAAGCATATTTGATCGCGACCACTGCCTTTAATATCAGTTTCAGACCAGCTGATGGTCCCAACTGTTACCTTTCACTGATGCCGGTTACTAGACTTGTCTGTCCGCAAAAAAAAGATGAGCAGTGTTACGCCGTTGAACCCCCCCCCCTCAAATGGGGCTTTTTTGCGGTTTTATCGTATAGGTGTACTACACGAATAATAAGAGGATTTCATTGCGGAAAATTCGACAACCATGCTTCATCGTGGGCACTGCATTCGTTTACCTGGTTTTTTTTTAAATAGAACTTATTTACTTTCACGCACCTTTAGTTGTCTGCTACTGAGAGTTGCTGAGCCCGTATCGAATCCCCCATCGGTCTGGGACGGCATGCGCGAACGCGAGTGTTACGAAGCGGTTGGAGCAGGGCTTGGGGCGTCGGCGCGTTTGATGGTAGCAGAGCGAGCGCTGAAAGGGGTTGGGATAGCACTGAAAAATCGTTCCCTCGCCAACACGACCTAGGAGAATGGAGCAGCCGAGACCCTGCCATGACCTCTGACATTCGCTTGGGAGTTGCCTCTTAGGGCGGGGCCGGTTACGCCCACTTTTTTCGGCTGCTCTACATTGTTCCCACGTCGCACCGCAGCCATGGTCGAAAAAAGTGGGAAAAAAGTGGTGAAAATGTGGGGCGACTCCCAGGAAAAAGTTCCCCCAGCTCGCGACTTTTCTTCGAACGCCGCTCTCGAACAAAAACAATCGATACGGTACCAGTCTTCCTACGACGGCCTTCTAATAATTCTAAGTTCACAACTCTAAATTTCCGTTCTCATCTTTCTCTTATCTTTTTTAATCTTATATTCGTGTGATTCTTTCGTACAGTTCTTTGTGTTGTAATTTTGCATCCTCAGCAAAATTCTACCAGATTCTTGAAGATTCGAAAGCTTCCTCACATTTTTCTGGCGGAATTTTCCCGAAATTATTCGTTATTCTAACGTATTCTGTCGGGTTACTCCCGTGATCTGCTAGAATTTTTCCGTATTGCGCAAAATTGGTCGCGATTTTCCTTGAAGGCAGCATACACGCTCGTAAACGTGGTTGGAATAACAATGTGAATCGAACCGTATGGCTTACAACATAATGCCTACGCATTTTGAAGTGTCAACAACGACCCAAAATGCCGCTACAGTTGACCGTAATGTGAAAAGGACATGGTGCGGTTGCGGACTCGCACTAAAACTACGGTAGAATCTGGCACTTTGCCAGATTTCGTCTTTGATCTGCGCCACAGCTGATATTCTCGTGAGCAGAGAGACGATGGTTGGCGCCGATCGATGACGAAACCTGGCAAAGTGCCAGATTCTACCGTAGTTTTAGTGCGAGTCCGCACCATGTCCTTTTAGCATTGCGGTCAACTGTACATGAGTTAGAAGTTAGCCCCGCCCTTGATTTTGACGCTCCCTGTATTTGCTCTTTTCCTCCAACGCAGGGTTGTTAGGCCATCTTCGCCGTCAGTGACGTGTGTGGTTCACTTGTTAGGCAATCTACCAACAGTACCGACGGTGAATATGACCCAGCAACCTTGCACTGCAGGAAAAGGGCAAATAGAGGGGGCGTGAAATACAGGGCGGAGCCAACTTCTAACTGATGTAGCGGCATTGTGGATCGTTTTTGACTAACTGATGTAGCGGCATTGTGGATCGTTTTTGACACTTCAAAATGCGTAGGCGTTGTAATCAGGACCATACCATTCTATTTTCGTATTTATCTCAATCACGTTTATGAGCGCGTATGCTGCCTTTAAAGGCATCGTACACGATGAAAACCATATATTAGTTTCTCATGTTTTTTACAGTTTGGTCTCTTCGGTGAACCAAAATATCGAAGGAACTCATGAAAAACCTACATTTGTAAAGAAAAATCAATCGCAACACATTGTAAATAAGAGCCAAATTTGTTTTTGAGGTTTTTCTGCATTTGGAGACTTGGTCACCGCCATTTTTGAAGTCTTCCTGAATGTAGAGTTTGAACCGTAAATGTTTTCCACATTGTTCGACGGTCACATCAACATTCAACGAAAATATGTTAGATGACCGACCCAGGAGTGCTAGATGATTGACCCCACAACAGTTTACAGATGGCCATAAGTTTTAGGGGTACCACTTTCGGAGCCTCAAGCTCCGTGGGCGACGTCAGCTAGCCCGATTTGTTTGATTGTAGATACACAAAAAATCGAAAGTGATTTCCACCGTGGACGATTACTTTAAATCACTGTTAAGTGTCTGGAAAAGTCAGAATTCTACAGAGAGTAGTGATATTTCAGTGAAAAGGATCTGCCTGAGTGATGAGTCTATCGTGATTTGTTTACGTACACTTCCAATTTGTCGGATGGTTTTTTTTCTCTCAGAAAATGCCGATAATTTTCTCTTTCTCAGCTACCCTTGCTCGTTCGTTCACAATTATCTTCTTTCTTATCGCTGACTGTTGGCAACGCGACTTTTGTAGCCAATTTTTTCTTCTTCTAATATTTTCTGTATAACTTTATTTTTTCTTTCTAGCATTATGTACAACTCTGGAAGGAAGACCAAATCAGCAAGGTTATCAGCTATATATACACGCTGAGGTTCGCTAACGGGAGACTTTAGAGGGGCGTCTGACTCTGCGCAAGGTATGGATTACACACTTCTCATGGAACTCAAAAATTGAAAATTCTCAACTTACGTGCCATTTCAGAAGCGAAAGGTGATCTGCATGGAGAACGACAGCACCAACGTGGAAGGCACCGCGGACAAGTGATGGCGAGTACTGTTTGGAATCAGGGTTTGGCGTGAGGTGTACATAGTGTATTAGGGAGGGGTGCGGTCGGACCTCCCATCAACTAAGAACCAAGATGGGCTTCTACCAGGGGTGTGGGGGGGGGATGAGGGCCACACCCTCAGTATGAAAAATAACGGCAAACAGATACAGCAAACTGAGGTCAAAATAAGAGGTCTAACTAATACCTAAAGGCAGTGTTCACGATAATCTTCAAATTTGAGATTATTCGCTATGTTGATTAAGTGGCCCCCGGGTAGGACTAAAATGACGTAGAAATTGAGAAAAACGCACCGGAAGCACACGAAATCGTTAAGTATCACCCCGCCTCTTAAGTATCACAGGAAAAGTTTGTTGTGACAATGAAATCTTTTGTGGACCAGTCCTTTGCCAATCTCTACTCTCTAGTGCTCCGTTCTTTCCTTGAGCCCCTAACTAATACTTCTTTGCGTAAAACATTCTTCCATCTTCGATTGACCCCATTTCCCACCGGTGACAACCACCATGAACATGTTCATCCAGCCGGACAGCTGGTCCATGCTATAGAATAATGTCACTGGAATACGAAGTTTTAATCTTCGTAATTTTGGTAACACTAAAAGGCCAACGCATTGTGTTATGTGAAGAACTCGGGGACGGAAGTAATCGTGAACACTGCCTTCAAGATCGAACTGAAAGGGCGAAATGAGACTGGGGATCGAAAAAGAAACCAAAAAGTGAACGACAAGATTGTTGTTTTTTTAATAATTAGCTTTAGGTACTATACAATCGATTGTACCACACCTAAAAATGAGTCTCCATATGGTATTCTCGACACCGCTTTTTTTGGCTACAAATCCTACATACTGTTGGTTTGAATGTCTTTGCATTCAGTTCCTTTTCTGTGGAGATCATGATGATTCAAACAATTGTCATCTCTTTTGTTTTTAGCGGATTAGCTGTTATCTGCGATGATCCTGCAACCCATAGCTGTGTGACTTTTCTCCCTATTCTGATCGTGAATGTGTTCATTTGTGCTCCAAATGCAATGTAAGATTCTCTTATCTTAATTCTTGAAAATAAACAATTGTTATAGTTTTTGAAGTTGTTTTGATATGACTAGTTGCTATTGTATTCACTTCCCGCTGCTGTACTAATTGAAGTTATGGTTTAAATCAATAAACAATTATCTACAATAAATTTTCTTCTGTGAGAGGAATGCGAAGTGATTTGTGCATATGATATAGGAAAATCCACGATTTCACGACAAATTTCTCAGTGTTGGAAGAATGTGAGGCGACAATTTCACTACAAAATTCGTGGTGTGAGAAGCATGTGAGGCGAGAGTGAGGCTAGAGTGAGGCGAGACGGCATCTCATCGTGCGGTCACTAAAGTCGCCTCACTTTTTTCCTAGCTGGGGCTAAAATTTCATCGTAATGAGGCTACGCCGGAGCTGATTTGGTGGGAGTTGCCTCGATGTCACGAGGCGACTTTTCCTTCTCATCGAGGCAACTCCCAAGCGAGTGTCAGAGACACCAGCTATTGATTATTGTTCATCACTGGATGAGGGATCGCCGCGACGCTGCTTGGCAAGAAAACTTGCGGGCGGGAAAACGAAGGCAGAGTGGCTATTGATCGCACAACTTTTCCCGCCAATCAGCGTCGCGGCGATCCCTCATCCAGTGACTGACGATATCTCCAGCACTCGCAGGGAAATCGTGAAAAGCGCCGACGCTCTCACCCCTGCCCCAACCCTTTCGAAACTAGCTGCCTACGACTTGCGATGATAGCTGGGATGGAACGCAAAGTTGCATCCAAAACGGACATGAATCAAGATCGTTGATTAAGTTACTAACATTCCTACAACTGCGCAAATTTACGCGCTCTAATCAGTTCCTTTCTCATCCTGGTGTATGGTGGTTCACTGTAGTCCGTAGCCCGCACCTAATTTCTATTCTACAAACACCTGGCATCAACCCGGGCTCCTTTAGTTCCTTGCAAAATCAGGGTAGACTCTGGACCATAGTAATAAATCCTTCACTTGCATTTTGAATCTCAATCAGAGTCTATTTTCAGGCATCAGAATTTAGAGAAATACGGCACGGTATATTTATCACTTAGTTAGTCGGCGTAGCGCGAACCAGTTATTTTTTCATGCTCAGGATTGAAGGAATATATCCGTCGTTTATAGCGACTGCGCAAACAGCGCTCTCTGCGTCTAAAGTGTGAGGTATTGGCGGGCAGAGAATCTATGAACGAAAAACTAGGCGCGATACTTTCCCTAGTTCCATCACTCAACCGCTTCCCACTTTTTCCCGTGAGCAGGCTACATTCTCCTCTGTAATTATCGGCAGCTAAAATGCAATGAACACCTAGCAAGCCCATTCATTTTATCGTGAACACTGCCTTCAAACTTCAGAACTGCACGTCCACAGCTCCGCTTTCAAGAGAAAAAAAATCTTACACAAGCTCTCGTTAAATGTGGGACCAAAAAACATGTTCTTTTCTGGCCCGTCTTTATGTAATTTTCTCTCCAAAGTTTGTGGCTGATTCACTCCTGACATTCTGCTAAATTTTTCGTTGCTTAGTAGGTTTGAATTTTCCCACTGTAAGACTATCAACCTATTATTTACGGTTTATGTCATTCAGGTACTGTTCTGAATTCGTCTTGTTTGTTGTTAGCAAATTCATACTCAGCTCGAAGCCCTCTTTTGTCAAAGCGAGCCAAGCCATGTAATGCAAGCCTAGTTCTGTGTGGTCCTCTCCGTGATGCTGTGCCGTAACCGTCTCCCAACGTCACTGGCACTATCTTAAAGCCCAGTCGTCACTGTTTTGAATCACTGTCATCGATGTTATGGTCCAATCAACACTCCTACACTATCTGGTTATCACTCTATCGCCACTCTCTTCCTCTCAATCCTTGTCTCCCAAAACCATCCCTTCACTTCTTAGCCAACTTGCTGTCCCCTTCTGAAGTTATGAAGTCGCCAAATCTATTGGTTTGGCCACTCACCACTTATCGTACGACTGAAGTTGGCAAAAGCGTACCTTCCAGGGGAAATAATGAGAGCTCGGCTCACGTTCGAGTGTGTCAAGGCGAACTGGTCGGAATTCTGCCGATCTCGAATGTGCGAGCTTTCGGCTGTCTCAGCAAGCTCCTTAGTTGGTTATGGCAGGTATTCTTCATGTAATTCAAATAAGTGAGGGTATGAAAATCATCTCACGTGTATCACATGCAGATTCATTCACCGCTCTCATAACAATTCGTTAAGTAATATCCCTTGCGCAAAACGGATTGGCGTACGTTGAAACAACTTTCCTCGCGGGCTAAACGCGCCAATACGTAGTGATGTATCGTCGATCACTGGATGGGGTAGCCGCGACGCTGCTTGGCTTGAAAAATTGCGCACGGGAAAACGAAGAGAGGATGGCTATTGATCGAATGATTTTTCGACCAATTGCTGAGCACGGCTTCCTACTTGTGAGACTCTTACGATAGCTAAACTTGTGTTGGACAGCATTTTTCACTAATTTTGTCACTGCTGTAGTCTCAACGCCTGCCTCATTGCAAAAATTAGCGATTTCCAAGTGTTGTGTTCAAAGTAAACAGTCCTGCACTTGGTTATATGCAAAACAAAAACCAAAACAAGTTCTGAACCAAAACTTACTGCGAGTGCTGTGGTGGAGATGGGCATGACTGTCGTTGTTGTAGTTGTTGTCTCTGGCGGCCTGCTTGTCGTTGTAGTTGAGGATGTACTTGATGTTGTGGTTGTTGTTGACGTTGTCGTCTCCGGCTCTCTTGTGGTTGTGGTTGTTCTGGACGTTGTTGTGTCCGTTGTTGTTGATTTTGTCGTCTCTGGTGTTTTTGTTGTTGTAGTAGTGGTTGTTGTTGTCGTCGTTGTCGTCGTAGTTGTCTGCCTGAAACAGCGTCCATGGGCCGTATGCACACCTGTTCCCAAATGCCCCCATCACCTCAAAGCCAAGCGTGTTTGGGCAAAAGGGGCGGCATGCACACACACTTATGAGGACGGCAGGGAGCCGGTGCGGCCAGAGGTGACCCAAAGCTCTTGCACTCCAGATTGCGTGGAGACGCAACTTTACTGCAAAAGACTAGCTCCCCTCATTACTCCCTTTCTTTCGGTTTTAGTCGTTTTTAGTTTTTGACAATTTCTGGTTGTTCCTCGACAGATCAGTTTCTGAGTGATTTTCCCATTTTGTTAAAAAAAATTCGGGGAAATTATGCTGTTAAAATATGAGTAGAACGGAGGGGAATTCAGTTAGGTGGATTGTCAGCAGTGCTCAATGAGGTTGTGCCTCCACGCAATGAAGACGGCATATGCGTCGGGTCAGCTCTGCCCCGACGTTTTGCGCGAAGGACGTGAAGCGCCTCCCGGTCCTCCTCATAGGCATTCATGCCTGCCGCCACAGGCGCACTTGACCAATCATGGGAGGGTATTGCGGGGACGGGAACACTTGGAGAATGACATGCATGCGGCCTCATGGAGGATTTCACAGCTGAGCCGTTGCCCAACAATTCAGGCACACTACAGACGTGGAACTCCAGAGTGGGACAGAAACAAGATGATATCAGACACTAGCGAAATGGAGCCTCTCTGGAAACGCGGTTGAAGACTGGAGAGAACTCCTGATGTTGTCACAATGGGAAGCAAATGTCGTTCAACTTTCGTGGATAAGTAGTCGAGAAAGGTTCTCAGAAATGACTCTCCACTCTTAAGCCGGAAAAGTTGCGCCGCAGGTTTCAAACGGAAAAGGGCATCAGATAGCTTGTGACGCGAAAAGAAGGCATTACAGGTATGCCGGAAATGAAGTTCCTATGCTTGTCACTGTGGTCAACCATTTAAGTCGCAGTCACGGCAAACGATAAAATACGTTCCTGAGTTTCTTATAAATTGACTGTGATAGCTTTCAGAAACAAAACACAGTTGAAAGCAAGGGCCAAGCTCTTGAGGGCAAAAGAGAAGATGACTCCAGCGATCTGCTTGTGCCCTTTTGGGTCATTCGCCGCTATCAAAACTGGTACGGCTAGATCTCTGCCTTCAATTTGTCATCATCAATACTGGTTTTCAATCAAAAAAGCAATGTATGTCTAAAAATATATGCAGTTATCATAACGACCGAGATCCTTGGGGTGAGACCGAACCAGTGGAACAATTTTCTCAGTTTCTTCCCTCTGCTTTTGACGAAACGTTCAGTACCCATCCATCAACGCTCTCCTGCTTTCAAGCGGAGCAAAGCAAACCGTTGATCAGAGTGAGTTTATTGTTGCGACCCTACTTTACCCGTAGCGGAGACTTGCGGCCCCCTCCCCATTAAGGACCCACTGAATTCAAAGTAGGTCACGCCCACTTCGCTGCTCGTCAGAATTGAGAATTCACGAATAGCAAAAAAATGGTCTTTCGGGACTTTCAGTATCATCTACATTGTTCTGAGTGGCCATAACTTAGCGGCTCGATAGAGAAGACCCTGTAAGGAGAAAGAAGAAAGCAAAGCCGCTCATGTTGAGTGAGAAATAGAAAAACTGCCCGTTGGAAGGTAAGCCGTTTTCTCAAATTGCCTTTGCTGTCTTCTGATTTCAGTGGACGTAATCAAGAAACCGCGGGAGCAGTAAGGGAACGTAACGCTGTCGACCCCGCTCTATGGTGACCAATTTTGTGACTTCTCTGTCGGAATTTCAATAATAGCGGCGCCTATTCGCTACTTATGAGAGCAGAGGCAGGCATGAGTAGCCGTCGGCAAAAACGGAGAGGAGGCAGTCAGGTGGGAGTCTCTCAGCTCCGCTCTCAGGCGATTATCGGCCCCGAGCCGCCTGACAGTTCGGCTCGTTTTTCCAATCTGCGAGTCGGCTCCTGTTGCTGTCCGGGCCACTGCTTTTGCTTTCCGGGCCACTGCTGTTGCTGTCCGGGCTATTCCGGTTGGCCCGAACAGCAACAGCAGTAGCCCGGAGATTGGGAGAACGAGCCGAACTGTCAGGCGGCTCCGATTCCTATTCGTTGCGGCTCGGGGCCGAGAATCGCCTGAGCTAGCAATGCATTCGGCAGGCAGAGTATACCCGGCCTTAACTGTGCCGTAGGCAGGAAGTGCCTGCGTCACCTGTCATGAGGATATTGATAATTTTGTGTCGCGCAAGATTTACAGACGTAACAGGCAGCCACATTGTGTTCCGCCTACCCACTAGCTAGCTAGTGACCATCCCGTCCACACGACAGGTAGGTGGGAATCTTTCAGCCTTCCCGTCGGGTACGAGTGGACTTTGGACTTCCCGATGAGGCTTTTATGAATACGGCCACTGGAAGGCAGAAGTCGGGCAGATGGTGCACCTACTGAATGAGTTTTTAAAACAGCATTAGCAGAATTTTTTCAACAATTTCATTCTGACCTCTCGCACAAGAGAAATACCGATTCTCGAGAAAAACTTGAAAATTGAAAATCGAGGCAGAGTGGTTTTTGATAACCACCAACAAATGCACCTCCTAGTTGACTGCCGCTTTCTGAAAAGGTCATTGG
The DNA here is from genome assembly GCA_029168955.1 of Aplectana chamaeleonis. Taxonomy (NCBI): domain Eukaryota; kingdom Metazoa; phylum Nematoda; class Chromadorea; order Rhabditida; family Cosmocercidae; genus Aplectana; species Aplectana chamaeleonis. The sequence goes on along the minus strand of JAPDOI010000067.1, from coordinate 1,328,260 downwards.
GGTAACAGCCTTTTTGACCACTTTTTCCAGTGAACATTTTTTATATCTTCCACTTTATAAGCGGCTTTGCTTCTTTCGATTTCGTTACTAGATCTACTGTTCCGCACAGCTGAATTACGGACTTTCAGAACTATGAATTCCTGTAATAACTTAAGCCTGATGAGTGTACGGGGCTGCGAAGGCAGATCGCCGCAAGTTATCGAAACACTACATGCCGCCAACACAGCACGACCAGGGGGTGAGTCCATACGTCAGACTTAGTCAAATACGGAAACCATAGATGACACTGGAGCGTCTATAATCACCTTTATTGCTGTTTGAACATTTGCAGCTTTTACGAGCATTCAGATTGCCAGCGGTTGACAAATAGTTTTGAGCGAATCGGGGTCGTGTAAGAAACATTCTGGAGTGGAGCTGTATTGAACGCATGAGGTAACGATTCCAAAAATACTGGCGGTGCAACCCCATATTCTAAACTTAAAGGCAGTGTTCACGATGATAGTCGTTTCAGTTTTTCCGGCAATCTTGATAACGGTCCCTTGCTGATTTCAATGATCTCCCTGTAATCGTACAACTCCCCCTGGAAACGGAGTTATGGCCCCTCGAAATTCAGCTAGGGAAGCATTGTGGACGAGTCGTCCGAGGCTTGTAACTCCCGTTTCTTGCAGCCGATGTGTGCGAGCTGACCTGAGTGACTAGAGAAGTTGAGAATGAAGGGAAGAACGGGGCTTTCCATCGTGAACCACCGCTTATCTCCCCACGAATTCAGGGAAACTGTTATAGGACGTGAGCGGAGTGGCCCAAGGGGTTGGCTGGCCCAAGAGATTTTCACCCACTTACCGGCCGTTTTCCGTCGCACTTCTGTTCATAATCTTCTTAAAAGGGACCCAAAACTTACGTTTTATCCGAAAAAAAAACGTGCACTTTTTTCTTCGTGAACACTGCCTTTAAGATTTCAACCCCCCCCCCCCAACTTTGGAAAAGTTCCAGCATTGCTTAGCCATACTTCTAATGGCTACCGCAGTGATTCCCTATCAAAAAATCAAAAACGAAGTTCATCGTGAGCATGACCGTTAGCTATTAAGAACGAGGGCCGCTCCACTTCAGGATGCAGGAAGCGGGGACTGAACTAGTAATCAGGTTAAGCTGGAGTAGTATTCCAGCAGAATAACTATAGCTGATAGTGTTTTTAAGTATAGTTTCACTTAGAAATGAGGGAGGAATGACGTTCCATCTGATAAAATGAGGAGAGTAACCACCGAAAATCATCATCCCTAATATAAATTCTTCCGTTTTGATCCGTTTTCGATAATGTCTACGCATGGGCTAAGTCACCTTCTCTTTGAGGTACTCTTTTAGAATAGACGACCCACTAGAGAAATTCCATGAGAAATGATGATCCCACGAGAGCCGCCGAATGATTTAGTCTTTTTCAAACACACTGTACTATTGGCCATGACCAACCGAGCGGTCGGCCAAGCCCAAACAATTGCTAATTTTATTGTATTCTTTGGTGGGTCGTCTATTCCGAAAGAGCACCTACTTTGATACCTGTCTTGCCTCGTGGGGCCAGGCTGTCATATGAGGATCAAGTTCAAATTTCTGCTCTGTTCTCTGTGCACCAGTTTTTTTTGTTTTGCTGCTCATATTGACCGATAAAGAAGCGTGGCAAACCATTCTGTGAGATATACAACTTTACATGAGGAATGCGAAACTCCCCGGAGTCCTCTTTCTCTATCCAGCCCTGACGTTCTCAGGATAGAGCGCTTGGTGTCGAACTCCTACGCCCCTGTCAACATGGTCAGGGAAAATTTGTCCCTTCATGTTCCGAAATTAAAGATCTGGAGGGCGGTTAGCAGCAGTCTCAACATTGTGCCAGGGTTGACAAGGAAAGACTCAGTGCGAGCGGCTGGCCACAAAAGGACCTGGCTTGAGCTTGCACGCAGACAAAGCCGGACGTTTCTACTTCTCGATCCACCCTTGTTAAAACCGAGCTACTCTTCTGTCAGATCAACAGCGAAATCCAACAAGATTGTAAACGTTTAAATTACTTCCGTCAGAAAAAACACCTGTCGTTACATCGGGAAAACGGACGGGACGCTTTAGATGTAGGAATGTACAACTTTTTTGTCCAATGTTCCTGTACGCAAACTTCAGCTGAGCACTTTTATGGGTAGCCGCTCACATTTCTTCTTCAACTCTGGTACAAATCAGAAACTGCTGCTGACCGCTATCTAAACCTTTAATTCTCAATCGTGGAGCGAAAGTATTTCCCTTAACCAGGTCCACCGGGACAGAGGGGTCTGACACCAAGCGCTGAATACTATGCGCGTCAAAACTGGATTAAAAAGATGTATCTTTTACCAATTCACAATTTGGACCGTCTTCAAATGATTCTCATGTGCAAATCCTTCCCGGTTTTTCCCCTCACAATGCATTACCAATGTCACGAAGAAACAGAAGCGCTCCTAACTGCAGAAGGCGTCAATCTTCGACAATAATTCTGATCATTCACAGATAACTGCTGCTCACGAGCAGCCGAACTCCGGTGGTGACATTCGAGAACCCTCTGCTCTTTTCTGAGCGCATTGGTAAGCCGGAGGAGTAATGAACTTTTTGGAATATGCAGAAAACACTAGCGCCTGATATCACTGTCTGCCTTGGCAGTTACATGAGCGAAGTAGTTCAACTCATCTTCAGCCGCTTTAACTGGAGGTGGTAGAGCTCAGATGCTGATCCAGACGAAGAGGGCTCTGAGATAGTATTTGCCATCAACCAGCCGTGAAGTCGAAAGGAAAATGAGGAGAAAACTCACTACAAAACGCGCACTCCACGACTACTCCCCGCTTCCCTTGGTTTCTCCGCTACCGCCGGAATTTTTCGAATTGCTTTGCTGAATAATGGCCGCTTCGCGAAGGAATTTTCGTCTTCTCGCAGTGATATCCATAAGTAACACAGTTTGCATTTTCATCTTACATAGTGTAAGATGGGGATGATCTGTTCTTCTTTCGCGTGGTGTCATACCTTCCGCTACCCTCCGACTTCCCTCGGCGGTTTGTTGGCGAATACGGCCCCAGAAGCAGAAATGTACACCCACAGTACGTATAGCTAGGGAGCAACTGAAAGGCAACTCAACCGTATTGCCATTTGATCAGTACAAAGACGAGGTCATCGAGGTCTAATCGTGATGTTTCGCCATGACTTTTCATGGGTCAAGAAAGTTCTTTGAAAGGAAAAATTGTTGGGAATTGGGTAACGAATGAGCTTCGTAAGCTATTCTCCAAACACGTTTTGCTTGTCTCTCATACAATGGGAGCAGTGGACAGCTGGAAAAACTTCGCTAGTTGCTCAAGAACAACTGACATTTAGCTGCCCATTTGCAATTAGGAGGCCGACAGTTAGCATACACTCGTCGGGTGAAGCAGTGCCAGCGGCGCATCGCTGGCGAATATGTGTCAGTTGCCTAGCAGCTAGTAGGTGACTGGCGTTTAGCTGGCAATCGGCAATGACAAGGCCAAAAGTTGTCTTATCTTTGTCATCACTGACAGCGCCAGCGGCGAACAGATGGCGAGAATGTCTGTTGCCCAAGAGCTGCGAGATGACTGTCATTTAGGTAGCTGTTTTGATTGAACCTCAAATTTATGAGCTCATGAGGACACATTAGTCAGCCAATCGACACTTGGTTGGTGCCGAACCGCCCAGTGACATTCGCTGGGCGCCGACTCGTCACATGGCTAGCATTTGAGAGTGGTAACGACTCGATACCTTTTTAGATGAAACACTTTGATTAATGATATCATTGATGAGCTCAGCCGGTATTGAAGCAATTCAGTCCAATGAGAAGACACTTGGCTTTCTAACGCCGGCCAGCGAGGCGGTCTGCAGTCACTCTAGGGAGGCAGCATATTTTTGGCAGCTGAAGAAGGGGGGGCGAGTGGGTGGGTGCTCAGACAAGGGGATTGGCGGACGGACCGCCACCATTTGAACAGCGAGCCAAAACCATTCACGGTGTTCGCCAGCTTCTAGCCGGCGGTCCTTCAGAAAGCTGGCCAATCGCTGGCAGTCTTTTCGCTACTACCTGACACTCCCGCTCTTGAGCAGTTCTTCATTGTGGTCCGCCAGCCTTTCGGCAGACACATAGGTCAAAATGGATTCTTTACCGCAGACTGTTGCGTAGGAAATCTCCGCCCACCCAAACTCCCCCTCCCCTCGCACCGTGGAGAATTTCCTCGCAGCCGCTAAAAATATGCTTGCTCTCAAAGGCACTGTTCAAGCTCAGGGGCAAAATTTGTGACTTCCACATAATTTTGAAGTAGACTTACTTGACTTAATCGGTTGGCTTTCGTCTGACGCGGTCATTCCGCATCTTCACTGAGGTGCTCCGTCCTAGTAGTCAGCCGTGTCCATGTTTCATGGTCTTCAGCCACAATTTGAACACATTCCATCCAGCTGTCACTATTCCACTTCCTGCGAAACGAAACATCGCTCCTGAACTGTCTTCCGATGCCTAGTGACTTCAAATCTTCTTTAACCACATCCGTCCAGAACTTTCGCCTACGCCCAGGTGGCCGTTTCCAGGCAGGGTTTGGAAGCATTCTTAAAGCGTGTTGTACTAGACGATCTGGTGTTCTTCTTAGTATATGCCCGAGCAGTCGAAGTCGACTTTCCTTTGCTGCTTGAGTTGGCGTTGGGAGATGCTGGCATCTTCCTCGTGTCAAGCGTTGATGTACTGCGTCGATTTCCTTGTAAAGATCTTCGTTATTTCATACACGCGGTCAGGAATATCCAAGCAAACGCCTAAAAAACTTCCTTTCTGTGCAATCCAGCCTTTCCATCTGCGTCTTCGGTGCTGCCCACGTCTCCGATCCGTACATCATGATAGGGCGAATAGCGGATAGGTAGACGCGCAACTTGACTCCCTTCGCGATGGGAGTATACCACAAACACTGGGTAGAGAATTGAATGCAAACGTAGTTTTCGCACACCGTTGTCGAATATCCGCTGATTTAGTACCATCGTTCATCAGCAAACAGCCCAAATAACAGAAATCATCCACCAGTTCGATACGTTGTCCGTCCACACAAACTCCCGTTGAAAGCCTCTAAGAAACCCACATCTGCTTGCATTTTTCGGAACGAAGACGAAGTCCATAGGCTGCGGCATACTTCGAAACGAGGTTCGCAATTCTTTGCAGTTTTGCGTTGTTGTTAGCGAATAACACAATGTCGTCGGAGTACTCCAGGTCGACAAGGGAGCGTCCTGATGGTGTTAGGATCACTTCCGCAGGAAACTGTTCTGCAACTCTACGCATGACTTCATCAACGGCGAAGTTGAAAATAAAAGCTCCTGCAACGGCTCCTTGCCTTACTCCTGTTTTCACCTCGAAAGTTGACGTAAATCCGACAGGTGTACGATTTGCTGCTGCTGTTCCCCTGTTCATGTCCTCGATCAACCGAACATACTTTTCCGGGACTCGACCTGCTCGCAGAGCGTTGAACAATCGATCACGATGGGGGAGTCGAACGCGGCTTCAAAGTTTAAAAAAGCAAGCTGTTATGGCTTCAAATACCGCTGCCATGATTTAATTACTCTTCTCACGACGAACTTTTGGTCGATGGTCGATCTTCCACGTCGAAAACCGGCTTGCTCATCTCTGGTCGTTCCTTCACGTTGTTTGATCAGTCACTCGAGAATGATATGTTTTAAAACCTTGTACATGACACGAAGTAGAGGGATTCCTCTGTAGTTCTTAGGATTCATGACGGGCCCAGAAGTAGTGAAGTAGACCCACCATATATAGCGCCCAGTGCGAACTCTAAACTCCGAATAAGTGAGATGTAGGAGGGGCGCCCACATCAGGAAGCCACTATGGCACGCCACTTTTAGGATCTTTCGAGCTCAACAGTGGCAAGAGGAGCGATGGCTTCCGATGAATAATCCCGTTCTTCCCTTCATTCTCAGCTTGTCTGTTTATTTATGTCGGCTCGCATACATCGGTTGCAAACGCCTTAGACAACTCGTCCGCTGTTCTTCCGTTTCTAAATTTTTGAGGGGCCATAACTCCGTTTCCGTGGGGTCTTGTGCGATTCCAGAGACATCAGTGAAATCAGCGGGGCACCGTTTTCAATATAGGCAAATAAACAGCAGTTGTATTCCAAGTTTGGACTGTGCCTTCAAGTGTGACTCCATGTCACCTCCAGGGCCGGAATCAATGTGCCGAGTGAGCACTAATTGGACTGAATAGCTGTGCATACTGGTTATCTTATGTTACCATGCTTATCGGGTTCAAATTCCGGTCCGCAATTGCGTCTCGACACGCTTTGCGGCCGCACGCTCCCGAGTCAGAAGAGCTTCCAGCGCCGCAGCCGCCGATCTGCTGGCTCTAGATGGGTTTTGGAAACTGGAAACTAAGAAAAATTAGAGAAAATCGAATAAAAAAGCCACATCGAGTCGGCTTTGGAGCTGGAAATCCGACTGATTCGAGCGCGTGCGGCCGCAAAGCGTGTCAAGACGCAACTGCGGACCGGAATTTGGCCCAGATAAGCACAGTATACAGGAACTCAATAGTTAATTTACATTGTGCTACAACGCGAGGAGTCGTTGACTCTCTCTAGTGCCAGCGCCAAGTGAATGCCACTGACCATTTAGGCGCCACTCGAATGCGGATTGTTGGATAACTGCGTGTTCATGCGATTGGTAGATTCGAGCGCTGTCGAAAATGTGCAAATGGCACATTTTCGACAGCGTTCCGCCGCTCGCACTATCCGGGGTGGTAGTAATCCATCCGAAACTACGAGTTTCGAAATTATTGAAACATGCATGTATTCGGCGAGTTTCAACCTCGCATGAAAACGCGATTTTGAGGTGACGTAGCGATAATTGGTTTCGGAACCGTATCCTAGTGTTGCTCGACCCTGGATTAACCTACTCTGCAAATTCGGTGCAAAATGGTGAAGTGCTTTCCATGCAGTGCGCCCTTCTTTGGAGGTAGCAGCTCCAAAACTTCATGGTTTAGGGAATGCTCGCAAGCTCGCTTAAGCTGATAGGACGCCCTGTATACTTGCAAAGTGGACAGAGCACAATGAAATAGCGGTCAGACGGTAGAGTCGCGATACACTCCGCCGGCCAGCTTTCGACAGCCGGCTGGCGGCAGTCGCCGTGCACATCGACACCTCTTAGATAAAAACAGCCCACTTCCCGCCGGCCAAGTCGGGCTAGTGGACTTCGCGCGGCTCCAATTTTGTGGGAGTGGCACGGAGCCCCTTTTCCCGTGGAGAGAGATGCTTTCCCGTCTTCCCGCGGAGTGTCGGCCGGCAGTCGGCTCTTCGTGGGGGTCATCGAACACTCACTCATCGGTTCCCACTTCGATATCATCATTGCACCACCCAGTAGAGTGGAGCCAATGAACGATTGCTGAGCAGAGAACGCATACTTTCCGAAACCCGCGCTGTGTGCGACGCTGCTCTTGAGCAGGTGAACCACTGTCCGTTAATGGCATCTGCCAATGGGAAGATTGCAAGAACCAGTGGGTGTAGGAAGCTTCTCCGTATAAGCTCACTCCTTACTTCTCAAGAGCAGTTCAAGATGAAATCCCCGGAAGCGGATTTTTGAAATTTGTTTTCACAGAACTTTACTTAAAGGGTGATTTGCGAATGTGCCGCAAACTGCTTAAAATTGTCTTCTGTCAGGTATAAGATTAGCCGTAAGGCGGTGGCAGAAGGTCCGCAGAGTGCTTGTTCGCTGTATATGGGCAGTCAACAAAACGGCGCTGCCGACTGGCCGTGACCGATCTATTGGTCTTTCGCGGGAGGGGTTACGGGACGTCGGCTAGTGGTACCGCGCGAAGTGTGATGTCTCTATCTGAGCTCCCTAGATGATTGGTGATCGACTGAGGTCATGTATTTAGATCACCGTTTGTTTGAGCGTGCAATGCAACGAGCAACACAATTCTTGAGACAGTGAAATGAGGTTTTCGGTTTCAGTAAAGCGGTGGATATTACGGGTTCTGTGAATCTACTGCACCGATGGAAGTATTCACCAATTTTCTTAAGGGGGTGGAACTCCGGGTGTGCGCGAATTCTACGTGAGTGTTAAACGATTTTTCAAGGGTTTGACCCCGTGGTCATAGCTTGATGACCATCGAGCTGGGTGCTGCAGAAAAGGTGTCCACAACTGCGGACCAGGATTTCGTTCTGAATTTTAGAAAGCATTTTTCTGAAAACCAGAGAAGGATGAAGAAAAACATTCAAGCAATTTCCTATATAATCGAAAAACATGTTTCGTTCGAACCAACAAAAAGCGAGAACACGATCGTTCAGATGAACGAACGAAGTTGCGAACGAAATCATGAAATCACACTCTTCTACGGGTGTAGTGGCCGATAAAAATGATTAGAGTAGGGTTCACACTAGAATAGAAAGGTGAAAAAATTGTGGCAAGAAATAACAGCAATGATATTTACAGTATAATAAAATCCGTCGAAGAATGGTGAGGGAATTAAATACGCAGGAGTCTCACGTAATTGAGGTCCTGCTATTTTTGTCTGGTGGGTGGATAGAATTCACTCGAGAAGTAGTGTTCGCATAATAATTTTAGTCTTGCGATTGGACGGGGCTGCGGCGGTAGATCAACCCGCGAAAATCGAAACCCCATTCTCCAGTGAGGCCGCCGACCCCGCACGGCCAGCTGCGTGGTTCATGCGTCAGACTGAATCGAAAACGAAAACCATGCAATCGAAATAATTTCATAAACATGTGTTATACATAAGACTATGTAGGAAAACAAGTGAATAATTTTCAATGCGTTATACCTCTATGGATTTCGTTTTCGAGTTTTCCATATATAATGAGAGCTCTAGTACCCTAAATAACAGCAACGTTGAAAAAACCGCGAAAAAATCACCGAAAAGCCCTTTTTCAGACCGAAAATGTCTCAATCGAGGGAAGAGTCGATCGCTAGAGATCGCTGTTTTGACCAACGATCTCACGATCAAATGAACTTTACATTTCTTTCAAGTGATTTGTGGAGAAAAAAAGGCTAATCTATGTGTGTACAAAGGTCAATCTTCACGTAATCGTATGGTATTTTCCATCAACTTCCCCTCAGTTATTCTGAGGGCCGGCCTCTTTTGACGGAATTTGAGACATTCGACCTCATTTATCTTCATAATTGGGCATTTTTGACCGAACAAACTCCTCAGGTGGGCCCGGAAAATCGTTCGAACCGAAAAAACGGTTTGTGGTTTTCAGCGCGTACGATGCCTTTAACTACGAGTCTGAATCTCTGCGGTGGTCAAATTCACAACGCTGTGTTTGCTACGAGAGTTATCTGCAATGATAACTTGACTTGATGTCAGTGCAATCTTGGTGCAACGCCAATGATCGCCGCTACAGTTCTAGCTGTTCGGGTTCGATCTCGTAGAGTTGCCAAGTTTTGCAAGGAAACCCAACCACTCGCATGATGATGCGCGTATGATCCCGGTTTCATGCAACTCTTTCTTCAAGTTTTGAGCACGAGCTCTCAACATAAAACTCGTAGGTCCGGATGAATTACTACCGTCCCTGAGATGCCAATCATGAGCCAGCTGTCGAACTCTTAATTGTCAATTGCAAGCAAAATGCGAGTTATCACTGAGCTGATAGGCAACTGACACATGTTCACCAGCCGTCCGTCTGCCGCTGACATTACTTGAAATGACGAGCGTCTGCCAATTGTCGACCTTGTAATTGCAATTTGAAGCTCCAGGCAGTTGATCGTGGCTGATCGAGGGAAGTCAAATCTGTTCCATAACCTACACGTTCTTATCTTTCGCTCAGAATTTGCAAAGAGGCCTAATCGTAATTAATGTTTCGCTTGATCACGAAGCACCGCTTTTTCTTTTCCTTGCTGTCATCGAAGTACGAGATGATTTTACCCCTTCTATTTTTTCATTAACCATAGTCCATTATTATTGTTGGCGTTTCCTATTTTTTGTCGTTTAGTTGTATTTGCGTTATTTTTGTTTTCTTTCTCGTTTATACCGAATTACTGTCATGGCACGCTCAATGGGCATAGGAATGAATTAATAAATAATTTGGCCGGCTGAATGCCAGTTGTCATCCAGGTTGAGCTACTGGCGAATTTTCGCCGGCTCTCCGCTGCTCCCGTTGTCTGAGTGCCTCGCCTCGAACCATTGCGTAGATGATCTCCTACGCAACGGTCTGCGGGGAGGGACCCATCTCAACCAGTCGATATGCCATGAGACTGACGGACCGCAGGCAAACGCTTTAGCAACAGTCGAAGTGCCTGGTAGTATTTGAAAGGCTGCCAGCGGTCGGCCAGCGTGCTGGCGGACCTCCGACAGGGTTTTGGAGGACCGCCGGCTAAAAGTTGGCGGGCACCGAGAATGGCTTTTGCTCTACAGGCGAATGCCGGCGGTTCAGCAATCCCATTTTCCAAGAATATTTGAACCCAAAGCCACGCCCCTCATTCGCTTTTAGGCAATCCACTTTGTTAGTCTGTCGACCACCACCACACCTAGCCTTACATCGTTTCAATCGACTGAAATGAGGAGTGCACTACGAACGAAACTGCTGCAGCAGCGGGTGCTCTATCGCTTCAAAGGAAAACAGCAGCAATGCAGTAAAAATCTGGTTTTAGCTAGAAGAATAAATACGATTCAAGCGCATAAACATACTTTGTCGAGTTACACAAAAAATAGCGGGAAAAATGCAGAAACTAAGATCCCACAAACTTCTCTCCGTTCTGATGCATTTTTGATTTGTTTATCCTTCTCAGCTTCCAGGAGGGCGTTTGCCGAGGCTTCTCGAAGGTCCTCTCTTATAAAGTCACCATTCGACCAAGAGCCGCTTGCGCCCAGCCTCCGCGAATGTTGCTCGACGGCCAGCAATCGTGGCTTAGTCGCATTGAAGTCTGTGGTTAAGTTCTCTATAGTCGGCAGCTGAACGTGTCCGCTGCCAGAGTATGCTCCACTGCGGTGGGTTTCGGTTTCATAGCTACCGAATCTTATTTTAATCCAACTTATTTCAATACATTCGATTTATCACGCGCTTTTCCTTTCAAGTATCGGTCTACTAACGGTTAGTAAGCTACTGATTAACAAATACTTACGCGTATAATATCAGTTGATCCAATTTCGCCTTATTCGGTGCATCTGCAGATAAGGAATATCAATAACAATCTCGTCCATAAGCGAGAAAGATATGGTGAAATCATGGGAGACGTACTGTTAACCCTGCTCTCGAGAGCGTGACTGAGTACCGGATATTGCCTTGAACCCTCCTGTGTTTTGAGAAATTTCTGAAATGGAAAGGTAACCGTCACTCTTTATTTCAAACTCAGACAGGTCTGTGGCCACCGGGTTGTGTGGTGCTTTGAACCTCCGGTACTCGGGTGAGTGTTTGGTAATTCGAAAGTGGCATTCGGGAGAAAGCAGTCTACGCGAGATGTTTTTCAATGTTGTGACATCAAATATTCACGAAAAAAGCTATCGGCCACCTCTTTCTCGGTCAAAGGCTGCTTGTATGGTAGGACAACTTCCAGTGAAACTTCAGCGAACTTCAAATGGCTAATAAAAACACAGAACTGAAACTTGATATTGTTGTTATTCACGGTGAATGCGCAGAGTTCATTTAGGTACTTTACGAGAATTTGGATTTTATTGAGTTTCAATGAATCAAGGTTGACCTGTTTTGGCCCAAGACGTTGACTTCAACGTTTCATAAAAATCCAAGATTCCCCAGAAGTGTCGGGATTGGATCATTCTTGTAGTGGAATCGTTTATACGACGAGGAAATCAAGAATGACCTATGGTACACTTTGCCTACAGTGGATTGTGTACGCAAAGAACTCGCCTCTGGAATAGCTGTTGTCAAGTCGTTCAAGAACTGTACTTTTTCAATCACTCTGGACGGCTTGAAAGGCGAAAAGTTAAATTGTTTTCAGGCCTAACAAGTCGACTCCGATTAGTCTCTCTATTTCCCATGAAAGAAGTGTCAAAGCGGCACATAAATATTTGGTAGAAATTGACTTGGGAAGGGTGTAAATGATGGTTTTGAAAGTATGATATCAGGGATTGTAGAAGCCTCAATTCGACTGGACCCAAGTGGCTCAGCTTCCGGGGTCGCGGTCTGAAATCTTAATAAATACGAATTCACGGTGTTTTACTGAAAACTTTTGCAAGAAATGCGGACAGTCTATCACTGGAATTATAAAAAACCGCGCCGACTGATAGAAGCACACCCTTTATTAGAAGTATACCTCTAATAGAAGTACACCAAAATAAAGGGCTGAGAATTTGGATTACAGCCTCTATCTGAAGTACACCTTTGATAAAAGTACAGATAAATTAGGCGCCTGAGTATTAGAAGTACATGTACTTCTGAAAGAGAAAAAACGGCAAGTCCATTCATGCTGTTGTTTTTGTAATGTTTTCTGGTTACGTGTTCGGGCAGGTTTTGCTGACAGGCTTAAGCCAAGTCCGAAATCGGAACAGTTTGAAATAAACGCTACGTGCCTGCGGGTAACGAGTTCCTATACTGGCTAACTCTGTATTTTCTCAGACATGTAAATCTGTGCAACAATTTTAAGGCGGTTTTTGAGAAATGAGATGGTTTTCGATGCTTACCCCTACACCTAAGTTGGAAAAAATAGAGGGTCTATGAAAACTATCAATTTATTGCGTTGAGCGTGGAACGCGCCCCAGATTTGGTTCTTGCCACTTTCCGCACTCTTGTGTTACTCAGATATCACCCTTTACACTGTCGCAACAAAAATATTATATACACTAAGGTGCGTCCGAATGAGAATGGCGGCCCATGCGGTCAGCGTGCTTGGCAGGCGGCCGTCGCGTTCGCCGCTCTTGGACGAGCATGCGAAAAGTCCCCACCGCCATCGACTACGAACGGGGCCAGCACCGGCTGGCAGCAAGCACTGCGCCGATCAATCAGTTCTGCAGACGGTGGGAGAGGGGACGGCTGTCGTTGAAATCCAACACTCGTCCGAGGACGGCATATGCGACGGCCGCCTGCCATGCACCCCTGCCGCGTGGGCCGCCATTCTCATTCGGGCACACTTTATTCGGAGTGCTATTAAAACTTTATATCAATAACCGCATTTGAAAGATACGAACTCTCGAAGATAGCGGGACTGAGTTCTCCGCCACCGGCGCCAAAATTCCATTGTCGGGAATGCGTGGACCCACAAGAGGTAGCCCACGGAACATCGACGGAAAAGTCAAATACACTGCGTATCATAAAGATAGGACAGCCCCTGAATTTGTCGGTATCGTGTTTGTTAAGCAGAATAGATCATTTTCGTCAACACTACTTTGATCAGATTGTAAATAACCCCCGTATACCTCTTTTGGGTTAGATCGAATGTTTGTGCACTTTTCTAGAATAAATTTATGTTTTAAATCGCCTATCAAAAAGATAGGACACCCCTGGGTTCAATCGGATTTCTTGTCCGATAAAATTGTCCGATCCCTAATCTAATGGCCTATAGTACTTCTTCGCACAATTACTGCAACAAATACTCGAATTTTTATACTTTTGACCAAACTGATAAGCCTTCGGAAGTCGATCTTGCTCCATTTCTCAGTTATTTCCTGATGGAGCGCAGAAATCGAGAGAAATCGCCTGTCATTTGCTCAGACCCGACAAACCTAAATATCCCAGAAATTCTTCATTTTGTTGAGATCAGAAAGGTAGACTAGCCACTCTAGACAAGATAGTTATTGCTGAGCAAAGAAGTCGACCTCAGACCTGCTCACGTGAACTTTCTGGTTGTCGGGCTAGAAACTGCAACTTTCTCGCCCGAAAACGTGGGGAAGTGAAAGTAGGTGTTACTTTGATATCCTTTGGTACTCATTAGAGATCATCCAACATCTGGCGAACGCAAGGTGCAGACGCCCTTACGGGCAAATGCTCTGACGGATTATGGGAGATCTACTTTCGGAGTTTTGAAGGCTAAATTGGAGTGCACCTACCCACCTAATTGCTTTAGTAGCACTTCCGACCCTCAGACCTATTGAGAAAAGACTTCTTTCCAGTAGAAACCATCGTCTATATACAAATAGTCGAAGCAGCTGTCCACCTTAGCCATCGGACCTGCGGTCACAGATCTCCCATTATCTGTTAGAGGATTTGCCCGTCAAGGACGTCTGCAGCTTGCGTTCGCCAGCTGTCGGATGATCTCCAGTGAGTACCAGAGGATATCAGAGTAAACCTACTTTCATTTCATCACGTTTTCGGGCGAAAAAAGTTGCAGTTTCTAGCCGGACAACCAGATAGCTCACGTGAGCAGGTCTGAGGCCGGCTTCTTTGCTCGGAAGTAACTATCTTGTCCAGAGCAAATAGTCTTAATTTATAATCTCATCAAAAATAAAAATCTCTGGAATATTTAAGTTTGTCGGGTCTGAGCAAATGGCCTGCGATTTCTCTCGATTTCTGCGCTCCATCAGGAAATAACTGAGAAATGGAGCAAGATCGACTTCCGAAGGCTTATCAGTTTGGTCAAAAGTTGGGATCGCACAATTTTATTGGACGAGAAATCCGATTTAACCCAGGGGTGTCCTATCTTTTTGATACGCGATTTAAAACAAATTTATCCTAGAAAAGTGCACAAACATTCAATCTAACCCAAAAGAGGTATACGGGGGTTATTTTACACTCTGATCACAGTGGTTTTGACGAAAAAGATCTATCTTACTGAACAAACACGGGGCAGACAATTTCAGGGGATGTCCTATCTTTATGATACGCAGTGTATGATCCGCCGAACTCACCGTTCTCATTACATTTTCACGGTACAAACCTAAAAGCCGGGAACTGAAGATTAGATAAAGGCAGTGTTCACGATTGCAATCACATTTGAGTTCCACTTAGAATGGGGTTGATTGGCGTTCAGTTCAGTTAACGAATACTGAAGAAAAAGGAAAGAAAAACGATAAGTATAAGGTGAAATAATGGACAAAGGCCTTGTTCACTATGAACTTCGTCCTTGAACCTTCAATGAAAAGCATTTGTGGTAGCTCTCAGAAGCATAAAATTGTTGAATGAATGGATCCAAAAACCTTCATAGCGACAAAAAGGGGTCTTGAAGATTACCTCAGTGAGCAAGACTGGCCTTCTTGAGTCTAGTTGTTGTCGTCAACACCAACACGTCTCTATCACCGCCAAGCTTTGAACTGCGATCATCGGCAGTGGTTTTTTTCTTGAAAGAGGGATCAGATTCGAGAATAACTTGTCGAAAACTACTGAAAATCATCTTCGAGCAAAAACCTTTCCAACCCATAGCCTAATTCGATGAAAGCTACTGCTGATATTCGCAGGTTAATGCGTGGCAGTGATAGAGCCGTGTCGGTGTTAATGACAACACCTAGACCCAAGGAAGCCGGCCTTGCACACTAAGATAATCTCCGAAACCATTTTCTGCTCCTGGGATCACGTTTAGATTTGTTTTTTCAACAAAGTTCTCCTTATGAGAGCGACCAAAAACGTTTTTCATTGAAGGTTCAAGGACGAACTTTATCGTGAGCAGTGCCATTAAAGGCATCGTACGCGATGGAAACCGTACCTCCGTTTTTGACTTTTTCGCGTAGTGTTTCCACTGTTGTAGCTACTCAGACAATAGGTGCGGACTGACCGCTGGCAATCAAGGCCTCTGCGGGTGGATCGCTGCCCAACGTGGCTTCGCCGGGCGGATCGCTGCGTTTTGGTGGGCGGATAGCGGCGCCTGGGAAAGTTGATCACGCCAGCGGGCGGATCGCCGGCAAACTCTAAAGCGGCGATCCGCCCGCAACCTGCCAGCGGTCCGCCCGCAAGGGCTTTAATAGCCAGCGATCCGCCCGCTGAGCTATGAGATGCAGCTATCCGCCCGCAACCAGCCGGCGATTTGCTCGCCAGGGCTTTGATAGCCAGCGATCCACCCGCCACTGCTTTGATAGCAAGCGATCCGCCCGCTCAAATTTTACACGGTGAAACTTGCCAATCATTGATGAGAATTGAGGGTATAAAAGACGTTTCATCCCACAGAACGCTCACTCGGCATTTCGAGGCCGATCCTGGAAAGTGACTTGAAGTCACCTTGGAAGGATCACTCACGAGCCGGAAAATAATTTTTCAGGCAGCTGCGGGGATGGGCAAATCAGGCTCCGCTAATGAAAGTTTCGACCCCTCGAAAAGCCATACAAAGTGATCGAAGCAGATCCGCAGAAGCTAATAAGTGAAGAGAAATCTGCATTTTTACAAAAATTCCCGCTTCTGCACTTTCTTTCTCATCGAAAACTCGAAGACAACGATCTTCGCGGGCAGGTACTACGAGTTCACCATCCAACAATACTCATTTTGCGAGTTACGGCATCTCACTGTGGACTTTGTATTTTCAAAACATTGGGTAATGAAAGGTGAGCAGAAACTACAACTTTCGAAAAATTGAAAAAATGCCAAAACTGTATTTCTACGCATTGCGATTTCCGCGTCCCACTAACATGTGCTATCGCGTTGCCTCGCGAGAAGACGACACAGAGCGGGTGCAACACTTCACGGAGTGGGTACAGGACCTCAGTTGATGTGAGCCGGACATCATGAAGTGTTAGCAGGACTTTAGTAGAGAAGGATGGGAGAAGGACGAGAACTGAGAGGTCCTTGCACCTCTTTATAGAAACCTCATATCTCGAATTGATGACTAAAAATCGGAGGACGGCGCCATTAACAGCAAGATCATCGGATACAGTTCCCGTCGGTGCGTAGTTGTGGCCTGCAGGCGAAGCTCCATGATATCACTTCAATCTAGCTCTCCGCGAAAAAAATTCCGTTGAAGTCGATCAGTGTCGGAACTAGTTTAGTGAGCCTACCATGAAGTCGCGCGACCGACACAAAGTCGCACAGTGCGCCGGAGCCTGCGCAATGTTCAGTTCGGGTCATAATGTGGTTGTTCCAGAACTGAGCAGCAGTGTCAGTAGAAATAATTATTAGTGGAGGCTATGGTTATTTTGCACCATCCAACTCGAACAACCCACAGGGAACTACGTATCGATCCTGATGTAGTCCTTGGGTTGGAGCGCGATCTGTTTGACTAATCATTTTCTAACGAATCCTAGGATTGCTTACGAAAACAATTTTCATTTCGTTAGTCGTTAGTAATTAGACGTGACATCCAAAAAGCTCGTAACTCGTTAAATTCGCTGGTCGTTAGTCGTAATTACAATACCGCCCGCGACTTTGGGAAAAACTGCGTTTTCGGCGCTTTTTTCCGCCGCAAACCGCCGCTTTGTCATAACTTCGTTCAAAGTGGTCCGTTTGTGTTGCTATAGGCATATTTAGAATCAGTATCGAGAGCTCTTCATTTTGAGCTCACATATGTCTTACCCTGCAAACAAGGCATATAGGGTTAACAGAATCAATCGAGTGTACGAAAACTGAAGCTGAGTATCAAATTGTTGTAAATATTTGACTTCATACCAACCGCATAGATCAATGAAGATTCATATACATATACAATACACGCACTGATTTTGTCAAAAAAGCCGTAGACTTCGCGAAATCGCGACTTTTCGTCATAACTTGGCTCAAAGTCCTCTAACTGGGCTCTGGAGGACAAATTTCGAATCAGCATCGAGAGCTCCTTCTTCCGAGCATACGCATGTCTTCTTACGGGCAAATAAGGTATATAGGGCTTACACAATCAATCGAGTTGGCGAAAGGAAAGGTCAAGTGACTTGTAGTTTTTCGACGTAATGTCACTTTCAAGTAAACAGTGTAAGCGATATAGACAGCAGGTGATTGAGCTGTCCGCGGCTGACCGACGTTTTCTACAAGGTTTCAGATTTTCGCATTTTTAGACCCGAACATTTTTGCCATTTCCTGAGCCACAAGCCTCCTTTTGATTAGATTTGCAGGCAGTAGCAATGCTTCCCGTCGGATGTCTCTGATACTCTCTATAATGAGAACCTCGGAGAAAATTTAGAGCGCGGAAAGTGGTTCCTAGCTATGTCCCATGAGTGACGTTTGACTGCAGCCTTTTAAGGAGGCCAGGAGTTACTGCTGGTGGCCTTTCCAGCTCCTGGCAGCGCACGATAAATATGTAACTCTGAAAACCAGTCGTTATTTTTTGCGATCCATTCTCTCTAACCCGGATTGTTATTATCACAAAATTTTCTGTTTTCTGAGGCCCCGCTAGCCACGGTCAGCCAACGCGACATTCAGAATCTTCGTGATGAGGGCTTTCCAATAGTAACTGTTTGTTAAGGTTCAAACTCAAACAAAAATATGCTGAGTCCGTCGTTCATATCCAAACTCAGGCACCAGTTCGATCCGACCGATGGCCGAACCGCTTTTTTCTGTCACGTCGGGGCGAACGAGAGACGTTTCGGCAAAGCTCCGCCTTTCCGTTTTCCACGAGAGAAACGGGAGACGCCGGGGGTTGGCGCAGTACTAATCAATCAGCTCGATTGCACCGACAGCGAAACGGAACATTGCAAAATTTGGAAAGGGTTGCCAACACATTTTGAAAAGATGCAGCTGTCGCTGGCTTCTCTTGTCTCCTGCAAGACAAAATGTGCTCAAATCCTTGAAAATAGAATTGTTCACTATTTTCTTTCTCTACCGTTAGTCACTCAGCCTCATCAGATCGGCCGATCTTTATCTCTTTTTGATTTTCTACTGGAAATAAAGAAAATTGGATCCGTTCAGAAAGTATGAACCCGCCCCGAGCCATATTGTTTCAAGATCTTCTTGAAGCATGTTTGCCCATTTCTGTTGCTCCTTGATGTAAGAAATCACGAAATAAGAGGAAAGTAATCGAACACCAGGGTGCAGGTCTACGGGGTGTGGAGCATGGCAATTTCGCTCAGACTCCGCACCAGATTTGCACTTACCGTTCACCGCCTTAACGATTTACCGGTCGTTTTCTGTAAATTCTGATTTACCCATTTACCGACTTGATCACGAAATTTTTACCGATAAAACTTGAGCTACTTTCTTCGCTAAATCGTACCTTAATTGCATGAATAGATCCTATTTTGACCCGACCCTACGTCTCTATCATTGCGGGGTTAGAGACCAGACTAGGAGAGACGCTCGAACGAGCGAGAAAGCAGGATGGCTGCCGCAACGCAGTACAAAGCGCTGCGCTAGTTCGATTGTCGCACGACTATGCATATCACACAGCACTAGTCAGTGGTTCCTTCGTCAGATTGATTGATTAACGGTAACTGCATACATGAAGATAGCAATGAAAATGATTTGAAGCAGCAGAATCCGGAAAGGATAAAACTCTACCATGGTATTTGCTAACTCACTTTTTTCTCCTGTTACAACAAAAATATTTTCAAAGGGTTTCCGAAACAATGTGTCTTTCAAATACTATTGAAATCGCGAAAATGTACTGAAGGATGATAGGTTAGCTGGGCTGGAACGTGCGTTTCACATGATTGAGGCTTGGGAAAGTACTTTCTGAATCCATGAAAGCATAATGCACTCAAACTATCCGATATTCAGGAGACTTGATTTCGCTGGTCTGTTCGTCTACTGGTCCGCTTTCAGGAACAGTACACCACGTTTTCTATTTCGTAGGACAAGTGTCTTCGCTGAAATTTTGACTTTTCAATGATTACGGTAGGATCTGGTACGACTTGTTCGTTGGAATGTTCACCACGAGCTAACGTAATTTCCTATTTTGGAGAGACCGCGAAGCTGCTATGATATCTCATCATAGAAACCGAGCGGTCGTTTTTGAGAAAACTTAGTGGTAGAAATAGAGAAACAACCGCTCCGCTTCTAAGATAGCAAGATAATAGTAGCTGCGTTGGGACTTCCTAGATGTACGAGACCGACCATATACATCTTTTCATTTCGGTTTATTAGAATAGAGGCACACAGTGGTCGTTCAATTCAATGCTTCTTCGCAACATGCCGTAGGTCACCACGAAGTGGTATTGTGGAATCGTGCGCGCGAAAGGTTTGAACGCAGCAGTTATCCTCATCAAATAGCTCGGAGTCCTGTACTACCTTGATTAATTTTTTTTTCCAGTTACAAGGTTTCGGAACTGTTTGAAAAAAAAGTCCAGCCGGAAGTGAGATACGCAAATTTCAACTGAAAACGGTATGGAATCACTAAAAACTCTTGGTTCGAATACAAGTGCTAACAATTTCAATTAGTGCGCACCATACTAACACAGGTCATCTATTGTATGCAAGCGTTCTCGGGTAAAAATGCAAAACCTTTTTCGAAATTCGATTATGTGCGCTTGAGTCAAACGCGCTCCGATATGAACGGCAGGTTGGCTGGCTGCCAGGCGAGAGGCGAGAGACGCCAGACACGCTGCGAAATCTTGCGAAATGAGTCAACGAGGTGAGACGGGGGCGAGATGACCGTATCCCGCATGCATCGCTCAGTAGGCGAAGTACCCCGGAATTGATTGATTTTCGGCAGCCGAAGTGAATTCGGGGTCCTAGCGGGAAGATGGCGTCGGTGGAAGCAGGAAGAGCGAGTGCGGGGTAGAAGGGATTTGGCAATATGAATGGTCCTTAAGTTACGAAGAACAGGAACTGGATCGGAGAGGATTGAAACTTATGGGTGGTCTAATTGCTAAATATCGAGGGCTGGAATTTAATGAAGTGTAGTGTATGGGTGGTTCCCAAATCTTTTCATCAATCTGACTGCCGCGTTGCATCACACGTTACGGTCGATGTCATGCAATTCCACTCCACGCGATGAGTCATTCACAGGCATTCATGAGCCACGCAAATGGAATGATTCAGGCTTAGATAGAATTCTATTTGAAATCCTTCTGAACCATTGTGAGAAATAACATAAATGGCTGAAATCGGGGGCCCGTTTTATCGTGGTAGCTGAGTCGCGGGCGGCTTCTTGCGAGCGCGACGCCACCGCTAGTGCGGACTGCTGTGTCCAAAAGGAAGCATTTCTTTGTTTTTTTCTTCTTTAAACCCCAGTTCTCTGATCCTTCGGACCGCTGCGCTGCAGCGCAACGCGGCGCGGTCTAGCTTATGCAACAACGCTCCGCGCGATTTATCTTCTCAGTCATGTATTAGTGGCCACTCAATTCAAATATATCATACATCAGTCAACATTAAGACTGAGCCACACGCGGCTTATCTCACACGCGACGCAACCGCTCGCGCGGACTTCTGGGTCCAAAAGAGAAAGAGCTAAGCGGGAAATGCCTCCAGAGCTGTTGTTTCTATTTTAAGAGAGTCTGTCCTGAGAGCAGTTGAAATCACGTACATATTGCGCCCGAGCTAGAGACGATGAGGGTGTAGCCGCAGCGAAGAAACGGCCAAAAAGCGCTGTCAGTTCTTGGGGTTGTGAAAAATCGAGTTTTCCGGATTGGGCTGCCGCAGTGTTTATTCGAAGAAGGATCAGAATGTAAAGTTGCAGGCTGAGTCTCAGGTCGATAGGTCCTGTTTGAGCTGAGAAAGTGACGTCAGTGGTCTTCGACGTTTTTCAAAGCCAAATTCACCGAGGTGGCGCTAGGCGGGAAATGCCTTCAGACAGGTTGTTTCTGTTTTAGAAAAGTCCACACTGAGCTCAATTGAGATCGCGGGCAATTTGAGCTCGAGCGAAGGACGATGACTGTGTCTGCAGGGGCGAGGAAACGGCTAAAAAACATTAATTTTCACTATCGACACCTCCCTAAATTGGTCTCACATACTTTTGTATGACTCGTCCTCGATATTTGTGGTCGATATGGATTCAAGTATTAGCACCAGTCTGATATCTAGCTTCAGTTTTCGTACACTCGATTGATTCTGTTAACCCTATATGCCTTGTTTGCAGGGTAAGACATGTGTGAGCTCAAAATGAAAAGCTCTCGATACTGAATCTAAATATGCCACTAGCAACCCAAACGGACCACTTTGAACGAAGTTATGACAAAGCGGCGGTTTGCGGCGGAAAAAAAGCGCCGAAAACGCCGTTTTTCCCAAAGTCGCGGGCGGTATTGTACTCACATCCCTGCTTGTTACGTATGCGAATATATACAATGGTTGCCATTTCGGAGGCTATAATATTATAGGCGCGTAGCTCTTGATTTTGTGTCGAAATTTTCGGGAATTATCCAGATGCACTGTTCTTACGAGAAGGATCGCAGAGGAGTTCCATAGAAGAGCTCCCCAATAAATCCACAAAGAAGGGAAGCTCACCTCGAACACGTATTTCCCACGTGCATTACAGGCGTCTTCTGTCTGACAGTTGCACCAGACATCATACAATTTGTAACTGTCTCCTCCAATCGAGTCAAATAGCTCTAAAACACAGGGTGAGAACGATGCAGACAACATGCCCGAGGGGATTATTGAACCTCTGAACTAACTCGAGTTTCAAACTGAAAGCACTTTTCGCGGACATATGGAGGCGTTTGAACGGGGTTCGAAGATACCAAGCGTCAAACCCTCAGCGTTAGACCTGGCTCTCGCTCTACGCCATTCAAATCAGTCCTCTGCGCTCTTTGTCAACTCCCGAACGCGAGCGGCGCACGAAAACTACAGCTCCCTCCAAGCGCGTTGCTGCGTGTACTCCATCACGATTTTCAACGGATAGTGCGTTCGAGTTTCAAATTGTTTAGGAAATACAAAGCGTCTTTTTCCGAAGCTTATCAAATCTTTAGTAATGCCAAAACTATAGAGAAAAAGGAAGCCTTTCTCAGAGTAACACCGGTTCCTGCATGTCTAGAGATTACAAAACCAAACTGATCTGAAAGCTGTGACGCAAATCAATTCCTGATC
The DNA here is from genome assembly GCA_029168955.1 of Aplectana chamaeleonis. NCBI lineage: Eukaryota > Metazoa > Nematoda > Chromadorea > Rhabditida > Cosmocercidae > Aplectana > Aplectana chamaeleonis. The sequence continues at coordinate 1,305,515 of JAPDOI010000067.1, read as the reverse complement.
GAAAGACTTGCACGAAATGAGAACTCGTGGAAATTCGTCTGCTTGTCGTTGGTGGGCGGATGGTGATTTTTGATACAGGGGGTAGATTGCTTCCAGAGAACCTTCCTGAGAAACTCCGATTTTCTTGATGTTAAACAATTGCTCTCAGCGGTCATCAAAGGCTGTGATAATGGTAATACCCGCGGTCGAGGATATTGGCGTAAACGAAGAATTGACTAGCTGAATGAGCCGAGTTAGTTGAGAAGTTGTAGGAGAATGAAAATTTTTCGTAGGCTCTGCACACTCTCTCTGATGTCTGGCACAATGCTGCGAGGTACTGCACACACTCGGCCAGATCCTGCACATTTTCTGTGAAGTCCTGCACAACTTTTGTGAAGAACTGCACACTCACTATGAGGTCCTGCTCTTTTTCTGTGAGGTCATGCAAACTTTGTGTGAGATCCTGCAGGCCTTCTGCGAGGGCATCTTCTGTGAGGTCCTGCACACTTCACGTGAGGTCCTGCACACCGTCCTGTGAGTTCCTTCTCACCTTCTGTGAGGTGATACACGCTTTCTGTAGGAAGCTGCACACCTTCTGTGAGGTCATGGACACTTTCTGTGGAGCTTTGCACGCTTAATAGAAGGTTCTGCGCTCCTTCTGTCAGGTCTTGCGCACATTCTGCGGGGTCATGCACACTCTCTGATGTGACGCACACTTTGCTTAGAGTCCTGCACACTCAGAAGTTGTGCAGGACTTGAGGTAAAACGTGGACCACCTCACAGAAAGCGAGCTGGAACTCATAGAAAGTGTGCAGGACCTCACTTTAAAAGTGCATGAACCCACAGAAAGTGATTTGGGCCTCACAGAAAAAACGCAGGATCTCACTGAAAAATGGCACTAGCTTCAGAAAGTGTGCCGGACCTCATGGCAAATGTGCAGGACGACCTCAAGTAAAATGTGCACGACCTCACAGAAAGTGAGCAGGAACTCACAGAAGGTTATTTGGGCCTTACAGCGAGTGCACGGGATCCCAAAGAAAGTGTACATGAGCTCACAGAAAGTGTGTAGTAACTCCACAGAATGTGTGCTGGATCCAGGGTCAGGCGGGCGTTGTCCAGCTGGACAACAGGAGGGACGTAAAAATTTCGAAATTAGGATTTTCTAGAGGGGGACGTTAAAACTTCGGAGCAAAACATTGGAAAATCGGGTTTTCAGTTGCGTTTCTCTTCCTGTGAAGAAAACAGGCCGTGGAACGAGGGGTTCGGACGTGGTTGTCTCACATATTGTAATAGTAACAAAAAGACCAACGAGAACAATAGCACAGCACTGAAACAGTACATGTGAGGAAAGTATCTTTCCATAACGATGTAATAGACAAATTCTAGGCAGTATACATATGTCAGCACATAAAACTTTTTAACACGAGTTACACTCATTAATCGTGCCTATTACCGCTTAAATTCTTCACTTCGAAAATCGGACAACGTATGTCCCCCCATAAAATTTCAGATTTTTAAAACTCTAAAGAAAAGATTCATATTCTCCATGAAATTTCCCACAAAGTGATACCTAATACATTTCCCACCACCTTAAAATCACGAAGAAAATCGCCTAAGATGCGTTTTCTCGTTGTCCAAAACCGTTGTCCAAAACCGCGCCTTCGCTCGAAATTGGACAACGCTAATTTATTTTTCAAAAAAAAGCAATCCTAAGATCCATAAGCTAAAATGTTGTATTTTGGCCTACCGTCTACTAACTACCACGATGTTGCTAGGAAACTCCTCAGTTTAGAGCATTTTGGAGCAAGGGATTTGATTTACCACTGCGGCGAACCGTCAAAAATATCGCGCTCCAATGCCAAACCGCGTCTGGCGCAGTGCAGTGCTCGCAGAACCACCACCGGTGACACCACTCTCCCACCCGCGCTCTTACCCCTTCTGGTTGAACAATACTAGCTCACATACTCGTAAGGAACGGTGGCCGGTTGAGAGGAGTTGAACAGGTAGCGTGCTGCCGCTCGAAACGGAAAAAGGGGCGGGCGAGGTCCGAAAACTCGGCCAATCATGCCGAAAACTCCGCATGTCAACATCACGCCGACCCTACAATGCCATGTCACAGTTGACCCGATCACACCGTTAACTCTGCCAATCCACCTCCCACCGATCACTCAGTGTGACGTCACACCCACTTATAGACACCGGAAGTTTCGCCTGATCGCCTCCCACAAACCACCAGCCAACCACTCCTGCAGCCGCGGGCGTCAGTGGTAGGTTGAGAGGCAGGATTGGCAAATCAACCTGCCACCAACGCCCGCCAGAGCGTCGATATCCCGAGCAAATGTCAGTAGTGGCAGGCACACTCAGCTCACAATCTAGTGCAGCGTATACATTGTGGGCTGCAAAATCCGCGCTCTACACGAGAGAGTTGGAGAAAAACAGTGCGGACACTGCAACATTTTGCCCCGAAAACACCACCAGATATGAGACATACCCACGAAAATTTCGGAAGTTATGACTCATGCCGGAACGTTCGCCGACCAGCCATATCCGATCAATGTCATTTGGAAAGGGGCGTTTCAACCGGCCACCGACCCCAGCGATTGCTTGAGAGCTAGGAATCGAACTTCTTTGAGCCTGTGAAGGCTTACGCACTCACATAAGAGCTCCACTCACCTGGAGGTCTCGATACAAACCTAGTTAGAGGTTTCTTATCGGTCAAAATGTAGGCTTCTGCCGTTATCTGCTATTTTATAGTGCTAGCAGTCATTGTTCTTTCAGAAACTCATCAAAATGCGTCGATTTTCGATAGCATATCATTTATTCTTCCCTCGCATCATGAGTGACCTCTTTCAACTAGGTTTGCGTCGAGGTGTCGTGAAGCCTTGTGATTAGTGAGCCGTCATCGGGAGTCCAAGACGTTCCTGAATGATGCTTGGCATACGCCAGAATTGGGCCCGCACCGAGGTTGGAATCCATTATAAGTTATGAAACGTTCTATCTACATCCTCACCGTAATTTCCTCTACTACAAGATTTCCTATCAGGTCAAGCTCGCGTATTAGGTTTTTTTCAAAGCGTATCTGACTACTTGCTGGCTTACTGCACGATCACGATTAGGACAAATTTAACGCAAGCAAGGAACAAGTATCCAGCGTTTTTTGATTTCTGCTTTAATTTGCCCACATGTTTCGCCCTCGTTATGCCATTACGAGATTGTGAGGCGATCCTTCTCAAAATTTTAATTACTTCTTTCTCAATGCAGATGTTGTTGTTCTATCCGATGGTTTGGGACCGGCAATGGCAATGAACAGCGCCATTGCCGGTCCCAAGCCCGGACAGGGTCTAGCTCACGGTGGTCAGCGGACCACCGTGAGACCGAAGGGAGTCATTATTTTCTTGGGAAAACAAAAAAAGTTTTGGGGGGAAATCGATATCTTTTTCGACCCACCTAATCGACCCGCTTGAAATAATGTCTGCATCGCTGACAAATCGAGTTTTGAGATAAATTTCTCTAGGGCCATGATTTTTCATGGAATAGTCATCATTATCGATGGAACAAAAGCAGTTTTGAAATGAAAAATTGAGTGAATCATCGCAAGCGTACTAGCTCAAAATTACCTCTACTACAACATTTGGAATGGACATTGCTTCGTGGTTTTCTAGATCCAATGAAAGCAAATACTGGATAGGTGAAAATAACTTTTTTCAAAAACTGAACTTCCCGTACTCCCCCCTGGACATGGAAAAAATCTGTCAAGAATTCGAAAAAGCGTCGTCTACATACATGACCTAGTTCAAAAATGGAAACTTTAGACATATGTTAGAAAATGGTAACGTCCGGAGATGAGCACATAAAATCGATTTTGAGCAGAGTTATGGCCGGTCAATGGTGCGGTGGTCCCACGGTGGTCCAAAATCTCCACAGTACCACCGTGGCCAAAAGCGGAGGAATTTTTTTCTAAGATTTCTCCGGTTTCTGATATGCTTTTTAGCTTCCCATTTGACTGAAGTTCTCCAATATTGGCAGCGCATGAAACGCTATTTATCCTCTTTGGAACGGTGAGGCCCCAAAAATTGAAAAAACCTTCAAAATGAAAATAGTCAGTAACGTTCACTAATTTTGTCGCGGATGCGACGGTGGCTGATGGCGCACCGTGAGGCCCCGGCTGGTTTACCGCTACGCCAGCCGCTTGGAGGCGGGGCATGCCCGCGCCAGCCGCGGTGCCTCGCCCCCTTCCTCCGCGCTGCCTATATAAGGCGGCTGTCCTCGGTTCAGTGGTCTGCCCGGCGCAAGATGGCGTTGGCCTACAGTACCCATTGGTACTGCGCTGCTTCAGCAGTGATGGCCTACCGGGTGACCCCGGAACCGTGGGCTCCGTCCCCAGCAGCCTTGGCTGCTGAGGAAGCCGGCATCTGGGCGCCTGCTCTCGCCTAGACCGAGCGGCTTGGAGGTTGGCGGAGACCCAACGGCTTCTGGCATTAGTCACCGCTAGGAATGTGCGGTTGACTAGTGGGAGAGGTCCGATACTACGCCACCACGTACTACGCAATATATATTACGCCGTGGTAGACTACGCTATCTACTACGCGCTGTGGGATGTGAGCCAATTGAACCGTTAACTGCAAGGCGAACCCTGTAGATGCCTTTAGGTGTTAGTGCCTTAAGGATAAAGGGTTATATCTTACCACTGTGTACCTTGTACCTGTGTTGGTGTTCATATAGCGCTGCTATATCGGTGTCAATATGGTTGGCTTGTGTTGTTGTGCTATTACGTTGGTACTACGCGGAACTATCCCCCCATGGGCCCCCCCATACATGTTGGTCGGGTTACGTGGCTTACTAGTGCGGCTGTCCCAGGTTAGTGAGCAAGGTGATGCCCAGTGAACGCGAGGACTCCGCCTGCTTGAGGGGAGCAGGTTGCGAGATAACCCTGCGGTAACGGGGCGAGCTGACGGATGCATAGTAGCCATCGATGCGTCGCGATAGTGGGACGGGGAACCAGGGATCTAGTGAGATCCTCCTAGGTGTTGGCCACACCGCTATCCAGGGTTGTCATACCCGTGAATCGGTCCATGCACGATGCGTTCGCATCGTGCTAGGTGACCATAAATCCCATACGCGTTCGCGACAAATTTTTTCACTTTTCATGGAGGGTCGTTCTTAGTAGAAAAAATGTCCCTCTGAGGGGGTTCGTTGTTCAGGACGATCCGGACCAACGCTGTGCCTGACCCTGAGCCCGGATAAGAAAGGATGAGGGTTGGCCCCCGGTACTGCCGATGGGCTGGAGAACTTCGGTGGCAACCATGGAGAGTCTCACGGGAATTAACGATGAAGCTACCGCATTCAGAGCAGCCGATGCGCCAGCACTGGGAAACCAGTACTTTGGTGAGACGAATGCTACTGGCCAAAATGCAAAGCGACTGGTGAAGCCAAAAAAAGGAGTTGTGGATCGAAGCGTGGAACGTGCAAACGGGACGTTATGTTGGACAAAAATAAGTCAATGCCAGGTAACAGCCGAGGTCCAGAATATCGATTTTTGCGCTTTCCGAGCTCAGGATGAGCGGATGTGGAATGGTGTCCATTCAGGTTCCAGGGAGTAACGGCAATATGGTTCTGTACTACTCCGGTGATCCACCGATGTTACCATTGTAGCAGGCGATTTCAACGCAAATGTCGAGAGTGTCAGAACAGTATAAGAAGAAATGCTGGGAAGGTTCAGCGTCGGTGAAATAAACGACAATGGCTTACGTCTACTTTCGTTTGCGGCTTTCAATGAGCTTGTGATTGGAAACAGTCTATTTCAACATCTCCGAAAACATCAGTTACATAGAGGAGCTCGACTGGACAAGATGTAGCCACCTTGTATTTCATGCTAGTAAACTCGCGCTTCAAATCTTCGCTCAAAGATGTGCGAGCAATGAGAGGACCTGACTGTAGATCGGATCACTATCTCCTGCGTGCTGTGATGAAGCTTCGGTTACGACGACCCAGGCGAGTGGTGCTTTCTAGAAAAGAAGCTGGACTGGTTCCAGTTGCTGACACCTGTAACAAGAGGTGTTCCTAATCGCGCTGTCAAATCGCTTTGCAGTGCTGGAAGATTCGTTGCTCGTAGACGAGTATGAGAAGCTAACACCTGATGTCGTTCTTCAATGTGCAGAGCCTCTTTGCCCTGTTATTCGCAGGCGAACTCAGCCTTGGATATCGGAAAAATCTCTCTCTCGTGGATGAGCGGAAGCGAGTGAAGCCAACCGACTTCGCACGTTATCGGTAACTGTGTCAAGAGCTCCGTCGATAGTTGAAAGAGGAGCGGGAGTAATACTGGAATAAGATAGCCGATGAACCAGAGTAGGCGCCTGGAAGAAATAACTATCGCACATTGTACGGTACACTAAACGTCTCAGAAAGAAGACCAATCCAGCTAGCGATTGTATTACGGATACAGACGACTCCATTGGGTGTCCTGTGGATGAGCGCCTGTTACGATGGAAGCAGTTTTTCAGCAAACTGTACAGTCACGATGCGCCACAAGGCCCAAATGATGAACCCGTACCACACAAAATACCGAAGGATTTGATGCTCGACTCTGAATCCTCTCTGGACGAAGTGGGAGCAGCAATTAATTGTCTCAAAAACGGGAAGGCGCGTGGCCTAGACATCGTTACTGCTGAAGCGACTAAAGCAGGTGGTAATGAGATGCAACGACGGTTACATCAACTGATCACCCCCGTCTGGCAGCCAGAAAACGTCTTATCTACTTGGAAGAAGGCTATTGTCGCGCCTATTTACAAACAGGGTGATACCAAGGTGCTGTAAAAACTATCCCTGAATCAGTCTGTTATCAATCTTTGCAAAGTCTTCATCAGATAATCCAGTCCAGACTTCAACGCCATCGGAAGCATACCAGTCGCAAGGAGCAGACAGGATTCCGTCATGGTAGAGGCTGCAGCGATCAAATATTCGCACTATGTCAACTTATGAAAGAAAGGGTCCGCTGTGGAATGCGGGCTGTTATCACCTTCATCGACTTCAAGTCGGCCTTTGACTGCGTACACAAGCCTGCCTTATGGAGAACATTGGAGTGCGAACACGTACCGGAGAAAAGTTGTGAAGCTTCTGCAGAGAACATACAGCGGTTCAACTAGCTACGTACGCGTCGGAGACAAGCTGTCCAAAGGATTCGCGGTCAATGCGGCAGTCCGGCAAGGAGATGTAATTTCGCCACTGCTCTTCAACACTGTGGTCGACGCCATTATGAGAAAGGCTTCCAAATAAAGAATAGCAGTCCAATATGGCGATAACGAGTTCGTCACAGACTTGATGTTTGCGGACGACAGCGCTGTGCTCACTGATACTGATATAGAAGCTACGAATTTGATGGAGGACATAGCGGAAATCGCGTCTACGGATAAACAAAAACAAGACTAAAGTCATGACGTCAGACGGTCAGCGTTCTGCTGTGTTTTTGAAAGGAGCTGAGCTCCAACAAGTCGAGGAATTCAAGTACCTGGGATCGGTAGTGTAACAGCGTAAGGTAACGGCTACTACTAAGACACAAGATCGGGCAGGTGTGTGCTGCTTTCGCTTCCCTAGGTTGGTGGAAAAAGGGCAACGTGTGAATCAAGACCAAAATGCGGATCTTGCGATCACTTATAATGCCGATTCTACTGTACGGCTCAGAGTCGTAAACCTTGCTGAAGTCGGATCTCAGCAAGCTGTAGACCTTCCAAATGCGGTGTTTGCGCCAAAGTCTTGGAACAACGGTAAGAGATCGCGTACGCAACGACGTTATTTGAGACAGGTGCGACCATCAACCGACGATCGAATAACAAATCCGAACGAGGAAATCGCGTTGGTTCGGACACGTAAGCAGAATGGAAGCCAGCCGACTAGTGCACAGCTTGTTATGGGGAACCGCCAAGCAGTGTGGAGGGTCGAGAGAACAGCCCCGTAGAAGACGTGGGGTTGGAAGTCGAAGCTGATCTGAAACCTCAACGGTGCAGTGTCGTTAAAGCTAAAATGATTGCCGCCAGTTAATGGGATGAGGAGGAGTGAGTGAGTGAGTGAGTGAGTGAGTGAGGAGTGAGTGAGTGAGTGAGTGAGGAGTGGTGAGTGAGTGGTGAGTGGAGGAGTGAGTTTGGCTGGCTGGCCTGAGTGCTGGAGTGAGTGAGACTGGTCTCACTGGCTTGGCTTAACCCATCTGGCTTACTGGCTTACCTTCACTACTTGCCTGGCCTGGCTCATCTTGGTCATTTCACTCACTTGGCTACTGGCTTTCATTTGTGGCTCATTTACTACTTGGCTTACTCATTTGGCTTCTACTACTCATTTGGCCTTACCTTGGCTGCCCATTTTTACTGGCCTACTTTGTTTACTTAGCTTTCATTTATTTTACTTACTATTGGCTTCATTACTTATTTATTTACTCATTTGGCATTTACTTTATTTATTTATTTATTATTTATCTATTTCATTTATTTACTTCATTTGGTTATTTATTTATTTATTTATTTCTATTTATTTATTTATTTATTACTATTTTATTTATTTATTTATTTATTTATTTATTTATTTATTTTTATTTATTTATTTAATTATTTATTTATTTATTTATTTATTTATTTATTTATTTATTTTTTTATTTATTTATTTATTTATTTTATTTTATTTATTTATTTATTTATTTTTTTATTTATTTATTTATTTATTTATTTATTTATTTATTTATTTATTTATTTATTTATTTATTTATTTATTTATTTATTTATTTATTTATTTATTTATTTATTTATTTATTTATTTATTTATTTATTTATCACTATTTATTTATTTATTTATTTATTTATTTATTTATTTATTTATTTATTTATTTACTATTTATTTATTTATGATTATTTATTTATTTATTTATTTATTTATTTATTTATTTATTTATTTATTTATTTAAGTGAGTGAGGGAGTGAGAGGAGGGAGTGAGGAGTGAGTGAGTGAGTGAGGAGGAGTGAGTGGAGTGAGTGAGGAGAGGGAGGAGTGAGTGAGGAGTGAGGAGGAGTGAGGAGTGAGTGGGAGTGAGGAGTGAGTGAGGAGGAGTGAGTGAGGAGTGGGAGTGAGTGAGGAGGAGTGAGTGAGGGAGGGAGGAGGAGTGAGTGAGGAGGAGAAGGAGGAGTGGGAGTGAGGAGTGGAGGAGAGGAGGGAGGAGTGAGTGAGGAGTGAGGAGTTGGAGGAGTGGAGGAGTGAGAGATTGAGGAGTGAGTGGAGTGGGAGTGAGGAGGAGTGAGGAGTGGAGGAGTGAGGAGGAGGAGGAGGAGGGAGGAGTGGAGGAGTGAGTGAGGAGTGAGGAGGAGGAGTGAGGAGGAGGAGTGGAGTGAGGAGTGGGAGTGAGGGAGGAGGAGGAGTGGAGGAGTGGAGTGAGGAGTGGGAGGAGTGGAGAGTGGAGTGGTGAGTGAGGTGAGTGGGAGGAGGAGGTGGAGGAGTGGAGTGAGTGGAGTGGAGGAGTGAGTGAGTGGAGTGAGGAGTGAGTGGAGTGAGTGAGGAGGAGTGAGAGGAGGAGTGGAGTGGAGGAGTGAGTGAGGAGGAGGAGTGAGTGAGTGAGTGAGTGAGTGTTGTTCTATAACGAAGGGCAAGTCAAAATTAAACTTCCCGAGGCTAATGAGTCGGATACGGAGTGCAGTAATTATTTAAAAAAAACTATTGAGAAATACCTTTTCTGAAATTTTTACCGCAAAAATTGTTGAAATTTCTTCGGAACCTGGAGAAGACGTAAAAGATTCGGACATTTTCCAAAAATGTTAACCTTCAGAGGGGAACGTGGCTTCGTCGAGGTCCTGGACAACGGTCTGCCTGATCCTGCCTATGCTCATTCTCACAAAACACAATAGTTTGATCAGTTTCGTCACCAAATCAGATAGCACAAATAGTGGGTTCAAAGCTTCCAACAATATTCTGGTAAGATTGTCCTCACCTAAGTAGTCCACTTTCTTCTCATCAAGGAGGATGCTGCATTGAGGATCACCGAAGTCCTGAAAATAATTCGAGTGACAGTAGCTAGTACTGAAGCATTGTTTCACCAAGGTAAATTACTATTGGAAATTTAACTAGAGGAAGACTTAAGACCTCTACGATAATTTAAATAAACAGAAGACGTGGGAGCCCGTGAGAGAGTCGTTGAAATATTTAGCGAGTCTCCAGAAAGAGCTCGAGGAAAAAAATTGGTTTAGGAAGTAGTCAGAACTTGTTCGGAATTCTAAAAACTGCGTATAAGTTTGTCAGAATTGGGCAGACAATTATGGAATTTTCTTAAAACTTCCCGCTCATATCAAGAGAACCCCATCAAGTAGTGCGCGCTGTACCCACTCACGCCGTTGGAAGCGTAAAAACCAATCAAAAGTACTAAGTATGAGCAAAATCAAGTCGGGAAATCTCGACAATACCGTCTATGAACTTCGAAAACTTCACCCGAGTACGTCCAGGGGCGGCATGCACGTACGTGAATGTTACGAGGGAGTTGGGGAGGGTTTAGGGCGTCAGCGCGTTCGATGATGGCAGTGCGAAAGCTAGAGATCATTGAAAAATTGTTCCCTGGCCAACCCTACCTACTCAGACATTAGGGCGGACTTGTCGTGCACAGAAAATGCCGAACGGTACTCACTGCGCTCAGGAACCATTTGAACAGCGCTCAAAAGTTCAAGTAGAACTCATCGCGAAGAAGCTGGCGCATAGGAAGCGGTCAGAGCGATTGCACTCAGGTGCTCGCGATACAACCGCTTCGCCATCCGGTCGGATCGCGCGCACACTCAGTAACAAGACTGATGTCGAGCAAAATTCGGACTGACCACGTTCAACCGTGAGGTGGTGTGTGTGGTGTGTTCTGGGCTGACTTGTGTCTCAATTCACGCGCAAAGTTTAATTTCAAATTCGCGCATTCCTTGATGATGGGGTTCATGAGCTTGGTATCGAATTCTATTTCATCACTTCGCCTTATTACTTCATCATACGACTTTTCAACTGACAGCCGTCGAATGGCGCAGATTTCAACCGCAAATAAACGAACGTTTTTCCTCTGGTGGTTGATTTCTCCTAGTCTTAGGCTGAGAAAGCCTTAAGGAATCTTCGTATCGACTAGTACTATGTGTATATACTGCCTTTATTCGGGAGTGCACAAGCCCCCCTTTTCACCCGCACTCGCTGTTACAGTAATGCAGCACTGCGGCGCGGTCTGTGACGAGCCCGTTCTCTCCCATCCCATATGGCAGGCATCGATCTTTGCATGACCACCGTTCATTCGTCCGCATGACCAGCGATCATGCTCAGAGAAGGTGAGTTTTTGATTTTTTTTGCCGCCTTATGTTGTTTCGGTGATAATTTAAATGTCGTCGTGATGGGATGCGGGTAAATGACCTATGGATTAGAAACAGTGGATAAATGTTCAAGAAGAAAATTTTTGTTCGGTAAAAAAAGAAAATAGAAGTTTTTCAATTCCTTGGTAGCGCGAAGGATTCTTTAAAGCTTCATGTCTACCCTAACCTTTAGTCAATACGATGACATTTGAATTATCACCGGAACAACTGAAAACGGCAGAGAAAAAACGAAAAGACTCACCGTCTCTGGGCATGATCGCCGGTCATACGGACGACTGGACGGTGGTCATGCGAACGTCGATGCCTTTCGCATGGGGTAGGAGAGAACGGGCTCACCACAGACCGCGCTGCCGTGGTCGATTACTGTAGCAGCGTGTGCGGGTGATAGCGGGGGGGGCTTTTGCACTCCCGGATGGTTACGGGGCAACTCACAAGTGAACGCGGCTGTCCCCTCAGTCTCTGCCTGCAGCGAGACGAGCAGGGTATTCCGCCTTCCGGCTATCAATGCAATGGCTTTGCGGGCATGGTGGAGATTCGCCGGCAGTGCCCGTACGCTCTTGCACAGGAATCTCGCTGGTAGTCTGTGTTTTACTGATTGTGTTTTTCTTCACTACATATCATCAATCAAAGAACTGAAGCCTCCCGATCGCACAAGCGATGAAACGTATGTAAAAGTGGAAACATGTGTTCCGGCAGATAAAGCGCAGAAGAAGAACGAATTGTGTAGAGCATCGACAAGTAAATTTATTTCAAGATGTTGCACATTCATGAATTCCACACTGTTACTGCCAATACTTGGATAGTGAAAAATTGGTAATTCTTCTGTTCAAAAAGCCAGAGCTTCAACCTTTCAACTCTTTGTTTTCTAATGTGATTTGCGATGTGAACCATGTGTTGCCGTCATAGTCTTTAAATAATGTTTTTCTTAAATATTAAGGTAAGATGAGTGAGACCTCTTCTTCGCCATTTGCCAGGAAAAATAAATAATGTTCAAAAACTCACCAGAAAGCATGGTTCAAAGGATCTTATAATTAAACTTCTCAACGAACAGTTGTTTATAATAATTCTTTGTGAATGACTTTATCAGCTTCATTCAATTCAGTCCTAATCAATTAGACTTATAGAGTGTATTTAAGCTGATGCCCTAAGTTTTGTAAAAAAATCTCTAACTTGTTGGATGACTGAATCACTACTCTGACTCCAAAGTCATTTTCTTGGAAGCTTAGAAGATTTTTTTAACTGATCCACTTATTTGATTGGATTTTCTTTTTCTTATGGTTTTTGAAAACTTTCCGTTCTATTTGTGTGCTCATTTTTCATGAAATTCACATACATACTATTGAAGACTGAATCTTCTTAATATGGCTGAAAACCAGCTTAATAGTTTAATTTTCTAAGTGAGGTTATTACCTAACGGGATTGGACCAGCTACGGCATACAACTTGACGGTAATAGTTCTTGCTACCCTAAAACGTTAAATGTGGTGGCCAAACCACCTTATGCTAGCACGAGGGCTGTAAGCTTATTCTCAACTAGATTTGCTGGTGTGCTTCGTTTTTCTACGCTTTAGCTCTCGTGCTGGGCGAGAGGCATGCGGCGAAGAGAGTGCGCGACGACGGTGGAAAAATGCCCAGTGACGCATGTTCACTTGTGGTTTGCCCTTAGACCCGAGTGCACTCGATACAATCACGTGGATCTACCGCCCCTCACTTCTTTCGGTGGCTCGCGTTGCGGCGTCGCACTGAGTTGCTGTTTCTCATCATACAATCTGAGAGTTTTGACCAGGAGCGAAATGCCTGCTTGCCGCGTAATAGCCGCCAAATAATTCCTTAATCAGTAGTTATTACGACTCACCTTGTCTGAACTGTGTGCGAACGAGGAATTGCACTGTACGGTAAGCAACAGCGCTGCAATGCCTAGCCGCAATGAGAGCGCGCGCCTCTGATGGAAGCGAGGGATGGTAGATTTACCTAACACAGATAGACAGGATCTTTTTTTTTGTCATTTTGGCTCTTCATTTGCTTTTCAAGTCATTGGTAAACGCCTTTTACAACTATTTTGGTGGTATCTTAGCGGTGGGGGGGGGGGCATTGTTGTACCGTATATGGCCACGTCCATTTTTCCGTGACTCTCCTGATTTCGGCATGGGAGGGAAACTCCGGGTACGTGCTCGAATTTATTGCAGCATGGTAGAATGGGCGTGACCAAGTAAGATGCGTCCGAATGAGAATGGCTGCCCATGCGGCCGGCGTGCTTGGGTGGCGGCCGTCGCGCTCGCCGCTCTCGGACGAGCATGCGAAAAGTCCCCACCGCCATCGACTACGAACGAGGCCGGCACCGGCTGGCAGCAAGCACTGCGCCGATCAATCGCTCCGCAGACGGAGGGGAGAGGGGACGGCCGTAGTTGAAATTCAACACTCGTCCGAGGGCGGCACACGCGACGGCCGCCTTCCAAGCACGCCGGCCGCGTGGGCAGCCATTCTCATTCGGGCACATCGCGCCGTAGTGTCCTTCGCTAATATAGTACCACTATTTTTATAGTTTTTTTCCTTAAAGGCAGTGTCCACGATGAAAAAGTTGCCCTTTTTTGGCTAAAACGTGAGCTTTGGATTCTTCTGAGAAGAATAAGAACGGAAGTGCGACGAAAAACGGTCGGGAAGCGGATGAAAATCTCGTGGGCCAGCCGACCCATTGGGCCACCCCGCCCAGGTCCTATAACAGTTGTCCTGAATCCGTGTTACTGTAGCAACAGACAACCAATTTTTGAATATTCTTCATCGCGAAAGGGTCTAACAACCCAGCATGTACATTGACCCCTCTTATGCTTCAAAGAATTTTTGGTCGATGCGTTGTATGTAATCTCCCTGCGTACAACGCATCGAACCTGACGTCGGGAAAATACACAAGCAGGCACAATTATTTTTTCAGAGATTCATTCAAACAGTTTTTCTCCTTTATTTAATTGTTCTGTGGTGTTTTTTTCCTATTAACCTCTTCTTAGAGGACTTACCTTCTACTTCCCCACAACTCGCACTAAGTTCGGCAGCAGTTTAGATTGCGTTCCGTGCTCAGGCATTCTGGCGTTTCTAACGCGCACTGAACCGTCTCATTTCGACTTGTGCGGGGCAAACGGCAGAGTTCCCGCATGACCATTCCGGTCTGCGTTCAGCGCCTGCCAAACCTCGGATTCCGCCGTTTGGCTGGCGATGACGTCACTGCTGCAGAGAGGCCCGTTGTTGCGTTCGTACACGACTTGACTGGGCATGAAATCGTTTGATCTGCCGAATCACGTTAACGATGACTCCACAATTGACCAGGCCCATATCAGCAGCAGAGCACGTATAGTGGAGTCCACCAAGAGTGTCTCATTTACTTATCAATGAGATGCGGTCGATTGGAGATCAATGAACATGAAACTCGTTGCAGCACAACCGCTCTCGCTCAATCGGTATGGAGCGTGCTGGTATGGAATTCATGCACATTGATTCCCAGCCGACCGCTCCTTATTGATAAGTAAATGAGACACTCTTGGTGGACTCCACTATATATAAGGGGCCTCATCCCAGAGAGAGCGCAGTCGGCCTTTCGGGGCCGCTCCTGGAAAAGGGCTAAGAGTCACTCTCTGGACGATTTTTGACGCAGAGAGGTCTCTCCCACGGTCCTCAGCGAGTGAAGCTCCCTCGCGGTCGACCGTGGCGTGAATGATGTCCCTGTCGCGGACCGCGGTGGGGGTGACTACCTCACGCGGGCCGCGACAAGGACCGTATCCCTGTTGGGGGAGACCCGCTCCTATTGAAATAATGGGACGCCGCCCCTAGCGCCGTGCTTATATGATAGGACGACGACCTCCTTTGCTGTTGTAAATCTAATCTAGCGTGGTCGAAACCTGCAAACAGCAGTGAATCGCCGGATATAGCGGGGAAAACGGCGGATATGGGGGACCCGCTTTGCCCATTTTTTCGTTCCTAACGGGAGCGGTTCAGATTATGACCCGCGTTTGCTGCGCGTTACAAACCCCACAATTTCTGAGTGTGTGGGCTGCGGTTCGTGGAACACTTCGTGCTGTGGGTGACCATTCATAGGTGGAAGCCAAGTGCCGGTCAATCAATGTAACGGGAATTATAGGTCGTCGTTATCATATGTTTTCCCCCACCGTCGACCAATTCCACTGTTCTTCTTTTTCTGTTCCTGGGAATATTCCATATTCGATACTCTGCCTCTATTCGACTTCTGCCTACAATCAGGGTGTTTTTTTCATTTCCATTGTTTATCGAAGTGATTGATTATTTCTCATTTTATGATTCATTCATCTGATGCACGAAAATAGAAAAACCATGTACGAAAGCACAAACCAGTAAATGTGTTTGTGATTTGTTCAAAATGCGAACGAAAATGAAATTATATGTATTTTGGTGTTAAGACTGAGAATTAGGCATAATGGCCCGGAGTCGTATTCACCGCCGACGCGATGCAGTGGCGATTTCAATCGTTGTGGTTATCTATACTGAGCTGTGGATAGCCGCAGTAGATCAAGATGCAATCAGTATTTCATTTTTAAACGCACTTCCCCTAGAGACGGTGGTGCGATGTCGTGTTGGTAGCTATGGGCTCTCCATAGAGCCCCATACTATTATTTACTGTTGAAGGCCATCCGTGGAAGAAAAACCTACTTGGCTCGGTAGGGTTGACCGCGCACAGAGCTATGTACCCTCTATAAAACGTCGTTATTCACATCATTCGAGGCGCTAGCGGCGCGTGCCTCCGTCTGCCCTCCGCTCTCTCACTGTCTCTAACCTCCGCTCCGCACCAGCACGCGTAGGATTCATGTGAATTTCGCCGTTTTATAGCCTGTATATTGGCAATGGGGCGGGCTTATCGCGCTCAGAATTTGTCGAATAGTAATTACCGCGCTCAGGAACCGTTTCTACCGCGAGCAAAAATCCAAGTAGAATTGATCGCGGACAGGTTGCTTTTGCTCGATATCTTCGCGCTGTGTGCCCGAGAGAAGTGTAGACTTATCGCGCACAGCTACTTATAAGTAAAGATTACCGCGACCATAAATCGAAAAAATGCCGGCGCTCAACGCTCTTCTCCTTAGGATCCGTCCTCTTTTCCCGGCGCTCTGTGCCTTCCTGGTTGTATCCACGTCACCTGCTCTGGCGCTCTGTGTCCTCTTATTAAGGTCCCACCCACTTTTTACAGCTCTTAGCGTTTTTCAGTCTGTATTGAGCACACGGAGCATACGATTCCTGATGGATCTGAGGCACCTCTCACGAAATTTATTAGGGCTTATCACGATATCACTCCATTTCTCTCAAAGGCAGTGTTCACGATGGAAAATTTTTTTTTTCTCACAGAAACGTGAGCTCTGGGACCTACTAATGAAAACAGTAAAGAGAGAAACACGAAAAAAACCTTCGGGAAATGGATGAAATTCGCGTGGGCCAGTCAACCCATTGGATCTCCCAGCTTTCCAAACTAATCATCCCTGAAGAGGCTTGAACACGTAAACAGCTGGTCAGCAAAGGTAATGGCTTTGACAAGTAGCAATGGATAAGGTGGATCACGTTATCACATGGAAAGTCGCTCTATCTTTTGTGGCAGTCCCTAATTTCGAGATTTTTCTCGAACCGAGATTCTGGAATGTGGGGTGTGTGCAGACGCAATGCTTAACGAAGCCAAGGTTTTGCTTGATTCTTCAAAATTAGGAATCAAAAAAAAAATTATTAACTCAAATTTGCAGGTGTAGCGGGAGCCTTCCCCATTTCCCACTCAGGTAACCTAAATACGCTTCACCTCTCGGACCGCTGTCCCTACCTCATCGAAGCTATGCCCCAGGGGCGGTGTGCACGAATGCTCGAGAGGAGGGCAGGGAGTCGCTCCGCGTACTACGTGCGGAACGTCGAGCCAGAGGTGCCCCGAAAAACATACCGTTCCCTTAGCATTGGTACGCAGCCTCACTATGTACTCTGCCAATTCGAGACTTGATGCCGCGGCAAAAGATACCTGATGCTTTTGTTCATGTGAGCATCAAATCTAATGTTTTGCGCCAAATTCAGGGTATGGGTGAGATCGCTGCTAGAGTGGATGAGAATGGTGTAAATTTGCCGCGAATAGTATAGGGTGAATGTGACGCGAAATTATGTGATATTACAGCGAAATTGGGGTCAATTTCGGTGTTCCTTCCTGGCCAGGGATCCTGGCTTGTAGGAGCCGCTACAGCCCTCTACTATACTTGTTCCGAATCGAATATTCGGATGAGTATCCGACTGTTCCAGTCGGATAAAAAGTCGGCTTATTATTCGAGAAGTCGGATATTCGAAAAAGTGCGAGAAAAAGTGCAATATCCGACTATAGTCGAAAAGTCGAATATTCGAAAAAGTGCGATATCCGATCATAGTCGAAAAGTAGAATATTCGAAAAAGTGCGATATCCTACCATAGTCGAAAAGTGGGATATTCGAAATAAAGTTCATGTGGAACAAGTATACCCTCTACGATTTCGCCAGCCTCATAGGCTACACAAAATTTATTCCCTCACAGGGTAGTTATTTCATGAGCCCACTTCTTCACCCCTAGAAGTTAATCGCGGTAACGATAAGCCAATTTGATTTTTTTCCGCAGAGTAAACAGTGCGGGTTGTCTAAAATCGCTTATCAAATGCAAAAACACACCGCTCTCCGGGTTTGATATCCACCGGTTCCACAATTTCGCACTCTGCGCAAATGAAATTGGGTTATGGCGCTAAAGGTGAGTTTGATGGTTGAAGGAAATAGTGGGCGTTAACAGGCCGCTGACGCTGAAACATCAAGTCTCGAATTGGCAGATTACACCGAACCTCTCGCTCAATAGCGGTTCTTCGATTTTATTCATATTTGAAACGGCTTCATTTCTACGGAAAACTAAAGCCAAACGGGGAAATCATTTCATTGCATTCCATTTATTCATTCCAGTCGAGAAGAACATGAACAATTAATAAAAAGCTCTCGGGAGACAAAACGACTGGTTATATTGGAATATTCATAGTTATGAATAGATCTACCACTAGAAGATCACGAGAGAAGAAGATAATCGCCTTATTTACTCAGAGTAGCACTTTCCCAATCGAGAAGTTAAGGTTGACATCTCAGTACAAGCAAGCTTCATTGTCAGCAGAGATTTTGGTGAGAGTAAAAAGAAGCTCATAAACTAATATGCCTAGCATTGAGTTGATTGTGTTCTTCAGCATAGAATAAAGACAGTATACTATGTGGGATCTTTGGTGAAGAATCAACCCTTCCGCCACTGATAGGTAACGTCACCATGGATCCGGAAGAGACTTCGCGTTCACTGTTGAAAGTTGGCGCAAACTCGTCATACGCTATAACATATGTAACCTTCATTTCCAGGCTACTCGTAGTCGTATTATCACAATCGTAGATGCGAAGCAGTTGTTTTCCGAGAAACTCAATTGTGAAAATGCAGATATCATTCTCAAAACCGCACCACTCTTTCTGATAGTAATGCACAAAACTGCGAGTAGCGGGAAATGGATTTTAGGTGCACCTAGTTTGCGCCAACCTCCAATAGGGAACGCAAAGTCTCTTCAGGATCCATGCCGATGGTAGGTATGGTTTCCGTTCTCGGTTTAGTCTGACGCATGAACCAAGCGGCTGGCGGTGCGGGGTTAGCGGCCTCATTGAGGAATGGGGTTTCGATTCGCGCTGGGTGATCTACCGTTGCAGCCCCGTCCATTCATCAGACTAAAATGATTGCGCGAATTTATCTGGGCTTGTTTACTCGACAAAAATTTGTAGTAATGTAGTGTTGCATTTGCTGTAGTTCTTATTGATATCCACCAATCAATAAATTTTATCCATGAAACGTCGCCAGTATACCACTCGGTTCAAAACATTCAAAAACTAATTAACTACTAAGGAGAAATAAAACAGGATAGATGTTATGCACGGATGAAATTTGAAAAAAAACTGGCGGTGAGTTCACAGTTGCGTCGTGACATTACGTTCTTACACAATGGGGACGGCATTTGCCGAATCACCTCCGGGTCGACTCTTCGCACGTGAAACGCGGAGCGGCAACCCGCCTTCATAAGCGTTCATGCATGCCGCCCCAGGTTGATCGTTCAATCTAGGGCGGCATGCAAGCCCCAGATTGAACGGGGGCTTGCAAAATGAGTACGGCCATTTCGCCTGGATTTTGACGCTTCCCGCAGCAGTGTGAGCGTTCTAGTACAGACTAAGAGGGTGCATCGGGTATGCTAACTCAACCATTTTGTGGGTAATATTCGCTGTTTCAACCGCGCGGGCATGCTGCGGCGTAGCTCTTCCATCTTCATCCCGTAACAAGAACAATCGTCATTTCTCTACTTGCACACAGTTTTAACTATTTTTTTAGTTTTTTATACTACAAGCCCCAATCCTTCAATTTATCTTCTGGTTCGGGGTTAAATTTGAATGGTGCCAATGCGGACTCGCGCTGCGGGCACGCGACGCATCAGTTTCGTACGAGCTTCCAAGTCATCTCCTCATCTTCTGATCATGTGGAGTTCTCTATGTTTTTCATAGTTTTTATTATTTCTCACGTCTTTTTCAACAGTTCTTTGAATGCTACGTTTGTTATATGACGACCGTTTGCAACTGAAGTTTAAGTTTCAGGAATAACGGGAATGGTCGGTAACTAATAGGAACCGCACATTTTTGGTGTTTCTTATTCAGTGTTACACAACTAGAATCTGTAATTAATGTTTGTTACTGCTTGTTCACCTCTCTAGCGGGATTTTCATTTACCATGAATCTTTTCAGAATTAATCTATCGTTCAGGCTCTCCCGAATCTCCGAAAAAGTCTCAATATTTTTTTTAAATTGAATAATTGTTTCGGTCGAGACTGCTCTCGTCTTTTATATTTTTGTTCTACTTTTCTTAGAATCTTTTTCTTAACAAGGGTTAGGCCCAGGGGTGTTCGGCAAAGGAATTTCAAATTTCGGCAAACGGCAAAACGGCAAACGGCAAAATCTGTTTTGTGCTATAATACACCAGCATTCGCTTACAAGGGAGGGTTGCCAACCTCAGATGGAGTTTCGGCATGCCATTTTGATATGTTTTAGGGGGGAGGACAGTGTTCCAGTATCCTATGCTCAGAATCTGCTAAATGCCTCAGGCAGTCCCTAAAAAGGTGAAAATCTGATCAAAACCAGAACGGTTTGGCCGAAGCGAGTAGAGCCGATTTAACGACTGAATCCTCTTTAGATGTGTTCAGAATACATGTACAGGCCATAAAACGGCCAATGTCTCACCGTCGACTGCGTACCAAGCGCTGCGCGACGGGACGCCCCTTGGGAGCAGACGGGGTTTGGCCGTCGCGCGGCGCTTCGGGCGCGCGGCGGCCAAAACTCGTCTGCTTCCGACGCACGTGCGGTCGCGCAGCGCGTGGTACGCAGTCGACGGTGAGACATTGGCCGTTTTATGGCCTGTAGAAAGTTTTGGTGCATTGATTCTCTTTAGATCAGAAATTATGCATTGCTGCCCCAAATCTGATCTATTCTAAACATACACAAAGGTTTTTCAATCGTTAAATCAGCTCTACTCACTTCGGTCGAGACTTTCTGGCCTCGTCAAATATTGGATGTTTTTAGTGACTGCCTGAGGCATTTAGCAGATTCTGAGTGTGGGATATTGGAACACTGTCCTCCCCCTAGAACATATTAAAAGTGCATCCCGAAACTCCATCTGATGTAGGCAACCCTTCCTTGTTAGTCACGTCGTATCCCATGCAATATCTGCCAGTTACTATAAGCCTAACATTTCAACAGCCTTAACAGGAAGACAAATCCTATATATCAGAAGCTACTTGAAAGCCTCAGGTGACCAGGAGTTACCACCAAGATCAACAAGGCTATAAGCTTCTCCATCGCCGCCGGTAATTCTGTTAATTCCTCTCCATTTGAAGTTTCCGTACAAATCAATGCTAGAGATTCAATAGATGGGCGTCTTTTTGAGCAGTGCAAAGTGTGGCAGGCCCCCAAAGGATTTTCTGAAAGGAGCCTGCGGCCAGCGCATCCCAGCCTAGTCGATCCGGGGAAGATCAGCAAACCGTAAGCAAGCTCGTTGCGGTGGGAGTGTGCGCCAACTCAAAGGCTGTGGACGATACTGGTACTACAATCAGGTTCTTATAGAAGGGTGAATACGCGATGATTGGTCGGGATTGATGGCGAAAGACAGTTCACACCGCGATCAGCAGTGCGCGGTTTAGGTTATAACCAGAAACACAATTTTTACTGTTAGTAGCAAGTAGTAGGCTCAATCATTCCGATTTCGCTCACTTCAAACTACGATTGGATGGTTATTCTTGTGAGGCTACAGGAAAGGAGTGAGACTAGTCTAGTTGAATGCAGTGTTCACGGTAAAAGCAGCCTTTGAATTTTTAAATCAAGAGCTCCGAGGGGCATGTTGATCGAATGCACAGAATGAGGGGCGTTTGACTGGTACATGCGACGCGCGCGACGGAAGTCCGCTGCGCTCACTTCGTCGCTGGAGCGCCGCGTGCAGTGCGTTTAGCCAGCCGGACTGCTCTTGAGCTCTTCCCTTTCTGTGTACTTGGCGAACAAGCCGGCACAAGGCCAATAACAGCAACAATGTCGGCTAAAAACAAGCAACAAATCGATCTATACTGTCCTGAAACTTGAATGTGATCTACCCGCTTCCCTCAACTCCCCTGTGGCTACCGAGGAAGTGGGTGGGGCGAGTACACCACGTTCAAGTTTCGGGGCCGTATATTGTTATTGGTTGCTCGTTTTAAGCGGGTTTACCACACTGTTGTTGCAATGGGCCTCGAACCCTTTGATTTCTGGTGAGAAGTTGAATGCGGTTCTAATCGTTGCCTTCAAAGATTTTTCATTTTTTCACCTTTACACCATTTCCTAGCAAACCCAGCTCTGTCATTAAAAATCAACCTTTCGATTCAGCTAATGATCTCGGAATCGAAGATATTATTGTTCATTGACTTTAATGACCACTGTGAATATTGTTCAACTTTTGAAAAGCGGGACAAAGTGTTTGCAGAATTGATAATTTTCCTGTCCCAAATATCACCATCAGCTAACCAACCGTCGATAAGCGGGCCTGTATACATGAGTTCTCCACTGGTTCATATGTCTAAATAAGGCTCTTTCGCGCTAGAGCTTTGATATGACTTGGTTTTGTAATCTTAGAACTTGCAGTAATCGGTATGCCTCTGAAAAAGGTTTTTTTTTGAAATTTTGGCATTCTTAAAGGGTTAAGAATTAGATGATTAAAGGCAGTTTTCACGATGATTTTCGTTCCCGAGTTTTTCACATAAAACAATGAGTTGGCCTCCAAGTGTTACCCAAATTACGAAGAAACGGCGAGGAACGCATTAAAACTTCGTATTTCAGTGAAATTATTCTATAACATGGATTAGTTGTCCGGTTGGATGAACATGTTAATGGTGGTTGTCACCGGTATAAAATGGGGCTAATCAGAAATGGAGCAATATTTTAGGCAAAACAGCTTCAGTTAGGGTCCGAAGGAAAGCACGGAGCGTTACAGAGTAGAGAATTTCAAAGGACGGGTCCGTAAAAGATTTCATTGTCACAACAAACACTCCCTGTGATACTTTAAAGGCGGGCTGATACTTAAAGGCAGCATACACGCTCGTAAACGTGATTGAGATAACTACGGAAATAAAATGGTATGGCCCAGATTACAACACCTACGCATTTTGAAGTGTCAACAACGACCCAGAATGCCGCTACATGAGTTAGAAGTTGGCCCCGCCCTGTATTTTCACGCCCCCTGTATTTGCCCTTTTCCTGCAACGCAAGGTTGTTGGGTCATATCACCGTTGGTACTGTTGGTAGATTGCCTAACAAGTTAACCACACACGTTACTGACGGCGAAAATGGCCTGACAACCCTGCGTTGGAGGAGAAGGTCAAATACAGGGGGCGTGAAAATACAGGGCGGGGCCAACTTCTAACTCATGTAGCGGCATTGTGGGTCATTTTTGATACTTCAAAATGCGTAGGCATTATGTTGTAAGCCATGCGGTTCGATCCACATTGTTATCTGAACCACGTTTACGAGCGTGTATGCTGCCTTTAAAGGCAGTGTTCACGATGAAAATCGTTTTTCTGTTTTTCCGCCTATCTTGAAAACGGCCCAATGCTGATTCCAATGGTGTCTCTGAAATCATACAAGACCTTCTGTGAACGCAGGTATGGTCCCTCAAAGATTGAGCTATGGAAACATGGTGGACGAGTTGTCCGAGGCTTGTAACTTCCGTATTTTGCAGCCGATCTATGCGAGCTGACCTGAGTAAAGAGAGAAGCTGAGAATGAAGGGAAGAACGCGTCTAACGATTGAAAATCATCGCTCATCTCACGATCTCGAGCATTGATTTGTTCACGTCGGTGGGCGTGTGATGCGCTTTTGGGGTTTTCAATGCGCTCGAAGTTGCAACTTCGGCCTCTTTTGGGGCTCTTCCTGGCTCGTTTTCATGCGTTCTTTCGACGTTAACGTTACAGAGTGTTCCTCCACTACCCAATCCTAGTGGAATTTCGAAAACTTTTTTCTTCGTGAACACTGCCTTTAAGGATTTCGGGTACTTCCGGTGCGTTTTTCTCCAATATAGTGGATAATCTCGAAATTGAAGATTATCGTGAACGCTGCCTTCAAAAAAAGACATCTAGAGGCACACAAACAGTTTAGAACTCGAACGAACTCCTCTGATTACCCAGTCGAGATGTTTTCATAAGTTACCGGTTGAAAGGGTACAATTATACATTGAATGAGCCGGAACCAGAAGCTGGAACTACATAGTCAAAATAATTATTTATAGCAGCTCCGAATCGCTGACCATCACAGAGACTGCGGTGAGGGCAAATCTTGTTGTTTCAACGAATTTTTGCCGAAAATTTGCCGTTTTAGACGAAAATTTCGGCAAACGGCAACGGCAAACCCCAAAAATGGCCAGCAAACGGCCAACGGCAATTGCCGCACACCTCTGGTTAGGCCCCCGTCATAGTCGGTGGATCTACTGAGTCCCACAGGGTCGATAGGCACCGAATTCGTGGGAAATGGGTGCAAAAAAATCAACCCATTGAGTCCGACTGCGACCGTCTGATGCCCACCGCGATCCCCCCGGTCGATACTGATGGTTCTAATGCGTACAAGGGCGGGCCAATGCAACGATTGAGTCCCACTCAGTCCCACCGAAATCATCCTCACCCCACCAGGTCGATATAGGTGTTTGTCACGTGATTTGAGTGCATTTTTTTTCGGCCGACTGCGACCTGCCGAGTCCCGCCGCATCTCGACTCTCGTCGTCTGCGCTCTGCCCCACCTACTGCTGCCGCTGACTATCGATTGCGCGTTTCGCAGAGGAACTGGTTGGCGCTGGGGGCAACCGGACTCAGCAGGTTTTTCCACCCCAGACTCATGCGGACTCAGTCGGACTCCGCAGGTTTTTCGACGAAGTCTGGCGGGGGCCTCATGCCCAAGTTTCTTCTGTTAACGATTCCGACACCGACGACTCCTTATCTTGTAATTAAATTTTTAGCGAGCGGTCGTTACATAACAAACGTAGCATTTCGAGATCAAGAACTCATCAAAAATGGCGTGAGAAATAGGGAAAAGTAAGTAAAAAGTAGCAAACCAGGGGATTTGAACAATATTTTAAAGAAATATTGTTCAAATCTCCTGATTCGGGGCTAAATTCAATCTTTCTTCGCACTCATGTGTGGAGCAAGGGTAGAGACAACGAGAAAGTATGGGGGGAGACGCAGGGTACACGCGCAGAACGGAAATGAATTTCACCCCGAAACAGAGGGTATCCCATAGACTTGCCTTCCCCTCACTAGTAATACTTTTTGTTGGACATATTCTTTAAAGTGCCAAGCGTTTTTGCATGGAGGTAATTTCTCCCATCATCATACTCTCAAATGAGTGTTATTAATTCGCCGCGTGATACCAGGACCGAGTTTCAGAAATAGTTAAGCATTTGCAAGTATTCAAACCACTCAAAATGTACAGACATTGCCCAAGAGAAAATGGGCTCGTCTGTCCCAGCCCCACGAGACTTTAAATCCCAAAAAAAAAGGACTTTTCTGGGGCCGAGGCGTCTCTGAAAACGCTTTTCTGGTGTTGTGAAGAAAGAATAGAGTAACTAGAGTGCATCGAGTTTTTCAAAAGACCTTCCGGTACTACAAAAAACTAGAAAACAAGAAGAACTGGTGAACAAATTTTGCTATGGGTGCACCTTCGGTTTTTCAGAAGCGAACATTGACTGGCGGATTCTCCTTCAGAAATTTTGAGAGAATTCAACCAAAAATTTGAAATTCGATCCAAAATTCCAAACTACATGATTTCCAGAAAAAAAAATACACGGAAAGTAGTTTGTGGGGTCGGTTAGTTTTTGTCCCTTACACAGAATGCAAATACATATTGAGTTTTTACTGGATACACATACAAGATCGCCACCAAACAAAGGAAGGAGACGCAAAAAAAGCTTGACTGTAAAGGATATCAGCTGTTTTCCCATCAAGTCTTGGCCAACTTGGAGCCGAGCCAGCGATGACTACAGTACGCTATGTGGGGATACGCGGGACAGGGGCTCTCTACACCAGGGGTGTGCGGAAAATTCTTTTCGGTAAATTTTTTACCGAAACTTTTTCCCGAACTTTTTTTTCGGTAAATACGGTAAAAAGGAAAATTCGGTAAAAATTCTGACTTCGGTTTTTTGGTGCCACTTGTCGTTCTCTGAGCCGAAATCCGGTCCGCAACTGCGTACTACGGCTGTTGCATCATGCGACGCGTGATAATCGTGCTGGGAGAAGGGTGAATCGTGGCGGGACCAAGTGGTCCCAGCACGATTAACACGTGTCGCATATTGCAATAGTCGTAGTCCGCAAATGCGGACCGGATCGCTGAGGATACGATAGCACAAATGACCGATAATATTTCTGTATCATTTTCAATAGCGCATGAGGATAGCGCAAATAATGAGTGAGTTTTACATATTAAACTGAGCTCAACGGGTGAAGCTGATCAGCGAGACGTTGATTCTGAGAAAAAGTAACATTTCAAAATTTTCTGTTGTCGAGGTCTTTCTGTAGTTACTCAAAATCAGGGCAGCTGAGGAAAACATCCATTCCGCCTCAGCTGTGCCAGGAGGCGCGCAAAAGTACTTATTGGTCAGTGGGGAAAGGTGCTGGTACGATGATTTCACAATGGAGTCGTTCCAGAACTACAGTGGATTCAGTGTTGTGTCCGGGGGCTCCAAAAAAATTCAGTTTCTGAATAATCTGCCTCAGGACTCTGCTAATTAAAAAAATCCAGTTACTAAAACATCTGCTCTAGAACTCTGCTGATATGTATTTCTCGGAGTAGTATTTCAATAAGAGGAGGCACGCGACATAAAAGGTGAAAAGATCGTTGGATTACAGAAAGTAAGCCAAAGGAGTTAGAAAGAGTATCAAAAAGAACTATGAAGAAGGATATCGCGCCAAAGGCATGCCATAACAGTAGCGAACCCGTGAAATACGAGTAAGAAATAGGCCGATTGAGCTAGAAACACCCGAATTTTTCTCCGGTAAAAATTTCGGTAAATTTTGAGAAAAATTCGGTAAATCGGTAAATCAAAATTTTCCGAAAAACACCGGTAAATTCGGAAAATCGGTAAATCGGTAAACGGAAAATGCACACCCCTGCTCTACACCAGGGCTGTGCGTAATTACGAAGTACGAATTACGATTTACGAATTACGGGCGTTTTTGGCAATTTTTTTTCGATTTAGGATTTACGAAATTTAGGCCCAAAATCGTAACTAATTGTAACAAATCGTAACAAATTGTGAAAATGTGGTTGAGGGAACTATGTAAGTTTGTTGTCTAGGGCATAGATGAATTTACCACTTCTTTCACATTCCTGATATTTCTTTATTCTTCCAGATTTCAATTTTCGATGCAACCTTACCCTGGCTTTACCAGCCGGACGTAGTAAGCTGTAGGTCGGACATGGCGAAATATAAATGCTGATAACGAGATTCAAGTGTGACCTACCGCTCCCCTTCCTCGGACAGTCGGGGTTTAGTACGTCGGCACAATACCGTTAGTACGCCGGCACAAAGGAATCGGCAGCACCTGTGCTGTAGCTGCTGGTAACAGCAGGATATGCTGGCAACCAACAGGAGCTCCTGTTGCTTGTACTGGCGTACTAACGCTTTGTTTATCGTGGCACGCGTGCTATTGCCAGCCACTCTCTCCTAGTGTCTGCTGACACTCTTCCATTGATTTGTCTCATACGAATGAACATTGCAGCATCCTCTTGTACGACGGCGGCGGGTATATAAGGCGGCCAGTCTCGCTCAGGGGGCAGTTGGCCGTTTGAGGCCAGTCCGATGAGGTGACCTTGGGTCACTGTTCGGAAGTTAATTTTTCAAACGCTGAGGGGATCATCCCCATCGCCAATCGCGGGGGAAGCCTCCTGGTTGCGGACCGCGGCGAGGATGGTCTCCTTGCTGCTGGCCGTGACAAGAATTATATCCAACATCGGTAAGGGGGGTGGCAGTCCAAATTCTGTCGATAATGAGCGTTAGTACGCCAGCATACGTTGGCAGGATATGCTGCCGCAACCAGCAGCTCCTGCTCACAACGAGCGTTAGTATGCCAGCATACGTTTGCAGGACATGCTGCCGCAACCAGCAGCTCCTGCACACAACGAGCGTTAGTATGCCAGGTTTGCCCTGGCGTACTAACGGTATTGTGTCGACGTACTAAGCCCCGACTGTCTAAGTCTGTCAGTGACCACCCCTATGGATGGTCACTGACAGAAGGGGAGCGGTAGGTCACACTTGAACCTCGTTAACACGGGAGACCCAGACATTTGGTGGAGCTACTGTATATCAGAGCGAAATTTCGGTGCGCAGTTGGAGACAACCGCTTTTGCAACACGTAGGACAAGCAGAATCACGCTGGGACCACGAGGTCCAAGCACGATAACGTTTAAGTTGCAAGCTGCAGAAGCAGTGGTCTGCAACTGCGGAAAGGAATTCCACCCCGATATAGAAATAAAATATGAGGTTCGGCTCTAAGTACCCGGCTGGCTTATACAAAAAATTGAAGTTCGAAACCCAATATGCACTTCATTGCACAACTTTGAAGATTTCGAAAACAGCCATCACCACGCATCCATCTTCAGCGGTTCAAAAGTTACAAGCAGTTCAAGAGTCAGTTCCAAACAATTACCGACTCTCGTTGAACCTCGGCATTAAGACAATATTGTTGACGTTGACTGCAGCTTTGCACGGGATGGTATCAGGCTTTATTCGACTGAAGTTTCGGCGGTTTCGCCTTCTTCAGAATCTGAAAGAGCCAAAGCGTTGTGAAAATACACGGTCAGACGCCGTTAAGATAAACTATCTGCGGGATCTCGAATCCGAAATTTCCAAACTGATATTATATGAGTTTGGAAATTGAGGAGTCGAATTTCTGAAGAGAGTCAACCACTACGGTGTTTTATAGTGCATTTTCATAAATGGATTTGGCTCTTTCAGAATATGAAAATGGCGAAATCGTCGAAACGTCAGTCGAATAAAGCCTGATGCCATCTCGTGCAAAGCTGCGGTCAACGTCAGTATCAGCTCGAAACAATTTAACAAAAAAGTATGGCAGCAAAGTTTTGACTCTTCAAAAAGAATATTAAATGTTTTTGAAATTGAGAATTCAAGCAAATTCTAAAAGCAAAAAGGAATTTGCTGAATAGTTCATTTTTTGAAATCACTGATTTATAGAGAACCTTCACCCTTTTGCAATACAGATTTCTGAAAAACCTTCACCTCCCGAACTATTGTTTGCACCACAACAAACCTATGTTTATGAGGAGGAACGCATATAACTCCGTTCAGAGTGACGCTTCACAAATCTGGAGGGCAGTCTTGATTTCTGCGTCAAAAAGTGGTTTTGCAGTAGCATGTATAACCCTTTGGTATGGCCGCCTTGCCCAATTATCCTTCCCTTGAAAGATTGAGTCTAAAACTATCGAAACGCAATTTTCTCCCATCACAGTGTCGCCCTCCTTGGCACTCATTGAGCAGTGTTTGGGAAAGCGGTGGTTCTCTGTGTTTTCGTTTTTTTTTTAAGTTATGCAAAATATGGCTTAGGTTTTGCTAGTTGACTAGGCCTGACGTTTCGACTATTGAAGTCGTTTGTATCCCACGTATATATGTATACTGATTTTTTTTATGTACTGCTCAAAACAGTGTTATTTTGGAACACAATCTCAAACCTTTTCCGATATGGAAACACCTCATCTGGAATGCTCAGGTGTTTCCACATCGAATGAGGTTTGGGTTGTGTGTGGGCTTAATACCAATTATCAGTTACGAATTACGATTTACGAATTACGAGGAATTTGAAAAATTACGATTTACGAAATTACAAATTCTAGTTACGCACAGCCCTGCTCTACACACCGAGGGAGGAGCTGCCCGCCTTTCGCGGCTCTAATTCCACCCGGGACCACTTCGCTCGCGTTGAGTGGCGTGGCGTTCCAAACTGCGAAAGCGGGACAACTCCTCCCTCGGTGTGTAGACAACCCCTGTCCCGGGATACGCGACCACACCACAGCTACATATGTTGAAGGCATCGTTCGCGCTGGAAATCGTTTCCCTTTTTTCAGGCTCGTGTTACGAATGAGCCCGGTAGATCACACCTGTAAACTTCGGCGAGTCAAAAACGCATGGTTATGAAGTTGGAAGGGGTTCAAGATGACGATCTGCCACCAGTTCTCACCAGTCATCTAGCACTTTTTCATAGAATGTTGATGCGACCGGACCGTCAGAAACATGAAAAGCAGTTACGGCACAAACTCCATATGCTGAAAAATCTCGAAGATGTCACACACGAGGTCTCTAAATGCAGAAGATTTTCAAAAACGATTCTGACGCCAAATGAAATTCATTTTTACAGAGTGTTCAGACTGACTTTCCTTTACAAATGAAAATTTCACATGGGCCCTTTCGACATTTTGCTTCACTAGACAGGCAAATCTTTATAAAAACATGGAAAATTAATGTAATGTTCTCTGCGCGTTCGGTGCCTCCAAGAGAACTTAATCCTCAAATTCAAAGTGCAATTTGCTGCCGCCGATCGCGTGCGTGTGTGTGCGCGTACGCTGCGTCTCTTCCTCTCCCGTAGTTTCTTGCTGTCTCTCCCTTCGCTGTGCGCATGCACCCGACGAAACAAACGAAATTCGCATACGAAGTAGAAGATGCGATATATCTTCCCTCTTTCCTAGCTTAGAGAACATTCTGACGTCAAAATCACGAAAATTAAGCTTCTCACTTTCATGCCTCCTTCGTACCACCATCTCACAGGTAAATTTGAGAGCTTGTTCGATGATTTTGTACCGTTGAACGTCATGCCATAAGAACAGGATTTGTAGCCTTTAGAGCTTGGTACTTTTCCCTAAATATTCGTTGTTGAATTATTGAGCGATTAACTTCACCAATAGATTGTCGCTAGAAAGAGGCAGTCTGGGTTCTTTGAGCCTTATTATTGGTTGACTTTGTATGGGGTGTGGGGCTCTTGCCCGAAATCGTGCTGATTGCCGATGAGGACTCGTTCTATATTACATGGTTGATGCATAATTATTGAAATTTCTAAGAAATGCGTTTTGCTCCATTCTTTCGGAACAGCGTAATGTGGCGTCCGAAAGCGCATTCCTTACTTCATTGCACATTACTTTCAGACATTCTTGAAATTCAATAAGGTTCAATTCTAAAACTCATTTTCCGAGTGTGTTCCCAACGCTGAATACAGAGTATTTGGTTGATACATAACAACTTCTTGTTGATCGAAGTTTGTTGACCAGAAACTATACAAGCACTGGAGATAAAATGTTCAAGTAATCATCCCGGAAACAAGTCTTGATCTACTTCAAAGCACTACTTCGGCAAACCGTCGATTTCATCGTCAAAGAAGAAGCTGTGCTATTTCGCATCCGCCATTAGCCCCTTTCAAGTCGCGACCCTGCCAACAGTTACAAATCCCATGGCGGCAATAGATGTTGCTCTGAAGCACGACGGGTTGGAACAGTTGGCAGTTTCAGTCGCGATCGCCGAGCGATGAGTTTTTTCATAGATGGTCGAAGCGACCTACTTGACTTTGTCAAATCTCTTCGACTAGTTGCGTCGCTTCCATGCCGACCGCGATTCGTCTAGTCGGAGCGACCAGCCCGCAATTTCTCGTCGCGACATTGTGTATGTGGCGCAAAATTGCAGACGTCGCAGGCGGCCTGTGAAAGGGAAAAACGAGTGTCGTCAATCACTGTATTGAAGAGGGAAGTCGAAATTCTGCTTGGCGGGAAAAATCGATTCCTGATGGAAGTCGGATGGCCGGCATTTTTTGACGAGATTCGAGGCATTCGACCTCTTATATCTTTACAATAGTGCGTTGGTGACCCAACAAACTCTCTCCTCTGCAAAAAATCGTAATTTTCTTTACCTATGGCGCGAGCGGAGCTCGCGATGCTGCTCCTACCGTTTGTCAAACGCTCTCTCACTGTCTCTGAACTTCGCTCCGCAACAGCATGCGTAGGAACCATGAAAATTTCTCGGTTTTATAGACTGTACCCGAGTTCTTGAGCGGCCCATGCTTTTGCCGTAAGCTCGGGTTCTTCTAATTCGTCGAAATGTATGAATAAAATGGTGGGTGAGGTTGAGACAATCACCTGGTGTGGCCGACGCGGGATCTCCCTGGACTAGGAAATCGGAAAACAGCGTGAATTTCGAATACTTTGTGGTACCGATTGCCACAAGGGCATGGAATGATGATATCAGTTGCGTTTCCATATCAGACCGACCGACGCAATTTCTCAAATGAAAATTGCCGAGAACTTTATGGCTCTGCGGCAATCGGTACCGCATGGTATTTTTCGTCTAGTGGAAAACAGCACCGCCGGTGATTAAGATGTAACAAAATCGGAGTATAAACTTTGAAAAATTATTTATAGAGCCGTGACGCGACCGCAATGTTCGCTTGGCCTTTACGTTCTTATTCCATATCCCCTTGCTTTGGTCTTCATCTGCTCTAAGAATGTTTGCATTGACCGTGGCGGGACAACACCGCAAGCCGGGAACGTGCCCATAGGTTCGTTGGGGTGGACACAGCGGTCCGAGAGGTGAAGATTGTTTAGGATACCTGAGTGGGAAATGGAGAAGGTTCCCTATAGACTTGCAACTTCAAAATTTGACGTTTTCTCAATCCTCTTATTTTGCATTCAGTATATGTTTGTTTTAATCATTAATTTTGAAACATTTTTTTGGTTAGATGACCTCCTTTCGGGAATCATTATTCCTAATGAAATGATCTGCCTGGGTCATGAGAATTTTCCTTTGAGCTGTCCAGAGTCAGAATTTTTCGGAAAATTTTTCCAAGCGTTTTACTGAAAAACTACCCATTCTTCGCTCATAAAATTTTTGACCTTCAAGACGAATCTTTGAACGGAGCTGCTTTCAAAGTCTCCATGAAATTTTGCGTCGAATAATGTTTTTATGTTGAAAGAATACGTTTCCAGTCTCTTAGCCGATTTCAATTTACTAAGTAACGCTACTTTCACCATAAGCAATCAGTTTTTCGTCCATAACTTGTTAACCCTAAAAGATAGCCCTTTGTTGAATGTTGTTCTGGGAATCCCCATATAATTTTGCATCAAATAGCATTTTCAGTATTGAAAAATACGTTCCCATTCTAACAACCGATTTCAGTTTATAAAGTGCATATTTTTCGCCTGAAATTATTTGTTTTTCGTCCATAACTTTTTCATGCTTGGAGATAGACCCTTGGTCAAGGTTGTCTTTGGAATCTCGATGGGATTCTGCGTCGACTAGTGTTTCAAGTTTGGAAAAATATTTTTTCGATCTTTCAGCCTAATTCATTTTACGAAACACCGGTTTTTCGACTATGACGCTTTAACCCTTAAAGATAGGGACTTGGTGAAGGTTGTCTTCGAAATCCACGTAGAGTTCTGCGTCGAATGATATATCGGGTTCCTAACTTTGCTTGCCGCATAAGTCAGCCAGCTCGGTGGAGCCGAGCCCCGTTGTAGGCTCCAGGAGAACTCTGCGTCTTCTACTTACGCCATAAAGGCGAGAGCACCCTATGGAGATAACTATGGAGCTCGGCTCCACCGACCCGGCTGGCTTATGGAGCAAGTAAAGTTAGGAACCCGATATATCGTTCGACGCAGAATTTTACGTTGATTCCAAAAACAACCCTTACCGAAACCCTATCTTTAAGGGTTGAAGAGTTATAGGAGAAAAACCGGTGTTTCGTAAAATGAATTAGGCTGAAGGATCGAGAAAATATTTTTTCCAAACTGGAAACACCAGTCGACGCAGAATTTCATCGAGACTTCGAAAACAGTCTTCACCAAAGGTCTATCTTCAAGCACAAAAAAAGTAATGGACGAAAAACCGATAACTTCAGGCGAAAAAAAATGAACTTTATAAACTGAAATCGGCTGGTTGAAGGGGTATCTATTTTTTGAAACTGGAAACGCTATTCGATGCAGAATTTTATGGGAATTCCAAAAACATCTTTCACCAACGAGCTATCTTCTAGGGTAAAAAGTTATGGCCAAAAAACTGGCAGCGACACCCACCCAATCTCGAAAATGACTTGCATGAGTGTTGGGTCACATTCATTCTTTTTTCGGGGTATTTCACCGGTTGTCACCGGTTTCCCAATCGTGGAGTTTCCCCACTTCACTTGCCCAAGGGTGAAGGTTGGTGGAGTACATGGCTCCACCCAACGAAGCTATGACCGTGCCGGACTGATCTAGCAGCGGCATAGCGAACCGATCCTGTGCCGCGACACTGTAGCAACGGCTCCGGAATCTGCGAAAATTCCTTCATGTCCGCTCCAGAGCGGCACCGCAATCAAGTACATCGCCGCGATAGCGAAGCGTGTGCCTCGCAACAGGTTCTTGCCGGCTTCGCGACATCACCGCGACGCCACCGCTACACTAGTCAGTAGGCTGAAGAGTCAGAGAAGTCAGAGAACCAGAATGGAACCCAGAATGCGAGACGAACATATTGACCAGATAGGTTGCAGCCACTCAGACAATGGAGAAACCTGGCAATTTTTCGAATTAGGGCCTACCGCCGCACAACGGTAGCGCGAAGATGTTGAACCGCAGGCACAACTTTGCAGGCGGTTGTAAAGCGGTTGGACTGCAATCAGAAACCACTTCACCGCAGGCACGGCTGTAGTGGTACACATGGAAAAACACGGCAAAACGGATGATTACGTTCCGTTGTGTTTATCACATGCACAGCCGGTATAAAAGGTGTTTCATCTCACTCGAGTCCTCATTCGGCATTCGGATGCCGGCCCTGGAAGGTGACTTCGAGTCTCTCTCCGGAGGCCAGCATATTTTTGGCCGCTGGGGGATAAGGTATCCTCACGGCTGGGAGTGGGGCCGTTTTCGCTGCGGAACGAAGGAAGGGTGGTTCCTCATCGTCCTTGTCCGGACTGAAGCGAGGCTTTCTCTGGCGTATCAGCTGATTTCAGGCACCGTCGTGACTGGAATCGTGCACCTTCGCAGCCAGATTCAGTCACCGTCGCGGCCCGAAACAGGCACCGTTGCGGTAGGCTTGAGGTACCTCCAGACAAGGTTTAAGAGCCGTCGCGTCCTGAAAGAGACACCGCAGCGGGGAGGTTGGTGCAGCGGCATAGCTGGTGGCCTGAAGGCAACGATTAGAAGCCTTCAAGACGGGGCCGCTCTGCCGCTAGGGCAAATTTCCTCAGAGTGCCTTTCTTGCTGACATGCTGCTCGCTTGTGATGATTGTTCTACCTCCGAAGTGGTTCAACGGCTAACACAACGATCAGGAATTCTGATCTAGTCTCTAATTTTCTTATACCTGTACCGCACAGTTGTTCTGTATCGATTTTTTTTATCATGGCTTAAGAAACAAGCAAATGTGTTGTGCATCCGATAATATTGGAGTCTTCAAACTGTTACTACAACGCTTTTTTTAAATCCTTCATTTGCAGTGTTTGATTGGCATCGAGCCAAATGGTCGCACAAGCACGCCCATGCCGATCATTTTTCCCGCAGGGCTACCGTAGCCATTCTTGAACAAAACATGATAATGAACGATAACACACGCTCATAACATGAGGGGTATAAAAGGGCAGAGGAGCGGTATGCATTCATTCAAATACCGCTCTCTTCGATAAGCCACTGTGAAGTGGCTGAGGTCGAAATTGTGCAAACATGTTTGTTGACTATTACGATGCGCTCATATTCGAGCAGACACTTGGAAACTTTAAAGGCAGTGTTCACGATAAAATGAATAGGCGTGATGGCTGTTCATTATCCTCAACTACTGATGATGATAGAGGATACTGTAGCTTGTTCTAGCCAATGGAAGAGCTTATCATGCTCTAATCATCATTCATAATCAAAAACAATGAACAGCCAGCACGTCCATTCATTCCATCGTGAATACTGCCTCTACAGGGTTACGGTAGCCGTGCGGGAAAAAATGATCGGCATGAGCGTGCCTTTAATGGTCGCAGCTTTTTGAGCACAGGTTTTTTGTTATGCTAAGCACTCACTTCGTAACTATGATAGGCCACATAGCAGTAAAGGGCTCCAGTGTTTGTGATTTGAAAGAGCACCAAAGAGCACCACATAATCCATCTTCCTGTAATTGAAGGCGTTTGAGTATCTAAAATTAGTACAAAGGTTGTTTGATATCTCGTAAAAATCACTTTAGTTAGGGAAGCCTGTAGAGCCTGTAGGACTAGATCATACGAGCTCTGTACCAGTATTTAGCGTCCTCCATGTGACAATAGCACCTTTTGACCACGACTGGTCCTGCACGCAGGGCGTGAGTAGATTAGAACGCTCTCTCTCTCTCTCTCTCTCTCTCTCTCTCTCTCGCGTGCTTACACAGTCGAGAATGCTAATAAAGCAATCACGTATTGGTGAGAAGTTCATGAGAAGTCCATTGGTGCATTTGCCCACGCGCCTTCCGATTGCTGAAGAGCAAATGTACACGAGAAAGGTCGACAAACGAGAATCGATGATAAAGGAAAATTGATTGAAAGGAATGAGCTAGATGGCATTGATCAAGAAAACACCATATGCTGCCCCTTACCATGGAGACTTGATAATTAACACATCCGATGACTCAGGCACTCTAGGTCCAAAGTTTGGAGGTGTGGTATTTTCTCTAACAAGAACAAAGAATTTGGTTAGAAGATTAGTTTGCTCCACCAGTTTCGAAGGAGCCAGAATTACAGTGCAGGCAGCCTCAGTTTTTTCGTATCTCCTATCGCACATTCATCACATGTAGTTTTCATAGTTTTGTAGGTGTAGGACGCAAGAAAGAGTCCTACGTCTAACAACGGAACTACTTCTAGTTAGCCTGGCCATTCCGTATACTTTTCTAGAAGCGTTTTTAGCGTATAATCCGATTATGATCTTCGCAGCTGCCTGAAACCGCTGTGAAAAAAGTTGCCGCCGTTTTTCAAGACCTTTCGGCAAGGTAAGGGTACAAAGCATGAAATTTTTAGGGCGTTTCGAAAAAAAAATCTGATTCGGCTCAAAATTTGTTTGTAGAGGTAATCTGGGGTGCTGAAAACGCATCTGGATTTCGTTTGTCGAAATTCTGAAGTTTCTTGTAGGTTAAGGTAGGTGCCATGCCATTTAGGCGGCTAAACCTATCTTGGTATTCCGAATAAATCGACAAATGGACATTAAATTCGTGTTCACCACCCCGATTAACCCCCGCATGCAAGTTTTGGGTCAAATCTGAGACTTTTACCGAACTACCGAATACCCACCGTAATGTAACATAATCTGCCGAAATGAAATAAACGGACCTTAGAATTGTACTCAGCACTCCAAATAATCCCAGAGGAACATTTTGAGCAGTATCTATCAAAGCTTTCCGGAAATAGTCAAAAGTCGCGATTTGTCATCAAATTCTCCCTGACGGGAAGGTTTGAACGAATCAAGTTGAAAACTTTGGAAAATCGACAAATAAACCCCAGATTTTTGATCAGCGCTCCAAATAACCCACCTAGGAACATCTTGAAGGCACTGTTCGCGATAAACTTCATCCTCGAATTTTCCATGACAAACGCTTCTCGTGGCTCTCAGAAGCAGAACAGCGTCGAAAAAACGGGACGAAAAGCTACCCAGGAGCCGCAAAACGGCTTAGAAAAGTGGGAAAACCCCGCCATCGTGGGCAAGTCCTGCCTCTTCCAGCCCCTCGACGTGAACAAAGGAGCACTCGAAATCGTGAGTTGAGCTATGGTTTCCGATCAGAAGCACCGTTCTTCCCTTCATTCCCAACTTCTCTCTTTACTCAGGTCAGCTAGCTCACATTGGCTGCAAAAGACGGAAGTTACAAGCCTCGGACAACTCGTCCACCATTTTCCCTAGCTCAACTTTTGAGGTACCATAACTCCATTCCCAGAAGGTCTTGTACGATTCCAAAAGCATCATTGGAATCAGAATGGGACCGTTCTGAAGAAAGGCAAAAAACAGAAAAGCGATTTCTATCGCGAAAAGTGCCTTTAAGTCAAATCTGTACCATTTCTCAAAGCGCTCTCAGAGCCTTGCAATTGGTATAAAACAATTGGCAAAACCGAAACTCCGTCCAAGTCAAAAGCGCTATCAATCTGGGCAAAGTTTGGGAATTGTGCCTGGACCCAAAATTTGCTCAGGGTGGTACTTTCGGGCGCTGAAAACGACTATGAGGTCCGTTTTCAGATTTTCCAAAAAATAATGCCATTTTGGGAGGTACAATTGGTACGAAAATCTCGAGAAAAACGCCTATAACTCTTTTCAAAATGGGTTAAGGCAATTGCGAAGATCATAACCGGATTCTACGTCAAAAGCGGTTTTAATGAAGTACATTTCATCCGGAATGGCCGGGCTGACTAATAGTAGTTCCCTTGTAAGAAAGACGGCAATGCACAGATTTATTCCAAGGATTGAACGAGAAAACCCAAGAGCAAAGTAACGTCAATCTCTGGTTGGGGGTGGGAGGAACGGCGACGACTACTGACCGAAAAATATGCGCGGTGAGAAACGAAGGGAAGATAGTTTACTCCAAATACCGTGCGGCACCGATCGCCAAAACGGCATTAAATGATGATATCTGTTGCATTTCTGAATCAGACAGACCGACCGACTCAAACTCTCAAGTGAAAGCTGCAAAGTATTTTATGGTTCTGTGGCAATCGGTACCGCACGGTATTTTTCGTCTAGTAGGGAAGATAATTATTGATCGAATGATTTCGCGCCCGATTGCTGAGAGCGGCTTCCCAATCGAGATACAGTAGTTACGGAGTGGGCTAGCAGGTATATTTTGAGTCTAGAGATCTTCCGGCAACCCCGCAGTGCTACTTGAAGAATGGTAAAAGTAAAAGACTAATCCGGCCGCCACATTTGTGGAATGGGGTTCTCTTTTTTTCGTTCATACTTTCCTCAGTTGTAATAAATTGTTTGCATACTGGTTTCTAGCCGTACTTCGGAACCGAACCGTATTATCACTACAAATCAGAACGAGGGCTGGCGGCTGAAATACGAGAATTCAAGAGGGCATATAACTGCCGTCTATCTGTTCTAGAACAAATGAAATGGCATGGAGGACAAGCTCGTTGGAAAAGCAGAAGCAGTCGAGGATAGATTGCCGAGGAAGGTATTTTGCTCAGCTAAATCAGAAGCACAATCTTGCATAGGGCTCTCACAGTTAGAGAACCTCTTTAGAATAATGAAGGAAGGAAAAGTGTTGCGAAAAACAGTAATTGGTCGATTGAAGGCAGTGTTCACTATGAAAATCGTCTCCGGTTTTTTACCAAAATTAGAGGATATGGAGCCTATTTGCACCAGTACTAAAGAAAAAACGACGGAAAACTCTTCAAAGCAGCTAAAATTGCGACTCGCATCGCAGTAGGTGATTTCAAGATTGGACGAACGGCTGTGTGAGGAGAGAGATGTGGAGGAGTTAGCGTGATGCCTGAGTCAGCTGGCGAACGGCAAAGAGCGCGCTTTTGTTTCGTGTTTTGGCTCATCTGGACAGTAAACTCCAAAAACCATGCGGTACCGAATGCCACAAGGGCATGAAATGATGATATCAGTTGCTTTTCCGGGTGTGCTGCGTTATGTCCGAAATGGGCGGAGCGGGGGCGGAGTCGGCTGTCACCAACTGCCCAGGTGGCCGGTCGTAAACGGGCGCGAGGAACGCAATTATAGCGCTGCACTCACTACGTCAGCGTCCACCAACTAACGAGCCATTCAAGCCAATTGACGAGGGGAGAAAGGAGAGAAACTAAAGTGTGGTGAGATATGCAGGACAATATCAACCGTAAAGGAGTTATTCGATTTGGTTCCAAGTCTACTGGGTACAGTAGACTTGAAACCAAATCAAATTAATAGCAAGAATAAAGGAGTACTTCGAATATTCGGGATTTGATTATCCTATTTGTTCGAAAGTTTCACACTTCGAATTTCCAGAATATGTGATCTACT
The DNA here is from genome assembly GCA_029168955.1 of Aplectana chamaeleonis. NCBI lineage: Eukaryota > Metazoa > Nematoda > Chromadorea > Rhabditida > Cosmocercidae > Aplectana > Aplectana chamaeleonis. The sequence goes on along the minus strand of JAPDOI010000067.1, from coordinate 1,265,614 downwards.
TACTAGGGACTGCTTTAAACTTCCCGTAGCAATTTGGAGAACCATGTTGTGGTTGCCGTAGATCTGTGACAGTACATAAATTAAACGTGCTTGAGAAAAAAATTCTGTAAATCTCCTACAAGAGAACTACTTAAAGTTATACTAACCATTCCAAATGAAATGTACTTTTATAGAACCATTTTTGGACGTAAAGTCCGAATATGCCTATCGCAGCTGCCTAGACTCATTGTGAAAGAGGTTATAGGCTTTTTTCTCTGATTTTCGTACCTATTCTACCCTCCAAAAAGCGCAGTAAACCTTCGAAAATCTGGAAACGGACCTCATAATCGTGTTCAGGGCCTGTCTGGACGCATCACTCCCAGACAAATAGTTTAAACACAGAGGGTGCTTCTAGACCCTTTACACTAAGATGGTTCAGTGAATATATTTTATATACATTTATTAACAACATATATTTACACCAGTACTCATCCTACTCACCATAACCTCGAGGTAGTATTTCCTTTGTTACCCTAAGACCTGCCATTACCACGAGTTCAGCACTCTTACTAGCCATTTCTCTAGGCTTTCCCCGCTGTAATATCAGCTTAATTTACCATGGGCACAACGCCGCTGCTACTTCAGCGTAAAACCAGGCAGCTGCGATGGGCATATTCGGACTTTACGTCCAAAAATGGTTCTAGAAAAGTACATTTTATTTGGAATGGTTAGTATGACTTAGAGTAGTTCCCTCTCAGGCATTGAGCCGAGTCTGAGTATGAAATATTGGAGCATTGTCCTTCCCCTACAATATATTAAAATTGCGCTTTGGAAATCAATGGTATGTGAGCAAGCCTGCCTTGTTAGTGAATTCAGTTTTCCTTTTTTTCAATTATTCGATTCATATTTGATTCATTCGAGGGTTGGGACAATGTTCTTTTCTTCACATCGAGTCATTAGTAATCTCTTCGGTTTTTCGAATTTTTGAGTCACTTGGCACAATACCGCTGTTATTCAGGGGAAAAGGGGCGAAAACGCAAAAGTGGGCAATTTATGCGTCTTTCCACCTTAACTCGGGAAAAATCTGTGTAGTTCTTTTTTTGGAAGCTGTAGTATTTGTAATAGAACCTATGGAGGGACATCTGTTATTAAAAGTGCACATAATATTTAATGATGTTAATGATAATACAAGATTGGTAATGAGATGTTTCTAGCAATAGTTACCTTTATGGCAACCTTTATAAAACTGGATCGATTGGCTTGAGTAGCTCGTTAGTTGGTCCAAACGGCCGTAGTGAGAGCGACGCTATAATTGCGTTCCTCTCACCTTCGTTCGCACCTCGTTCACGACCGGCCACCTGGGCACTTGGTGACAGCCAACTCCGCCCCTGCCCCGCCCATTTCGGGCATAACGCTTACCCCCCTGCTTTTCCATATCAGTCCGACCGACTGAGTCTTTCAAATGAAAATTGCCGAGTACTTTATGGCTCGGTACCGCATGGTATTTTTCGTCTAGACTGTCATTATGCCAACCGATCACGGTTGAACTCGCTCTGAATTCGTATATGCCCCCTCGTCCATTATAGCAAAATATTTCGGCGTTACAACACGCAATGGGGTGATTCCTGGCGTAGAAATCACATCGGTGTACCTCAGGAGGCGACGAAGACTCATGGATTAAACGTTATGGTATGCGTACAAGTGAAGTGCTAATAACGCATATAACTCCGTTCAGTGGATCGATTCGCAGCTGCAATGTAAAAATTCGAATTCTACGTAAAAAATTGATTGTAACCTTGTAAGAAAACAGTGAATGAAGAACGAAGCAAGGCAAATTTAAGGATGGACAGTCCAGCTGATATTGATCGTTGCTCCTGATATTGATGAAAATTGGTGGAGCGGCTGTCTTTGGCAAATTGCCATTAAAATCGTTCACATCTTAGAAGACTCCGGGCAGTCGCGGTTCGAAGCGAATGTCAACTGATATTTTTGGAGACGCCGAGTCCCCTATCGGTGTTCCCACAGTCATACTACTACCCACGAAAACGCTGAGGAGCGAGATATTTGGCCTCCCATCTCTCACTCAACCGTTTCCAAACCACCAGCCCTCTTTTTGCGCGTCATATGACAATGCACGACCTCACTCAAGATTCTTTGCCAGCCAGCAGTTTGAGTTTCGTATACTGCAGTGCAACAAATTTTGCACATTGACGCAGACACGGGGCGGTTATTTGGTGGGAAAATGTCGGTTGCTTGGCACTATCCTAGACGGGGGGGGCACCCACGATTCAAGACAGAAATCCGGAATCCATAACAGCAAACGGAAACACCCATAGGGGGATCGGCTTCCCCAAAAAATATCAGTTGACATGGTACTCTTTCGGAATACCACCCATCTAAAAGAATTGGATTTCCGTGGTGTTTTACATATGTTCTTTGCTTAAATGTTGCATGTTGCTCTACGTTCCTACATGTTTAGAAGCAGAATTATGACAAAACAATCCTGTAGCTGCATGAGAAAGTTTTTTTACCAGAGTGGGTCGTGTGTTTCGGAAGAGTACCGTTGACATTCGATTCGAACCGCGACTGCCCGACGAGTAGGAAAGTTGGAAACCTGTTTATTCTAAATTTATCTATTTGTAAAAACATCGGGGTGTACATAGAAATGCGCTGGATTGTGATCCTTCTCTACGAGAATTCCGCGGGTACTCAGATAATTTTTGGGCACGACGCTTCTGCAAAAGAGGGGTTTTCGCGGAGCCTCGTCAATGGTTGGCGTCGCCTCAACCACCTTCAGCGACGCCCCGGCAGAAGAGGCCGCGGGAAGTTTCAAACTATGAAAACGGGTCGACGCCTCGGCAAACATCGCGTTTTGTCAACGCCTCGCCCTTGCTCGACGACGCCCCGGCAATGAACTTACGGCCCTTTAATTAGCCAATATTGATGCAAATTTACGCAGGTCCGAGTCTCCACGTCAGTGGGAACTATTTTTCAGAAGTCGACTGTTAGCAGCGGTGCTCCTTTCGTAATTCCTCTGTTTCTTCTAACGTATCCAGAACCTTAATAGTGCCAAATGCTAGTTTGTATGATTTGCAGGAACCCAATCATTCCTCATTTTTCTGATTGTGTTCTACCTTTTGATTTTCCAAGTGCGGCCTCCATTTTCGATACAGGTTCTGCAGATCCATGGCAACGGGAATGTAATCTACATAAATGGTTTTATATTGCCCCAAAAAGGTGAGGGAAAATATCTACTTTTTATTCTTCGCTTGATAAAACCTTTCTTTACGTTCGTTTAGAACTTTACTTTCGTTTTTTTTCTCTCATGTTTCAACGAGACTCGCTGATATGCTTGGAGCATTCCGAAGAACCGCTGACGGGGTATTAGTAGAGGATGTTGCTAAGTGCTGTCAAGGAGTAGTTTGGTGTCCCTTATACGCCATTGAAAAAATGGGTACAGGGTGAGATAGGAGAGCGAGGCGGGGTTTCGCCCTTGATTGGCCAATCAGGTCTCTACACCCCCATTTCCTCCCAAAAAATGGCGACAATAGCCCCAATCTGTACTCCCGAATACAGGAGGAGAAATGCCGAACCGGACATAATGCCAGTGCGGTATGATACCATGATATTAGTCATGGATTCGACGTGATCAACGGGTGGGTTGCTCATATCAATGTGTATCGGGTATTTCGGGGATGAAAATCAGTTTTTACCCTATTTGAACGGTGCAGCCAGAGGCTGCACCTTCGCTCAAGGGGAGGATATCCCCTGCGTGGAGGCTAAATCTGTCGTGTATCGGGTATTTGGGGGGGGGGTGGAGATCAGTTTTAACTCTATTGGGCGGCTGCACCGTCACTCGTCGCATGCCCATGACGGTGAGTGATGTCCGCCTCCCCGTAGGTATGGTACCATGTGAGTTCTATGGAGGTTTACCGCACTTTTTCTAGTTCAGGCACTTCAAGATTTCCAATATTGATAGTGTGAGACCGGATCACTTATGCATTGGAATAATGGCCAATGGGTGCGAAATGTGAGTGTATTAGGTTGGGAAAGGAGTATCGCTCTGGAGAGATCGTTGGTTTCTGTTCTGTTTTCTATCTTGTTGATTTTGTACTGCATACTGGTTGCCGTCGGTTCCCTCAGGACCCGTTTCGTTGAAAAAGACTGGGTAATTTTTCAATGATGGATTAGAGAAGAGGTATTCAATGGGGATTATCGTTATTACAGGTATGATCTTATGATATTTTTCTGATGCAAACGGAACACAGCGTTCTCTTCAGGGTTGGATTTTAACCCTCTTTCTGTTTTATATTCTATTCAAATGTGTTTTTGACTTCAGGGTTCAGCAGGGCGTTGTGACCGCCCTCGACGACCCCACCCACCCATTGGTGACCTAAATTTCGGAAAAAAATTTCTAAAATTTTCACGATCTTCCTTTCCAACTGAAATTTTGTCTAAAAAAATTACGATCTGTTTCTTCTAAATCATAAAATTCTCACTTTGGGGCCTGGAATTCCACAACTCCGGTCCACCCCCGTTGATCCTCCTCACAACCCCGCTGGATGCTGTTTGACGTGTCCTTTGAAAACAGTAACGTTTTGTAACATTTGTTCGAAAACTCGTGGGTACCTATGTCGAGCAAGATACCTTGGAAAACGCGAATTCCTGCTGGGGCCACGGGGTCGCGGCATGATCATCTTCTAATTAAGCGCTACATAGCGGTTGTCTGCAACTGCAGACCGGAATGTCACTCTGAAAAGATGAGTAGAGTTATCCAGATGGAGGTCTTGCCTTTGCTGATATTAATTTCACTATTTCAGATAGACTACATGGCCAGATATATGTATATATGTACAGATTCTGCTCATAGAACTGCTAAAATGTTTCTCCTAACTTCATTTTTGGAATTTCAACATATCAACGAAGTAGGCTTTCCAGAGTTGAATAATTTTTTTGGGCTGCGATCTACTTTTTTTCTCTATTTCAGGACTATCTCAACACATTGCGCGGTGGTGTTATGGATTACATTGAAGGATCGTGATCAAAATGGGACTGATGTGAATTTTAGGCCTTCTTCGTCGACTTTGCTCCCTGCTGCCAGTCCGGTCACTGGAAATGATCACTGATTATGATTACCAAGCGCATAAGAATTTTATTACAAACTGCTTGATTTTCACTGATTCATGTACCATTGTATTGTGTGAAATTGCTGTTATAAAATGTTATGAGATAAATAAATACTTGTAATGTTGTGATGTTTCTGTTTTGGTGGCATATGGAGAGATATGGACTTGTATGTGAAAATCTTAGCAAGTTTGCAGCTCAACGTAAGCTTCTGAGCAAGAATAATAGGAAGAAAGGGGGAAGAAAACTGTGAAAAGACGTCTGTCGTGCTCCAATAAGAATGCCGCTGTCGCCGCAGCGCGCCCGACGAATATTTGTGTGGGTGTGGTTAACGCGCTCCACTGAAAATCATGTTTAGCGACTCCTCGGCAAATAGTCGTAGACGGCTCCCGGGGGGGGGGGGTTCGGCCGCCGACCGTTTGCCGAGGCGTCGTGCCTTAAAACTATCTGAGTATCTGAGCCAGAGTTTTTATCACCTTCTGGGGTCGTATTCGCCAATAGCCCGCCGAGGAAAGCGGAAGGGATGATACCGCGCGCGGCAGAGAAACAGATCAACCCATCCTACACTATGTAAGAGGAAAATGCGAACTATGTTATATATCGATATCATTGCGAAAAGATAAAAACTTCATAGCGAAGCGGCCATTTTTCAGAGAAGCGATGCGACAAATTCTGGCAGTCGCTAGTGAAGCCAAGGGGGGGAAGGGGCGAGGGTTAGCCATGGAGCGTGCGTTTTGTACTGAATTTTCACCTCACCTTCCCTTCGTCTTCCCGGCGGGTTGATGGCGGATACGACCTTTGGTATGTTAATGAAGCTGAATTCTGGTTTTTCTCCCAAGAATCAACCTGAATTCTGCCAGAAATGGAACTAATGAGTTTCATTCTCAGACATTGGGAGAAGCGGACCGTCGGCGAAAAGTCGTAAGTTGCTCAACATCCGGGGGACATCTGGCATTCAGCTGGCCAATGGCAATCACGAGGTCAACAGTTGGCATACACTCACTGTCATTTAATGCCAGCGAGGGACGGCTGGAGAATATGTGCCAGTTGCCCAACAGCTGGGTGATAACTGGCATTCAGCTGGCAATTGTCAATTACGAGGCCGACAGCTGGCTCATCTTTGGCATCTCAATTGGAGCCAGCGGCGGACCGCTGGCGAAAATATGCCAGCTGCCTGAAAGTTGCGTGATAATTTTCATTCAGCTGGCAAGGGCAATCAAACCTTGACATTACCGAGCGCATTAAAGGCACAGGACACCCAAAAAATTATTCGTGAGATTTCATGCCTATCTTGGAGAGAGCCACTTTCTGATCACTATGGTATCCTTGAAATCGCCCATGACCACCTACGGACGGAGATATGGCTCCTTGAAAATGCCTGCGTTTCGAGAGCAAAAAATTGGTGGACGAGTTGTCTCAGGCCTGTAATTCTCTTCATTCGCAATCGCAGCACGAGAGCAAAACAGGATGAGGACATAGACCGGTAATAGACTGAAGAGCAAAGGCTCGGTTAAAAATCATCCAACCATCCAGCCAATATCGAGGTCGAAAATCCGGAAGGGGGTCGGGCCTGTGGTGGTGAGCGAAGGAGGTCGGGCCTGTGGTGGTCGCTTATATCTCGCTTATTCGGAGGAATTAAGATTTCGCACTTGGGAGTACTCTTATCCAGCCCACCCTCCCCCAATCGACTCACTAAATTTTTTAAAGTTTTTGACTCCAATTTTGTTATACTTTGCCCACCAGTGGTGCTGTTTTCCTACTTTTTAGTCAGAGCAGATCTTCAACTGCTGACCCCTGGGGTCGTATTCGCCAACAACCCGCCGAGGGTAGTCGAAGGGAAGCAGAAGGGATGATACCGCGCGCGGCAGAGGATTAGATCGACCCATCTTACACGCTGTAAGATGGAAATGAACGTATTGATCGATTACACTTCGAATTCCCGTGGACTTCCCTTCGATAATATTGTGTAATTTTCTATTTTTCGTTCGCTTCCTTTGCATTTTTAGACTTGTTTCTAGCATAAGAATTTTGAAAACTAATTTCCTTTGTTGCAGAACAACAGTATAACATGTTTTACTGGGTTTTATTCGTAGTTCTAGTAAATCGGCGCTTTTAAAGCTCGCGTTCTGATTTTAAAACTTTATAATTCAAGTATTATGGACAGTGGCTCATCAAATGAGACTTATTTTACCACAAATGGATCGGTCTTTCAAATTCAATATTCGCATTTGAAAAAATGAAACCCGGCAGAATAAAGATCGTTATTTTGCACACTGTCTATAATACTTGGAAATAAAGATGAGAGCCCGCAGCTCTCTGGATGATTAAGATGTGGCATAAATCGCTTTTTCAATTTTTTTTGGTAAAAATTCAATGAAACGTGCGAAAAAAAAAAGCAAAAAATGAACATTCACAGTCAAAAATGTATAATTGTAACGAAAAAAAGGATCTGAGTCACCAATGAAAAGGAAACAAAAGACAGAATCACACGGAAATTGAGAAAATGAGGGTTTAAGAAATCAAAATGAATGAATCTAACGTCTCTTCCGTGCAATTTGCAACAAATTTCGCCGCGATGCGGCCAATTTTCCCGAGAAGCGATGCAAAAACTTTCGGCGGTCGCGAGGGAAGCCAAGGGAGGCGAGAGGTGGCCGTGGAGCGCGCGTTTTGTACTGAAATTTCACCTCATTTACCCTTCGACTACCCGGCGGGTACCCGGCGGGTTATTGGCGAATACGACCCCTGGAGAGGAATGGCGCGTGAATGAAGACACACCGCTCTCTACTTCTTTTATACCCTACCCTTTATCAATTGCGTATCATCAATTTTGTTTACGAGAGTCGAATGGGGGGGGGTGGGCTGCATAACATTATTTCGCACTTGGCACGTGTTATACAGGAGGGGTCTGCTACACAATCAAACAAAAATCACCAATTTCGTGTCTGAGGGTGTACTGTGCCTTTAAAACGCAGTTATCCACCAATAGGCACTCGGCTGGCGCCTACTCGCCCAATGGCCTTCGCTTGGCACTAAATCGTCACATGGCTGGAACTCGAGAGTTGCCGACTGTTCCCGTTTTAACATGTTATAGTTTGATCTCTGATTTCATTGATAAGCCCAGATGGTGTATAAGGCGATTCTCGACTGACAATCAGTGTTCACTCGGCGCTTTGATGCCGGCCCTGGAGGTGACCTGGGGTGCGTTCCAAGAAGTTTTCCGTGGGAGGAAAAATGGGTCTGGTAACATTGACTTACTTGACTTAATCGGTTGGCTTTCGCCTGACGCGGTCATTCTGCATCTTCACCGAGGTGTGCCGTCCTAGTAGTCAGCCGTGTCCATTTTTCACGGTCTTCAGCCAAAATTTGAACACATTCCATCCAGCTGTCACTATTCCATTTCCTGCGGAACGAAACATCGCGCCTGAACTGTCTTTCGATGCCGAGTGACTTCAAATCCTCTTTAACCACATCCGTCCAGAACTTTCGCCTACGCCCAGGTGGCCGTTTCCAGACAGGAATTAGAAGCACTCTTAAAGCGTCTTGTACTAGACGATCCGGCGTTCTTCTTAGTATATGCCCGAGCATCGACTTTCCATTGCTGCTTGGGATGGCGTTAGGAGATGCTGGCACCTCACTCGTGTCAAGCGATGATGTACTGCGTCGATTTCCTTATAAAGATCTTCGGTATGGCATACGCGCCGCCAGAAATAACCAAGCGAACGCCTAGAAAGATTCTTCTCTGTGCAATCTAACCTTTCCATCTGATGTCATCAACGGCGAAGTTGAAAAGAAAAGGTCCTGCAACGGCTCCTTGCCTTACTCCTGTTTTCACTTCGAAAGCTGACGTAAATCCGACAAGTGTACGAACTGCTACTGTTGTTCCTTTGTTCATTTCCTCAATTAACCGAACATACTTTTCCGGGACTCAATCTGCTCGCAGAGCATTGAGCAATCGATCACGATGAGGAGAGTCGAACGCGGCTTCAAAGTCCAAAAAAGCAAGCTGTGAAGGTTTCGAACCCCGCTGCCACGATTAAATTACTCTTCTCACGAAGAACACTTGGTCGATGGTCGATCTTCCAAGTCGAAAACCGGCTTGCTAATCTCTGGTCGTTCTTTCACGATGTTTGATAAGTCGCTCGAGAATGATACGTTCTAAAACCTTGTACATGACACGAAGTAGAGAGATTCCTCTATAGTTCTTAGGATCCGTGACGGATAGCTTCTTGTGAAGAGGTACGATGATCGCATGTCTCCACGAATCGCGTATCCTTTCGCTCATCCATATAGCACGGATGGTGTTGGTCATTTCACGAATCCCAGACGGAGGATGAGCTTTCAGCATTTCAGCAGTGATGTTGTCTGCTCCACCTGCCTTCCCATTTTTCATTTTCCGCACACAATCCAAAACTTCAGACTCAGTCGGCGGTTCCTCAGTGACATCATAATGTGCTCTCTGAACATGTGGGAGCTCAGGTACTGATGGCGCTGGAAGATTCAGTAGTGGACTGAAGTAATCCTTCCATATTGGCAGCGTCGCATCACCAACTGCAACTCCATTGGTAGTGTTGAAGACAGGAGAACATCTCTTCATCTTCCCGCTATACTGTCGCAGCAACGTGTAGGCTTTCCTCGGATTCTTCTCCTCCCAAGCCTTCTCGAACTCCTTAGCTCTACACGTCCACTCTCGTTCGCGGTCACTTTGAAGCTGCCGACGCAACTTGCTCCTCAGACACTTCTCCTCCACGAAGTTTCCTGCAGGTTGGAGAGCACATCCTCTGTTGTAGGTAGATGTTGTTTCTTCTGAGACGTAGGCAAACTTCTTCTTAGGCTGTACAACCGGGAGTGTCTCTTTCGCAGCGTCCTGGATGCACTTTCCTTCTGCATTCTTCATCCCTGAGACTTGTCCTGTCAATCCTTTGTAGAGTTTGCGCAATTATTTTAATCTGATGAATGGACTGTGCTGCGACGGTAGATCACCCCGCGCAAATCGAAACCCATTCTCCAGTGAGGCCGCCAATCCCGCACAGCCAGCCGCCTGGTCCATGCGTCAGACTAAATCGAAAACGGAAACTATAGAGGCTGAGCCCCTCACAGAAGTCGACAAGGCGGTAACCATTGTCCGATGTTTGCTCCACTGGGTAGAACCATTTACCAAATACTTCGGATTCCTGATCAAGTCCCATCTTCTCATTTGCGTCAATCTCCACGACAACAGCATGTTGACAAGGTATCCTGGCCAGCAACGTATTGAGTTCCTCATAAAACGCATCCTTCGAATTGTCTTCGGCGGTTTCAGTGGGCGCATGAGCACTCACTATCCACAGATTGAATCCTCTGTGCTCCCGCAGTCGTACGAATGCATTCCGGCATGACGTTGAGCCGAACTCCTTGCCCATACCATTGAAATCCTTCCTTACAGCTATTGCACAGCCTCCCACTCTCCTATCGTCAGCGTTACCGCAGTAGATGGTGTACTCTCCGACGCTGATGACAGGTCTATCCTTGAGGCGGGTTTCCTGCAAAGCAGCAAACGGTGCATGGAAATACCTCAGAAGTCCGGATAGCGCAGCTTTTTGAATATCGCTCGACAGCGATTGACAGTTCAGGGTGGCGAAACTGTGGCTTGTGACCAAAGACTCCATGAACTCCCTAGGTACGGATCCTAAGGTGTTATGGACCAGAGGCCTTGGTGTGCCGGACGGCGACACCTTTATGCAATGTGCGGGATACTTTCGCGATATAGTTGTGCACGCTATATCGCTCGAACGTTCCCTGTGTACACTCAAACGTCTGCTGGGTTCAGTAGAAGCAGGGGCACCAACGAGCGGGTACCAACAGACTTGTATACACACCCCCTCTGGTAAAAATGACGAATGATAGGCCGAAAGACAATAACTATCAAATATGATTTCTTCCCGTGGAAATCTTCTTGGAATGCACCCCTGAAGTCACTCTACAGATGCTAGCATATCTTTGGCAGCAGAGGGTCAGGTCCCCACGGCTAGGGGGGGAGGTGAGTGGGTCCCCCATCTCAGGCCGTTGCGTAGGCGATCTCCTACGCAACGATCTGCGGTGAGGGACCCACCTCGACTCATCGGTCTACCAAGAGACTGGCGGGCCGCTGGCAAATGATTGCTCAACAGCGGGTTGCCAGGTATTAGCCAAAAGACTACCAGCGGTCGGCCAACGTTCTGGCGGACCGCTGGCAGGGTTTTGGCGGACCGCCGGCTAATGGCTGTCCAACACCGGGATTGGTTTTCGCTCGCCAAGCAAATGCCGGCGGTCGACCAATCCCAATGGCTGAGTACTGTGAGTTCATTTTGCTAGATCCTCTCCTGCGCAAAGGTTGGATGACTCACCTCTGAACATGGGCCAGAAACAGCGCTCATTCTCCTGCATGACACGATGATGTTGTCCTGCTTGCAGACTGGTAGTTTGTGGCTGTTGACGCTCGGTGCAATGTAGATGACCTGGATGCCGAATCACGTTCCGTTGAGCAATAGCGATTTGAATGAAGCGTACTGCGCTGGAGAGTGAGGTTTGTATACGATGCCATCACCTTATCATGTTATTGAATCAGTCCGGAAAACAATGCCTTCTTGGTAGTGTTCATTTGCAGAGGAAGTCAAACACCAAGTTCTGAAAGTTATTGCTATTGGTGACATGCTCAACTAGAGGGGCTTCCATTCTTGACTTACTCATTTCTTCAAAACCTAGTTGGTGCGTCTGAAAACGCGAAATGCCGGACCGGACATATTGCCGGTGCGGTATGATACCAAGGCATTAGCCATTTTCGACGTGATCAACGTAAATCGGTCATATCAACCATGGGTTGGTCATATCAACCAGTAGCCGACAGCTCAGGGTTTCCCTTAGTAAGGAACGGTGGTGCACCATCCGAATAGGTCATGATCAGTAAAGATTGGGCTCCGCAGAAAAGGTCAAGGATTTGGCATTGCTCTAAAATGTAGTGAAATTGTTTCATTAGATTTGGCTATCGAACAGATTTTCTAAATGTAGTGAAATAGTTGAATCGATTTGGCTGTTGTTGGTATATGAAGATAACATAATCATTATATGTAGTGAAATTGTTGCAAACGGATTTGGCAGGAGCTCTATGAATTATCACAGTCAAATCACGCGTCAGAAGGTCCTCTGGAGAGCGAATGAAGACAAAAAGAAAAAATAATAAACCTCAGTCAACAATGCTGAACGAAACGTGGCCTTATGGGCTAGAAATAAGGTTCTCGAATGTTATTCTGCCTTTTCAGTGTAGCTCCCACTTAGGTACTAGACCTTCCCTCTTCCCTCACTGATTAGATAAAAATCACGAAAACGAAATGTAACACAATTTATTAGCTACTGACGCTATGTCTTCGTGTCCTCAACGCTTTCACGATTCACATTGTATGGAAACGTTTTTGCTGCTAGACTTATTCTTGTTCTCATTTGGTTCAATATGCGCTCCAAGAAAAACCCCTTCTGACGCGTGATTTGACTGTGATAATTCATAGAGCTCCTGCCAAATCCGTTGGCAACAATTTCACTACATATAATGATTATGTTATCTTCATATACCAACAACAGCCAAATCGATTCAACTATTTCACTACATTTAGAAAATCTGTTCGATAGCCAAATCTAATGAAACAATTTCACTACATTTTAGAGCAATGCCAAATCCTTGACCTTTTCTGCGGAGCCCAGCTGCAGAAATTTCACATCTTTTTTTAAGGTTTCCCCTTCTAAAACATCGTCAATCTCTAAAAGTCAAGTTGTTGTTTTTTTTTTCGAAAACATAGTGGTAGAAATGAGGAGACAACCGCTCCGTTGCTAAGACTGCAATTGTACAGGTTCTAGGCACTATTCTAGACGGGGGGGGGGCACGCACCATTCAAGACAGAAATGAAATGAACGGCTAATTGGTGAGGCTACCAGTCGAAGTATTTCCGCAGAGCTCTAATAAAAACAATGATTGATAGCGCAGTATCAGCCTCTTTTATCAGAGTTTTTCATCATTTCTATGAGTAAATCTTGGGTGGCCCCACCACGTCTAGGATATACCCAGGGTCAGCCGCTCTAGCCAAACTTCACCGGTTCATGCTGATGTGGCTCGTCTGCGCCGGCCCATATGTCTGTTTCGGAAAAGGAACGATAGTTAAAGGCAGTGTTCACGATGAATATCGGACTCGAGTTCGACCCAAAAATGGGATTGTTTTGTCGTGAGGTAACTAATAGTGAAGAAACAGCGAAGAAAAACGTCCAGAATAAGTCAAAATAACGGCTTCTTAATTCAGGGCGTGGACGAGAATCATGGGCCCTGCTGATTTCGTCAAGCGCGCGCTAATCGCGAAATCTGCGCGAATCGGTAATGCTAATTGCGGCAGAGTTGCTTGGCAATTTGCCATCGAAACGCGTGCGGCGCCACAAGCTCGTCCGATCGGGGGCGGACCGGGATAGGTAGGCGCATCGGGAGAGCTTTCAAAGCCGTTTGTATTCATTTCTGGCCAGTTTTCGTTGCCTTCTTAGACCCTATCCTCTACAGCACCTGCCAACTTAGAGTTTCACACCGAGACCTCGAGAACGAGATTTGTCGTGAACACTGCCTTTAAGTGCGCCAGAAGAGGGCTACCGTAATCTTAGGAATAATGTTATTCGGCTCTCGTAAACAAATTGGATGATACAAAATTGACCAAGGGTAAAGTATAAAAGAAGTGAAGAGCGGTGTGTCTTGATTCACACACCGTCCTGCTCCAGAGGTCAGCAGTTGAGGATCTGCATGGACTACAAAGCAGGAAAACATCACCACCTGTAGGGAAGATGAAGCGAATTCGGAGTCAGAACTTAGAAAATTTTAGAGCTAACTCGAGTGAGATTACGGTAGCCCTGTTCTGGCGGACTTAACTATCGTTCTTGTAGATTCGGATGCCTGGCTTGCATACGGTGTCCTGAGCATTAAACTGAGGTCCTGCACACTCCTACTGAGATCCAGCACACATTCCATGAAGTCCTGCTCTTCGTTAGAGGGCTCTTGCACGCCTCTCATGATGTCCTGCACACTCCTACTGATGTTCTGCACACATTCCACGAAGTTCTGCTCATCCTTACAGGGGTCTTGCACACGTTTCATGATGTCCTGCACACTCCTACTAAGGTCCTGCACACATTCCTTGATGTCCTGCACACCCCTATTGGGGTCCTGCACACGTTCTATGATGTCCTGCACAATTTTACTAAGGTCCTACACACATTCCATGACGTCCTGCTAATCCCTACTGGGGTCCTGCACACGCTTCATGATGTCCTGCACACTCCTACTGATGTCCTGCACACATTCCATGAAGTCCTGCTCATCCTTACAGGGGTGTTGCACACGTTTCATGATGTCCTGCACACTCCTACTAAGGTCCTGCACACATTCTACGACGTCCTGCACACCCCTACTGGGGTCCTGCACAGGTCCCATGATGTCCTGCACACTCCTACTGAGGTTCTGCACACATTCTACGACGTCCTGCACACCCCTACTGGGGTCCTGCACAGGTCCCATGATGTCCTGCAAACTCCTACTGAGGTTCTGCACACATTCTACGACGTCCTGCACACCCCTACTGGGGTCCTGCACAGGTCCCATGATGTCCTGCACACTCCTACTGATGTTCTGCACACATTCCATGAAGTCCTGCTCATCCTTACAGGGGTGTTGCACACGTTTCATGATGTCCTGCACACTCCTACTAAGGTCCTGCACACATTCTACGACGTCCTGCACACCCCTACTGGGGTCCTGCACAGGTCCCATGATGTCCTGCACACTCCTACTGAGGTTCTGCACACATTCCTTGATGTCCTGCACACCCCTATTGGGGTCCTGCACACGTTCTATGATGTCCTGCACACTCCTACTGAGATCCAGCACACATTCCATGAAGTCCTGCTCATCCTTACAGGGGTCTTGCACACGTTTCATGATGTCCTGCACACTCCTACTGATGTTCTGCACACATTCCACGAAGTTCTGCTCATCCTTACAGGGGTCTTGCACACGTTTCATGATGTCCTGCACACTCCTACTAAGGTCCTGCACACATTCCTTGATGTCCTGCACACCCCTATTGGGGTCCTGCACACGTTCTATGATGTCCTGCACAATTTTACTAAGGTCCTACACACATTCCATGACGTCCTGCTAATCCCTACTGGGGTCCTGCACACGCTTCATGATGTCCTGCACACTCCTACTGATGTCCTGCACACATTCCATGAAGTCCTGCTCATCCTTACAGGGGTGTTGCACACGTTTCATGATGTCCTGCACACTCCTACTAAGGTCCTGCACACATTCTACGACGTCCTGCACACCCCTACTGGGGTCCTGCACAGGTCCCATGATGTCCTGCACACTCCTACTGAGGTTCTGCACACATTCTACGACGTCCTGCACACCCCTACTGGGGTCCTGCACAGGTCCCATGATGTCCTGCAAACTCCTACTGAGGTTCTGCACACATTCTACGACGTCCTGCACACCCCTACTGGGGTCCTGCACAGGTCCCATGATGTCCTGCACACTCCTACTGAGGTTCTGCACACATTCTACGACGTCCTGCACACCCCTACTGGGGTCCTGCACAGGTCCCATGATGTCCTGCACACTCCTACTGAGGTTCTGCACACATTCTACGACGTCCTGCACACCCCTACTGGGGTCCTGCACAGGTCCTATGATGTCCTGCACACTCCTACTGAGGTTCTGCACACATTCTACGACGTCCTGCACACCCCTTCTGGGGTCCTGCACAGGTCCCATGATGTCCTGCACACTCCTACTGAGGTTCTGCACACATTCTACGACGTCCTGCACACCCCTTCTGGGGTCCTGCACAGGTCCCATGATGTCCTGCACACTCCTACTAAGGTCCTGCACACTCCTACTGAGGTCCTTCACACATTCTACGACGTCCTGCACACCCCTACTGGGGTCCAGCACATGTCCCATGATGTCCTGCATACTCCTACTAAGGTCCTGCACACTCCCACTGAGGTTCTGCACACATTCTACGACGTCCTGCACACCCCTACTGGGGTCCTGCACAGGTCCCATGATGTCCTGCACACTCCTACTAAGGTCTTGCACACGTTCCATAATGTCCTGCAGACTCCTACTGAGGTCCTGCACACCCCTACTGGGGTCCTGCACAGGTCCCATGATGTCTTGCACACTCCTACTAAGGTCCTGCACACTCCTACTGAGGTCCTGCACACATTCTACGACGTCCTGCACACTCCTACTGGGGTCCTGCGCGGGTCCCATAATGTCCTGCACACTCCTACTGAGGTCCTGCACACCCCTACTGGGGTCCTGCACAGGTCCCATGATGTCCTGCACACTCCTACTGGGGTCCTGCACAGGGCCCATGATGTCCTGCACACTCCTACTAAGGTCCTGCACACTCCTACTGAGGTCCTGCACACATTCTACGACGACCTGCACACCCCTACTGGAGTCCTACACAGGCCCATGATGTCCTACACACTCCTACTGATGTTCTGCACACATTCTACGATGTCCTGCACACCCCTACTGGGGTCCTACACAGGTTCCATGATGTCCTGCACACTCCTACTGGGGTCCTGCACAGGTCCCATGATGTCCTGCACACTCCTACTAAGGTCCTGCACACTCCTACTGAGGTCCTGCACACATTCTACGACGTCCTGCACACCCCTACTGGGGTCCTGCACACGTTCCATGATATCCTGCGCACTCCTACTGAGGTCCTGTACAGGTCCCATAATGTCATGCACACTCCTACTGAGGTCCTGCACACCCCTACTGGGGTCCTGCACAGGTCCCATGATGTCCTGCACACTCCTACTAAGGTCCTGCACACTCCCACTGAGGTCCTGCACACATTCTACGACGTCCTGCACACCCTTACTGGGGTCCTGCACAGGTCCCAAAATGTCCTGCACACTCCTACTGAGGTCCTGCACACCCCTACTGGGGTCCTGCACAGGTCCCATGATGTCCTGCACACTCCTACTAAGGTCCTGCACACTCCTACTGAGGTCCTGCACACATTCTACGACGTCCTGCACACCCCTACTGGGGTCCTGCACAGGTCCCATGATGTCCTGCACACTCCTACTAAGGTCCTGCACACTCCTACTGAGGTCCTGCACACATTCTACGGCGTCCTGCACACCCCTACTGAGATCCAGCACACATTCCATGAAGTCCTGCTCATCCTTACAGGGGTCTTGCACACGTTTCATGATGTCCTGCACACTCCTACTGATGTCCTGCACACATTCCACGAAGTTCTGATCATCCTTACAGGTGTCTTGCACACGTTTCATGATGTCCTGCACACTCCTAATAAGGTCCTGCACACATTCCATGATGTCCTGCACACCCCTATTGGGGTCCTGCACACGCTTCATGATGTCCTGCACACTCCTACTGATGTCCTGCACACATTCCACGAAGTTCTCATCATCCTTACAGGGGTCTTGCACACGTTTCATGATGTCCTGCACACTCCTACTAAGGTCCTGCACACATTCCATGATGTCCTGCACACCCCTATTGGGGTCCTGCACACGTTCTATGATGTCCTGTGTAATTTTACTAAGGTCCTACACACATTCCATGACGTCCTGCTCAACCCTACTGGGGTCCTGCACACGCTTCATGATGTCCTGCACACTCCTACTGATGTCCTGCACACATTCCATGAAGTCCTGCTCATCCTTACAGGGGTCTTGCACATGTTTCATGATGTCCTGCACACTCCTACTAAGGTCCTGCACACATTCTACGACGTCCTGCACACCCCTACTGGGGTCCTGCACAGGTCCCATGATGTCCTGCACACTCCTACTGATGTTCTGCACACATTCTACGATGTCCTGCACATCCCTACTGGGGTCCTACACAGGTTCCATGATGTCCTGCACACTCCTACTGGGGTCCTGCACAGGTCCCATGATGTCCTGCACACTCCTACTAAGGTCCTGCACACTCCTACTGAGGTCCTGCACACATTCTACGACGTCCTGCACACCCTACTGGGGTCCTGCACACGTTCCATGATATCCTGCGCACTCCTACTGAGGTCCTGTACAGGTCCCATAATGTCATGCACACTCCTACTGAGGTCCTGCACACCCCTACTGGGGTCCTGCACAGGTCCCATGATGTCCTGCACACTTCTACTAAGGTCCTGCACACTCCCACTGAGGTCCTGCACACATTCTACGACGTCCTGCACACTCCTACTGAGGTCCTGCACAGGTCCCAAAATGTCCTGCACACTCCTACTGAGGTCCTGCGCACCCCTACTGGGGTCCTGCACACATTCTACGACGTCCTGCACACTCCTACTGAGGTCCTGCACACATTCTACGGCGTCCTGCACACCCCTACTGAGGGGTTGCTGTAGTTCCACGACGTCCTGCATACTCCTACTGCGGTCTCGCATAGTCAACCGACACTTCAGCACACCCTGCGACGACTTCTTATCTTTGGTGCGCATGGTACAAACACGCGCCACGCTCAAAAACAACCCTTCCGCATAGCGTCCTGTTCCAAGCCGGACGTTTAGAGTACACCACCCTAGAGAGCAAGGTATTTATATGGAGTCTCTAAGAAAACAATGACTGATAACGAAAAACCCGTCATTTTTATAAACTAATCTTGAGAGGCCGGTTTCCGAGTTTCAAACGCCCGTTAGGGGCCCAGAAGTCATTATGGTGAGTTCTGACAATTATTTTCGTCATTCCCGTGGTCTATTACATCTAGTCACAAATTTTCGAGCGATTTGGTCCACGCCTTCCAAAAAAATGGTTTTCGACGGACGGAGGTGGAGGCGGAGGCGGAGGCGGTGGCGGAGGCGGAGGCGGAGGCGGAGGCGGAGGCGGAGGCGGTGGTGGAGAACGTTTTTGCGTACTTTGAGAGGTCATAACTTCAGAAAGCGGGGACCAGTTGGGATGAAAAGTTGCACACATATGTAATTTCTTGCAGCGCGTCGAATAGTGTACAGCTCATACCTCTGTTGACGGTATGAATAGGTGATCTCATTGTAGGGCATCCGCGCGGGAAGAGATCAAAGCCAAATCCTGGTGAGCGCTTCGCGCTCACCACAATTTCACGATATTTAAGAGCAATGCCAAATCCTTGACCTTTTCTGCAGAGCCCAACTTTCAGAAATCGTATCACCAGGATTTGGCTTTGATCTCTTCCCGCGCGGATGCCCTACAACGAGATCACCTATTCGTACCGTCACCAGAGGTATGAGCAGTACACCATTCGATGCGCTGCGAGAAATTGCGGTGTGTGCAACTTTTCATCCTAATTGGTCCCCGCTTTCTGAAGTTATGACCTCTCAAACTACGCAAAAACGTTCTCCGCCACCGCCTCCGCCTCCACCTCCACCTCCGTCCGTCGAATTCCATTTTTTTGGAAGGCGTGGACCAAATCGCTCGAAAATTTGTGACTAGAGGTAATCAGCCACGGGAATGCCGAAAATAATTGCCAGAACTCACCATAATGACTTCTGGACCTTTAACGGGCGGTTCAAACTCGGAAACCGGCCTCTCAAGATTAGTTTTTGAAACTGATGGGTTTTTCGTTATCAGTCATTGTTTTCTTAGACTCCATATGAACACCTTGCTCTCTACTAGGGTGGTGTACCTCAAACGTTCGGCTCGGAAGAGGACGCTGTGCGGGATTGATGTTCTTGACCGTTCCAAGCGACGTATTCGTTCCAAGCGCACCATCGATAAGAAGGCGTCGCAGGCTGTGCTGAAGTGTTGGTTGACTAGGCGAGACCTCAGTAGGGGTGTGCAGGACGCCGTAGAATGTGTATAGAACCTCGTTAGGAGTGTGCAGGACATCATGGGACCTGTGCAGGATCCCAGTAGGGGTGTGGAGCACGTCGTAGAATGTGTTCAGGACCTCAGTAGGAGTGTGCAGAACATCATGGAACGTGTGCAGGACCTTACTAGGAGTGTGCAGGACATCATGGGAACTGTACAGGACCCCAGTAGGTGTGTACAGGACGTCGTAGAATGTGTGCAGGACCTCAGTAGGAGTGTGCAGAACATCATGGAACGTGTGCAGGACCTTAGTAGGAGTGTGCAGGACATCATGGGACCTGTACAGGATCCAAGTAGGAGTGTACAGGACGTCGTAGAATGTGTGCAGGACCTCAGTAGGAGTGTGCAGAACATCATGGAACGTGTGCAGGACCTTAGTAGGAGTGTGCAGGACATCATGGGACCTGTACAGGACCCCAGTAGGAGTGTACAGGTCGTCGTAGAATGTGTGCAGGACCTCAGTAGGAGTGTGCAGAACATCATGGAACGTGTGCAGGACTTTAGTAGTAGTGTACAGGACATCATGGGACCTTACAGGACCCCAGTAGGAGTGTACAGGACGTCGTAGAATGTGTGCAGGACCTCAGTAGGACTGTGCAGAACATCATGGAACGTGTGCAGGACCTTAATAGGAGTGTGCAGGACATCATGGGACCTGTACAGGATCCCAGTAGAGGTGTGCAGGACGTCGTAGAATGTGTTCAGGACCTCAGTAGGACTGTGCAGAACATCATGGAACGTGTGAAGGACCTTAGTAGGAGTGTGCAGGACATCATAGGACCTGTACAGGACCCCAGTAGGAGTGTACAGGACGTCGTAGAATGTGTACAGCACCCCAGTAGGAGTGTACAGGACGTCGTAGAATGCATGGGACCTGTACAGGACCCCAGCAGGAGTGTACAGGACGTCGTAGAATGTGTGCAGGACCTCAGTAGGAGTGTGCAAAACATCATGGAACGTGTGCAGGACCTTAGCAGGAGTGTGCAGAACATCATGCAACGTGTGCAGGACCTCAGTAGGAGTCTGCAGGACATCAAGGAACTTGTGCAGGACCTCAGTAGGGGTGTGCAGGACGTCGCAGAAAGTGTGCAAGACCTCAGTAGGAGTGTGCAGGACCCCAGTAGGGGTATGCAAGACGTCGTAGAATGCGTGGAGGACCTCAGTACGAGTGTCGAGTGTCGAACCTTCCTATCGGTGATGAGTATGGTACGAAAACGCGCCTCGCTCAGAAACATCCCTCTAGCACACCGTCCTCTTCCGATCCCGGCGTTTAGAGTACACCACCCTAGAGAGCAAGGCGTTTATATGGAGTCTCTAAGAAAACAAGTCTCTAAGATGACTGATAACGAAAAAACCCGTCATTTTTATGAACTAATATTGAGAGGCCGGTTGCTATGTTTCAACCGCCTGTAAGTGGTCCAGAAGTGAAAATGGTGAGTTCTGCTGGTTATTTTTGGCATACCCGCGCCCGACTGCCTCAGGTCACCAAGTTTCAAGCAATTTGGTCCACGCCGTCCAAAAAAATGAAATGTGACGGACGGAGGCGGAGGCGGAGGTGGAGGCGGAGGCGGAGGCGGAGGCGGAGGCGGAGGAGGAGGCGGAGGCGGAGGCGGAGGCGGAGGCGGAGGCGGAGGCGGAGGCCGTGGCGGAGGCGGAGACGGAGGCGGAGGCGGAGGCGGAGGCGGAGGCGGAGGCGGAGGCGGAGGCGGAGGCGGAGGCGGAGGCGGAGGCGGAGGCGGAGGCGGAGACGGAGGCGGAGGCGGAGGCGGAGGCGGAGGCGGAGGCGGAGGCGGAGGCGGAGGCGGAGGCGGAGGCGGAGGCGGAGGCGGAGGCGGAGGCGGAGGCGGAGGCGGAGGCGGAGGCGGAGGCGGAGGCGGAGGCGGAGGCGGAGGCGGAGGCGGAGGCGGAGAAAGTTTTTGCGTACTTTGAGAGGTCCGAAAGCCATAGAAAGTGTGCGGGGACCCATGCTAGAGTGCGCCGGACGCCATGGAAAGTGTGTGAGACCCATGTAAGAGTGCGCCGGACGCTGTAGAAAGTGTGCAGAACCCATATTAGAGTGCGCCGGACGCCATGAAAAATGTGTGAGACCCATGTTAGAGTGCGCCGCAAGCCATGGAAAGTGTGCAGGACCCATCTTAGAGTCCGCCGGACGCCATAAGAATTTGGGACCCATGTTAGAGTGGGGCGGACATCATAGAAAATGTGTGAGACCCATGTTAGAGTGGGCCGGACGTCATGGAAAGTGTACGGAACCCATTTAGGAGTGCGCCGAAAGCCACGGAAAATGTGCGGGACCCATGTAAGAGTGCGCCGAAAGCCATAGAAAGTGTGCGGGGACCCATGCTAGAGTGCGCCGGACGCCATGGAAAAAGTGTGAGACCAATGTTAGAGTGCGCCGGACGCCGCAGCAAGTGTGCAGAACTCATATTAGAGTGCGCCAAACGCCATGGAAAGAGTGCGGGACCCATGTAAGAGTGTGCCGGACGCCATAGAAAGTGTGCGGACCCATGTAAGAGTGCGCCGAAAGCCATAGAAAGTGTGCGGGGACCCATGCTAGAGTGCGCCGGACGCCGTGGAAAATGTGTGAGACCCATGTTAGAGTGCGCTGGACGCTGTAGAAAGTGTGCAGAACCCATATTAGAGTGCGCCGAAAGCCATGGAAAGTGTGCAGGACTCATCTGAGAGTGCGCCGGACGCCATGAGTATTCGGGACCCATGTAAGAGTGCGCCGAAAGCCATAGAAAGTGTGCGGGGACCCATGCTAGAGTGCGCCGGACGCCACGGAAAATGTGTGAGACCCATGTTAGAGTGGGCCGGACGTCATAGAAAGTGTACGGAACCCATTTAGGAGTGCGCCGAAAGCCACAGAAAGTGTGCGGGACCCATGTAAGAGTGCGCCGAAAGCCATAGAAAGTGTGCGGGGACCCATGCAAGAGCGCGCCGGACGCCATGGAAAAAGTGTGAGACCCATGTTAGAGTGCGCCGGACGCCGCAGAAAGTGCGCAGAACTCATATTAGAGTGCGCCGAACGCCATGGAAAGAGTGCGGGAACCATGTAAGAGTGTGCCGGACGCCATAGATAGTGTGCAGGACCCATGTAAGAGTGCGCCGAAAGCCATAGAAAGTGTGCGGGGACCCATGCAAGAGCGCGCCGGACGCCATGAAAAAAGTGTGAGACCCATGCTAGAGTGCGCCGGACGCCATGGAAAATGTGCGAGACCCATGCTAGAGTGCGCCGGACGCCATAGAAAATGTGCGGGACCCATGTTAGAGTGCGCCGAACGCCATGGAAAGTGTGAGGGACCCATGTTAGAGTGTGCCGGACGCCATAGAAAGTGTGCAGGACCCATGTAAGAGTGCGCCGTACGCCATAGAAAGTGTGCAGGACCCATGTTAATGTGTGCCGGACGCCACAAATGTTTGGGACCCATGTTAGAGTACGCCGGACGCCATAGAAAATGTGCAGAACCCGTGTTAGAGTGCGCCGCACGTCATAGAAAGTGTGCGGGACCCATGTTAGAGTGCACCGGACGCCATAGAAAGTGTGCAGGACCAATGTAAGATTGCGCCGTACGCCATAGAAAGTGTACGGAACCCATTTAGGAGTGCGCCGAACGGCATAGAAAGTGTACGGGACCCATGTTAGTGTGCGCCGGATGCCATAAAAGGTATGCGGGACCCATGTTAGCGTGCACTGGACACCATAGAAGGTATGCGGGACCCATGTAAGAGTGCGCCATACGCAATGGAAAGTGTACGGAAACCATTCCCATTTAGGAGTGCGCCGGACGCCGTAGAAAGTGTGCGCGACCTCGGGGGGAGTGCTCTGCACGCCGTAGAAAGTGTGCGGTACTACGTAGCAATGAGAGGGGACGCCCTAGAAAGAAGAATGTCTCTGAAACGAGCTCGAGAAGGCTACTCTACAGGATTTGCCGCGCTTCGGATTAATTTTGTTTGCGTGCACAACTGTAGTCGAGTTAATGCTTTTCTCGGTATAATTTTCCGCTGTCTGCCTTTCCATGTGTACACATGTTTGTAGGCAATCTTTATGTCTACAACAAAATATATTGGGGCAAAATAATTTTTGAGCCGATTCTATATATAGTCTGCAGCAATGGAAGTAGGACCTGGTGAGGTTGCGGACTCGTCCTAACATACGGTAGTTTGTTAGTGGTGTCACTAATTTTTCCCAAGCAGCTGTGATAGATCGGTGAGTCTGCCTTTCCACCGATACGACTGCATCTGTGGAAGCAATGAAAACAGGTGAAAATAAGAGAGTGGAAACAAAAAATCACCGACCAATCTCAGTTATTTTGAAAAAATGAATGATAACACAATCAGACTACAGTATGCAGGGAGAGTCCGCAACCTCACCAGGTCCTACTTCCATTGCTGTAGACTATATGCAAAGACAACTTGATGACTTCCGCCGGAGGCGGAAACTCGGGGGTCTGGAGCCCCCGTCATAGTCGCCCAATAAAACCGGCCGTCCTAGTCCCACCCGGTCGATATCTATGAGACACACGCAAAACGGGAAGAAATTAAGTGATGAAAATCATCCTCAACAGATAAAATTTCCACCTTCTCTATGTCGTCCTCTGTTGTATCAGGTAGATTTTCATCAATCCAGACGGTTTTTACCAGTTAGGGTCAAACATTATCATATTATAGGACGATTTTTATCATCCGAGGATCATTTTTATCACTTTATTTCTTCCCTTTCTGCGTGTGTCTCATAGATGTCGACCGGGTGGGACTAGGACCGCAGGTTTTCGGCCGACTATGACGGGGGCCTGGGGGCGAAGTCAGCCCAGCCAGCCGTCAAGCGGGTGGAGCCCGCAGGACGGCTGGTAAAAAAATAAAACTTGGAGTTTGAGAGAAACTAAATCAAAAATGCAGAGCTAGAGTAGACCCAGTTACACAATTCAGCAGCTCATATTGACCCACTTTTCAACCACTCGATTGATTGTGTCAACCCTATATGCCTTGTTCTAGAGTAAGCCATATATCATTTAAAGAAGAAAGAGAGATCGATGCTGATTCCAAAACTGTCTTCAAGTTTGGAAATCGTCCACGCTGAAGCGAGTTATGATCAAAAGACGAAAAGGGCGATTTTCCGCATTTTTTTTGCCTTTTTGCCAAAAGCTAGGGTGGGTATTGTATATACGTGACCTAGTGCAAGACTGTAAACTGTAGAAAGTAGTTAGGAGATGTGAGTTACCAGAGATGAGCTCATAAATTCGATATCGAGCCGAGTTATGGCCGGTAAAAGGTGCGGTGGTCCCACGGTGGTCCCCAAGCTTCACTGGACCACCGGGGTCAAAAACGGAGGGCAAAGATTTTTTGATTTCTGAAGTGCTTTTCAGCTTTCCATCTGGCTGAAATTTTTTGATATTGACAGCGCATGGAACGCTATTCATCCCCTTTAGAATAGTGAGGCCCCGAAAATTGAAAAAACCTCCAAAATGAAACGAGTCTGGAAATGGCCGAATGTCAGTTTCAAAAAAAAAAGAACCCGGACTGAGGGTACCAATCGACTAGAAATGTTGCAAAAATCGTCTCTAGATGGCTGAAAAAATAACTATTTTCAAGAACTGAATTTCATCTATCACCCCTCAGGACATTGAAAAAAATCGGCAAAAAAATCGAAAAAGGGTCGTTCGTATACATGATCAAGTGGGTGAGGGGAATCGGTAGCCAGATGTTAGGAGATGTCAAGTTCCGAGTAAGAGCTCATAAAATCTCGGCAGCGCATGGAACGCGATGCATCCCCTTTGGAATGGTGAGGCCACAAAAATTGAAAAAAAAACCTCCAAAATGAATCGAGTCAGTAACGTCTACCAAATTTTTCACCCTTCCTAGAGGGTCGTTTTTCAGCGGAAAAAAAGTTCCTCTCAGGGGGCGGGGTCGATGTTCAGGACGGCGCGGACTACCGCTGTGCCTGACCCTGCACTCAATACTGTGTCAACTTCATTTTTCCATGACCGATCACGTCGCTGAGGGCTCTCTGCCGCTGCGGCGCCGTCGCACCCGCGGACACCCTGTCGCGCTCACCGCGAAGTATGCACTAGGCCTAGGTGCACCACGCGCGGGACGAGCGGGACTCTATAGAATTCTCATCGCTCAGCACTCAATGGACGCGCGAGAAACAACTATTAAACCACCGGCGGCACCGCGAGGGCGGTGCGGGTTAAAGTTGGGTCTTGACTGTGACATGCCCAGAAATTCCTGGCTTGCACTTGCGTATACGTGTAGTCTACCGTAAGCTGTCAAAAATCGATAAGCGGACCTCATATTCGTGTTATGCACCCCCAAATAACCTCCAAAGAGACAAAATGGCCCACATCTCTCGTAGGATTACCGAAATTGTTAACAGTCGCGCATTCCCCTCGAAACATCTTCTCATGATTAGCTTTGAACGAATGAAGTCGAAAACTTCCTAAATTCACAAATAAACCGTGATCAGCACCCTGATGAACCCCCCCCCCCTCCGGAAATTTTTCAAGAGAGATCTTGGACATAATTCTCAAACGCTTTCAGAACCCCTAAATTTTATAAGTAAGCGCTCAACATACAAACGGTACAAGCTCAGACATTCGCCGGGTCCGACCCCAGCTCGAACGGGGTCCATCCCCAGATTTCTGTCGGGTCGGACCCTTTAGCATTGTTCCTCCACGTAGTCCCAAGTGAGACGACATGGGGGGAGAATAAAGTTTATTTCTCCCCCACGTCGTCTTAGTTGGAAGAAGTGAGGGGCGAAAACGGAAAGGGGTTCGACCCGACAGAAATCTGCGGTCGGACCCGTTGAGTTTCTGAGTGAGAAACGCCATTACTCTGATCAACGTTTCAAAATTTTGCATTCAACCAAACTTAGGCCGGGGAGCGCTGAACACGATTGTGAAGTTCGTTTCCAGATTTTCGAACGATTTCTGTGTGTGTTCGGAAGTTGAAATAGGTAGGCGTACCCATTAACTTATATTTAGAGCAAATAGTCTGAGTTCATTAATCATGCAAAACTGTTTTGTTCAAAATCGGTGAAAAAAGCGATTTGCAAAAAAGTCCCGAACAATCCCGGAGAAGAATAAGAAATGCTTCAAAGAAAGGAAATTTGAGATCGGCTGGCAAGAATGGAAAAAATTTTGGGCGATAATGAATGGGTTGTACGATATATTGATTAGCTAAAGGTATATGCTCTGTTTTGAAGTAAAATTCAATTTTGCCGACCGCGTGCGTGCGCACGCGTACGTTGCGTGTCCTTCTCTCCCCTCCCAACTATTTCGCTGTAACTCCCCTGGCTCCGCGCCGGCTCGCGAAAGAACAAGCTAAATCTGCCTCCGAAACAGAGGATACCCCCACCTACACTTTCTCCGCGTCACGAAACTCAAAAAATTGACACATTATCAGCCAAACGTTCATAGAAATCTTATGCGGGCGAATTTCTATGTCGAGAACGTTGTTTTTGCTATTTTTGAACTGAATTCAAGAATTCTCCTCCACTGTTGGGACTCGAAGTTGGCATGTCAACGTAACGCGTTCAAACATCGAACATGGTTGAGTGTGAAGGACACGTGGCGTATGTACGACGCAGCCAGAATGAGGAAGCTCATTTCATTGTCAGCTCTCCAGCCTGCGAGGACCTGCCGACGAAACGTCAATTACCGGTGGGTTCATCGTCAATTTGTTTTGAGGCGACGGGGTCAACTGCGGCGGGCGCGGCCGCAGCTGCAGCCTATATCATATCCCGTCCCTCAGGCACTCGAGGGGGGCAAGCCCCACTTCCACCAGCACGCCAGCCTTCCTTCCTTGTCAGGGCTGGCGTCCTGGGGTGCGTTCCAAGAACGTTCCCACGACGCCGTGGGAGGAAAAACAACCTCCCCATGGACAACTTTGCTTTCCATGGATGCGAATTATAACTGAAAATTGCTCACACGTGGCCGTGGCTTCGTTTCCATGGACGCGTTTTGCCATGGGAATGTTCTGGGAACGCACCCCTGGTGGAACAGGGCCGGCGCCCCTTTCCTCTCTTCGCTGCAGGACCATTACTGAGCGGGTCACCCCAAAGTTAACTTTTTTCGAGAATGGGGCTGGCGCCTCGCACTTTCTTTCGCTGCGGGACCAACCCTGAGCGGGCCACCCCGCCTCGGTCCGGACAACGGCGTAGCCTTTGCCAAGGTCTGCGGTGAGGAGCCACCCTCCCCGCGGATCACGGCGAAAGCCGCCCCCCCAGCCGTGGAGATACCCCTATCCCCTCGGCGATCAAAAATTTGCTGGCCTCCGGAGAGTGACTCAAAGTCACCTTCTAGGGCCGGCATTAGAATACCGAATGAAGACTTGAGTGAGATGAGGCGCCTTTTATACCGGCTGTGCACGTGATAACCACGTTACGACGTGATCAGTCGTGATCATTATCAATTGTCTTTCCAACCGGCGGAATTGAAGATGGCGTGGCGTGTTTTGTGGTTCGCGGGCGAGCCAATATCCGCGCTGCGTGTGCGTCGCATGCAGCATGGTTCGCCGCTGGCCGGCACCCTCGAAATATGGGGCGCCGGCCATCGTTTTCGGCATAGAGGTTCGCCTGCCGTCGCCCTGAGTACCTGAGATATGACATTAATGTTTGAAAACTTTGAATCCATAGCGCCATTGAGATTGTGCGCTCCACGGCGGAAAACTGCCCCAGTAGCAAAACACGCGACGCGGCGCTGAGGGCTGGCTCAACGGTGGTCGGAGCGCCGTCCCCCTCGAATCTCCGCCCACAATTACGGTTCAAGGCTGGCCCCCCTGAGCGAAAATGAACGACGCTCGCCCCCCTCGAGTGCCTGAGCCCTTGTGTCCGAACAAAAAAAATGAGAGAAAAAAGAAAAATGTGAGGCGTGCATTCTATTAAAAACGCCAATGCCGTGCTACCCGCCGAGTGTATGAGCTTCCCATTGTGAATAGATTGGCGAAACTTCAAAATCTCTCCAAATTGTCGATCGAGCAGTTCTTTCAGCTGACCTAATACGTCGTATATGACTACCAAGCGCCGTTCTGCCATGTTTGATCGTCGCCCGGTATGCTTACTAGAATACGCTTATGTAAGGGGATGCAGTAATAATGGGTGATCAAGAAACTCCATTTTACCCATAGCGTTCCGGAGTAGGGCACCGCTCAGCAGCACGAGGAAGTTCGCCATCGCATGATTCCCGCCTCTGTTGAGCTCGGAAGATCGTACCAAGGGGGAGGGGGCCAAAGTGGCTTCCCGATATGGACGCCCCAGGGTGGCTTCCTCCTATATCTCAAATAATCGGAGGAATTGGGAGCTCGCACATGGCAGGTGCTACTTACTGTGGGTCTACTTCTTATTTATGTATGTGGAAATCTCAGTTCTCGTCCCTGAGCTTGAACTGTGCCCTTAATCCTACGAAAGGTAGTCTGAAGCCATGTTTTGACTATACCAGTTCGCTGCGTCCATGCAAGGGGCAACTGTTTCTTTTTCATCGTAATGGAAAGGCGCTCCAATTGTGATCATTTCGTGGTAAACGTCCTACATCGCTGGGTCGCGGTGATGAAATCCTGTGTTTTACTGCTTCGCTGCTTGAAGAGCGATTCTCAATTTTCGCTGACCATCGCTCCATCGCGGCCAAAATGGCAGTGAAAGAGCGATTGCCAGCGAATGACACGTTTCGTCTAGTGAACATTGACCCCTTATCACGACTAGATCAGTGTTTACGAGTCAAAACGTGCTATTGATGACGACCAGCCATTAATTTCACTGATTTATTCCTAAAAGTTTAGCTCCCTGGCAAAAGTAATGAATTGGCATGGTTATATTTTTAAACAATTGATTAAATTTTTATATTCCTCCTGAAAGGAAAAATACTACGTTTACAGTAAGCTTTTTAAAAAAAGGAAAAGAGTGTTTTGAAATGTTCCAAGAAATGATTTGAAAAAAAAATGACTCTTTGTGAAGAAATATTCGGGAAATGTAGTGAAATAGCTGAAGATACGATTTGGCGGTCGAGCATAGACCAATTATTGATAAGTTTAGTGAGCAAAGAGGGTTCGCAGCCTACAAGCGTTTCCCTAGAAAATAACAAAGCAATACCATCCGCGATGTGAAAAGCAGCAAAAGTTCTTTTCGGGAGTCGTGACCAGGAGTGTGCGGTTTTTGAGGTTTGCGGTTGCCGTTTGCCGAAATCGTCGTCTAAAACGGCAAAATTTCGGCAAAGATTTGCTGAAACAACAGGATTCGCCCTCACCGCAGTTTCTGTGTTGGTCAGCGATTCGAAGCTGCTAGAAATAATTAATTTAAGTAGTTCCAGTTCATGTAATGCATAATTGTACCAATTCAATCGGTAACTGATGAAAGCATCTTCACTGGGTAATCAGAGGAGTTCCTTCGAGTTCCAGGTTGTTCGGGAGTCTACAAATGTCTTTTTTTTAATAATCAATTCCACAGGCTCTTTTTTGCAAGCATACCGATTACTGCAAGTTCTGAGCCAACAAAGCCAAGTGATATCAAAGTTGCAGCGTAAATGCAGCTTTTTTTAGGCATCTGAACCAGTTGAGAACCCATGTAAATCAGTCCTCTAATCCTGGAATGGTGGGCTGGTGGTATTAATTGGGACAGGATGTTGACCAAATCTGCAAATACTTTGTCTGGCTCTTCTAGAATTGAACAATATTTACAGCTTTACACAAGGTGTTGAGTTGATCGCGGAACGCTTGTCTCCGGGCGATATTAAACAAGCATATTCCCTTTCCGGGGGAGCGCCTCATCGCACTGCACCACCAAAGCCCCAGCACCGCTCTCACTCATCTGCTCGGTAAATCAAGAACGCTCCGACCCGTAATGCGGTCAGTAAAGGCAGTGTTCAACAATATTTTCGGTTTCGAGATCACTAGCTGAAATGAATGGTTTACTCTGTGACAGAGCAGAGTTTGTTAAAGGCAGCAGACACGCTCAAAAATGATATCAATTTTATGGATTAATCTGAAGGTCTGAAGCTGTTAGTATTCAGAAGTAACGAAAAAGACGAAAACAAATTGAAGGAAATTAAGATATAACGGTGCGTTCTATATTGGCCCAGAAAAGGACGAGTTTCGTGACTTACTATGGCTCAAATACGGTCATTTGAACTCGTTTTTAACGCTTGCAACTTTGTGAGGGCTCTTCTAGGGCCTGCACAACCCCACTAATGTAGTTATCTCAACAACTTTTTCGAGCGTGTCTGCTGCCTTTAAGAAATGGTATAAAGATGAAAAAATGAAAAATCTCTAAAGGCAACGATTAAAACCGCATTCAAATTTTCACCGGAAATCGAAGGGTTCGAGGCCCACTGCAACAACAGTGTCAAAAACCGGCTTGAAAGGAGCAAACCATAGCATTATACCGCCCCGGAACCTGAATGTGTTGTGCTCGCCCCACCCACTTCCAGGTCGCCACAGAGGAAGTGGGTGGGCGGGCACACCACATTCAAGTTCTGGAACTGAAAAACGATTTCCTGCTCGCTTTTAGCTGACATTGTTTTTGTAATGGGCCTCGTGCCGGCTGGTAGGCTGAATACACATAAAGGAACGCGCCCAAGAGCAGCCCGGCTGCCTAAAGCACTTCACGCGGCGCTTCAGCGACGAGGTGAGCGTAGCGGCCTACTGTCGCATTTACTAGTCGAACTGTCTTTAGGTGCTTCTCATTCTGTGAATTCGATCAGCATGCCCCTCGTAGCTCTTGATTTTCGGTGGAAATTCAAAGACGGTTTTTATCGTGAGCACTGAATTCAACTAGACTAGTTTTACTCCATCCCTGTAGCACCACAAAGAAAACCATTCAATCTTAGTTTGAAGTGAGCGAAATTGAGAGCCTTGAGCCTACTACTTGCTACTGACCATAGAGATTGTGAGTGACTCCTGTCATAACCTAAACCGCGCGCTAATGATCGCGGTGTGGATTGCCATTCGCCATCAAAGCACCAATCATCGCGTATTCTCACCTGAATGTCGTACCGGTATCGGCCACAGTCTTTGGGTCGGCGCACATTCCGCACCAAGCTTGCTTACGCTTTACCAATCGCCGCAAGCCTCTTTCAAAGAAACCCCTTTGCAGGTGCACACTCTGCACTGCTCAAAAAGACACCCATCTTTTGGATCTCTAGCATTGATTTGTACGGAAACTTCAATTAGTGGGGAGGAATTAACAGAATTAGCTCCGGCAATGGAAAAGCTTACAGCCTTGTTGATCTTGATGGTGACTCCTCATAACCTGAGGCTTTCAAGTAGCTTTTTATATATGAGATTTTTCTTCCTGTAAAGGCTATGGAGACGACAGGCACATAGCAACTGGCAGATATAGCATGGAATACGACATAACTAAGCAAATGTTGGTGTATTTGAGCACGAAACAGATTTTGCCGTTTGCCGTTTTGCTGTTTTGCCGTTTTGCCGTTTTGCCGTTTGCTGTTGCCGTTGCCGTTTGCCGAAACTTTATATTACTTTCCCGTACACCCTTGGTCGTGATACGACAGTCAGAAAATGTCAGGTTAGGTAAACGCAACTCGTTAGTCTATAATGCGGATGATTTTGCTATGTTGAGTTCTACGGAAACGCTTGTAAGCTGCGAACCCTCTTTGCTCACTAAACTTTTCAATAATTGGTGTATGCTCGACCGCCAAATCGTTTATTCAGCTATTTCACTACACTTCCCGAATATTTCTTCACATAGAGTCATTTAACGCCAAATCATTTCTTGGAATATTTCGAAACATTTTTTTTTTACTTTTTGAAAATCTTACTGAAAACGTAGTGTTTTTCCTTTAAGCAGGAACATAAAAATTTATTCAATTTTTAAAAATGTGTCCATGCAAAATCATTCCTTTTCACAGGGAGCTAAACTATTAGGGATTTCGTTTATTTTTCCTAAAAGTTCCCTTTCCAAAAAAAAGTTGTGACTAGTGTTTTTTTTTTCGAAGTGAAACCACTAACAGGCTTTCTTACTGTGAGCTACTCTAGCAACAAGAACAAGGGATTGGTTTCCTAAGAGCCAAGCGCATTCTCTGATGATTCCCGCACTTTCTCCCCGGCGCTCTGTGCACCCCCAGTTGGATCCCGCAAACTTTCCTCTGTACCCCCGGCGCTCGGCGCACTCCCAGTTGGATCCCGCAAACTTCCCTCTGCATTCTGCGCATTACCGTTTGGGTCCACGACACTTGCCCCGGCGCTCTGCGCATTCTCTCCCCGACACTTTTACCGGCGCTTTGCGCTTTCTCAGATGGGTACCGCAAACTTACCCCGGCGCTCTGCGCAATCCCGGTTGGGTCCCTGACACTTTTCCCGGCGCTCTGCGCACTCCGAGATGGGTCCCGCGCACTTTCCGTAGCGTTCTGTGCGCTCCTAGTTGGGTCGTGGAAACTTTTCCCGGCGCTCTGCGCATTCCCGTTTGGGTCCACGACGCTTGCCCTGGCGCTCTGCGCACTCTCAGATTGGTCCAGCACACTCTCCCCGGCGCTCTGTGCGCTCCCAGTTTGGTCCCGGAAACTTTCCCCGGCGCTCTGTGCGCTCCCAGTTGGGTCCCGGAAACTTTCCCGGCGCTCTGCGCATTCTCTCCCCGACATTTTTCCCGGCGCTCTATGCGCTCCCAGTTGAGTCCCGCAAACTTTCCCCGGCGCTTCGTGCGCTCCTAGTGTGGTTCCGAAAACTTTCCCCGGCGTTCTGCGCACTCCCGTTTGTGTCCGCGACACTTCTCCCGGCACTCTGCACACTCCCAAATGGATCTTGCACACTCTCCACGGCGCTCTCTGCGCTCCCAGTTGAGTCCCGCAAACTTTCCCCGGCGCTTCGTGCGCTCCTAGTGTGGTTCCGAAAACTTTCCCCGGCGTTCTGCGCACTCCCGTTTGTGTCCGCGACACTTTTCCCTTCACTCTGCGCACTCCCAGATGGTTCCCGCACACTCTCCGCGGCGCTCTGTGCGCTCTCTGTTGGGTATCGAAAACTTTCCCCGGCGCTTTGCGCATTTCCGGTTGGGTCCCGCAAACCTTTCCCGGCTCTCTGCGCATTCTCTCCCCGTCATTTTTTCCCGGCACTCTGCGCACTCCCAGATGGGTCTTGCACACTCTCCGCGGCGCTCTGTGCGCTCCCAGTTGGGTCCCGCAAACTTTCTCCAGCGCTCCGTGCGCTCCCTGTTAGGTATCGCAAACTTTCTCCGGCGCTCTGCGCATTTCCGCTTGGGTCCGCGACACTATTCCCTGCTTTCTGCACACTCACAGATGGGTCTCAAACACTCTCCGCGCGCTCTGTGGGCTCCCTGTTGGTTATCGCAAACTTTCCCCGCCGCTCTCCGCATTCCCGTTTGGGTCCGCGAAACTTTTCCCGGTGCTTTGCGCACTCCCAGATGGGTCCTGCACACTCTCCGCGGCGCTATGTGCGCTCCCAGTTGGGTCCCAAAAACTTCCCCGGCGCTCTGCGCAATCCCGGACGGGTCCCCGACACTTTTTCCGGCGCTCTGCGCACTCCGAGATGGGTCCCGCACACTTTCCGTAGCACTCTGTGCGCTCCCAGTTGGATCCCGGAAACTTTCCCCGGCTCTCTGCGCATTCCCGGTTGGGTCCCGGAAACTTTCCTTGGCGATCTGCGCATTCCCGTTTGGGTCCGCGACACTTTTCCCGATGCTCTGCGCACTTCCAGATATGTCCCAGTCACTTTCCACTGCGCTATGAGCACTCGCATTAGTGTCCCTTAACTTTCTTCGGCGTCCTGCGCACGGCTGAAACCCTAGTCACATCGAGCGGCGTTCTGAACAGTATTTTCAAGGTCCGTCGTATTGATTGTAGCGTAGGCCCGTCTCAGAAAGCCTATCAGTAACGGTGTTTCTTTTCATCAGTTCATTTTTACGAGTGCTCAGATACTCGCGGCTTAGTAAGGCAGCACGAGGGGATTTCTAACGCATTTACTCGTCGAGGTGTAAGCCCCTTTCGTTCCCCCAACTGCTGCCCAGGGCAGCACGTTGTGTCCTCTTGCTCCGCTCACTGCCCCAACTGCTGCTCGTACAGTTGCCCCACCTGCTGCTACAGTCGCCCCAACTGCTGCTCTTCATTGTGGCCCCAACTGCTGCTCCTCATTGTGGCCCCAACTGCTGCTCTTCTCCCCAACTGCTGCTCTTTATTCTCGCCCCAACTGCTGCTCCTCATTTTTGATCTTTTCTTTTTCTTATAAACTTTCTCTCGGGAGGGATGTGTCGAGTGCAGCAGCAGCGCTGCAGTGACTAATCAAAAATAAAGACCCCGGTGAAGCTCATTGATATCCTTAACGGGTCTTCCATCCTTGCTTCTATCCATTGATCCTCGCCACCGATCGAGGAAATGATGCTCGCATTGCCGACTGTCTCATGCCCACCAAAGACTGCCTCGTATCTGGCACGAGTTTGCGAGGGCCGTTCAACACAGGCCTCGGTCTGTAGTGAATGTGAGTGTCCCAAAAACACTCCTCAACAGAGAATTTCTCTATTCCCTAAACAAGAATCTATTTTCACTCGGTTTTGTGACTGTAGAGATAAGAATTGAGCGCGATAATCTATTTTTCTCGATTTTAAAGACGAAATATGGCTTTATCTGGTAAAAATTATATCTACATATTCCAAGGATGAAGATTCCCTGAAATTGTTCTTCAATCGCCGAAATTCGCACTGTTTAGATGAATGTCCAGGGTTAAACGGAAGTGAAATATCAGAGTTTTCATCATTTATTGATCTCCCTGCAAATGGTGATTTCTTTTCTTCCAAAAAAAGACAATTTTCGAATTTCTTGAATATTTTTTCTTATTTCTAAATTATTGTCGTGAACATTTTTTGGAAGGGTTCAAATTATTCGTTTCATTGGAAAGTTGTTTTTAAGAACTGTCGGCTTTGAATTCTGTGAGCATTGTGCTTTTCGTGAGAAAATGTATTCTCCATTTTGCTCAATTTTGGCAATCCATCGCCGCTCAGCACTTAAAAAATACAATTCTTCAAACCAAAACAATTGGTTTTTCTGTGGAAAATGCGAGTAAAGTTTGAGTTCAAGGAAACGCATTTTAGAGTGAGGTGATTTTTTTAAATTTCTGACTTACACCTTCCTGACTAAAAAAGGCAAATTGTTGCAAATATGGAAAAACACGCTAAATAAATTATTTTAGAAGAGCCGACCGCCTCTTGAATTCTCGGTCGGTTTCACACATTCACCATCCGAAGAGAATGACGAATTATTCCTTTTTCCAGAACAATTCATTAGTTTTTTAGCCGAGCTGAACCGTTCAATTTGCTCTCAACTAACTACATACTTTTCTCGAGGCTGTCATTTTTACATGACATTTTCTTCAGAGTAAAACGACGTTTGATTTGATAATCAATAAAATAGCAAAAGTTTTTTTTTGAAGACTCCGTGCAACGAAAATGCGAATTCTGCAGAAAAGTACCACGTTTGAGAGGTGAGCTCTCCGCGCGATTCATTGGCCGCCACCGCGCGTTTAACCTGAGATTGAGTCATAGAAAGGCGACCAGTTGGAGATGAAATGGAAGTGTTGAAAAATGGCTTCGAGCAGTTGGCAGTTAGTAGCGTCAGGTCGCGGTGATTTGGCTATGGGATGGCAGCGTGTCTTGGTCGACGGCGAGCGGGCGGCGCCTGGTCTTTGACTCGAAGACAAACAGAAGACCAACTGGCATCAAATTGATAAACTTTTGCTTCAGAATCATGAGTAGGGATCGTCTGACTTCAACTCCCTCTATTGTTTTTTGCAAGTAATAGATATTAGTACAGTCCACATGATGACAGGACTGTCGAAAAAGCGTACGCCCGGGAAGGTGTGCAAAAATCATTCAGATGCACACACTGAACCAGAAATTCGAAAACATCAGCAATGTCGGAGAAAATGGCTACGAACGAGCACAAAAAGACCTGTGCGGCACTAAACCTTAGTGTTCCGCTCACGCCCATTCCTTTCAACCGGTACCGATCCGTAAACTACTGAAAACCCGGCCTTAGGGGTAACAACATACCCCCAAGAGGTGCAATCCACTCCGCTCAACAAAACTTACCCCATCTGATAATCGGTTGCCTTCTTATAGCCGAATTTTCAGTCGGACACTTTTATCGGTAGCCGTTGAGGAAGTGGGCGTGGCGTGAGCGGGCATTCAAGTTTAGGGTCGTATAGGGCTATTTAGTGATAGTTTTTAGCCGTTTTTCAGCATTATTGATGCAGTGAGCCCTGGTTCTTCCGGTTTTCGCTAGAAATCCGAACTGTTTTGATCGTGGGCACTGCCTTCAAGGTATTCCGTGTGATATTTCTGGAGATCGATTGGTTGTGTTAACTCTATACAACTTCCCAGGGAGTGGGCATGTTCATTTTCTTTCAAAGGAAAGAACTCTCTAAGTTGATTATGAGTAAGGTCGTAATTACTTAAGGGACCACTTTGAGCAGTGTTACCACACTGTGCTGGCCACAACACAGAGCAGTAGCTGAGGCGACGAATGGAGAACGAGGGCAGCACGTGCTCCTCGAGCAGCAGCTCGTCCCCTTGTGCTGCTCTCGCTAATCTAGTAAACATGAGAGCTAGTTGTGCTCCTTGACAGCTTACGATCGTCTGAGATGATAATCAATCGATTGCTTCAATTCCATACACCTTGTTTGGGGGAGAAAAGAGAAATGGTGAATTGACATATAACTAATCAGATGTCTATATGTGCATGCTCAAAACAAAAAAGCTCCCCATGCTGACTGTAAATATGCTCGTAGCTGTCCAAATGGACCACTTTGAGCAATGTTACCACACTACGATTGCCACAAAAAAGAGCAGCAGCTGAGGCGACAAATGCAGGACGAGGGCAGCACGTGCTGCTAAGAGCGGCACAAAGGCAGCACGTGCTGCTCGAGCAGCAGCTCTTCCCCTCGTACTGCTCTCGCTATCCTCGTCGAGGTGAAAGCCTATTGTGCTCCATTACGACCCCGCGATCCCCTGAGTGAGTAAACGTCGGGTGGCTTATAATAGCACCAGCCGTCCTGCGGGCTCCGCCCGCCTGACGGTTGGCTGAGAGCTTCGCACCCGGACCCCCGAATTTCCGCCTCCGGCGGAAATTATCAAATTTTCTTTGCATATATAGAATCAGCTAAGAAATTATCTTGCTCCAATATATTTTGTTGTAGGCCTAAAGATGGCCTACCGCACATTTGGACACATGGGAAGGCAGAAAACGGAAAATTGTTCCGAAAAAAAAATAAATCTGCTTCAGTTGTGCACGCACGGAAAATCAATCCGAAGTGCGGCTAATCCTGTAGAATAGCGTTCTCGAGTCCATTTCAAAGACATTCTTATTTCTGCTGCGTCCTGTGCTTTGTTACGTAGTACCGTACACTTTCTACAGCGTCCGGAGCACTCCCCCGGAGGTCCCGTACACTTTCTACGGTGTTAGGCGCAATCTTAAATGGGTCCCGTACACTTTCTCCGGCGTCCGGCGCATTCTTACATGGGTCCCGCACACTTTATATGGCGTCCGGCGCACTCCTACATGGGTCCCGAAGACTTTCAATGGCGTCCAGATCACTCCTACATGGGTCCCGAACACTTTCAATGGCGTCCGGATCACTCCTACATGGGTCCCGTACACTTTCTACGGCGTCTCGGCACTCTTGAAGGGATCTCGTCAACTTTCTTATACGTCCGGCGCACTGTTAAATGGGTCCCCATCGTCAGGCGCACTGCCTCTGGGGTCCCACACATTTTTTTTGACGTGCGGCGATCTTACATGGGTCCCGCACATTTTCTTCGGCGGCCGGCGCACTCCCGCTGGGGTCCCGCTGATTTTCTACGACGTCCCGTTCGGTTGTTTCGGGATTAACCCTTCTAAAACAGAAAAGTCTGCAATTACAGAATGCACACCGTAGACTGACTGACGGACGGACGGACGTACACCACTCTCCTTTATTACTATGGAATGATGGAATGATGTTTACGTGTTTTTGTCTATCCTGGCCCTCAATTTTTAAGTTCCGCAATAAATCGAGCTATCAACTTCAAAATTTGGCAGGGGCTAGATGCAATCATTACCAGCTCCCTGGCCAAAAATTAGCTTTCTAGCTCGACGACAAGCGTTCCAACAAGATCGTGTATGTCGACTGAAAAAAAAAACAAGATTAACTCTTTTTCAACCAAAATCACGTGATGTTGACAACTTTTCTCGAACACCAGGTATCCGTTCCAAACCATTTTTGAACATGTATTTAGCTTTCTGAGCTCTAATAAGTGCAAAAAGAACGGCCTCTTACCATTCACTCTGGACCTTGATACTGAGATTACGGGGTTTCGCGATGGCGAGTCAAAGCCAAGTTTGGTGAGCGCTTCGCTTTCACAACAATTGAATTTTTTCGATCATCTGTGAGGCTACGCACTATGTGTGTACAAAATCCCTACCGCCGCCAAATCGCTGCAGCAGCGGGTGCAAAAATCGCTGCGATGAAAAACAGCAGCGACGCAGACCTTCGTTCACTCTGAAGTTCAAAGGCAGTGTTCACAATGAGAATCGTTTTTCTCTTTTGCTTTGCCTATCTGGAAAACGGCCCCATGCTGATTCCAATTATGGCTCTGGAATCGCACAAGACCTTCTGGGAACGGAGTTATGGTCCCTCAAAAATTGTGCTAGGGCAGCATGGTGGACGAGTTGTCCGAGGCTTGTAACTTCCGTCTTTTGCAGCTGATCTATGCGAGCTGACCTGAGTAAAGAGCTATTGAGTGTCTCATCTCAAGATCTCGAGCATTCAATTGTTCACGTCGGTGGGCGTGTTTTGCGCTTTTGGGATTTGCCTTGCGCTCGAAGTGGCAACTTCGGGCTCTTTTGGAGCGTGTCCTGGCTCGTTTTCATGCGTTCTTCCGATATCAACGTTACAGTGTGCCCCTCCACTAGTGGAAACTGAAACACATTTTTTATCGTGAACACTGCCTTTAACCATATCCGTACCGACCAGTGACAGCTTAATAAAGGATATAAAAGTTTTGTCTCCTGTGGGAATGAGTGATCACAATAGCTTTTTGTTTTGAATTCTTAGTTGGGAAACCCCAGCCACACCAGTTTATCGTAGGATTTACTCCATATGTAATTTTGATGTGATTCGAGCAAGTTTGGCGGGAATTCGATGGGTTGATTTGTTCGAAACAAAAAATAATGTGAATGAAAAAATATGAACTTTTCTTATCGGTTACGCATGAAGCCATAGAGCTTTATGTTCCATTGGAAAAATGCACGTCATTAAAGTCTGTAAAGCTGCCGCAGTCTTCAGAATATGCTCGAGCATCGGAATTGTCTCTTTCATGAAGCCAGACGGACCAATGACTGGTCTAAATTTAGAGACTTCTCTTTGAAGTTTGAAAGTCGCCGCAAGAAGTATAACAGCTCCTTAGAAAAAAATGAGTGAATCTAGAAACAGGCAGCGTTTTTTTTTCTGAATGGGCAAATCAGGGAGAAAAGACTACTAGATTGCCTGAGTCATAATGGAACGATAGTAACTACGGCATATGGAAAGGCCAATTTACTAGCGGATCGATTTGTCAATTCTTTCCAAGAAGACGATGGATCCTGCCCATCCTTCACGGGATCTAACGTAGAGAGAATAGGGGATTGCTCATGGTTTGAAGCCACGAAGCTTTATGAGCTTATCATGAAATGGCCCCAATCGTAATCTGTAACACCTAACTTTTTACCACTTTTCCTCATTCAAAAGTTAGGTTATCTATTATGTGGTCCTCTTGCATACCTTTTCAATCAATCATTTATGCATGGCGAGGTCCCTCTACGATGGAAACATTCTTTTGTCACGCCCATTTTGAAAAAGAAGCCGTTGTGTTATCCCGATAACTATCGTCCTGTGAGTATAGCTTTCCTCTTAAGCAGACTTTTTGAGAAAGTTTTGAAACATCGTATAATGGAATATCTATTAGATCGGAAAACTATAACAGGGCATCAGCATGGGTTCATTAGTGGCAGATCAGTAGAAACGAACCTGCTCGAGTGTTTGGACAATTGGACGGCTGCACTAGACAACAAACGTGGCTGTGATGTAGTTTTCTTCAATTTCGCAAAAGCTTTTGATCGTGTTTCACACAAAAAGTTGTTATTCAAGTTAGAAAAGCTGCAGTTCCACCCCGTTGTCATCAAATGGATAGCTGAGTATCTCAGCGACAGAACTTTTCGAGTAAAACTAGGAGAGTTCTATTCTGATACCAAAGTCATCGTAAGTGGGGTACCTCAATGGGTGTCTTTTCACCAATTCTTCTCATATTTTTTTCACAGCTGACTTATCCGAAACCGTTCAAGGTCAAGGGGTCAAAGTGAAATGTATGCAGATGATGTCAAAATGTATAACGTCATCTCTGGTCCAGAGGATTCCGACAAACTTCAGAACTCCACAGATTCGTTAGCGAGTTGGACTAAAAAATGGCAGTTGCCTTTGTCCCCGCAGAAAACTACTTTTATGCGGCTGAAATCTCACCCACGCTCAGCTGTTAGTTCGTACTCGGTGGATGGCGTAACCATTTCTGCTGTGAATTCCGTGAAAGACCTTGGTTTTTATCATAATGACAAACTTGACCTCGCTGAGCATATCAAAATTCGGTGTAAGCAAGCTAAACTGAGAACTTTTCACATTTTCAGAGGTCTTTGGAGCAGGAATAAGTCCGTTCTCCTTCGGGCGTACAAAACGTATGTTCGGCCGCTTCTAGAAACCAGTGTTACTGTATTCAATCCTTCTTTGAAAAGAGACATTCATGCTATTGAAAAAGTACAAAACAATTTTACACGTAAGCTTCTTGCACGATTAGGGGGATTTTGTACGAAAGAATACCAAGAACCTCCATAAGAAACAGATACTTGAATCTGCCTTCGCTTAGGTCCCGACGTTGAGTATTTGACGTATGCAAGGTTCATAACTGGATTTACAACCATAAAATGCTGAACATGAAACGTCTGTTCATTTTAAAGTACCCTCGCACGCGAGGAAACTCGTTCAAATTTGATTCACCCGGGCCAAGTACCAGTTTGTACGCCAACTCTTTCAAATACAGAGCTGGAAGATCATACTCCAACATCACGAAAGATACATATGCTTCCACGGCCGACATTGAGTCAATTCAAAGCAGATGCTAAAAAGATTCTGTTAGATTTCGAATCCTAGTTTTTAAGATGTACCGATGCTTCTGCCTCCACGGTTATGGATATATGTTGGAGCATCTATTTTCCCAGTTGATTCTCGTTATAATGTTTTTTTCTCACATTTGCCTTTCGCGAATGTAATAAACTTATTATTAATTATTATTATATCCCCGAAAAAAAAGACGTTTGGATCCAGCAGATGGGTACTGTGCCATAAACAGCTTCATTGCATGCATGGGCAAGGCCACTATAACTATTGTAGGATGCCTTCAATTGCATCTATGAGGTATCTGCAATCGATCTCTACGACAACATTTGAAAAATCTGTCTCTGAATGGTTAGATATACTGGCAACATCCGGTTCCAGAGCATATTTAGTCCCCGCGAGAAAAACCTTTGGCTCGTGTCATTTCGATCGTTTTTTTTTCGGACACCCATGAGACGAGCGATGCCAATAGATGTTTCATTTATGACGGCTTTGTACAAGCTGTAGATGTTTTCCAAGAAGCATCTGTTATTATTTCTTCACGGCTCTTCCGCTTACCATGAGGGGCGGGGGCGAAAACCGAGCGCTGACAATGCGCCACTAGCCCCGGACTTTCGCTGAATACCATGTTTTTAGAATACGTGGAATAGAAAAATAATTCGGATAACCTTTTTTTGCAAAAAAACTCGGGTTAATGAAATTTTTGAATAAAGCCCTTTTACTAGAAAATCACCGGAATGTATCTGAATGAGACATTTTCAAAATTTCCGAATGAATGAATTTAGACGAATACCGCATTTTTTAAAATGTTGTCTAAATTAGTAAAATTGAATGAGGACTCTCAAATTTTCAATGATCCTACTTTGGTTCGAAAACGCGGCTTTCGCGTCTTTTTTTTTTGAACATGTCTTACTATGGTGGGCACCAGACCTTCCGTAAACCCTGGAGATCTCAAAAGTGAAATTTATCGTGAACACTGCCTTTAATTTTAGGAGGAGAATTCTCAAGTTTTAGAGTAGCTCTGTCTGTCAACTGTTCCTTGTTGAGAGCTGATATATTACTTTCTTTTACGATACACTGAACATGAATCAAGCCGCGGTGAAATTAAATGTAGCTCTGAGGCCTCTCTCAGAGTTCGATCGCTGTGCGACGCGATGGCATGATTTGATTGCACATCGACGTGCGACGCGATCAGGGGTGTGCGGAAATTTCTGTTTTCTGTTTTCTTTCTCTGGCCGTTTTGGCCTCTCTGTTTTCTGATTTCTGTTTTCTGAAAAACTTGCAAAAATCAGAAAAAAATCAGCAAAAATCAACAAGAAGCAGATCTGTTGGACAGTTCAGGAACAAAATATTGCTGGTGGTCACCTTGCCCACAATTAACTAAATTTCTATGTATGTTTGTTTTGCCTTCTTTCCCCTTGCTGTTACACCATATTCATACTTTTGCAAAGCAGCAAATGCTGCGGATTATCAGTAGAAAAATGGGGAATCAGATGCTCGGTAGCGGTATCGAACATCTCATTTCTCATTTTTCCACTGATATCGCGCGGCAGTTGCCGCTTCCACAAAAGCACGAGTAGGTTGCTAAACGAAAAAACCAGCACTTATATGAATCGTGTTAGTCGGGGCGTGCGCACACCCAGCTGTTCTAAGCTGTTTTGGTGCGTCTCTCTCGCAACTTTTCACTTTTCTCACTTTTGTGATCTTAAAACTTGCATTCTCTTGATGAGAACTGAGCAACTGATTTTATCGCAAACCCAGCTCACCTACTCAGTACTTCGGCACAATAGGGGTTGCATCCCAGGGCTAAGGTCGAGTGCAGACCTTCGCTGTCAGCAGCAGCTGCTGCTGACAGCGGTATATGATTCCTATACTTGCTGGGGTTGAACCACTCGATATTAATAGCAACTGCTGCTGTTAGCTGTCAGCAGCAACTGCTGACAACGAGGGATTCAACCCTACTACGCTGACGTACTGGCGCTCTCTGATAAATTCACCGGATCCATAGTCAATAAATAGCCAAGAAATGCCTGCTTTCTGCGTGATGGCCGGAAAGCGGTCGGGAAGTAGCTTGTTGCCGCGGACTAGCCTAGAAATAACCGCCAAAAATTGTTCGCTTCGCCGCGTAATGGACGCCAAATAGTGCTTACCAAGGAATGTACAGTTCAACTCCGCATTGCCGTTTAGTCCGAAAAATGCAC
Source organism: Aplectana chamaeleonis (assembly GCA_029168955.1). Taxonomy (NCBI): domain Eukaryota; kingdom Metazoa; phylum Nematoda; class Chromadorea; order Rhabditida; family Cosmocercidae; genus Aplectana; species Aplectana chamaeleonis. The sequence goes on along the minus strand of JAPDOI010000067.1, from coordinate 1,221,299 downwards.
GCTGAATGCGAAAGCGTGCTGCGGCGCGGTTGCGAGTATCCTCAGACAGAGATTTGGGATCTTTTGGGCACCAGAGGCAAAAACCGCGCGGATGACCCGACATCCGTGTCTGAGGATGCTCGCAACTCCGCCGCAGCACCCTTCCGCAATCGGGGTGCACTTTGCGAACTGAACGGCAATGCGGAGTTGAACTGTACACGAGGCATTCTTGAAGCATAATTTGGATGTCAACACCGCGGTCGGTTCAACTACATAAGTTTACGGTACTTGGACCCCGCCTACCACCAGGAAGCCCCGCCGAGCTGCTGGAGGCCAAAGCGGCTGCTCAGCGAGCCGGGAAACGCCGCGACGCGTGTTGGTGGGCCTGTCACGTGTTGAGTATTTCTCGGTTATTGCTCGGCTACTTCTAGGCTATTTCGTGAACAACATGGTGTTAGCCGCTTAATAATCGAGAAACAATCAAGAAATATTCAAAAAATACATTATGAACCGCTGTGGGGCCTGGCGGGCTATTTCTCGGCTAAAACTTTCACAGTGAGTGCCTTCAATGATGATCTACCTGTCATTCACGAGCCATCGCTACTACCAATGTCTTATTAGTTATTTGTCCAGTCTCGTAGATATTGTATTACAAGTATAGCAAAGATAATCAGTATTACACTCTCTTTTCTCTTGAAAAAAAGTTAAAACGCAATGAGTATTTTTTTCTGCAAAATTTTATGTTTTCTGTTTTCTGAAATTTTTTAAAAAATTTCCGCACACCCCTGGACGCGATCTCGATCGATGCTCATGGTTATCAATCCATCGCGTAGCACAGCGATTGAACACTGAAAGAGGCCTTGCTGGGCTTATTTGATTTTAACAATCAATTAATTCGATGTTTAGATGTCAGTTGCTTAGCCCTGAACGAAGAACGCAGAAGCGCGTCCCCACTCCAGTTTGTCGCGGCCCGTTCATAGCATTTGGAGATAAGCGCCGGAGAGAAATCTTGAGCGGCGCGGCACGCCGCGCGGCTCCTTTCAACGGCAGGATTCTAATCAATCTCCTATCGGTCTTTCGCTGTCGCTGGCTTCCACGGCATGTATGCCAATCAGGGCTGTGCGTAACTGAATTTTGTAATTTCGTAAATCGTAATTTTTGAAATTCCACGAAATACGTAATTCGTAAATCGTAACCGATAATGAGTAATAAGCCCACACATAACCCAAACCTCATTCGATGTGGAAACACCGTAGCATTTCAGTGATGAGGTGTTTCCATATCGAGGGAGGTTGGAGGTTGGGTTTCAAAGTGACATTTTTAGAGCAGCACTTGAATAAGTATTCAGTACACATACGCGGGGTAGGAACGACTTTAATAGACAAAATGGAAACTTTAAGTTTAATTAAAGGCAGTGTCCACGATAAAAACCATGTCTGATTTTTCGGTGGAGATCGGCAGCTACGGGGCCTAGCTCAACCCTAACGTTGAAAAAACTAAGAAAAATGCGCTCGGAACGGTCCCCTATGGGCCCAAAGTTGGACACTCGGCAGCTCGTCACCCCCAGATGCACTTTCCACGCCCACTGACGTGAATAAATGAATGCTCGAGAATGTGAGATGAGCGATAGTTTCCGAACAATAGCCCCGTTCTTCCCTTTATTCCCAACTTCTCTCTTTACTCAGGTCATCTGGCATACATCGGCTGCAAGAGACGGAAGTTACAAGCCTCGGACAACTCGTCCACCATGCTTCCTTAGCTCATCTTTTGAGGGACCATAACTCCGTTCCCAGAAGGTCTTGTACGATTTAAAAAACACCATTGGAATCAGCATTGGAGCGTCTTCAAGATAGGCGGAAAAGCAGAAAAACGATTCTTATCGTGAACACTGCCTTTAAGTACCACACCTGTGATAGGTTTCGTACAACTTTTGAATAAGAAAGCATAGGGAATTATCGCTCTACCAAACACAAATCAGTTGAAGCCAAGGAGGGCAACACTGTGATGAAAAAAAATTTACGGTTGGATAGTTTTAGCCTTATTCTTTTAAGGAAGGATGCTTGGATAAGGTGGCCATTTGAAAGGGGATATACATTTACAAAACCACTTCTTGACGCAGAAAACGAGTCTGCTCTCGATATTTGTAAAGCGTTGCTCTGAACGGAGTTATAAGCGTTCCTCCCCATAAGCGTAAGTTTGTTGAGATGGAGACGGCGGTCTGAGTGGTGAAGGTTGTTTAGGATTCTGAAATGGAAAAGGGTGAGGGCTCCCTCTAAATCTGCGCTTTCAAAAATTAGGTTCTTCATCTTGTTTTCTTTTGCTTTCAGAATTTGCTCCTCATTATTAAAACAAAACTTCTTTGAAAACTTCTTTGAAAAAGTAGGAGACTCTGCAGCCATAATTTCTTAGAAAATTTTCAAACCAAATTTTGAAATTACCACCTCTCCTCTCGTAGCTTCTGGAGATAGACATAAAAGGTTATTTTGGGAGTCCCCGTAAAAATCTTTTGACGAATAATGTTTTCAGGTTAGAAAAATAATTTCTCGATTCTCCGGCAGATTTGAATTCACGGAGTTCCACTTTTTTGTTTGTATCTTTTTAACCGCTAACGATGAATGCGTGGGGAAGGTTGTTTTGGAAATCTCCGCAAAATTCTGCAACGAAGTGTATATTGGGCTCCAACCTTTACTCGCTCCATGAGCCAGCCAGGCCTTTAGTGCCGAGCCTCACATTTACTGTCTATTTATGTGGGAATGGAATTGCTGTCCGCAGCTGCAGGCGACCGCTTTAGAAGTTTACAGAGAGCTAGAAGATAGTGGTGCTGGGACGAATATCAATCATGTCAGGACCTCGCGGTCACAGCATGATTCTATTCGCATGAAGTGTTGCAACAGCGGTTGTCTACAACTGCGGACCGAAATTTTTTTTCGATATAGACTGCAGCTCCACCAAAGGTTTGCGTCCCTGGTGTTGATCATGTGACAAGAGCATTCCATGGAAGTAAATAGCTGTGAAGCTACCGACCTGGCTCGGCTTGGGGCAAGAAAAAGTTTGGGTCCGTCAGAGTGAGAAGGGGAGCGATTGGTCATGACTAAAGCTCGTTATCAACAATTATAGTTCTCTATGACTGACCTACTGCTGACTTCGACCGGTCGGGCATGCAAGGGTACGGGCTCACCGAAAATTGAAAATTTGAAGGGTAATCAAATATTAGGGGCGTGTTAAATTTGAAAATGTTCAAGTTGTGTCGTATTGAAAGTGTTAAATTTATATTTGTACTAGACCGCAGATAGGAATTGCTCATTTAACCGCGTTTTCACGCTTTATTACGATATGTTACGATTCGTTACGATTTTGGTCCCAAATTTCGTAAATCGTAAATCGTAAAAATTTGCCAATAACGCCCGTAATTCGTAAATCGTAAACCGTAATTCGTAATTACGCACAGCCCTGATGCCAATCAGGGATGTGCGGAAAATTTTTTTCGTAGAAACAGAAAACAGAAAATCCATTGTGACAGAAAACAGAAAACAGAGAAAAATCTTCAAAAATGGGCAGAAAACCGGAAACAGAAAACAAAAAATTTTCAAAAATCAATAAAAAGTGTTGAGCGTGCACTATATAAGTTTTTCCACAGCATTAATATTTTATACATTTTTAGGTTATAAATGTTTTAGCACAATTTTGAAAACCCAACAATTAGCCATAGTGATACGCACAGACGCCCAAAAAACCGCAGATTATCAGCGCGGAGACGACAACTTTTTCTCTATTCTCCCTTTCCCCAGAAAATAGCAGCTAAATTACTCAATCAGAAGCTCCATATGTATAGTTAGGTCCGTGGCTTGTTTCCTTGAGAAAAGAAAACATTTAAAGGCACAGTCCAAGCTCAGGGACGAAACCTCAGATCCCACATAAATGTGAAGTAGACCCACTCTATATAGCACCTCCCAAGTGCCAGCTTTTAATTCCTCCAAATAAGCGAGATATAGGAGGATGCCACCCTGGGGCGCCCACACCGGGAAGCCACTTTGGCACGCCCTTTTTTCGATCTTTTGAGCTCAATTCTGGCGAGATGAGCAATGATTTCCGGTGAATAACCCCGTTTTTCCCTTCGTTCTCGGGTTCTTTCTCTATTCAGGTAGGTTCGCATAAATCGGTTGCAAATGACGGAAGTTACAAGCCTCGGACAACTCGTCCACAATGCTTCAGCAGCTCAATTTTTGAGGGGCCGTAACTCCGTTCCAATGGGGTCTTGTACGATTCCAGAGACATCATTGGAATCAGAATGAGGCCGTTCTCAAGGTAGATGGGAAAACATGAAATCGATTCTGAGGTTGGACTGTGCCTTTAAGCTCAAACCGCTGCTGACGCGGGGGTTTAAATTTTACCAGCGGCTGGCTGGTAATTACATTGCCCCCCCCCCCCCTTATCGGGAGGGGGGGTCTACCGCCGAAGTGACAATTCGGCTAATTGGAGCCCTGTCGTCACTGCCTTGAAGCCCTGCATTCACTGCCTTGAAGCCCTTCCGTCACTGCCCTGAAGCCCTCCCCCCGTCACTGCCCCGGAGCAGTGTCGTCACGGCCTCGGAGCACTGACGTCACGGCCCCGGAGCAGTGACGTCACCCTCCACCCTGGAAAGCGTCGCCGCTCTCCTCCAAAAATATCCCTTTTTGACAGGAACCCAAAGTCCGTCCCCGTGCAGGGCCGGCCCTGTTCCGCCGAATCTCAATGAGGCGAGCCACCTTTTATACCGGTTGAGCACGTGATAGATCACAGCAGAAATCACGTCAAATCGGGACAAAACTTGACGTAAATGACGGTGCGTGCGTTTGGCCAACTATGCCTTCTCTGGCCTCTAGTGCCCTAAACTACATTCCCCGACTTCTCCCCATCTTTTCCGTCTCTTCCTCTCGGAGGGGCAAACGCCGGAGGAGAGTAGGGGCCTCCCCTGAAACCTCCCTCGGGGGAGGCCTCTGCTGTCGCTCCCCCAAGTCGAAAACAGGCTTTATCGTTCGGCGCTTGCCCCCCTCCCCGCAGAGTCTGAGATTCGTGTGAGAATTACGTAGATACACTGACAGCGAGTTTACCCTTCCCTAATTACATCTTTTTACACTGATTTTGAGATAACTGCTGATTTGGACAGTGTACTACTCCTCAGTGTGCGGAAGTCACCCGCGTAACGCGCAGCTGTGCCGCTCAAGTATAAATGACCTGACGCGCCGCTCGCTCCACCATGGTGGGGTCGGTCATACCTCTGTGGGAGTTTCATCAACTGCTTCAGAGCCCCGCCATCAATTTTATCGCGCTTCAACTTTTCATGGTTCTGAATCGTCCTGCGTTGCAATGAGTTGAAACACGCGTTCAGAAACTGCGTGTATGGTACAGTTGGGGCACAACTTTTTGCCGCTCCATTAGGGCGGTGGCGATGGGATAATCTTAGTCTGTGCCCACGTGTAGAAGTAGTTATACTCGGACGCCGGGCCAGTGCGCTATGAATAGCGGGCGTTAAGTAGGATTAATTGCTCATTAGTGTTAGTATACAATAACATTAGAGTTTTCGCGTCATTTGACTGCATCGCATACCTTCCGAGGATTTCATCAACGGCAGACCTCCTGGTAATGGTAACCACTATAAGATAATGATAAGAGCTCGGTTTCTTCAATCTCTATTGGGTCGCGCGGCGCATTCATCGTCGTATTCGTAATAGTTTGAATTCTTTTGGGGTTATTTAGGGACTTGCTGGCGAGCTGACTCCCCAGTAAGTCGGTTCGTCTCCCCCACAGGGATCTGGTACCAACTCAAGGACCTCTGAGGGATAGTAGGTTCGGCTGTCCTTAGGAAAGGATCGAATCCGACCGAGTATCGGGAGCAGCTGCGCTTCCTTCCCCCACTTGACATGCGCTAGGATAGATAACAGTATAGCGAGTAAAAGTATTTGGTGTCAGGGGAACTGTAGAACACCCAGGTTACATTAACCTTCAATCTATTGGCGTACCTTTGATGATTCCGGCCTTTCGCCTCAAGGGCAATCCTGCTACAAATCAGGGTTCACGGTTTTTTTCTGTTTTCTGCCAAATTTTGCCTATTTACAGAAAACAGAAAAAAATGGTCAAAAATGGGCAGAAAACAGAAAGCAGAAAACATAGAATTCCGCACATTCCTGATGCTAATGGTCAATTATGAAATCTCACCAGATGCAGACGTCCCGAGAATACCTGCAACAGCGAAATGCCGATGTATAACTAGGGCCCTAGATCTTGTGGTGCAGCGAAAGTTGCAAATGTCTAAACACCAAAGAGAATGTCGTTTAGGCTTCCTTTGTCACTGCACTCTTGTGAATTCAGTCGTGTAGAAGGAATGTCTCAACAACGTCAGAAAGTCAGGGTGAGTTTATTTCTCCGAAAAAACTCAGTCTGAAAAAAATCTTCTATTTTGTTGATGGACCAAGAGTTCCTGCGGATGCAATTAAAAGTATGATTCAATCGTGGAGCAAATTAAAATTAAAATTTTTTATTGTACTGATGACAAACTAGCTACAATTCATTGAGATTCAACGTGGGAGGGAAACGCTCACCCTTTTCAAAGTGTGCTGGGAAAAAACTCGAAAACGTGGTTGAGATTGCAATGTAAAAGTAATAGTGTAACAAGAGAGTCCTTACATCGTTTGAAGCTTCAAAAACCACCCACGATGCAGCTACATATGTACATGAATAAGAAGTTATACTCGCTCTGTATCCGCCCGTCCCAAATATTTGCAGTCCTCCGAAACTGGGGTGTTCGCCAATATCGACGTTCGCCTGTAGCACAAAATGAGTGGTGATTTTGATGGTTGTGGGTCACAAGTGTAAAGAAAATTACTCCTCCCACAAAATCTACCAGTACCGATTCAACAACGAAAACAAAAAGAGTAAAAATGTCTCGAAATATTTCGGACAATGATTTGGCGCAAAATGATGGAAGAGTAATTAAAAACACGAGACTTTAATCAAATGACAAAAATGCGAGTTGGTGGTCAAGCATAAACCAACTATAGACTAGTAGGGACAGACGAGGGATCGGATTTACCGTCGGCACGGATTGCACTGATACATTGCGTTCCTTATTGAAGGTTGATGCAAACTCGGTGCACGTATGCATGTTGTAGCATATAACACCGAGTTCAACAAGGATGCTGTTTTCGAAAGAAAACTATATCTGTGGACGGAAGACTCCTCAGAATTACATTCGGATGAGTTAAGGGGCTAGACATCTCTGACCTAGAAGCCGGGAATGCTTGGACTAATACATCTGAAAAGAAGCGTAGAAAAGACAGAGGAAAATATATTGAACTTGACACTGACTACACGCTATAAAGCGGCGAAATTCACATGGTTCCTACGCGTGCTGGTGCGGAGCGGTGGTTAGAGACAGTGAGAGAGCAGAGGGCAGACGGAGGCTAAGGCGTCGCGCACGCCTCGAATGATGTGAATTACGACATTTATAGAGGGTACCTGCTCTCCACAGCGCCCTCAAGCGAGATGCGAATCCAAGTCTATATCAACGGTCAAGAAGAAAGCATTCCTTGAAAATGGTTTTGGGAAAACAACTATAAGGGTAAATTAGTTTTTCCAGACCTATGCGTTAGTAAACATTTATCGGCCTCTCAAAGAGCGGAGCATAGTTTATAGCCGCCCTGTATTTGTTTACATGTTCGAAAAAGTACACCAAAAGAAGAAAAATTCTGCGTCAACACACACAGGCCTGTCCATGCGTGCCAGCCTCTTCCAGAACTGCCCATAGCCAGTGCTACCGGTTGAGGAGGCAACGTCATCATTTGCTCGATAAAATCTGCCGCTGACTCGACGCAAAACTCTCGTCAGCTGCGAATCTACCGAGAACGTGCCGCGAAATTCGAACCTACCGCGAACATCTCGGAACCGAGATCTTCAGTTTTGAGGTTGCCTAGATCCTGTCACAATTCTGCTGTACGTGATGAACACCTCAAACCGTCCGCGCTGTGTACAATGCACGCATTTGGCACTAGTGGTTCTCCTGCCGCTCCCTCATTAACTCGTGATGACGCGATTCAAGGAGCCTGGAGAGTTGTCCCAGCGACAAATAGTGCTGGGTGATGCAACATTGATTACATTCGATGACCAGGGCTACCAACGCACCCTTAAAGACGACCAGCAGGCACCTCTTATCGTTCTTGAGGGGCCTGCAGAGCTGGAGTCTCGGCGTTGCTTGCAGCGGCGAGCAGAGCTGGGTGATGTAACATCGCTTACATTCGACGACGAGGGCGACCGACGCGGCGTGAAGAACGACGAGAGGACACCGCAGAGTGTTTTGACGCCGCGATGGCCCTACATCACGGCCAGCGACCGACGCCGCGACGATAATGTTTCGAAACATTTTTGTCGCCGTCTCAAGGCTGACGCTCGGCGACCAGTCGCTGGTTGATGCAACTCTGCAGACCCCACTTGTTTGGAAACATTTTTGTCGCCGCCTCAAGGGTTTGGCGACAAGTCGCCGGTAGTTGCAACTCTGCAGACCCCTTTACTCGTCGACGGCCTGCGTCACTGCCAGCGAGCGGCAACCTGCGCTACGGCGATAATGTTCGGAAACATTTTTGTCGCCGCCTCAAGGGTTTGGCAACCAGTCGCCGGTAGGTGCAACTCCCACTATGCCCAAATTTTCCCTGAATTTAAAAATTCTCACAATTGAAATGAATTTTGCGAAAACTCGTCCCACCAAAATGTTAGTTTGAGTGTAAAGACATGGCTAAACCAACATAAAACTTTTTGTTTATTTACACATGCTTTCGACAATATCATTTTTATATGAAAACAATCTAAATTTAGTAGCCGGCCGAGTTTCGGCCAAGTTCCCTAAGGTGTTACTATTTCGGTCTGTATATGCTCGTATTTTTCTCATGTGTTTCAATATTTGACCGCGAGTTTTTATTTGTAAAAAATTCTAGGTTTTTTTCCGTAAACAGTGGACAATATTCAATTCTCGAAAGAGAAACATGGAACACGAGGCTCATTATGGATGTTTTATGAGTGATGGGAATTTCAACAATAAACAATCAGACTCAGAAAGAGTTTGTAACTGTTTACCTCAAAAGGGACCGTAAAAATTATTAGAGCTAGAGAACGCCTAAATTGAAAATTAAATTATGAAAAAAAAAGGGAGAAAAAAAATAAAAGCCACAGTCGTTCAATTAAAAAAGTGAGAAAAAGTTCTATTGTCGGTGTTTGACGTAAAACAAATTTTTTGAACTTATTTTTACTTCCTTATTTTCACTTTCATTTTTCTGTGATTTTTTTTACTTTAGCCGAGGATTCGAGACTCCTCCCTTTACCCTTCGATTTTTAAATTCATTTCAACGATGTTTTATTCGAGTTTTATTTGATTATGGAACATCTCCTCCATCAATTCGAACGATGGCTCTTGAAATTTCCGAATAAAGTGATATTTTTTGAACTCATAGGTGCAAAATTTTCCTCTGTATGAATGCAATTAAGAGACTGATCCATATCCGACTCGAATGGACGCTCGGGTAATTGTTTGATTTCATTATCTGATTTGAAAAAGTACTGTTCCAAATAATGCCGAAAATGCCCGAAAACGATTGAGCAATGTATTTCTTTTGCGATCGAATACTTGGATCACCTGAATTTAACAGTATATTTTAGTTTTTTTTTCACATTAATGAACTAGCTGTGAAGATCAAACTTCACGGAATCAGACGCGTCATTTCTCTGCTGTTGTTGTCGTAGTGCACTAGCGTGGATTAACGTGCTCCAGTCGATACGCCAGGGGTACTGTAGATTTCGCATCGCTGCGCCCTTTCACCGCGCGCGACGCCCCCTTCACCGCGGGCGACGCCCAGCAGCGTTGCGGCGATACAACCGGACCACACCCATAAACCATCCAGTGGTAGATTAACGGCCGCCCAAAATGAGCAACGGTTTGCAGGGCCGTAAATCTGCCTTGACGCTTCCAAGGCGATGCCTCGGGTGCCCACCATGTGCAGATGAGCAAGGACCCTTTTTGCAGATTCTGACAGCATACGGAAAAGTTTGTTACAGAAAATAGCAAAGATTTTGATGCTTTAAACGTTCTTTTTCCCACTTTTTTCAATAGTAAACTTTTTTTTTGTAGGTGTTAGCAGTGCATGTGCCGAAAGTTTGTTGCACAAAAAAGAGCTTTTTTGATTTATTGGTAAGACTATTCTTGATAAAGGAGAGCGCGCAGAGTTGATAACTCGGCATGTATTTTAGGAGAAGCTCCACCTGAGCTACACGTCATGCGTTCCTCGGTCTTCAACCATTGTGAAAGAAGAGCTGGTGTATCGTTAGTTCTGAAATGTTTATCTGACGGAAATTCAATACGCTTTTGTTCTGTTTTAGTTGATGGCACGGAACAGCTCGAACAAGTTAATTACGAACAGGTGCGGCGGTTTGAGCCTCTACAGGTGATCTACTGAATCTATGCAGCTCTTTCTCTGTTGCACTTGACCACTTTCAGATCTCGACAAAATTTCACTCGCTTTCAATTTTATTCAAAAGCCATGTATCGGCGAAGCTTTGTCCTGTGAGGAAGTGGTTGAGCCAAAATAGAAGGAAAAGAAGAAATTGAAAAGAACCTGAAAAAAATTCTCCATTTATTTTAACTTCAGAGATCTGAGCCTGGCCTGCTCGCATGGTTCGAGGAAGTCGAGCGCCGTGTGAGTGTCTTCAGCAAACTCACAAGTAGGGAATGAACATGTGCAGTCTAATTAATTGCATTACTTATAGAGGTGCATGCATGAAAGTCTGCGAGAGCCTGCCACTGGACTAGAAAAGGTAATGACGATTGTTCTGTTTTTTTTCCCTGAAGCCTATGAAAGTTCAATCTCTTTGTTCATTGTTTTTGCCGCTGCAGGGCACGCATCTTCACCAATCAAGCGAAGAGGACGGTCTCACCGTCAGGGCTGCCCTGCAGATTAATCTGGCAACGGACTATACATTGGATCCTAATCAAAAACATTCGGAAACTCGGATTTCAGATAACTCAAAAATCAAAGGTCTTGGATATCCGACTCAAATGGATAGAGTCAAAATAACAACATTGGATAATCCGAGTCATTCGGATAGAGAGGCTAAACGGATAGTCGGATTTCGGATCAATCCGAAAATTACGTTTTTTCGGTGATTCGGAATTTGGATCATTCGGATTTTGACCTTTTTTCGGTGAGTCGGAATCCGAAAATCCGAGTCGGATATCCGGTCGGATACAAGTGGGTATAATGCACTCTGGCGGAGATTTTCAAGAAAAAAAGGTCTTCTACCGTACCATCATAGAACAATTTATTGATAATCATATTTATATCGAAACATTTGCAAACCAATTCTATTTTTGAAAATGTGCTCATTAATTTTGTAAACACCCGTGAATTCCTGTCTGAACCTCTTCGAATAGGGTTGCCCGTTCGATCAACACACATGGTTTTTTTTTGGATACAATCGTACCCTCGTTGCGCCATACTCGCAAGAACAAATCAAACGAAGAGGATCAATGCTCTATATGAGCAAAATCTACGCTGACGATGCGTAGAAATGCGCCTGAAATTCCACACTGTGCGCCAATTGTATGTCTGTAGTGTCTCATGCAAACTGGGGCGTCGGCAACAGGTTGATCCGCCCACCATGAGCCACCGCTGGTCAACGCGCCGATATTTGGCAGGGACGTGGCCGCTAGTTATGGTCTGGTCGAGCTATTGTACAGCTAGCGTTTTTGCACTCTAGATAAAAGGGAAGTATACGACGCATTTTCAGGCATGCTTCAAATGATAAGATGCAGGGCAGCCGGTTCAATTACTCAGACTTGGGGTATAGGCCCTGCCGTGCATCTGGAGACCCTGCCCATCCGATGGCGGCCACAGTGGAGGCTGGGCGACCCAGCCGCGACTCGTGTCAGTGTGCTGACCGTGACGCGTGCCGGTGTGCTTTTGAAAGCAAAACGCAACTTATGTTGATTCCTGGAATGCTAAGCTAGATTCGGTTCAAAGTGTTTTCTGGAGGTGATTTGCAGTGCTTAAAGGCAGTGATCACGTTAAAGATGCTTTATTATAGTTTTCAATTTTTTGGGTAGGTACTGTGTGCCCGAATCAGAACGGCGACCCACGCGGCATGCGTGCTTGGCAGCCCCACGTCTGTAGAGTTGATTGATCGGCGCAGCGCTTGCTGCGCGCCGGTGCCGGCCCCGTTCGTAGTCGATGACGGTGGGGACGTGCTCGTTCAAGAGCGGCGAACGCGACGGCAGCCTGCCAAGCACGCCGGCCGCATGTGCCGCCTTTCTCATTCGGACACAACTGAGGTCGGGGAAATGGTTTCGCGCTTTAAAATTCTTAGGTAAGTGGCTTTGCTTTCTGTTTCCTGTACCGAAAATTGTTTGAAAATTAGAAGGGTCAATGTACATGCTGGGTTGTTAGAGCCTTTCGCGAAGAAAAATTTTCGAAAACTCGGTGTCTGTTCCTACGGTAACACTAAATCAGTGCAACTGTTATACACTGCGCGGCAAAACTATAAGACATACCACGATTTTCGCGGTTCTGGATTTCACGTGGACTAAGCAGAAAAACTGCGTATGCCAATCGACGCAGCACCTTCTAAAACCCCTGGGTACACATTTTCATAAGAATACGTCGAATTTCGGAAAACTGGCACCGGGAAAAGTCGAAATTCACCGATGCAAAACTTATAGACATAGCAGAGGATACAGCCAGAACTTCTATTTTACAAGCTCTGTACTAAACCGTTTATTATAACAACAAACAATAACATGAATCATTAGCCAATGGAGTTATCCTGACGCAGGGTAACGTCGAATAATCTGTTTGGCATACTGTGCACTAGGTTCTTCAGGATTCCACCTTCTGTTGTAACCCTTTCGGCGATGACGGCTTCCTTCAATTGAGCTGCGGACTCGTACTGCTTGCAATGAGCGCATACCCGTGTGCAAGTACACCACACAAGTTTTCCATCAGGTTAAAGGCAGTGTCCACGATAAAAACCATGTGTGATTTATTGGTGGAGATCGGCAGCTGCGGGCCCTAGCGCAACCCTAACGTTGTAAAAACTAAGAAAAATGAGCTCGGAACGGTCCCCTACGGGCCAAAAGTTGGGCACCCGTCAGCTGGTCACACCCCAGATGCACTTTCCACGCCCACCGACGTGAACAAATGAATGCTCGAGATTGTGAGCGATGGTTTTCGATCAATAGCCTCGTTCTTCCCTTCATTCTCAACTTCTCTCTTTACTCAGGTCAGCTCGCATACATTGTCTGCAAAAGACATAAGTTACAAGCCTCGGACAACTCGTCCACCATGCTTCCCTAGCTCAATTTTTGAGGGACCATAACTCCGTTCCTAGAAGGTTTTCTACGATTCCAAAAACACCTTTGGATTCAGCATGGGACCAAAAACATCTTTGGATTCAGCATGGGACCGTCTTCACGATAGAAGGAAAAGCAGAAAAACGATTTTTATCGTGAACACTGCCTTTAAAGTCCGGCTAGCAGGCGAGCCATTCAAGTGAGTCGAAATGATTGGCCCGAAATCAATCCAGCGTGGACCTGCTCACATGAATGGACGCTTTGTCCAGCTGGAATGCAAGGCGGTGGCGTCTCAAAAAGGGCAAGAGGTGATCTTTTAGCACACTCTGGTAATCTGCAGAGTTCATTTAGCAAGGTATGAAGGCAATGTCTAGCTTGCCGTACCAGCTCAATGCTGCCCAACACATCAAACTTCCTCCTCCAAAGTTCCTCTTCGAGAACGTGAGGGGATCCTTGCGCAGATCTCTCCAGTACGATTTGAATCCACCAGGTCCGTCTGAGCTGAACTTTTTCTTCGTCTGAGAAAACAATCTATAAAGTTGTCCTCTCACGAGGGCGTTCAACATGAAGATTGACGAGAGGACCCACCTTCTTCGAATTGGTTTGCATGTTCACTCGGACGAATTTATGCCGCGACTTTTTGTGGTTGTCCGTAAGACGTGTAGCATTTCTTGTTCGTTCTCGAAAGACGTTCCGAGACCAATGAATTGTAGATATGTCGACGCGCAAACCCAAGACTCCCTTGTTCTCGCTGGAACACATCATGGGATTCGATGCCAGCCTCACGCCTGCCCGTTCCTCTCTGTCTTTCAGCTTCCTTGGTCTTCCAGGTCGTGCTTCATGCGGGTAGTCAGCCTCGCGAAATCTAACGTATTGTTGTGAAAATTTGCACTCGTGGGTTTTCGAAGGTGAAGCGTCGATTGGCATTTGCAATCTTTCTCCTCGGCCCACGTCGAACTCAGAATCGCGAAAACCGGGGTATGTCATATAGTTTTGCCGCACAATGTAGGACGTGGGGGGGTGGCCCACTGGGTCGGCTGGCCCACGAGATTTTCACCCATTTCCCTACCGTTTTTCGTCGCTTTTCCGTTCTTATTCTTCTTAGATTGACCTGAAGCTTATGTTTTAACCGAAAAACGGGCAACATCTTTATCGTAAACACTGCCTTTAACGCGAATCTGAGATTCGCTCATCGATTTCTGATAGGTTACGCGAATTCGCCGTATTCACTTCTACATACAAGTATTGAGCGGAATCCGGATTTTTTTTTGTAACACTCCAAAATTTTCTCAGTAGAAAAAGGCCTATAGCTTCTTTCAGAGTGATTTTAGGAAGCTGAGAAGGACTTATCCGCATTCTCCGTTCTAAAGTAGTTCTTGAAAAAAGTTTTTCTTCATGAATGACCACTCTGACCAAACAGAGTTCTCTTGCAAGTCCCGAAATCGACTCAAACAGTCGGCATCGAGTCAATTGAATATTCGATTATACTATGTAACAGAATTTTTGTTCCTGGCTTTTGAGTGTTGAATTTCAATTGCGCATGTCTAAAGTATGTTACAAAATGACTTCTCCTGTCACAAAATGTGCTTATTCGACAACAGCACGAAGAAAACTCGTTTTTTTTTTGTGAAAATATAAAGTTTTTATTCATTCTCGGCATAATTATCAGGTAAAAAAATGCACAACGAGTGGACAAACACATTCGGAAACCGCTCAACAAGGTTCAGGAATGTGTTGATTTCCTAGATTTGCGATTGTACTCTGAATCACTTTCTCGAAATTGCACCCAAATGTAGTCCCCCCATCATGATTCCGTTATACTGTCCTTGGTAGCGACGTTCAAGCGCCCGCCTTGCTTCTGGGAATAAGCGTCCATCTTAGCCTTGAATTTGTCGTGATGCAAATCAAGGACATGGAATTTCAGAGACATTCTGCATCCCATTTTGGCAAAATTCTTTATGGGAATCCGCACCAACTCCACATAGTTTTCAGCTTTGTGATTGCTTAGAAAGCCCTGAGCAACTGCAACGAAAATGCTTCAAGTCGCTCTCTCCGCCCTGTTCAACAGCTTTGCAAAATCCTCACATTTTATGATACTCTTGATCTGTGGTCCGACGAATATATCAGCCCTGACTTTAGCCTCGGATATTTTTGAAAGAAGATCTTGGAGGTATTAAAATGCTGCAGACAACTTGTCAAGAGCAGTGACAAATTGTTTAATGAGGCCTAACTCGGAAAAATGAAGACAAATTAGTTGTAACATAAAACGTCGAAAACAAGTCACTTGTAACATATCTAAGCCAATGTAAGTTACTTGCGACTTATTTCAAGTCATTTAAGTCACATGTGACATTTCGGCCGGATGCTGCGTGCGGTGCGCCTCCGATATGTTAGATGTATATTAAATGACCTGAGATAAGTCGCAAGTAACTTACATCGGCTCAGATATGTTACAATAAACTGGTTTTTGATTTCTGAGAGGACACAGTGTGGAGTGCTTCTCCGATATGTTACACGTAACTTAAATGGCACAATATAAGTCGCAAGTAACTTAAATCGATCGAGAAGATATTTCCAAGGGGGATGTACGACGCACTCACGGGGTCAGGCTTACGACTGGCGTTATTGTTGGTTAAATTACCCAAGTTTGATGTACTTGACCCCACACTAGCAGGGAAGGCCCCGCACAACGTTTTTTTGCGTAGTGGGTGGTCTGGGACACTTCCTCTGCGTCGCGTGTCGTCTGCGTCACTTCATGGTCACCCATAGTGAAAATATAAATGTAAGTTACATGTAATATAAGTGTAACTTACATGCAATATAAATTTAAGTAACATGTAATATAAATGTATGTTACATGTAATATAAATGTAAGTTACTTGAGACATTCAAGTATGTTACATTTATATTACAAGTAACTTGTTTTGATTTTTCTGAGAAGTTGATGTGCAGCGGTGACAGTAATACAAATTGGAATCCTGGTTCAAGATACCTGTGCTTTTATGCTTGTACAGCTTCAAGAACGTTCTAAGACGTTCTGAGAGTTTCAGGAAAGCTCTGTAAGCCTCTGGAACGTTTGAGAGTGTCCAGAAGAATCGTAGAAACATATGGACAACTCTAGCAGTTCAGAGAACAAGCTCGGCATTGAAAGCAAATCGGGAATTTTCTCGAAAACACGCGATTTTCCAAATTCCATTGTCCCGATCACAGAGGCAAGGTTTTTCTGAGAAAACAGCGACTTCCTTTCTGTTCTATACTTGAAGGCAAGATTCTCTATAAAATAGGTTGTTGTGCGCACCCCATGGAAAGGTAGATCTGGCCATCATTAAAGTGAAAGCAAGTGAAAAGTTCGAGAAAAAACGCTCAGGAACAAGTTATTGCTTGGTGTCCTTCCACCCCCCACTTCCGAGATTTTTATAAATGCCCGTTTTGTCAACTTTTAATTTGCTTCTCAAGCAATTTCTGAGCACTTCTGGTGACTGACTAGTGACTACTTCAAGAGCAGAATAAAAGGCGGATAAACAAACATAAATGAAAATCGTGTGAATTTAGGGGCTAGCCGACACCTATAATTAGCCCTTATACCTTGTTTTTATGCGTTGTTCCCACCAATTTTCGGGCTTTTTCTTTTAGTTTTACTTTTGTGACGACGGAATCTACATTCTTATGAAGAGAAATCATAAATCCTCCTTATCGTGAACCCTTCCTTTAACGTGTTAGGAAAACATAATTTCAACCCAGTCCGTCGAAAACTCGATTAATCAAGAGTTTCGAAATATTCTAAAGCTCTACTAACTGGAAATAATAATTGTAAATAGGAACTTCAGAGCTATTCGAAAACTATTTATTGAGCTAACAAATTATACAACGTACTCGTAACCGTGGGATTAGCTCGAAAACATCAAGAGCATTTGAGGGCAAATAGACCCACAGAACAATTCCAGCTCTGCTCAGGAGTGGTGTGCACTATACATTGGATCCGAGGCAAAACTTTTCGGATAATCGGATTCCGGGCTGATCCGGAATACGCTATTTTTTCGGTGAATCGGATTTAGGTTCGATTCGGATTTGGCCTTTTTTCGGTGATTCGGATTTCGGTTCGGTTCGGATTTGGCGATTTTTCTGTGACTATCCGGATACTCGATCCGGATAACATGCCGGATACAACGGAAAAAAACTATTGAAGGCGGATCACCCACACTTATGTAATATACGGTCAAAATTGATGACTTTTTCCTTTGCACCCTGCACAAAAGATGGCGCTCATCACCGTGAGTAAGCGATACGTCGCAGTGTACACGAATATCGCACTGAATGCAGACTAAAAGGCTTTTTTTTAGAGCACAAGGCGCTATAACCAGGGATGAGCGGAACTCTTCTGTTTCAGTGTTTTCGGCGTTTGTTGGGCTGTTCCGTTTCGCTTCCGCTTCCGACTTTTTAGGCCCGGCAACGGAAGAAAATAGTACTACATGGGCAATGGTAGTGGATCAAGGAAAGCGTTTTCGAATGCATCATGAGGGGCTGAAATTCGCTTACGACGTCTTGTGTTCAATCAAATATCTGAGCCTGGCTGAGATCCTCGACAAAGTTAGAAGTTCTGTAATTGCGTCCCCCCTCCCCCTAGAATGATAACACAGAATAGGCGCGGCTGGAATCTCACCTCTTTTTGAGCGATTCGTCAACTGTTTTTCCTCCGAGAATGAATGGCGTTTTTCCTTGCCTCGGATACCGAATCCTCAAAATTTCGAATCATTCGAGCCGATATCCGAAAATATCCGAATCGGATCCAATGTATAGTGTGCACGAACAGAACCTCTTCGTGCTGAAGATCCTTTCGTTGTTGAGATCAACCCCATGTTTCTAAGAAGGAGCTCAGAAAGATTGGAGGCAAACACCTCAACGAAAGCACAGTTAACCTTCCGAGGCTGGTCATGAAAGGTGACTTTGACTCTGTGTTTTTAGGATTCATCACCACAGAGGGGACCTTTCTTATGAACCTTGTTACGAGAAAAGCTTCTCATTTGTGAACCGTGGCAAAGATGATTTTCCTTTTGCTGTCTTTGAATGAGGTAGCCTCCTTGCTGCTGGCCGTGGAAATAATCGTATCTAATTCGTGCATTCGTTGGGTTAAACTCCAGTAATCAATCGAGTTAAACGTGTCGTTGTCAGCAGCACGAGGTTCTTATACTCTGTTTCGATGGAGTCAGCCAGTGGAGAGTCCAAAGAGGCAGACAATCTTTTTCTGCGTTTTTCCGCAGGGCTGGCTGGATATGCGCTACAGAAGCAGAGAGACTGTGTCTGCCTTTTTGAGCTCGCCACTGGCCGATATGATTGGAACAGAGAACAAAAGTGAACAAATTCTTTGCGAAAACGGTATTCCTCAGTGTTTTTTGAGCACACAGAACGCCGCATCGCAATAACTCATTCCAAAAGTTAAGGAAGGAGTTTTCAATGGAATTTTCTTGTTCTCTCGGTGAGGCGAGTCTTTCTTCCTCCGGTAACCTGCTGGGAAAATGCGTATTTCCTTCTGAAATCGTCATCGATCACAGGCTAAAAAATGACAAATTTCATCTATTATTATCGTCTGATTCATAACGAGGGATTTCAAGGGGAGAATAGCCGAATTGTGCGTCTTATCGCCTTTTTATGCTGGAGACGAAATGACTGCAGGAGCATTAACCGACATGAAAATATTCCAAATGTGTCTTTGTAGAATACTGGAACCTGTGGTCGCTCCGTAGAATTTAGTCTAGTAAATGGACGGGGTCGCGGCAATAGACTGCCGTTCGCGATTGAAACCCCGCAGACAGGTGGTGTTGCTAACATCGCAACAACGATGGCGTCTGGCCGTTTCGCTAGATTTTGCGAAGGGCCTCTACATGTCTATTTATCGAAATGTGTGTTAGCATCGGCACAAATGTCTTCCATTCCATCCTCTCAGAATCGAAGGCTGGAGGATAGTCCGTCCCTTTCTGCGAATCGATTGCGACTTTCATATATTGTTTGAATGGTATCATAGAGCCCTTCTAAACCAGAACACCGCTTTCCAACAATAAATCTTCCCATTTTGAAGGTACTCCCACCAGTGCGTCGCCGTCGTTATTCCGAGGACGAGGAGGAGGACGAAGATGAGGAAGTAAGAGCGGCAGGTTCTATAATTGAACTAATTGTATACAGATTCTAGTAGACGCTAATTTTACGAGGGGACTCCATTATCCTCACTCAGACATTCGCTGTTATGAACTCGATACTAATAGCATATGTTCTGGGGACATATCCGTTTGGTTAGCGGAAGATAAGAGTTTCAACCAGCTATCAGTTTCCCTTAGGTTTTCAGAACTGCTCTATACCACGAAAATGTGATTTTTCCGCACCAAAACCTTGAAACACTCATCGCTATATATGTGTCTTCTTCTGTAACGCTCATAAAGTCTAATTTCACAAAGCATTTATTGTTCTTCGTATAAGTGTTCTACATAAAACAAGATTTCTACCTTCATACTATGCTACTCTTCTCGATAATTTATCAACTTCTACAGAAATACCTACAAAAGAGTATGACATCGGTTTTTGGTTGTATAACGAAACGAATACCACGTATTCTTTTCAATAATCAATACGACATAATATTCCATAATCTACTCTCTACTTGAAGATTATTACGAATCCGTGTGTTTCCTAAAACAGTCCAAGAGTGCTGCGCTGTATTCGATGCGAGTAATCATTGCCAATACT
Organism: Aplectana chamaeleonis; assembly: GCA_029168955.1. NCBI lineage: Eukaryota > Metazoa > Nematoda > Chromadorea > Rhabditida > Cosmocercidae > Aplectana > Aplectana chamaeleonis. The sequence continues at coordinate 1,201,222 of JAPDOI010000067.1, read as the reverse complement.
TAAACAGTTTCCAAAGTTGCGTTTCGCTCATAGTATATATCCGGCTTCACTCGAACTGCCGGCGCACCACCCTTCGACTGTTTCTACAAGTGTAGAAGATACAATGTTGTGATGTATCGGATTTCCTCTTCCAATAAGATTTCGAGGAGAACACAAAATTATTGCGACGTAACCGTGAACTGAAAACGCAAACAACGTTTTCAACAACGCAACATTGTGACATATCCCCCTGGAGCATGATTTGATCTGTTTCACTGCAAATTTAAAGGAGAGGAAACATTCATAAAATGGTATGAACAGTAAATTACATCACGGACGAGAGGTTAATCAGCGTCCATACGTCGCGAGAGCGGGCGTTCCCGCTGTTGGGCGCCTCTCGACGCTCCTCAACGCTGGAGCAGCCCCTGCCCGCAAACTAACACATGCAAACATGTTGATTAGATTGAAAACATTTGATCGGGTGATCAATCGCTCGAGTCGGCGAAACGGCTGATGATTTCCCATGGTTTTCGACTTCCGTGGTGGGATTATGAAAAAGAAGGACAGTAGTTTTGTTACAGGTTTAATGCCACCTACTTAGTGATGGAGCAGTACGCTTGAAACTTACTGCTTGCTCCGTGGTGCTGGCGTAAGCGCGCGAGAGCGAGCGGGCGAGGGCACGCGAGAATGAGCGACTGTGAGCGGATAGCGAATCCTGTGCCCACGATGGCCATCGATTTTGCGTAATCGCAAGCTCTCGCCTCGTATGGACCGAGCCTTAAAGGCACAGTCCAACCTGAGGGACGAAGTCAGAGATTTCTACATAGTTGTGAAGTAGACTCACCCTATATAACACCTGCCAAGTGCGAGCTCTCGATTCCTCCGAATGAGCGAAATATAGGGGGAGAAACCCTGTTGCGCCCACATCAGGAAGCCTCTTTGGCACGCCACTTTCACGATATTTCGAGCTCAACAGTGACGAGATAAGCGATGATTTCCGATCAATAGCCCCGTTCTTCCCTTCACTCTCAGCCTCTCTACCCCTTCAGGTCGGCTCGCATGCATCGGTTGCAAATGACGGAAGTTACAAGTCACGGATAACTCGTCCACAATGCTTCCGTAGCTCAATCTTTGAGGGGCCATGACTCCGTTCCTAGGGGGTCTTGTACGATTCCAATGACATCGTTGGAATCAGCGTCGGACCGTTCTCAAGACAGGCAGAAGAACAGAAAAACGGTTCTGA